>JBBELK010000861.1:0-600000 GCA_037783545.1 Henricia sp. BOLD:AAB3569 | reverse complement strand
GGTTCTTTTAAGTTCTTGTGCTTCTTACGGAAATCCACTACAATTTCCTTGGTTTTGTCAACATTTAAAACAAGGTTGTGTTCTTTACACCAGTTGACGACATAACTAATTTGTGAACGATACTCGGATTCATCATTATTTTGAATAAGACCAATTACAGTTGAGTCGTCCGCAAACTTAACAAGTCGTGAGTCCGAATGCAAAGCCTTTAAGTCAAATGTATACAATGAATAAAGTAAAGGTGAAAGAACACATCCTTATGGTGTTCCAATGTTCAGATTTATAGGACTAGAAACACGATCACCAATTTTGACAACCTGTTGACGTTCTGAAAGAAAATCTAAAATCCAATACGAAATCGATACAGGCAACTCAAGATCATTTATAAATTTAAGAACTAATTTAGATGGCATAATTGTATTAAATGCAGAACTAAAATCAATAAATAGAACTCGTGCATATGATTTAGCGTGATCAAGATGATGCAAAACTTCATGAAAAGAGAGACATATAGCATCCTCAACGCACCGATTAGCCCTATATGCAAATTGATAACAGTCCAAGTCCGGTGGCAACAATGATTTAATAAATTGTGAAACAAACTTCTCAAAAACCTTCATGACTACAGAAGTTAAAGCAATTGGTCTATAATCGTTCAGGCACGATACAGAGTTCTTCTTGGGAACCGGGATTATCGTTGATTGTTTAAAACATCGAGGAACTTTGCAGTGGGTGAGCGATTGATTAAAAATACTTGTAAAGACACCAGCCAACTGCGAGGCACAAGTTTTCAGTAGACGCGGACTAATACCATCCGGACCAGCAGATTTGTACACACTGAGGCAAGAAAAATGGCGTAAAACGTCAGACTCACTAATGACAAACGGTGCCTCGTTACTTAAAACTGTCACTGGTTGCGTTGCATTTCCACACGCTTTGTCATGACGAGCGTAGAAATCATTCAACCGATCAGGTAAAGTAGCGTCGTTGGTGTCTGCCGATTTCTTTGAGCCTTTATACTGTGTAATCAGGTTCAAGTTCGCCCAAAGTTCCTTAGGATTTTTGGAGTCAAATTTATCCTGAAGACGCTGCTTGAAAGAACGTTTAGCGACCTTAATACTCCTCTCCAATACATGCTTAGCTCTTCGAAATTGTTCAGGTTCAATATCTTTTGATCTGTAAGCCTCGTCCTTAGCAACAAGGAGTGACCTAATTTGCTTATTAAACCACGGCTTTGCGTTTGGATACTGTAAAACAACTTTTTTTCGCAAGCAGGAATCCATGCAAAATGTAATGTAACTTGTTACAGTGTCAGCACACTCATCAAGTCCATTGCTCTCAAATGTTTCCCAATTTGTTCGTTCGAAGCAGTCGCGTACGTAGTTGTTCAGTTGACGCCACAGACCACACTCTCACGCTCTTTTTAGTAGGTTTACTGCGTTTTAGTTCTTGTCTATAAGCTGGGACGAGAAATACAGCAGAATGGTCTGAAGGTGCCTTTTAAAATTTCACTCATCCATAATTCAAAAACCTTTAAAATACATGCTGCCTTGATGCATGATTTTTTTAATGGTAGGCCTAGGCCTAAATAATTCATTTGCAAATTGTCAAAAAAAAAACTAGTTGGCAATTTTTCGCACAAAGGTACCCGAAAGAATTGAGAAGTTGATCATGGCTTCAGACCTTGTGTGCAAAACAAATGAGACACAGGCTGAACACAATCTTAAAGAGGAAGAATCCCCTTGATTCTAGCTGTTTAAATGTTTTCCACTTGAAATTTATTCCATCAAATCTGCACATTCCAATGCTAGATGGGTCATTTTAAAGAAAATAAATTCTGATCAACTTCTCAACTCTTACCAATGGTACCATTTTATATGAAAAAGGAGAGAATTTACAAGTCAGACTTCTTCTACTGCCTCATAAATTATACGAATACGAGATCGGCTGAAAAATGGCAAAGATTTGTTCAAATATGAATCGTAATTTCTTCCTGCCCAATTTTTGTTTTTCAATCAGATATGCACTTACTGACGGCTAACATTAGTTAATTAGTCATTTTTCAACTTATCGTGATGTCCGACTTGTAAATTCTTACCCGTAATAAATCAAAATAATTTAAAAAAAATATCCTTCGAAGATCTGTCCTTCGTCTCTCCTAATTTTGATGTGCCCCTGCTTCTGTCGGTCATTATCACTCGGAAATCTACAAAAGCAAACCTAAAAGGTCCAAACGACTAATGTCTAAAGGCGCGTTCACACTATCGCGGAAAAATCACACTGTTCCATTGGTTTGTACACAAACTGGTTTGCCGCTTGTGCGCGGCCTATCGCGACGCGCAAAACGTTTTCAGCTGGGTCAAAGTTCAAATCTGTTGAACTTTGACCGCGGTGCGCTGACCTTTCCAACGCGCAGCCAATGAGGTATCAGAGAAGCCCCAAGATACCAGAGTGGCATTTTCTATTTTGGAATAATCGGCGATTGGGAGCTCATGCAATGCGGTGAGCGCAGCGTGAAAGTGTGATTTTTCCGCGATAGTGTGAACGCCCCTTTACGCTGTCAACTTGGAGCACATCGGTACGTTCGTTAGTCTTGGCTCAAGACTACTCTAGTCGATATTGGTTTGTGTACGCGTTGGCTATTCCCAGTAGTGGGCCCTCTTGCAGCACTAACTGGCCCTTTGCTCACTAGAGTAGTCTTGGGAATCTCTCCCGGAAGGTTTAACTTTTTCTTTGTTTTTGCCTAGGCTTTCCTAGGGAACCAATCAGCGAGTGACCCAAATACAGCTGAGCGTGGGAATGCAGCGAGCTACCCAAATACAGCGCGTCGACCGCCGGCAGAGCGTGACCCAAATACACCGCGTGCACGCGCTTCGAATGGTTTGAAAAATATAAGGCGGCTTAAGCCCGGTTCATACTTCATGCGAACGCGAACGCGAATGCGAATTTGACGTCACAACGATTGTTTCGCGCAGCGAATTCGCAAAAAGTTGAACTAGTTTCAACTTGCGCGAATGTTCGCCGCGAAATGTTTGACGTCACATTGACGTGAGATTCGCGTTCGCGTTTGCTTTCGCGTGAAGTATGAACCGGGCTTTACAAGAATCATCGAACATGACCGTTTTATCGTTGCTAATATTTTCGGTGGCATAAGTTTCTTGGCAAATGTTTGCGAATATATTTGGGTCTGTCCACAGTAATGGGGTACATTTCTGTAACATTCAAGATCTTAGGTCCCAGTTCACTTCAAATGTCTTAATTTTATCTTTAAATTATCAAGCTAAACTGAGGAAATAACTTTTTTACCAAGGAGTAAGAAAAATAGTCCTACAACATACATTTGTGAAAACCTCGTGCACAAATGTTCCTATTACGCATGTAACAAAGACGGAAAAAAATGTCACAAAATTGTCTGTCCACGTTCAAAAATGTATGTTGTGGCAGCAATTTCTCACCTTTTTTGGCAAACGTTATCTCCTGAGAACACAACAAGGACATTTCTTTAATTCTGAGATAAACTAAAGACATCTGAAAGGAATTATTGACTTATTTTTCAAATGTACCCCATTACTGTGGACAGACCATTTACAAACATGTTTGCAAAGGCGTATGACATCGCAAAATACATTTGTTTATGAAGATAATTGCGACATTGCAAATATATTTGCAAAGATATCTGTGGTATGCCATGTCCCTTGTGTGCCATCATAAAACCCTGTGCAGCTATTTACATAAAACGGTACCGCCCCCAATGCTGAACTTCCGGGAGGCGATATTGTTTTCCGTACCACATATTCGCTATAGTCTAGTGGTTAAGACGTAGTACTATCAATCAAGAGATTGCAGGTTCGAATCTCCTTTGAGTCGTTTGAATTTTCCCACTATTAATTGAGGAAAGAGTGTGGTATGGTGTGGGGTTATGTTGAGGTAGTTATCGACAAAACACATCAGTATGCAACATATGCATAGGGGTTAAACCAATCAGAAGCAATGTTCGCTAAACAGCGGTACGGAAAAAAATATCGCTTCCGGGAGAGATTCCCAAAACTACTCACTATGAACATCTAACAATGGAAATTGGGCACACACCATTGTTACTAACAATGGGGTTACAGTGAACATGTACATGTTTTTGCTCACAGTGACTCTAGTGAGCAAAGGGCTGGCCAGTTAGTGCTGCAAGAGGGCCCACTACTGGGAATGGCCAACGCGTACACAAACCAATGTCGACTAGAGTAGTCTTGGGCCAAGACTATACATTCGTAGGCTTATCGCACGCATACAACTAATCCGGCACTGAAATGAGTGGAACTATAGCCTCGCTTTGGTCCGTCATGAATAAATATTAAAGATGAAGAATCCCCTTGACGAAAATCCAGCATTTAGGCTTTTTTCGATAGTCCAAACATCCCTCTTGCCGACGTGGATTTTTATTATTTTTTAATTGTCGGTTTTAAGTGGATAAATTGCAAGCAAAAGTGCGCTTTTCGAAAATGAGATTTTCGCGATTTCTGAAACGCTCATTAGGTATTCATGATATGCGCGTGACCCCGTGACGCAATCCTGAGAAAGAGAAGTCAACACGATAGTTAGCTCCATACGTTTACACGCAAAAAACTTGGAAAACCGTCTCTTTTAGATTGTTTTTTGAAGAATTTTGTTGTTCTAAAAAGCAAGAGATATGCATATAAGCGCCCAGTAGCTGCGTGGTTGTATGTTTTACCAGAGACTATGAAAAGAAAAGAGCAGAAAGATTTTCTTTTGTATTACCAAGAGAGAGAAAAATGAGTCGCTCATTCTATAACTTGTACGGCCGATGTTCAAACACGTGAAAACTACGCCCGCAGGGGACCGTACACAGACTGCTGTGAATGCCGTTCGTTCCGTGACAAAACCACCCGTCGCGCGCAATGCACCAGTATTTACTTCAAAAGAGCTTCACTGCACTGTGAGCAACAATTTCATCGTTTTTTCACAAAACAGGTAATAGTAGATTTTTGTCATATTACATGAAGTGTTTTTCACGTTTGTATTTTGAATTAAAAGGACAAAATAGGCATGATAAACATTCACTTCGTGTATTTATCATTCAATACTGCACAGACCGTTTTGTATGTCTTCAGGATGACGTCAAAACCCTGTTGATAAACAAGCCAAGTGACCTCGAGCGTTTCAGAATATCGGGTGAAGAGGGTCGGAACTGCTTTACGTTTTAAGCAAAAGCCTTTCGATTTTTTGTGAAAAACAAGTTGTGATGGTGTTGTAGACACATACACCTCCATGATAAACAGAAAAACTAAAAACATGTGGAAGGGGGGATTCTAGCTGTTTAAGAAAGGCGTATAGCAAAGGCATGGAGCTGCGTATTTCGTGGCACGAATTTGGCGCGCGCGCATTGCTGACGAGCCTCTGCCTTTGAATACTTGGAATTATGTCACGCAGGCCACCGTTATTTTTTTTATCATTTTGACACGTCAAAATTGGCAGTTTCACCTACCGATTCGGGGTCACCTGTGCGAAAAGTTCATAAATTGTAATATTTCCGTTTCTGACAAACTGGTAACCCACACGTAATAGAAAAACCATGACACCACGTCGCTGGTTGCAGCTAGCGTGAATGTTTTTTTTGCGCCGTGTATAGTGGCGCAATTACGACGCATCGCGAACATGATATGATGGTGAAGCAACATCTGCAAGGGCCAATATTTACCGACCTCAATAAATAGGGCACAATTAAATAACTTCACAATGGATGTCGATGTCCTTCCTTTCAATCAATTGATGTCCTACCCCATCCGGGTATTACATGGTGTCAGAAGTGAGATTGTACTGAGATCGAGTATCGAGAGTTTCTCAGTGATGGGAGCTGAAGTTTTTGTACTGCGGTGGTGAACATTCCTGACTGTCATCGTCTCAAGCCATCTCAAGCCGTCTCAAGCCATCAAATGATGGCGAGCTCGGCATAAACGAGTGGGTATCTGACATAAAGTCGTACATACAGTCCCGTACGATCTCAGGAGATGGGATTTCCTGCCTGTATCCTAGGGCATATGCACCTTGGTGGAAAAGCTCGCGAGGAAATCATTAGGAGAGGTGAAGATGTCAGGAAGAATCCAGCAGAGATTTTGGAGACGGAGATGATCTGCCCTAACTTCAGCAAATGTTTTAACACCGAAGATGGCCGTCTCGCATGAGATGCCTGCTGATGTAGAAAGGGGCGGATCCAGGGGGGGGGGGGGGTGGTGCGCACGGCACCCCCTTTTCATTAAAAAAAAACACCCCACCTTTTTTTGTGCACACTTTTCCTGCTTAAAGTGGTTAAATATTGCCTCAGATCGCACCACAGCATCTAGAATCCATCTAGAAGCCGTCAGGGCTTCGCGCTACGCGCTCGCTATTTCATTGTCATCAGCATTTCATGCTTAAAAATTTCACGCCCCCCTTTTCAAAATCCTGGATCCGCCCCTGGTAGACCTCATCAAGCGGCAAAAATATGTCATTGCCAGGCAGCAGAAGCAAATATAACCTTATACTTGCAGCCGCCGAACAAGCTTTGGAACATAATAAAGATGCCGTCAGTTACACCAAGAGCACCAAGTTACACACAAGGGTGAATAACGTTGCTGGATTTGCGGGTCTGTGAAGCATCACTAGCTCTGTGTGAGACACTCTACCGTAAGTAGGCGCTTGTCGCACAGGCCAAAACTGAGATAATGACCAATTTATGCATGTATGTCAGGTAAGGAATTTCTTTTCGATACCAGGATTTATGCATGAGACCACCTGTTAAGTATCCATATATCACTTAAAGAATTTAAGTGAATAAATACGACCAGAAAACAGCATTTTAAATGCCTAAAACATGTGACAAAACCCAATTCTGGCATTTTACAAACTGTTCTGGAGAAAGTTTATTTTGGGGGAGGGAGGGGGCGGGGTAAGGCCGTGCGAAAAGGGTTAAAAAGGCATTGCGTACGAAATGGAGGACTGTTATTCTTGTTCATTCTTGCTGAAACACCACCCACACGTTTTTTTGCTATAGGTTATAGGGCTTTTGGAGTAGGAATTTACATGGTTGCTAAGGACTTTATGCCTTAACAGAAATACAACCTTCTACGTCATTTTTCTCTAAAGCGCTTCTTAAAAAAATGTGCTCTGCTTGGTCATCACGGAAACGGTGATAACTTAACTTGGTAAATTTTTGACGGATCGACACCATGTTTGTAGTTTTGTGAAGCTTATAATATACTCTTATCTGATTAAGTCATTCGCTCCATTTTCATTTTTTGTTTAATGCAAGAGCCTACTTTTAGTGGAGTGGCTCACATTTGTGAAGAAGCAATCCTCTAAGAATGAAGAACCTTTAAACTAACAACCTGTAGTCGCGAGCCAGACTGCAGGTTTGAACAATTTTAGTTTGGACACAGGCTCAATCTTAAAAAGGTCGTTGGAACTTGCCCAGAAGCAAAAGTGGAACTACAGGGAAGCAAAGTGCGCCGTCTGTTAGATACAGGAGCGCAGGTTTTGACCATTACCGAGTCGTGGTACAGGGCGAACCTGTCAGGAAAATACGACTTGACCGATGTCGGCGAACTTTTCAGGATATCTGCTGCAAATGGCAAGGAACGTCCATTTATTGGGTATGTTGAGCTGCCCTTAGCTGTGTTTGGATCTACATTCCCAAAGATGGGGTTTTTGGTCGTAAAGGATCCTGTGGATGAAGCAATCAGTTCAAGGAAGACCAAAGTTCCTGGCGTAATAGGATCCAATATTCTTCGAGACATAAGTAGAAGCGCTCCTTCACATATTTCTGACCCAAAGTGGAAAGTGATCTTGTCACTTTTCCAAGAGACTAGAGCAGGGATCGGGAACCAGCCCGTGCTTGTCCCAGCATGATCGGTAAAATTTGTAGAGGGATCTTCCCGACCAAGTGGATTGACACCGTTCACAGCTGTCGTAGCTCGCCTCATACTCTAGTCTCGCATTGAGTGTTGTTCAAATTGGACATGTTCATCAATTACACGATCAAGATTAAGAGGAGATATGTGTACAGATACCGACCTTGCCTAGATGACTTAACTTGGGACCCTCATTTGTGACAGTGAGCAAATACCGTAGGGTACCTATCCAAATCGCTCACTTGAGATAGACATGTACTTACTACCCCGAACACCAGTTGGAATTTTGATTCCAGCGACTGTGGATATGAACATGGACCTGGTGATGGCAATATCCGATGAGGCAGTTGCTGCCAAGTGCTCGGGTTCGGCTGAATCAACTGACCATGTTCATGGATCGGCAGAAGTTCATCTCAGGGAGATGGATGTTGGTGACCAGTTTTCGGTTGAGCAGAGAGCCCAGCTAATAGACCACACCGGTGACGATGATATTGGGTACTGTGCGGCAGTGGAGCATCGTATAATTACTGAAGATGAAGTCCCAATTAAAGTTCCACACCGTCAAGTGCCATCTCACCTGTGGTCTGAAGTTAGGGAGAAGCCCGCAGTCAGCATTAGATACGGGAATCATCAGAGAGTCTTCCAGCCCGTACGCAGCCCGTGGTACTCGTCTGTAAAAATGATGGGAAGCTTCGCCTTTGTTGTGATTACAGGGCACTGAGCGCTAAGACGAAAAAGGACGCCTATCTACTTACGCGGATCGAGGAAGCTTGTGTTGAATGGGGCAGAGTACTTTTGTTCTCTCGACCTCGCACATGGTTTCAACGAGAGCAAGACAGAGT
Source organism: Henricia sp. BOLD:AAB3569 (assembly GCA_037783545.1). NCBI lineage: Eukaryota > Metazoa > Echinodermata > Asteroidea > Spinulosida > Echinasteridae > Henricia > Henricia sp. BOLD:AAB3569. The sequence continues at coordinate 591,260 of JBBELK010000861.1, read as the reverse complement.
GAAGACTGGTTTTAGAGTTAGCACCGGCGGGTTGTACGAGTACAACGGAATGCCGTTTGGCCTTACTGGAGCGCCGGGCAAATTTATGACGCTGATGGACCAGGTTTTCGGAGATCAAAACTTCCAGACCTTGATCATCTACTTATATGTCATCCTGCGTTTCGGCAAGACTTACTAAGAGACTGTTGAGCGACTTTACATGGTTCTCACACGGCTGATATCATGGAATCTAAAAGCGAAGCCCAAGAAGTGCCATAACTCGGACATGTCATCTCAAAGAAGGGCATCCTTCCGGATCCAGACAAGACATCTGCAATCCGCGAGTGGCCGAAACCAAAGACCGATACTGAATTGCGTGGGTTCCTCGGCATCGCTGGATATTATAAGAGCTGTGTAGATGGTTTTGCAAAGATCGCTGCGCCTCTACATCGGTTACTGACTGGTCAAAGATCTACCAGGAATTAAGAACAAGAAGTCTAATACAGTTCCACCGGGTGTACGTGGATAGACTGAGGAATGCGGCCGAGCGATGTCCGACTTAAAACAGAAGTTGACTAGTCCATCCATCTTAGGGTATCCTGATTTTGGCAGACCTTTCATCCTCGAGGAAGAAATCTCGGTACAAAGCTTGCAAGCCAACATGTCATCAGTAGTTTCGACGACGGTTGTCCCAAGCAGCCCGAGGACGCAGATTAGGAACTTGGTAAATGACGTTTGGGCAGAGGATCAGAAGCCAAAGCTCAGCCACAGCGCATTCCTTCGAAACCAATTGCCGCTTCATCCTTACCATATCCCTTTCGAGCAAGCAACTTGCAGAACTTCAGGCTAGTGACCCTGATATTGCGCGGCTGAAAGAGCTCTGGCAGAAAAAGCGCTTTCCGTTATCAGAGTCCTTGAAAAGGAAGACCCGTGCAGTGAAGGAACTTGTTTCATCTTTGAACAGGTTGAGCGAGAGTAACCGAGTACTTTATCGAATTCGAAGTGCCCAGGTTTAGGGAGAAGCCATCAAGCAGATACTTTTGTCGTCTGTCCTCAACTTGCTACTGGCCATACATGGCTCGTGATGTCACGATGGGTATTTTATGAAAGTTAAAGTTTTAAAAGTTAGTTTATTTTGCAGGATTTCCTACGGAACTTCTTACGATCGCCTGCGAAAGCCAAATCACCGATTTCAATAAAAATGGCACAATTATTTAAATAACTTCACGATGGGTGTCAACGTCCTTCCTTTTAATCACTTGATGTCCTACCTCACCCGGATCTTACGAATGAGAAGTAAGACATTGTGCTTCAGTAACAAGTGCAACTTTTTAATTATTTTCTGATGTCATCTTTGCAACAAATCATCTTTCCATGTTGTTGGCCAGAAAAATTAGCTATCCTACATACCATCTAAATGAGTAAGACTGTCAGGTGAACTTGATCATCATTCATCATTACAATACTGGGATCTATAAATTAAAATTGTTCATGAAAGTTGTTCAATGAAAATGCATTGCATCATCAGAGGCCGATTTCACAAAACGATTCTCAACTTAAAATCAAGTAGTATTGGTATCAAGATAAGTAACCCTTCCTAAGACGGAACTTAGCGTTTTGGGAAATCAATTTCACGATATATGTATGTTGCATGATGCGACTAACTGTACATACTTTAGGGAAAATGTTATTTTCATGTGCATTTTCAAATGCACTGCTAACAAAAAAGCAGTAGAAGCAATCATCACATACCAGTACATGTGAAATCCTGCCAAAGTGTTTATTTGTTACACGCTGCCTGTTAGTGTTTTACTGATTTTGAATACTGTATAAATGTTACCGTTTTGAATTTAATTTCACATGGATCTCATCAACAGAGGAAGTATACCATTAAATTGTTTTTGAAAGCAGTTTAGACTTCGTTAATCACAAAACATGTATAATGTGCTTCCTTATTATGATCCAGAGAAAGACTTGTGTGGCTTGCATAGGAAATTTGAACGTTTTCTTGAATTCCTGGAACGTTAACCATCTAAAGAATGTTTGTAATAGCGTTATTATGTACCTACAAAGTCACTTGTAAATCAGGAATTTTTTTATCAAATTTAAATTGTGAATATTAGGAACATTTCAGTTTTGTAGCTTTAGGTACAGTTGAGTTGGGTGACAAAGTGTTTTACACGATCCTATGGAAATGTCACAAATATTATGACCGCTCACCAATGTGCGTTCCCATGTGTCTCTTCAAGTGACCACTCGTTGTGAATATCTTATCGCAGTGGGTGCATACATATGGCCGTTCTCCAGTGTGGGTTATCGTGTGTGTTTTCAAGTAACCACTCTTTGAGAATGTCTTATCACAGTGTTTGCATGCGAATGACCGCTCAGCAGTATGGGTTCTTATGTGTGTCTTTAAGGCACCACTCTGGGTGAATGTCTTATCACAGTGTTTGCATGCAAATGGCCGTTCACCAGTATGGATTCTCATGTGCGTCTTTATGTGACCGTTCCTACTGAATTTCTGACCACAGTGTTTGCATGCAAATGGCCGATCACCAGTACAGTATGGATTCTCATGTGTGTCTTCAAGTTACTACTCTGTACGAATGTCTTATCACAGCGTTTGCATGCGAATGGGCGCTCACCAGTGTGGGTTCTCATGTGTGGCCTCAAGGCACTATTCACTGTGAATGTCTTATCACAGAGGCTGCATGCATATGGCCGCTCACCAGTATGGGTTCTCACGTGTGCGTTCAAGGCACCACTCTGGATGAATGTCTTATCACAGTGTTTGCATGCAAATGACCGCTCAGCAGTATGGGTTCTCATGTGTGTCTTCAACTGACAACTCGCCGTTAATGTCTGATCACAGTGTTTGCAGGCAAATGACCGCTCACCAGTACGGGTTCTCATGTGTTTCTTCAAGGCACCACTATGGGTGAATGTCTTATCACAGTGTTTGCATGCAAATGGCCGCTCACCAGTATGGGTTCTCATGTGTGTCTTCAAGGCACTATTCACCGTGAATGTCTTATCACATTGGCTGCATGCATATGGCCGCTCACCAATATGGGTTCTCACATGTGCGTTTAAGGCACCACTCTGGATGAATGTCTTATCACAGTGTTTGCATGCAAATGGCCGCTCACCAGTATGGGTTCTCATGTGTGTCTTCAAGTTACTACTCTGTATGAATGTCTTATCACAGTGTTTGCATGCGAATGGGCGCTCACCAGTGTGGGTTCTAATGTGTGTCTTTAAGGCACTATTCACCGTGAAAGTCTTATCACAGTGTTTGCATGTAAATAGCCGCTCACCAGTATGGGTTCTCATATGTGTCCCCAAGGCACCAATCTGGGTGAATGTCTTATCACAGAGTTTGCATGCAAATGGCCGCTCACCAGTATGGATTCTCATGTGTGTCTTCAAGTGACTGCTCCTTCTGAATTTCTGATCACAGTGTTTGCATGCAAATGGCCGCTCACCAGTATGGGTTCTCATGTGTGTCTTCAAGTTACTACTCTGTATGAATGTCTTTTCACAGTGTTTGCATGCGAATGGGCGCTCACCAGTGTGGGTTCTCATGTGTGCCATCAAAGCACTATTCACTGTGAATGTCTTATTACAGTGGCTGCATGCATATGGCTGCTCATCAACATGGGTTCTCACATGTGCGTTCAAGATACTACTCCGAGAGAATGTCTTATCACAGTGGCTGCATGCAAATGACCGCTTACCAGTATGGGTTCTCATGTGTGTCTTCAAGTTACTACTCTGTATGAATGTCTTATCACAGTGTTTGCATGCGAATGGGCGCTCACCAGTGTGGGTTCTCATGTGTGTCTTTAAGGCACTATTCACCGTGAAAGTCTTATCACAGTGTTTGCATGTTAATAGCCGCTCACCAGTATGGGTTCTCATGTGTGTCCTCAAGGCACCAATCTGGGTGAATGTCTTATCACAGTGTTTGCATGCAAATGGCCGCTTACCAGTATGGGTTCTCATGTGCGTCTTCAAGGCACTACTTGTTGTTAATGTCTTATTGCAGTGTTTACATGCGTATCGCCGGTCACCTATGCGGATTTCCACGTGTCTCTTTACAACTGAAGTTTCATCTTTTTTGTTAACTTCTCTCTCATTAAGTGAAATGATCTTCTTGTGGTCTTCAGGTTCAAACGGCACCTTCTTCAGCAAACTCCTTTGGCAAGGTTTAGACTTCTTAGCGAAAGTTAGTGCCTCACTTGGCAGCATATAAAACCATTGCAGGGTAGAAGTCTTGGAGTCCAACTGAACGCTTTGCTCTGGTAGCGGGGTCTGTATCTTTGTAAAAAAAACTAAAAAACATAAATACACTGTTAAAATAAGGAGCCTATTACCAGATACCATTTTTAAACCCCCTCATTTTTCTACGGGTGTTGAGACTTTGACACCATATAATTTGTCATTTTTTTCAATACCACTCTGAAATTTTGCATTCTCATTCCGTATATTTTCAACATATCCTTAAAAAAAATTAAATAGATAGTACCTTGGAGGAGTAAGGTCAAATAATTTCCTAAAAGCAATTTCAGTGGAAAAATCTTGTATGCCCTGTGCAATCATATTGCACTCCTAATTCTTTGGTTTCATTTTCTTGACAACCGGTTGCTCTCCGCCATTACTGTGTCCATACTATGGCACGCCAAAGCGAAAATAAATTCAGCCATCACCCGTTACCCTGAAAAACAAGTCTCAACATTTTTATAAACTTGCCAAGAAAAGTATGCCAGTCTATCAACATTTAAAAGTCATGCCAACATTTTTTTCTAACTATGCCCCGAAATCACCAAGGGCCTATACTAAAGCAGTCTTTGTTTTATGTACCAAAGGTGTAGATTTTTGTCATAGCCCTTTCATAGTACTTCTGAGTCTCGAGTCATCAGCCTTGAATTCGAGTCCCGAGTCACTTGTTCGCCAAAAATGAGACTGAATCTGCTATAGTTTCGTACGTGAAATTATGACGTGCTCGTGCGCTCCTTGCTGGCCTGGTGGGGCCAGTGTACATAATTTATTCATGTGTCGTACTGTCTTTCCCCCAAGAATACTGCAATAAAGCGCGCGAATATATATCTTTCTTTTTTTAAATATGTGACCCGTCATTGCCAATGTGACTCGGGTCGAGTCCAAGTCACGAAAATTGTGACTCGAGTCTTACAACACTGTCATAAATATTCATCAGGCAACCACAGTATTTCATTGGTCCGTTCCAGCTATGTATGTCCTACACGTAAACATTTCTCGAGTCAAGGAAAAAACGAAATTTTCAAAAACAGAGCCAACGACTCAGTTGCTCAGTCTATCATTTGCTATACAAAAACACTGGATTGCTAAACAAAATACAAAAATTGCTATACACAAAAGAATTGCATAGCAAATCTGCTATCCAATATTTCAGAACGAAATCGTTCACTGAGACGACTTGTGAAGAGGTGTTTGACCTTCAAAAAGATCTCGTGGACGGTGGAGGAAGAAATCAACTGGACAGGTGAATGTGTCGTTGGCTGTAAAATTAAATGTCAACCACTCCTGAACAGCCGAACTGAGTGAAATATTCGGTTCGGAAGTGCCAAGTTCAATAAAATTCCATTCAGTTCGTCTGTTCGGTCACAGCATTAATGGTGGTTATTCATGTAGTCATCTAAATTAAGTACTAACCTTTACTGGAGTTAGGAAGACTTTTTGCGCAAATTTCAGGCAATCCTGGAATTTAAAACAAAATATATAAATTTAGGAAATTCATATTTTTCACTGCAAACCTGCACTGAATTAAAAACTTTTAAGTAAACTAAGATCTTGAACTAAATTTAATTACATATCTTAAAATGACAAAACTACCTTGTACGTATACTCATTGGCTTCACTTATGGCAGGTCTTAGGTAGGTCATCTTGCCATCTGAGTAGCTGATAGAAGTCAAGCTTCGCTGGTCCAGGAATCCTTTATGATCCCTCTGTGTCCATTCACCTATCTCTGCATTAAATACATACTGAGGCAAAAAACACCATACTGCATTAATATACTATTCAACATTGCATACTTTTTTTCTGCGAAGCAGCAAACAAACTTTAAAGTACCAAATAAGGGGCCGTCCAAAGTTGCCAACATTTTCGCAGTTCTACAGAGAGTAGTATTTTTCAAGCAGGACCCCTCCTGTCACCCTGCCACGCCGTACATGTACATGCCCTGCCCACTCCCCCTGCCCACTGGGTGAGATTGTCTGTTCCCCTGCTGATTTCATTTTGCCATTGACCCTACCATGTACCAACAAGGCATAACATTGTGTTCTTTATTTAAATTTTAAGTAATTTTTTTGAATTATTTGAAAATTACAGACCATTTGATCAAACGACCAAAAATAAACTCTTACAAATTTGTAATAAGGCACATTAACTAAAATTTAGCTGCAAACCATTTCAACATACATTATGACATACATGTATAAGAAGCATATTAGGACTGTCCCATCCTGAGATGAGTAACTCTTCTCAAGACATATCACATTCTATTTAATTGGCCAACAGGGGCTAATTTCATGGCTTAAGCAATGCTAAACATTTGCTAGCTTCATAATCAGAGGCTAAACACTACTGATGCAACAACGCCTGTTTCCACACGCCATGGCCGTGAAATAGCAGTAATGTCAGCAAAACTTTTCTGCTACTGTATTTTCAGCTAGTGCTTAAGTAGTGCCATGAAATTGGCCCCAGACTTTTGTTAATGGTTCCTACCTGTGGAAGCAATTTCCAGGCATGCTTTGCCGTCATACAAACGGCCTGAATTACAAAATCTACACATACACTGTCCATGAAGTAGGGCAGGCTAATGCAGGTAAACCCTGGCCTGTTGTAAAAAACACCAACAAAACTCTGATTATTTGCAGAACTTGCAGTTTTGTCAACATGATATTCAGGAGTTTCAAATTTGTTAATAGCGTTTCAGTTTTTACCTAGGATTGTTGATAGATTGTTCTCTCTCGCCTCGAGTACTGGAAACTATGACATTAATTTTCTTTCTTTCAAAGTGAAAAAGACATTTTTAAGATGGAATTGTGACTGCCTTGTACAATGACAAATAAATCTGAGAATAAATTCGAGTCAGTTGATGCAATAATTTATAGGCAATCATGTGTTTTTTAAAGGTTTTGTGAGGTGGAAATTATCACCCAGCTGTTTTTATACAGAAATCAAAAGATCAAATAAAGTGTTGCAGACAAAGGGGCAAACTCAAATTTGTTTTCATTTCAGAAAGAAGTGACATTTTCTCTACTTCAAAAATGTCTTGTCAGGCGAGGGCGCTGTTTGTTGCTGGTCATGGAGGGAACCCACAGTGGAAAAACAAAGAAAGAACATTACATTTCAAACAGTAGCAGTAGCCCACTGATCCATTTTTGACCCAAACAAACTTGTTAGGGTTGTTGCAAATGACATACTAAACAAACTCAGTAAACTTATATAGTTCATGATATCAAGAAGCCACTGAAAATGACATCAACTTTTGTACACAAGTCTATGGAAAATTCCTCTGTTTTTCCTGAGATGACATCACGGCTTTGCTCATGAATATGGAAATTCTCATTAACATAAAAATAGAAAACGTGCAATTACACCAAAACGCAACTATCAAATTCTCTGAAATTGACCGAAATGTGTAAAACACATCCTCTACTAATATTTTACATAATAAAAACCCTATTTCACACGTCCTTTAAAGCACGTTCTTGTCAGCAAACGCCAGCCAGTTAAGTGTTTCAAAGATTTCAGCAGACAAAGTGCAATCGAGTATCATTCTGGCTGCACGTTCAATGTATGCATTGGTGATCAAGGACAAGGCTATCTTTATTACCTGTCTTCAAGTGATGAACCCTCAAATTTCTTGGCCAGTTCTTTATCAATCCCAAGCAGACCCTTTAAAAAAATCAAAAATGGATTCTTCAGCGTTAACATTAAGAATGTATATGTGCCATGTGATGCTTTGGGCCACGTGAAATGCCCCCAAGAGTGATAAACAAAGCTGCTCAACAAATCATATATGGGAAAACCTGAAGACTAGTTAATCATCGTTAAGTAATGAAGCATGCGTTCATATATCACTTAACGAAGATCAAACAAAGAGCGACCGCTAACGAAGATCGAATGAAGCCATAGGAAGGTCGTATATGCGTTGCACATCAAGCGTCTAGACGCGTTGTGTGGTTTTCCAGCGGCGAGTCAAAAACAACTCCTGCTAGGCGCGCGATGCACAACACGCTTGTGCAACAGGCCCTCAAAATCGCTTCATGTAATGAAGGGAGCCGTTCAAATGACAGATTTGCTTCGTCGAAGCAAGTATTACCAGCAGTGTGGGTTGAAAGTGATCACGCCACGTGCAGCTAACTTTCTCTATAGAGCATGCATTTTTAAAAATATTCAAACCCGCTCTTTTACATGGTTTACATGTATATGTCGTAGTGAACAAGATAACGGCTTTGGTGGGGTAAAGTTGACTGAACAAAAATCTGCAGCCGGGATGCAAAGTGTATACACGGTACATGTACTATCGTGAGAAGTATTTTTTCCTAGCCAATGTGATTCATTTTCTAACGATTTTTGTAGTGCCCGCAAATATTGCTTTGTATCTGTAAGGGGGCTTATTAATTTTTGCCAAAATGCTTTTCACAACATTGTGCGAATAATTCTGTACCGATACGCCATTTTCACAATGCCAATGTACGCCATGCTGCTGGAGGGCATTTGCAATCAAACAGTTCCGCGCTTTTGTGGCAGGCTGCCAGGCTGCGTACTCGCGGGGAGTTGTGTCCAATGACCAGGGTGATAATGTGTAAAGTACCATGAGTATCCTGCAGGATAGATATGTGCGCTATATAAGATGCCATTATTATATGATGTTCGACAGTTAAAATATGTAAGATGTGAAATCCAAAGTCTGCTCCTGAACAGCCGAACTGAGTGAAATGTCCCGTTCGGTCCGGTTTAGTTCGAAGTGCCAAGTTTGGTAAAATCCCGTTTGGTTCGTTCGTTCGTTCGGTTACAGCATTAGATGTACATGTATGCAGATCCTTTATAAATAACCCAAAAACATTTAACATTCAACGTAAAATCTTTACACATCCCAGAAAGTTAAAGGAAGGGACAACACTTGTTTAAAGTTATCAGTGAATTTAATAAAACATATTACCAATATATTGCTCGGTGCACAAATATTCATGAGGATCAAAGAATCTTGTTTTCAACGTCGGCAACCCAATAATTTGTTGATGATAAACTCATCTAACGTATGTGCTGCGCCATATTTGAAATTTTGAAAGGGATGATGACACATACGAACCATGCAACGATTGCATGGATGTCAAGATGAATGCCTTGTTTCCACCCCCCCCCCCTCCCCCTGACTCATACGCCGTGAAGTATATACAAATCTGTTGTATCCTGACTCAAACCCTCTCGAGTCCTGACGCCAAACTGCAATAGATGACAACTTACATGAAGCGTACAGAGCTAGGTAACCCTTTGCTAGTGTTGTCCCTTCCTTTATTAGGCAAAACAAAGGCAGTTTCAAACCCAAACCATTGCCTACGTACGTAACCTCAATGACTTACCCGTGCATAATGGCCAGCACACACACACCCTCCACTTGCCTGTATGCCAAACACATCATTAAGTACGGCACCGACAAAGTTGTGGTGTAGAAATTGTTTGGTTGATGGGCTTTTAATCAGAAAGGAAAAAATTGGAATACGAGGCACGGCTGTGTTTCCAAGAAGCACAAGATTAGGACAGTTTGACCAACTTGAAAGCACTTTCCTGTAAAAAAAACAAAAAACAATATGAGTGCGTTAATATTTTTGCTACTCTTTAAAAATAAGCTGTCATTCCGTGCCATCCATGTTTTAAAGGCCGGTCACTAGGAATATGTTTACCCCAACTAGATAAATTGAATATTCTTCTGAAAGCCATCATCCTGTGTGAAAGTATTTATTTCTTACAAGTTTTTGAGCGTAACCCGCTCCTTGTCAGGTAAGAATATCAACAACTAGTCTGAGGAGTACATTTTTATAAGATTACAGTATATTTACTTGGAGACTTCCTGTTCCCTGGCCACAATGTACTGTGTTCCGACAGCTTCCTTTAGTTGGAATGCAAGACCTGCTCTGACGGCTCCAACAACAGACTGCATACCCCCTTCCTTTCTCATCTCGATGTCATTCAAGTAACGATGGTCCCAGTGGCTTATCTACAAACAAACAAGAAAAACAAACACAGTTGATACATGTATTATGATGAGTGGGTGGCTGTATCTACCCCTGGAAGCCAAAGACTGCTACAGCAGTGATATCAGCCTTCCCACTGAGCAGATGACTGCTGGCAAAACAGCATGAAATCCGTCCGTGTGTCAACTGACATGCCGTCTGTCAAGTGACACACCGGGCAGATGCTCTACCAGCTGACTGTGAGGCACAGTGGTACACCCCCTCAGGTTTTCTCTAAGACCTCTGACATACAGCACCAGGCAGATCGCTCTACCAGCCGAGCTACATGTATGAGGCACAGTGGTATAATCCCTCAGGTTTTCCCCAAGACCTCTAACACCGAGCAGGTGCTCTACCAGCTGAGCTGTGAGGCAGTGGTACATGTATACTCCTCAGGTTTTCCCTTATATTTTAAAGCAATGCTTTGCAGCCGCTGATGCAGAAATAAGACTCGTACAAGCACCATACGGACAGACAAACTGTACCCAACATGCGCAAATGAAGTTCACTGTTGTAAAAGTTCATGTAACACATTTCGCTGTGTGCCTGGGAGAAGAGCATAATTGTTTTTTTTGCAGAGTGCTTATATGCACTTTTGCCAGACACACGACAATTTTTATTTAACGTTTTAATCGTATATGGCATTTTTTGTAATTGCACACTTACATAGTCTGACCTGTCATCACCATCGTTTTGAAATACATTTTCTAAGAGAGATTTCTTGGCAATAAGAACTCCTGGAGACTGCACTCCACCAATCAACATGGAGGGCGACAAGAAAATGGCATCCTTATAAGCCGATACTTGCTGATTACATCTAGTAAGTACAATAAAACAAAATGAGTGTAATGTTCAAAGCACACAGTATTTGTAATGTCCTAGAATCTTACTAAACAAATTCAACAAGCTGACATGTGTATGTAATTTGGAAATATTTCTTAAATGACCAATTTTCTTTTATGTCTTTACAGTATTTTACAGGGAAAATGGATTTTTTAACTTCTGAAATACCGTTAACAACACAAGATATTGCCAAAAACAAAGTTTCATGTATTATATTTTGTCGTGGCATGCAGTACCCAAGATGGCCTTACCCCGTGTTAACAGGATTCATATTGATGTTAATATGAGGACCAGAAGAAGTGAAATCCCAGAATGCCCTAGCACCATAATGATGCAGCATGACTGTGATTGCAACGTCATCTGTTAGGATACCAGTGATATTGGAGGCTGCTAAAAAATAGCCAACTAGCCGACGACCCGTCACTTGCCACTTCTGAAATCAACCAAACAATGGTATTTTGATAAACACAACAACCCATGACGTTAAGGTACATGTGTATACCACTATTAAAGTAAAAGGGAACACTTTTGGCCATGTTTGGCCCAAAAGCAGGTTCTTCGACAGGCACAACAAAATTAAATTACTGTATTTAAAATAAGCGAACTTAAAGCCTAGGTGCAATTCCTTGATAAGTGATGTTAGATTTTAAGGTGGCTTCTACAGTACACTAATGTATGTTTGGCTGCTTGAGATATGAAGATAGATAAATATTATTTGTTCATTCAGATGGTATCTAAACCAGACCTCCTTTACACTATCAAAAAAAAATCGTGAGACATTTCTGTGAGTGATATCAAGAACTTTAACTTTGGTTAGTTACGTTACATGAAAACAAAAAATAAGTCTTTGCCCCAAAAATTCCTTAAATCGGGTTCATCTTTAATAAACAAAGTTTGGCAATCATATCAATACTGGTGTCATGGCAAGTTGTTTAATATACATGTATGACTTGTAACAATAACTCGCTTCAATTTCAACAACAGTAGCCAAAACATGGTTACAGTTATGTTACGGTTAGTTACGTTACACTTTGTCCATCTGTTTTGCTCACATTTAGTGGGCATGTAGGTTTCCATTGCTTTCCACAAAGTCAAGAACATGTATTAGTCCAATTTAGGATAAGTATACCATCTTTATACATTTTCAAACAAGATATTAACACTATTTTTGCGGAAATTTAGTGTGTATTGGCTTGAGATGCGTCTTGCTAAAATCCATCAAAATTTGCCAAACACTTCATACAAATTTTACGAATAGTTTTGACAGTTGCATTTCACAAAATACTTGCGACGGGTACACATTACATGAAAAGCTAGAAAGTGACCATTTTAACATTTAGGTTCATGTCCACTAATTCAAGCAATTGCCCCTAAAGTTTATTCAGTTTGAGAAATTATCAAAGAAACTACATGTCCTACATGTACATGTATTACTGTACCGACCTGCAGGTTGGTTTCAAGGCATTCCATGTCAACAAGCCCTTGTGCATTCTCTTGGATTCGAACAATCTGCAATCAATGGGGAAACACCTGTAGTTGATCGAGACTGTTTTTGAATTTAGACATGTCTTTGTATCTCAGTATGTAAACATTTTATTTGGTATGAAGCCTAACCACCACTTAAATTAAACAACCAAATATGGGAGGTTATCCGAAGCACCAACAACTTCCTACAGTACCTCTGAGCCGATTTCTGTCCATGGTATGAGATTGGAATTAGGCTGAAACGGACCCACAAATACAACCTACGGGAAAGAAAGTGCAAAAACATCAATCAAGTATGTTTAAAGGTGTTGTAAAAGTTTGTGATATGAGCAATATAAGTGTTTCAATGCAAAACGCAATCAACGCCATATCCCAAACAAAAATTTAGATAATGATGTCAGTATATCTCGATTGGTGGTCCGATACATTTGTCAAATAAGATTATTGGCAAACTGTGTTATACTTATTGGAATCTGCCATTGACTGTAGTGCTTATTTTAATACCGGTAGTTGTAATACAAAATGGGTTTTCTAAAAATGCCAAAAAATAGAGTGTTTTGCGATAAAACTCTTAAATTTAATTATCAAGTTTATATTAATGGACAAATGACTTGCTTTAGATATTTGGCAGAATACATGTACATAAAAACTAGAAAAATTTTGCTTTTTCTAGGCTTTTACTTTGAAGCAAAAGCAAGAACTACATGTAATTTCCTCCAAGCAAAAGCTTCACAGAGTAGCAATTGCTTGCATAAAAACAAGCTTTTGCAAACCCGTGCGTATATACAAAATCGTTACATACCGGTACACACGTAATACGCGCGCCATATAGCGCTGTTAGAATATGTTTTCAAAAAATTGCTTTTGCGTTTGCTTCTGCTTGATGAGCTTACGCTTTTACTGGGTGCTTCTTATTTATAAGAAGTTGCTAGACTTTATGTACTCTTCCCATTGTCCCATCTACATGTACTGCATGTAAGTGAAGTTGGGCACTTTCAGAACATTGCATTACTCACTGGAGGAGTCTGTAGCTTCAATGACTGAATGAGTTTCTGAACAGGTGCTGTGCTTTCAGATCCAACAAAGATAACAGCATCTCGCTGACTTGCATTGACTGCATTGCAAATAATGTCTCTGTGTCAGACAAATAGAAAAGTGTTAACAACTCGGCTGTGGAAGACTCAAGATAAATACACACTGTATTCTAAGCAGCTGGTACCAGAAAAAGTAGTGTCTGCCCAGATTTACTGGCTACGTACATTCAGTACTACAAGCGGTTTAACTTTGGTTCAAGTCATGCACGGCAGTACTGGCCAAAGTTTCTGCGGAACTTTTGGAAATGAACTTGGATTCGCGAAAAGCCGATTCCATTTGTTGACTCAAACTCAAAGCTGAAGACAAAGTAAGCTTAGGTTGCAGCAGCAATCGCTCACGAATTCGTGATGAGCAAGTTTTCTACACCAATTGATCACGAATCATCTCATCCGTAAGAGGTCACTGCTAACTGACGTGGTGCATTGACATACTGTTCTACGGGCTCATCTAGCATTTGCGCCCGCTGGCAGAACCGGTAACGTTCGGCGACCACATTTACTGTCGGCAGAAAGTGAGTCTGTAAACGAGCGAGGGTGTCAGCATACGTTTGCTGTTGTGCAGCGGCTCGACCCGTGCTAGTTGACGGTGCAGATGAAACATGACCTGGAGCAGGCAGAGTCCCATAAATCCGCTGACCCTCAGGGCCTAGGTAGTGCAAAAGTAACGCCCGTTTACGTTCATCCGTGTACTGATCGGCACCACTCGCGATCATGTAAGTTCCAAACAAAGTACACCAGTTTCCATGGCAATGGCGGCGTACCGGGAGAGTTAAGGAATGGGGGAGGGGGGGTGGAGGTGTGCCATATCCTCGTCGCCACTTTATGTCGTGTTTTCCAAGTAGAAATAACACACGGATGACAGAACTTTTAACGTAAACGCTAGATGACTTTATTGTCATCCGGACTCATCACATGTAACCTACAACATGGCATCGACTTACGTAAGTCAGTCTCTGGAGGGCGCAATACCAAGAACAGGAACACAACACAGAGAGTTCGTTACCTGGTTCACATTGTGTCGGCAACAGGAGTGGAAACGGACCCAGAGAAGATGCAAGCAGTAAGAGACTGGCGTACTCCGCAATCGGTGAAGGACGTTCGCAGCTTCATAGGATTAGCATCCTATTACAGGAGATTCATTCAGGATTTCTCAAGAATCGCTCGGCCCCTGCATCGCTTAACTAAAAAGTCAAGACCATTTGAGGGGACACAGGAGTGTCAGAAATATTTTTAGGAACTTAAAGAATGCCTTATCAGTGCACCAATATTGACGTACCTAGACCCTGAACTGGAGTTCATTCTGGATACGGATGCCAGCGCTTCGGGAATAGGAGGCGTCTTGTCTCAAACTAAGGATGGACAAGGGAGAGTCGTGGCATACGCGAATAAGGTCCTGAAGAAGGCAGAGCAGAATTATTGCGTCACACGCAAAATTAAAGTTGCTTGCAGTCGTCACCTTTCTAAGACACTTTCGACCGTACATATGGCCAGAGAATTACAGTCAGGACAGAACCCAGGGCCTTGAGGTGGCTCCTTAACTTTAAAGGGACACACCGGCCTACTGTTTACATGATTTAGTGATGTTGCAGCATTGACAATACTTTTTTGATGGTCGTTGTGAAAAAAAATCATCAAAATATCCCGTAATTTACTAAAGAAGTGCAAAATTAACTAAAACGGTCAAAAGACGGGTTATACGCTTTACCACCCGTCCAATTTCTCTCCTTTGTATTCTCAGCAAGGTTATGGAGGCCACGGTTAACATAGTACTTCGAAAACACCTCCTCAAGAACAACCTCATCTCTGCCTGTCAATTTGGCTTTCGTCCTAATCATTCTGCATCTGATCTCTTTACGTACCTGTCTTACCGATGGCACTCAACCCTGAGTCAAAGGTCAGAAGCACGTGCGGTTGCAATGGATATCAAGGGTGCATTTTACCAGGTGTGGCATGCTGGTCTCCTGTCTAAACTGAAGACCAACGGGGTTGATGGTATACTGCTTGAGTGGATTTCATCCTACATGTACCTCAGTAGTCGCTCAATGCGTGTGGTCGTACCTGGTCAGTCTTCAAGCCTGAAACCTATTAATGCTGGTGTCCCACAAGGAAGCATCTTCGGGCCCACCCTCTTTCTTGTCTATATCAATGACATTACAGATTATCAGACACAGTGAGGCAGTCATCTATGCTGACGACGTTACTCCGCATAATCAGCTGGTGTGTGAAGACGGCTCAGTGTTGTCTAAAGGCGAGCTTGCAGCACAACTTAACATCGATCTGGAAGCTGCTTCTACCTGGGAAAAGGCAGTGGAAGGTGATCTTTGAGGCTTCGAAGACACAGAGTATGGTTATATCCAGGAGGAGGTTAACGAACTCAAGCTTCTCGGAGTCACATTCACCTGCTTTATGAGCTGGAAGAAACATATCCAGTCAGTGCCTAAAGCAGCTCGCCAGAAGTTATCCATTCTCAGAAAAACAGCACTGGCAATGTCGACCCAGGATCGGGTAACACTCTTCAAATCATAAATACGTAGCAAGATGGAATACGCTCCTCTGTGCTTGATGAGTGCACCTGATTCCCATCTTAACATCTTAGACCATATCCAAGAGAAGTCCATGGCTATTATTGGTGTTGCACCAGGTGAGGAAGCTGCATACAATCTTCAACCCCTCTGTCACCGGCGTATAGTTAGTGCCGTAGCCTGCATAAAATGCACTTGGATTTATGCCCGTCTCTTCTGAGAAGTCTTCTTCCCACACATGCTGTCATTCCTAACAATCGTCGTCAAGCACTCCGTTCCTCTGCAGCATTGCATCCCTATTCCCTACAGCATCCCCTCCCTCCTGGCGTTAGAAGAGCCCATACTTTACTGGATTACGACAGGAGTTTTCTACCAACTGCTGTTAACATCTGGAATAGGCTGTCCCCTGATGTCATCAGTCAGCCTTCAGAGGAAGGAGCTCAGCATTTCAAGGAGGCTGTGCATCACTTCCTGATTGGCCTTACATAGTCCCCGGCTTTTGTATACAGTCCAGACTGACCCTAGCACATTTCTAGGCTTTTTTTTTTAAAGTCCTGTTAATGTTGCTGTGCGTGCTACTAGCTGATGGGTTTTTTTCCAGGAGATTTTTGAATTCCCTCCAACGCTTTTTGTCACTTTTGACCGTAGTTGGTGGAATTGGGTCTAGAATAAAAAATAAAATACAAAAAAAATCATGATGAAAGATTGAAAGTATGAAAGATTGGGCTAAGGAGTTGCCTTATATGCAACCGCTGCCTATCGTAGCATCCAACAGGAATCGACAGGCGAGACTCCAAACATTATTATGTTGGGGAGGGAAGTATCCCTTCCAGTTGATTTGTTGACAGAACAACCAACTACGGACGAAACGATACCGGATATGGATTACACCCAAAAGCTGCGGGTAAGGATGCAGCACTCTCATCATGAACGAGCCCGGAAGTGCCTTGCAAAAAGTGCGAGGAGGCAAAAGCGCAACTACGACGTAAATGCCTGCAAGGAACAGTTCTGCTGGCTACATAATTCTGCTGGCTACATAACCCAGCGAAAAAGAAGGGTGTCTCACCAAAGTTAATGTGTAAATGGGAAGGCCCATACCCGATATTAGACAAGCTTTCGGATGTTACCTATAGGATCCAACTGTAGAGTGGAGGGAAAAATTAAGGTTGTCCACAGGAAACTGATCAAGTTCCTCCAGAAACCCAGCTGCTGTATCAGACTAATTTAAACCGAGGTAGTGACGAGGACATGCAGGCCTCACCTGAAGTGGACGAACTTGAGGAAACCCACCTCTCAAATGTTGGAGAAATGCCGGAAACGCCTGAACCACAGCAAAGTAGGGAATCCGCGCAGGAAATCCAAACACAGGGGCAATTACCACCCTCAGAAAAGGTCCAAACGAGATCGGCACCTGCGTCACCAGTGCAGGGCCATGCGAAATAGAGAAGGAATCCAGCGCACCAACAAAGGCTGCCGGAACGATATCGCTAATTAAGGAATAAGTAAAAACCTTACCAACGTGCGCCGAGTCGGACTGATTCGTTAAGTCTTACAAGTACCTCGTAATTTACATTGATGTCTTTTCTTTCGCTGTAGTTTTAAAACAAGAATTGAGAATGAAGCAGATGCAATAGAGGCAACCCAGGGATTGGGACACAGTGAGGCTGCTAAGGTGCAGAGAGTGCGGCGATACCTTCATCAACAAGAGGAGGTTCGATAAACACGTGGCCATGCAGTCATGGAGAAAAACAGCTGCTGTTCTTCTGTTCTAAATGCGAGCGGAACTACACTAGAAAAGATAATCTGAGGGTAGACTCAACAACCACCATCTGTTAAGTTAGAATGCTTACAATCGGTAAATTTCATAACTTATCTGATAATGCTTGAATCGTCAACAGAGGGCGCTGTTACACTGGACCGTACATTGTGGGGAATTCACCTTTCACAGGCGTGACGTTGCAAACATATTTGTTTTGTTTTTGTCGTAGCCATTTTTTGTCGTCGCTAACACGTCATCCCAAAGTCGTAAGTTAAACAAACTGTTCATTATTTGAGTGCAAACTTCATTGATCTTTCAAGCTGCAATGTATTTGATATACTCAGTAAATTGGATGTAATTTTGGGGTCTTATTTGTAGCGTAAGAAGTGTAAACAAAGGAACACAGTCACTTGTGTATGCAAGGTGCGATACACGTTTTGTTTTAATGCATGCTGTGGACATGACATGTATAAACTTACGTAGCCAAGTTGAAGCCTTAATATGAGCCCGGTTGATATGTGCCATTGTTTAATTATAATCGCTTTTCCTTAATTTAAATACTATCAGAGATCATGTTAATTCATACCTGTGATTTATGACTATTTGAAGTTGATTTGTTTCATGTGTTCTTTTTGATTGGACAGATTAAACCGTGCAACATGCAAGTTATGTCCATAAATCAAGTTTCGTAAAAGTTTCTTGACAACCGTCACTCTACCCGCCACATGAGTTTAATGACTGGGACCTTTATGTGTAGACACTAGCTGACATCATGAGTGTAACAAACGAAGATACGGCATTCAGCAGTGACTACAATGCTGACACAATGGGTGAAAATGAAAATGGACAAGATGAACATGTCCATCCAGAGGACTCTGCAAGTCAAACTTCGACAAAGGCAAGCACATCAATATCGTCAATAGGAGAGAGCCAGAAAGAAGCTCGCTGCCAAGATAGCTGCGATCAAAGCTGAAGCAGCAAGTTTACAAGAAATTCAAACTATAGAGCTTGAAGAACTCAAGTTACGACAAAGGAAAGCAGAACTGACCTTCAAGACAAAACTGGCCATGGCCGAGGCGGAAGAAACCGTTTATGCCATTGATGATCATCAAGACAGCCATGTCCATTCATTGCCATCCCCAACTCCAGCATTGAATGCCAATCAGTCGGAGGAGTTTAATCAATTAGAGAGGTTGCCCGAGGTGGCGGCTGAGCAAACACACAAGAAGGAATTGGCCCCCTCCATCAAGAGTAACTTGTCAGATACGAAGATGCCGGAGACTTGAGACACCTTTCAGGATGCACCCAACAAAATTGTGGCTGATGTTGCTACCATGGGAAGTCAAGCCTCGTTTTTTGAGTTGATGCAACAGGGACAGCAACAACAGCAACGCTTATTGGAGACAATTCAACTTCCACGAG
The DNA here is from genome assembly GCA_037783545.1 of Henricia sp. BOLD:AAB3569. NCBI lineage: Eukaryota > Metazoa > Echinodermata > Asteroidea > Spinulosida > Echinasteridae > Henricia > Henricia sp. BOLD:AAB3569. The sequence continues at coordinate 571,872 of JBBELK010000861.1, read as the reverse complement.
CAGAATTGCTGACCTTCGATGGCAACCCGCTGCAGTACTGGACATTTATACGGGCATTTGAGAACAGTGTCGACAATTCATCGGTAAACAGTGGTGCTAAGCTAATCAGGTTGCTGCAGTATTGCACTGGCAAAGCAAGGAAAGTCATTGAATGCTGTGCAGTAATGCAGCCTGATTTAGGCTACGAGAAGGCCAAGGCACTGCTAAAGGCACGATTTGGCAGTGAACATGTTATCGCGGATGCGTGGGTAACCAGGGTTACTGGGGGTGGGAGTATAGCTCCTTACGATAAACTCAGAACCTGTAGAGAAACCCTACACACCATGGGCTACATTCAGGAATTAGCGACCCAGGGTGTGATGGTGAAACTTGCAGAGAAGTTGCCCAGTTACCTACGCAACCGTTGGGTAAAGTCGGTAAGGGGATTTAGGAAGCATGGAAGGTCACCCCAGATTGGTGACTTTGTTGAGTTTGTAGAGGATGCGGCCGAGGAGGCCAACGATCCCGTGTATGGTAATTTAAGTACAAACAAATCTTACAAACCAGTATATAAACCCATGACAAACCTGTCAAACAAGAGTAGCTATGCTGTAGTCACAGATACCAAACGAAATGACTATGTGTCCTGCGTGATGTGTAAGGGCAATCATAACCTGTTTGGATGTTCTGAATTTAAAGGTAAAACACCGGAAGAAAGGTTAGGCTTTGCAAAAATCGCAAAACTGTGATGACGCCAAAAGCATGTCAATTCAAGACAAAAGGGCGATAGCGCTATGGGAGAGAAATGTTTGCCTGAAGAACGGGCATTACGAACTTCCAATACCTTTCAAGAATGACCCACCGAAACTCGTCGACAATCGGAATGTTGCAGAGCAACGCCTGGCTTCGTTGGGTAGACGACTGGAGAGAGATCAACAGCTGAAGTCACGCTATGTCGAAGGCATGAAGGAGTTGGTCGACAACGATTACGCTGAAATAGTGATGGAAGATGGCGATCAAGCATCATCCACAGCTACCTGGTATCTGCCACATCATCCAGTTCATCATCCAAGTAAGCCAGGAAAGATGCGAATAGTTTTCGATTGTGCCTCTCGACACTGCGGTCAGTCATTGAACACACAGACACTTAGCGGACCAGACCTGACGAGCAAGTTGCTAGGCGTACTCCTGCGATTCCGACAAGAGTCAGTAGCATTAATGGCAGACATAAGAGCCATGTTCCATCAAGTCAGAGTATCTCCAGAATGCAGAGACGTCCTGCGTTACTTATGGTGGCCCGGTGGTGACACTTCACAAGAACCGCTTGTGCACAGGATGACTGCACATCCCTTTGGCGGGACATGGAGTCCGAGTTGTTGTAGTTTTGCTTTACAGCGTACGGCAGATGACAACCGTCAAGATTTTCATCCAGACACGATCAGCAGTGTCATGCGTAATTTCTATGTAGACGACTGCTTGGTTTCGGTAGCGACGGAAGACAAGGGCATCCAACTTTCCAAAGAGTTACGGGAACTTCTTTCCCTGGGTGGTTTTCATTCAACCAAGTGGCTGAGCAACAGCCCACAAGTTCTTGCATCTATCCCGCAGGAGAGAGCTGTGGGAGTCAGGGAGCTGGACTTGAATTATGAAGCACTACCTACAGAGAGAGCCTTGGGAATACAATGGGATGTCGAGATGGACCGTTTCGGTTACCGAATTAGCCAAAAGGAGAAGCCATTAACTAGGAGAGGGTTGTTAAGCATAGTAAGCTCCATCTATGACCCACATGGATTCGCAAATCCCTTCACCTTGCCAGCCAAGAAGATTATTCAAGATCTATGCAGGAAGCAGCTGGGTTGGGATGAAGCACTCCCGTCACGACACAGGGATGATTGGCAACGATGGAAACAAGACTTAAAGAAACTAGAGCAACTTCGGATTAACCGAAGCCTGAAGCCCCATGGATTTGGAGATGACGTCAAGTACCAGCTGCACCATTTTTCGGATGCGTCGGAGATAGCTTACGGGGCGGCAACTTACCTTCGCATGGTTAACTCGACTAACGACAATCACTCTTGCCTGCTGTTGTCTAAGTCACGTCTAGCACCTATGAAGAAGGTTACAATACCTAGGCTTGAGCTGATGGCCGCGACACTCTCTACGAGGCTAGATGCAATGATCAAGAAGGAGTTGGACTTACCATTAGAAGAATCTGTGTACTGGACCGATAGCACAATAGTGCTTCGATACATCAGCAATGAAGAGAAGCGTTTCCATACTTTCGTGGCAAACAGGGTTGCCATTATCCGGGACCAGTCGGATCCTCGTCAGTGGCACCATGTGGAATCAGGCCAAAACCCAGCAGATGACATTACAAGAGGACAAACTGCAGAAGAATTCCTGGCAAACAAGAAGTGGCTGAATGGACCAGAATTCTTGCGTCAAGACAGGGCCGCAAGTGGCCTAGTCTACCGATCTCGAAAACTCTTGACAATGAAGATCCAGAAGTAAAGTCGGAGAAGGAAAAGGTCACCATATATGCCACCATGGACACAGAGTTGGTTAACGCGACTGACAAATTGATAGCTAGATACTCCTCGTGGTACGAGTTGAAACGAAGTGTCGCATGGTTTCTGCGAATAGCAGATTATCTACGCAGGAAGTCCAAGAAGCAGCCGACGACGCACGAAAGAAAGGCGTTAATGGTCAGTGACCTGGCCAAGGCAGAGGCTGCTATTATAAGATACATACAAGGACAGTCATTCAGAGAAGAACTGAGCCGCTTGAAGGGGAGCGGAAAAGTGACAGAGAAACCTGGTACGAGGAAGATAAGCCAACTTCGCAAGCTGGATCCGATCCTGACGGACGACGGCATCCTACGAGTCGGGGGACGTCTAAGGAACGCCTCAGGGGACAATACGTCAAATCATCCACCTATCCTGCCAAAGAATCACCATGTGGTGTCTCTCATCATGAGGCACTACCATCTGGAGTCGGGTCATTCTGGGAGGGAGTACGTGCTATCCCTCATACGACAGAGATTTCGGATCATCAGGTCCAGGCCCACACTACGCAAGGTCTTGAACAACTGCTTCGAGTGTAAACGAAGGTCTGCGGTTCCGACACAACAAAAGATGGCAGACTTGCCACCCGATAGAGTCACTCCAGATAGACCACCTTTCTCCTTCGTAGGTGTAGGTGTAGATTGTTTCGGGCCATTTTTGGTAAAGCAGGGCAGGAGTCAAATCAAACGTTATGGCTGCATTTTCACATGTCTAGCGTCTCGTGCAGTGCATATTGAAGTTCTCCACACGATGGATACTGATTCCTTCATAAACGGCATGCAGCGATTTATTTGTCGACGGGGACAACCGATGGAATTGCGATCAGACAACGGTTCCAATTTCATTGGAGCCGAGCGCGAGCTCAAGAAAGCTAGCAAAACCATGGACCAGGACAAGATTGACAAGTTCCTTCTGCGAAGAGGAATTCAGTGGAGGTTCAACCCCCCAACTGCTTCCCATATGGGAGGGGTTTGGGAAAGACAGATAAGGACGACACGCAAGTTGTTGAACTCACTAATGAAGGAACAGACAGTGAATGATGAAACCTTGTCGACCGTTATGTGTCTAATCGAGTCTATCATAAACAGTAGACCAATAACCATAGTGTCAGATGACATCAATGACTTAGAGCCACTCACGCCGAACCACCTACTACTACTTCGTGGGGCACCTCATTCGCTAGGTGACTTCGACAAGAAAGATATGTATGCCAGAAGAAGATGGAAGCAGGCACAATACCTCGCCGATGTATTCTGGAGAAGATGGGTTAGGGAGTATCTCCCTGCGCTCCAGCAAAGGCAAAAGTGGCTTGAGACCAAAGGGAATCTAACGGTGGGCGACGTGGTACTTCTTGTTGACAATGACCTCCCTAGAAACAAGTGGCTGCTTGGGCGTGTTCTAGAAACTTACCCAGGGAAAGATGAGCTTGTGAGAACGGTCAAAGTAAAGACAAAGTCGTCTACTCTGATTAGACCAGTGCAGAAATTGTGTCTCTTGGAGTCTGTAGAACAGGGAGAACAAGCCACCCACATGTAGTTCACATGCCAGACTTACAACCATGTAATCTTACCTGATGTCATACCAAATATTGTACTAAGTTCAGTTTATTCGTAGTAATTACCTGTATTCTCGCGTAATCAAAGTGGTGATACTGTGATTGTTCATACTTATATTCTAATGTTATTGTGTGAAAGGTAAATTGCTTGAAATTTCGTGTTTAAAGGTAAATTGCCAAAATTTCAGAGAAGATTGACGCATTCTGATTAAGATTTGGATTGGATTGAATTGGTAAATGTCATGTTGGATAGAAATGCCATTTAAGGGGTCGGGATGTTAAGTTAGAATGCTTACAATCGGTAAATTTCATAACTTATCTGATAATGCTTGAATCGTCAACAGAGGGCGCTGTTACACTGGACCGTACATTGTGGGAAATTCACCTTTCACAGGCGTGACGTTGCAAACATATTTGTTTTGTTTTTGTAGTCGCCATTTTTTGTCGTCGCTAACACGTCATCCCAAAGTCGTAAGTTAAACAAACTGTTCATTATTTGAGTGCAAACTTCATTGATCTTTCCAGCTGCAATGTATTTGATATACTCAGTAAATTGGATGTAATTTTGGGGTCTTATTTGTAGCGTAAGAACTGTAAACAAAGGAACACAGTCACTTGTGTATGCAAGGTGCGATACACGTTTTTTTTTAATGCATGCTGTGGACATGACATGTATAAACTTACGTAGCCAAGTTGAAGCCTTAATATGAGCCCGGTTGATATATGCCATTGTTTAATTATAATCGCTTTTCCTTAATTTAAATACTATCAGAGATCATGTTAATTCATACCTGTGATTTATGACTATTTGAAGTTGATTTGTTTCATGTGTTCTTTTTGATTGGACAGATTAAACCGTGCAACATGCAAGTTATGTCCATAAATCAAGTTTCGTAAAAGTTTCTTGACAACCGTCACTCTACCCGCCACACCATCCATCATCTTTGGACGACCTGTCCCAGATATATGCAGAGACAGAAGAGAAACAAGCTCAGAAAGCCTAAGGCAGGCAGTAAATAGGTTTAAAAGGATAAGCAGTGGAGAAAGGAGCACCGTTCCAAAAGAGAGAAGCCAGGACGCCACAACCGAAACAACCAAATGTATCAGAGCAGCCTAAAGGGAGGAAAGAATGCTCGGAAGGAGGATGTCGTGAAGGAGGCTGAACCCGCAGCAACTTCAACACCTGTGCGGGTGGAGACTAAGGACGCTCCAGAGCTGTCGCTTTCCCCAGGGTCATCGTCCTTGGTTGACCAGTGTTTACGTCAGCAGCCTTTGGTGCCTCTGTCTGGTGGGAAGCCGAGAGGGATGATGTCCATGATTCGAGGTCGGAAGTCAGACAGTTAAAGCGACGAGGAGGACGATGCACAGGCAGAATCTCCTTCCCAACAGATTAGCCTTGGACGAATCCTTGAAGGAAGTGCCTTGAAGTGCAAGAAGAAGCGTCGCTCCAGTTACCCACCAACTGAGGCTTCACCGAATACTTCATCCCCGTGCCAGCCTCAGCTAAAGTGTATAGGATGAAAGGGGAGCACGGCGTGCAGTACCGGGGAGCACGGCGTGCAGTACCCTACGACCACGCCTGATGATGGCCGGCAGAGTTCGCCGTGTGAAAGAAGTGCACACTACTTTCAGAATAGCTGTAAGGTGTTTGAAGACGTCACCGAGAGGACCTACGAGGTAGACTTCACTGCAGGATTTGTTCTCCAGTGACTGTTTTACGTTTAGCCATACGAAAGTGACTACCGGTACTCAAGTTTTAAGAGCCTTATAAGGACTGTAGTACCGGTATGAGTTTTTTTGGTCCTGACGTCTTAAGGACATACATGCCTGTTTAAAGTTCCTTATTTATTAGTGTTTACCAAACTGTTGTAAGACTTTGTTATAAGATACATGTACGTGTTTTATTAAAAACCTTGTCTTTTTAAGAAGCATAACAGTTACAAAAGTATGTTAAGTAACGCACTAAACAAGGTTTTATTTGTGTCATAAAGCATTTATTTTCAAGTCATTATCGAACAACTTAAAATGTGTAAAGCTTTCAAGTAAGAGGAGCCTTATGTTTCAGATTCACCTTAAGTTTGTTATCTTTTAAAAGTGACAGTTACATTACTTGTGCTAGAAGCAAGCACATCCTTTGCTTTTATTTAGTTTTAGTTTTAAAGACCGAGGACGGCCTGAACTTAATTGTGAGGTTATGTAGTGCAACGGTGTGCTTGCTGCATATTAGCTTGTGCACGGTGAGCTTGCGCAGCGCCCTCTTTTGTTCGAGCCATGCGCGCATAGCGCGTAGTCTAGGAGTCGATCATAGCGCTTTGTCGGGAGCGGACGTGTGTGACAGCGCCTTGCAAACTGGATGACCGGATGCCGTGCATGGAGCGAGAATGGACTGGTGAATCTGAGCGACTGGGTATAAAGACCGATGATCGTTAGCTGTCATGGCTCTGAGTGACGTAGTGCTCCTTGTTTCTGCTACACGTGGGTGATTTTCACGGGAGATCCCGGAAGTCTTAACGCCGATATTGTCCGGAAATTTAGCAGTGCTCCTAGGTATGCAGTCTCCGGTAGCGTGGCCGCGCTCTTGACGAAGGTGCCGAGCTCTGATTATAATTATTGATTCTTGTTTTGCCTAATTAATGTCAATGAGTAATTAAAGAACCATTTTCCTGTTGTTGTTTGCCCAAAAAGAAAGGTGTCCGAGTGAAATTACTCCTCTGTCTATCCCGTTTGATGGTTGGTAATTTGCCCATGCAGGAAAGATCCTTAAGGTATATCACACAGTACGCGTCAGCGGCATACGGCTCTCCAAACGGACTCATTCTCTACGTCACCTAGACAGCAGCTCGTCTAGGCTTACAAAATGATAGGTCTGGGGGCCAGGGCTACCTTTTTTTGGGGGGGGGGGGAGGGGGTGGTTTGGGAGGGGGGAGACGTTCCCCCAGCTGCTGACCCTCTTCCATACTTCAACATACTCTTTCTTTTGAATACCTGAATTTCTTTAAATTCTTTCATAAGATGTTTCAGACACATTCAACATGTTCAATGCTTTCATGTACATGTGCAACTACCACAATTTGTAGGGGAGATATTTTTATGTACATGTATATCATTTTATCTTGCATGCAGTATAAATGTTCGTAACTGAAGGAAGACTTACTATATTTCGCTAAAAGCTAAACGCAGTTCATCTGAATAAAGATAGGCCTATTAAAAAAACGTCCTTACAGTGACTGTTCATTTAAACATTAGACCCCACCCCCTAGTAAAAGTGGACGCTACCACTAAATGGAGCGAGGCGCGTGATTGGCTCTTGCTGTTAGCAACAGCGTCCGTAGCTATGATGCAATTTTGAATGTCGCGCTAGTACATGTATGTGCTACGTGCACGCACGCTTTAGTATATCGGCACTGAATGCGATGACCGAGCAACATGCGCGACGCATGATTGGTCAGTTGCGATCACTGTCACTGGCTAATCAATATTCATATTCCTCAATACAGCCTAGCTCAACTCGTTTCAGCAAGGGTCTTGGCAAACTAGGTACGTGTGCAGGAAAGACCCTTGCAAAAGGAAGATGGGTACACATGTAGATGTACAATGTAGTTGCCAGCAAACAGACTTCCTGTCAAGAAAAACTAATTTCTCAATCACATTAAATTTTGGGCGCCCCTAAACAATGCTAAACATTTCATCGCCATATGCAGTCCAACAGTCAAAGTTGCTACCTTAACCCAACAGCGCAAAACAGCACAGCATGTGAGTTGTTTGTCTTTCTTGTCATGCTTGTAAGTACATGTATACATTTATTACATGTACATGTAGATGAAATCAGGATGCAGTACATGTATGTAAACTCAGAATGTCTTCAGTTGGTCCCGGTCATGTCTGAACGTTTATTTTTTTCTTGTGTGCCATTTTCCAGATTAACACATCACTAAAGTAAACATAACAGCTCTGTTATAAGACCAGCAGAATGTTTTATAGAAAATGGTAAACTCTAGTCTTACCGTGCCTCTTGTCTATACAGCAAGGTTTGTTTGGAGTTCACCGTAGTGTTTGTATGGATGTTGCTATACAGAGGTAGCACTTGCTCCATGATGTAGTGTTCAATAAGATTCATTGACCTACAAAAAGTTAACATACATTGTAACTTGAATTAATCCCTTGAATTCTGACGTACCGGTAGATGTAACTTTTCAGCACCATATACCTGTAGCACAAAAAACTGGCCATATGAGCGCAGCAAAACTGCGGTGCATCTAATTGGGAAACTTTTGAGACACTTTGTTATTATTATTATTATTATTTATTCGGCCAACACAAGCAACAATACAAGACAGCAAACAGACCGGTCCTTTTGTACGTCGTCATATTGAGCATGTACACTCTAAGTAAACCCTAACGGTACCAAATCCTTTAATTTGTGCACGATTTTCCATAGGACCAAGGGGTCAGGGGGAGATGCAAACAACAGAAAAGGACCAGCCAGTTTGTTTGCTTGCTGCCACCACACATCTCAACAGGTTACATGATGTTTCACACTCCTGTTGTAGTAATTTAACAGTCGCGTATCGGTAACAAAAAGAGATGATGCCCAGGGCCCAATTTCATAAAACATGTTTCGTTTACAGGCCTCGAAATTCATGTTCAAAAGGGCACGGCAATAATTGCCTTGCCTTTTCCCACATTTAAAGTGCATCACAGCAATTCTGTCAATTTAAAAAGGGCACCACGGCAGTTTGCTTGAACTTGGAAGGCACCACAGCAATCATTATTAGTACTTAGCTGGGGTTGCAGTCGGAGAGTTGTCTCTTTTATTTATCTGCATTGATCATGGGATATTGCTTTCACCTCATCGATAAACCGTCTATACTAATCGGACTTTTCCTTGACATTCGCGACGAAACGCTGTGCTTGTGGCCGCCATTTTTAGCGCTACACAGGCGCAATGACCACAGTTATATCACGAACGTCATGCTAATGTTCGTTCATCTTCGTCTTTGGCCGTATTCTGCATAGTGTACATCATCGTAGTAGTCTACCGTGAGTGCACGCACATGCTGTACAGTGTACACCGAACTCATGGCCGAACCGCTAACGGTTACCAATGAAGCCCGCTCAACGTACAATTCGCACGAAAACCAGGGCGAAGTTTGATTGAGCGCAGGCCTCGAAATAACCGACAGCACTGATATGGCAAAATGCCGTCGGTGCCCTGTACCATTGCCGCGATGCCCTCAAAATCACTATCGACTGGAGTCCCTCGAGCGACGGGTATTTTTCAGTTGTTCGAGGGACTTTCTTCGAACTGTACTTTTTGTACTCGTAGGCTGTGCGCGCTATGTGCTTAAGCTGAGCGTGGTTTTGCAAAAATTGCGTATGGTTTTGTTGCATTTTTAAACACCGGTGAAAAGGCTAGAGTTGTCTCTGAAATGTGTCATTAAAAGTTGGAAATTTTGACATTTTTATGTGTGTTTCAATAAAGGGCACCGGCGGCAGTTGTATAAATTCATTGCCATGAAACATTTATGATTTTAATAATAATAATAATAATAGAGATATTTATAACAGCGCCTTACGTAAAATACCTCAAAGCGCTTCACAGTCCACAACAACACCCAAAAAGACATTACAAAATCAAGTTAATTTATAAAAATACAAAAAATATTAATCTACATAAATGTAACGACATCGCAATCCAGGCAGGTGACAAGGAAACAGTTTTTAGGGGATACCACAAGAGGCGGGTTAAGGAGAATCCCCCAGACACACAGTACCCTGTCCAAATGGTCCCGCAAGGCCGGCCGTTTCCCTTGCAGTTTAAGGGCCCAGGCCCCGCCGGTATTTTTACAGGTCCGCTAACCTCCAGGTGATGAGGGGATTATGGTACTGAGTGTCTGGTCAATCATCCACGCCCCGTCAATGGTGCAGGACTAATATGGCCCTCCCGATTTACTGCTCAATTCCATGCATGCAATAATAATTATAACGTCAAGGTTTAAAGAGAGTGAATCTGGTTTTTGTTAATACAAAGAAACAAGTTAATCACATTGTATTGTCAAGACATTTTAAGAAAAGATGCGTTTTAAGAGAAGTTTTAAATATTGCCAGTGATTCAGCTTGACGAATCCTAGCTGGCAGGTGATTCCACAGGTAAGCTGAAGCATTGGAGAAGGATCGCTCTCCATAAAATTTGGTGCGTGGATGAGTACTAGGAGGCCGTAGACGCACTTCACTGAAGGAACGCAAGTTCCTGACTGGCCTGTGAAGCTCCACCAGGTCAGTTATATAGTGGGGAGCTTGTTCATGAATGGCTTTGTAGGTAACCAGCAGCATCTTATAGATTCAAGTTGTCGACCTCCCCGTGGTGAATCCTGTCAACTGACGTATGTCAGGCGAACGACAACAACCAGATACAGCAACAATCAGACACCCAGATCCAGCTAATTCAGCAGAACTAACAGCAAAATTCAGCAGAAACAACAGCAGAACCATCAGCTAAGACAAACAAGCTCCCTCAACAATGCAGCCTGATGCCAACCCGGAGCATGTGCCCCCCTCAGGGCGGACATCTACGGATGTCGTATGGAACGGCATCACTTTGCTGCAGTTGAATGTGGAAGGCCTCACCAAGGCCAAAACTATTGTTATTGAACACTTGATACAGACCCACAAAGTCAGTGCTATCCTCCTTCAAGAGACTCATATCAGCAACAGCTCTCGACTGAAGATACCAGGCTACACCTTGGCTGCCCATACTGAGAGTGACATTCATGGAATTGCTACGTTTGTGAAGAATACAGCAAAATGGTCAGCAATTTCAACGTCCCCTTCAAACTCTGAAGTAGAATGGGCAGCCACCAAAGTCGAAGGTGTCACAATCATAAACGTCTACAAGCCACCTTCATTCAGACTACACAATGACTCTTTCCCCTCCTTCGGCAATCCCTGTATGTATGCTGGAGACTTCAACTGTCAAAGCACAACATGGGGATATCGGTCAACCAGCCAAGATGGCATTACCCTAGAAGACTGGGCCTCGGCTGCTGATGTCCACCTTCTGTACGATTCAAAGCAGCCCGACAGTTTCCATTCTGGCAGGTGGAACACCACCACCAACCCGGACCTGGCATTTACAAACCTGTCTGGTCCATCTCCCCACCGCTCAATCCTTGACCAGTTCCCGAGATCACAGCACAGACCATCTCTGATCGTCCCTGACAACCCCTTCGAAGCTGTTACAACCAAACCAGTTAAAAGGTGGAACTTCCGAAAGGCTAGATGGGGCCACTTCACAAGTCTGGTGGACTTAGGGGTCGAGAACCTTCCCTCCCCCAACCCCTGCAATCTGGACACAGCCTACTCAGCCTTCTGCAGACTCCTCATACAGGCAGCGAAGAGTGCCATCCCTCGCGGATACCGTCGTCAATACATCCCTTCATGGGACGAAGAGTGTGACGCCTGCTACAATGCCTTCCTACAAGCTGAACCCGGCGAGGAGGCTAACACCACGGCCACAGATCTGACAAACTGTCTGAACAAGAAACACAGAGAGCGATGGGAAGAGACAGTCCTGGGGTTTGACTTCACACACTCTAGCAGAATGGCTTGGAAGACCTTCAACCGTCTCACTGGCCGTGGTACACGACCCAAGCATTGCCCTGTCACCGCTAACTCCATTGCCCAGCAACTCCTTGCCAATGGTCACTTCAAAGACACAGACAAGAACCACACCCGCTCTGTAAAGCAGGAAACCACAAATCTCTGGAAAGCTTCAGGCGTGGATGGTCACCTGTCAGCACCCTTCTCCTTAGCAGAGCTCTCTGCCGCCATGGCCACACTGAAATGCGGAAAAGCTCAGGGATCCGACAACATCCCCCCAGAATTCCTGCAGAACTGTGGTCCCAAATGCCTGGCCTGGCTCCAAGAATTCTACTCATCCTGCCTAGCTGGCCTGGCTTTACCTAAGATCTGGCGGAAGGCTACTGTTATCGCCCTTCTGAAACCGAACAAGTCAGCAGATGACCCCAAGAACTACCGGCCAATTTCACTCCTGTGTGTCCCCTTCAAGCTCATTGAGCGGCTTCTTCTTGCCCGGCTGGACCCAGTCATTGACCCTCAACTGCCTGATAAACAAGCTGGTTTCCGGCATGGTCGCTCCACGGTTCAACAGGTAGTTAGGCTGACCAACGACATCGAGGATAGTTTCGAACTGGGAAAGGCAGGTGTTGTATTAGTGGACCTTACCGCTGCGTACGACACAGTATGGCACCACGGTCTAATCCTGAAGCTCCTTCGCACCATCCCTGACCGCCACTTAGTGCAGTTTCTCGTCAACATCATATCCAATCGCAGCTTCGTCCTAAAGACCAGCGACGGACAGACAAGCCGACCCCGACGATTGAGAAATGGAGTTCCCCAAGGCTCGGTACTAGCCCCCACCCTCTTCAACACATACATCAGCGACCTGCCACACACCACATCGCGGAAGTATGGTTATGCAGATGACCTGGCTCTCCTGCACTCAGACAGGATCTGGACGAAGGTGGAGGACACGCTCACAACTGACATGGAAAGTATCGCAGCATACCTGAAGACATGGAGACTAAAGCTGAGTACAGCAAAAACAACAACCCCCTTCCATCTTAACACCAAGGAAGCCCACCGCCAGCTTACCGTCAACCTCAAGGGGTCCTCCCTGCCCCACAACCCAACACCCACATACCTCGGAGTCACACTAGACCGGCAGCTCACTTACAGGAAACACCTTGAAGCCCTCCGTGCAAAGACATCGTCACGGAACAACCTCCTACGTCGGCTGGCTGGTTCGTCATGGGGAGCGAGGACATCCACGCTCCGAACAGGGGCCCTTGCCCTTGTCTACAGTGCTGCCGAGTACGCCGCCCCAGTATGGTGTCGCAGTGCCCACGCAAAGAAGCTAGACGTGACCCTAAACGACACCATGCGAATCATCACTGGCTGCCTGCGCCCCACCCCAACAGTCTTCCTGCCAGTTCTCGCGGGCATTGCGCCCGCCAAACTGCGCAGAGAAAAGTTCACTGACAGACTCGTGTGCAAGGCCGAAGCCGACACTGAACATCCATTGCACCAGCTGGTCCACGACGCACAACAGCTTGGTCGTCAACGACTGCCCTCCCGTCGCCCATTCTATAGACATGCTGCAGCTCTTTGCAACTCCAGCTTCTCCCTGCTTGGTGAATGGGAAGCCAACTGGGAACAGACAGCTCGACCTGACCAACTCACGGTTGACCCCCACACCAGAGCCCCACCCGGCTCAGACCTGCCCCGCAAGGAGTGGGTCACGTTGAACCGCCTACGAACAGGGGTCGGGCGGTTCAACGCCAACATGTTCCGCTGGGGGCTGCGCCCATCAGCGGCCTGTGTGTGCGGAGCGGCAGAGCAGACAGCTACACACATTATCAGCGACTGCGCTGCCTTTCCTGCCCCGGCTAACCCGGTGGACCTTACCCACATGAATGAGCAAACAAGAACCTGGCTCAGGTTACTTGTTGGAATAGCGTGACTGCATGCTGTGTCACACGCAAGAAGAAGGTGATCCTTTCTCTCACCGGCAACCAGTGAAGCTCATTTAGGAGTGGGGAGATGTGTATTCTACGAGGCAAGCGCAAAACCAGACGAGCTGCAACTTAGCAATCTCCTTCTCCGGCAAACCATGGAGCAGAGAATTGCAGGCATCAAGCCGTGATGCGACGAATGCATGAACGAGTCTAACAGTGGTAGCCTCATCCAGGTATTTCCGAAGCTGTCCAATTTTCCTAATGCCCAGCAGAGCAGACTTGCATACACTGTTAACGTGTGCGGTCATAGTGAGAGAGGAATCCATTATAACACCAAGGTTACGAGCAAGATTGGCTGGGTGAATAGCAGACTTTTCAATGCTGATGGCAGGTGAACAGGGAACAGTATTGAACTTAGAGGTGAAGTGCAATACTTCAGTCTTGCGATTTTGAGGGCATCGCGGCAATGGTAGAGGGCACCGACGGCAATTGCCATATCGGTGCCGTCAGTTATTTCGAGGCCTGCGCTTAATCAAAACTTTTGGATTAAGTATTAGCACAAATTTTCACTTAAGCAAGGGACTATTTCATGAAGATTAATTGTTGTTCTAAGGGCATACAGAGATTGCGCGCGCAACACTGTCGTCTGTCTAGTTCTAACGCGTTCATCGTTTACTTATACTCGTGTAAACATCAAAATGTTCAAGTACAGTCATCACTACCACAGAAAACCCTCGACTGTCGCCGACAGCTGCTGGAAAATGTGCCTCGAATTTTGCCATAAATAGCGAAGAAAAAAGATGGCGTCGCATTAGCCAAAAATCGGTAGGTTAGTATGCAGTTTTGTTTGCTAATGCTTATTAAACAGTTTTATGAAATGGAGAGACGGCTGCTTTATCAAAAATCGGGTGCTAACATGTTTTATGAAATTGGCCCTAGGCCACTTGATTCTAAAGTATTCTGTTAAAAAGCTAGAATCCCCCTGACGAAAAATCCATCATTTGCCCTTTTTTTGATAGTCCACATACCGGTATCCAGCCGACTTGTACATGTACCGCTGTTTATTTCAAATCGTCCGGTTTAAGTGGATAAATCGCAAGCAAAAGTGCCGTTTTCGAAAATGAAATTGTTGTGATTTCTGAAACGCTCATTAGGTATTATATAATGATATGCACATGATCCTGTGACGCAATCCTGAGAAACACGAGTAAACACGGTCGGCAGTTCGATATGTTTACACGCAAAAACTCCAAAAAACGTCTCTGTTTAGTGGTGTTTTTTGAAGAATTTTTCTAGTGCAAAAGGCCAGAGATGTGCCCAGTAGTTGTGCAGTTGTACATGTATGCTTTACCAGACATCATGAATATTTTTTTTTTTTATTACCAAGAGAGAGAAAAATGAGTCGCTCGTTCCAACTTGTACTGGCCGATGTGCATACCGTGTTGTGCTAATTTCAAACACGTGAGAACTACGGCCTGCAGGGACCGTTTCCACTGCTGTACACTGTACACGGACCGCTGTGTGCTGTTCGTTCCGTAACAAAACCACCGGTCGCAATGTACCAGTATTTACCTCAAAAGAGCTTCATTGTAAGCTCTTTTGTTCACAAAAAAGGTAACAGTAGATTATTGTCCTGTTACATCAAGTATTTTTCACGTTTGTATTTTGAATTACAAGGACAAAACAGGCAAGATGAACATACATGTACGGTACACACTTTGTATATTTTTCATTCAATCATGTCAATACTGCACAGGCCGTTTTGTGCTCTTCTCAGGATGACGACAAAACCCTGTTTATCAACAAACTAAGTGACCTCGAGCGTTTCAGAATTTCGGGGGAAGAGGGTCAGAACTGAATTGCGTTTTAAACAAAAGGCTGTCAATTTTTGGTGGAAAACAAGTTTTAATGGTTTTGTAGACACATACCGTACACCAATCAGGAAAACTAAAACAATGTGGATGGGGGATACTAGCTGTTTAATAGCATTTTTGTAATTTTCTGTAAACAAAAGTTCTTCACTTTCAAATGAGACATCAACTGGAAAAAAAAATCTACCAATGTTTAGTTATTGAACAGAAATTGTCAGTATTTCAAATTATTGGCGGTTCACCAATAATTCAAGGCGTACATGTAGACTTGCCCAAGTCTGACCTCTCGTGCTCGGACTGCAATGCGCAGCGCACAGTGTGTCCTCTGGACCGGTGGACTGCCTAATCCAATTTGTTTCTGCTTTCTCCGTCCCAGAAAGTCTTCCAGAGACACAAAAAAAGAGATTTGACAGGCCACTAGTCCAGAGGGCGTGCCACAAGACATGCCGTGCATCACAGACCAAACACAGGAAGTATAAAAATAGTGAAATACGCCGTTTTTCGTAGTGTCTAAGATACAAAGTATGATGTTTTGTTGTTAAAATAAGGTAAATGCTTTAAAAATTCGTTCGGAGACAAAACATTTTTTGCTGAGAACCACAAACAATACAACTTCAGTTTAGATTGACAAACTTAGAGTCTGGTTGTGTTTTTTCTTAAAGCAAGTCCGTTACACCCTAATCTACATGTGTATCATGACTATGCAATGGTTCCAGTTTACATGTACCGTACATGTTTGTATTGTCACGACACCGGTAGGACTGAGCCATCAGTAGTTTGGTCAGCTCTCACTTGTTGGCAATGTCCTGACAACAGGTTGGGACCGTTGGTATTCGTTGGCAGAGTTGTGACGACACATTGCCGGCGCTGGACCGTAACTATGGTTATTGGTTCACGCTCATGTTTTACTATTATTCTTTTAGAAGAAAATATTTAAAAATAAGGACCATAATGACTTGCAATGGTTTGCCCATACCGGTACCTCCTTTCATAGCTATACGCCATTCTGCCTCCTTATTTTGTGATGTTTGTAACAGAAAAACTGAACAGAAAATGTTCCGCGTGTGGCTCCTGTGCAAAACGACTGGAGAAACGTGTTGTCATGCAAGTAGCGTGAACCGTTGTCAAAAAAGTAAGCACGTATTGACGTCACATTCTGCCAGCGAATACATTTATGTACTTCATGCCAACGGTCCCAACCCAATCATGCCAATGACAATATGTACAATGTATGTATCATACATAACCAGATAACAAATGCATTACTCACCTGCCAGATGCTGTATAGTCACAATATACAACTAGGGAAAAGATACGCATATATGGTGAGTTTCATAAGTTAGCAACATTGACTTCAATGTGAAGGTCATACTATTTGAAGTTGGTCATGCTATAAGTATAAGCCAGAAAAACAGAAAGAATTGAGAAGTTGATAATGGCTTCAGACCTTGTGCAGAAAACACACGAAACAGGCTGAATTTTTAAAAAAATGTTTCCTCACAAAATCCTAATTTTTTTTTCATTGAAAAATGTTGGGTTTTTTTCATTAAATCTGCACTTATTGATGCTTGATGAGTCATTTGAAAGAAAACGATTTATGATCAACTTCTCAACTATTACCGAAAAGAACAATACATAAATTAAATACAAAAATTATCCAACATGTCCAACATGAAATAGTTTTTTCCTGGCGACTTCATATACCGACATGATTTATGTACGTTACCAGGGGTGGTTACCTTGGGTGCAGGTCAGCTCGACCGTTTGCCAACTTAACTCGAATTGACTCGACCGTTGAACCAACTCGTCCAATGACCAACTCAATTTTTAAATTTGAGAGAATTTAACAATTTGCCAACTCGACCGCGCTGTGCATATTATTTTTTTGCACACGCGAGTGATTTGTACTTTCTCGGGCCACAATTTTATGAAGCTACACATGTACATTGAGGGGCATGATAGCCTAGTGATGTACATAGCGTGCTAAATCCAAGACTTTGGTAAATCCACAGGTCGTGGGTTCAAATCCCACCCCGGCTCGTCCATGGTGCGTGTGCTCTTGGGCAAGGCACTTTGCCACGAATTGCCTCTCTTCACCCAGGAGGAAATGGGTACCTGTGAGGTCAAATCCGAGGTCATGTCAAAGGTCAATGCACCCCCAGCATACTTCAGTTGGAATCCTTGACTAATCACCTTTCCAACAACACCATGTTTGTGAAGATTGGCTCAGTAGTTCCCGAGATACTAGGGTTCAAAGGTGGGCGTCCGTGCCACTTTTACTTTTAGCCAAAAATTCCAAAATTTGGGGGACCTTACCTCCGGAACCACTGGTCCGATTGATCTAAATTTTGATATTTGGTGCTGTGGGATCCCAATCAACAAGTATACCAAGTTTCACCAAAATCTGAGAGGGTTGGGTTTAAAATGTCAATTTTTTTGGGTGATTTGACATGGACTGACCCAGAAACGTTTTTGGCTAGCGCAATAATCCTCTGCCCAATCGCCACCAAACTCCGTCTGATAGTCCATGTGCACGACGCTGCTCTCGCTCATATATACGACGAAGGGGAAGTAAATATGTGACAAAACTGGGGGTAGAAACTGCAGCAATTTGCCACGAGTCCAACTTGAAGTCTTATGTTTTTTCTTAACTTTTCCCTTCTGTCTTCCTTATGTGATGCAATCAAAACAGCGCCCTCTGTTTGTGATTTATTGCAATGAAATCTTCAAAGTTGAAAAAGGCCACCTTTTATTGATTTTACATCCAAACGAACAATAGTATGTCGTGCTGAACAAGTAATCCGTCATTATGAAGCAAAGCTTGGGCACAAAGTTGTTTAGCATACATTATATATGCGTTTTCCTGGTCTTGGCGGGGTGTTTCAAATATTCGTTCTCAGTTGATCGGGTACTATGTGGCTTGCGTCATGCACTCTGTGGCGCGCATCATATACTGCGTGTGCGCGCGATCCCTCAAAATGCATCGCGTTGGAACACGCA
Organism: Henricia sp. BOLD:AAB3569; assembly: GCA_037783545.1. NCBI lineage: Eukaryota > Metazoa > Echinodermata > Asteroidea > Spinulosida > Echinasteridae > Henricia > Henricia sp. BOLD:AAB3569. The sequence continues at coordinate 553,367 of JBBELK010000861.1, read as the reverse complement.
CACGCAGTACACAGCGCCAATGCATTTTGGACCGCGTAGATGCGAACCCAAAATAAGTAAATCGTTTGCAAACGATCTAAATAATTTCATCTTTACGGATTATTTTCTGGTAAAATTATATCATTTTGAGCGGAAACCTTTCATTGGTTTGGGCATGATGGGTAGAACTTTTTACTAGTTGCTATTCAATCTTTACTTTCAGAACTTTTCCCCTGTAAACTCGTCGATACTTTTTGGGGACATTGCAAATGATACACTGGGCCTTTAAACTTCAGACGCCGCCATATTGGTGAAAAACGAAATCAGCTATGGGGGATAGACCTGTAGTGTAGGCTGTATCCCATATTTCTAGGGGTAGGCCTACATGGCATGCACAAATACCGTTACCTTCACGTTCACCAAACGGACCAGTGAATTTGGTTTTACGCCCAATCACAGTCGAGTCAATCATGCTTATTAACTCAGGAGATCCCTCTTCGATCGCTTGCACATTCTCCTGATTTGGCAGATTACATAATTTGGTTTCATTGACACTGATAGATAACATTTTTGTTTGATTTTTTCTTTCAACTTGCGAGTCCTGCAAAACGAAAAATACGCGTAGAGCTGGGCCCTACTATACTACTATACTATACATGATGTACATGTAGCTGGACGAATGCGGTCCCGGGCCAACTCGGTCCCGGGCCAACTCGGTCCCGGGCCAACTCGGTCCCGGGCCAACTCGGTCCCGGGCCAACTCGGTCCCGGGCCAACTCGGTCCCGGGCCAACTCGGTCCCGGGCCAACTCGGTCCCGGGCCAACTCGGTCCCGGGCCAACTCGGTCCCGGGCCAACTCGGTCCCGGGCCAACTCGGTCCCGGGCCAACTCGGTCCCGGGCCAACTCGGTCCCGGGCCAACTCGGTCCCGGGCCAACTCGGTCCCGGGCCCAGGGGCCATATTCATAAAACACACTTAACTTAAGTGCAATACTTACACTTAACTTTTAAGGGATTCCCTTAACTAAGTGATATCCCTCAAGATATCTATTAAGTTTTTACAACAAGATAGGAAACAGGGGCCGTATTCATAAAACACACTTCAGTGCAACTTGGCTAAGGGATTCCCTTAAATGTGGGAAATTTTCAGGATTACACTTAAGTGTTTTTTTAATATCACTTAAAGGATATCACTTCATTAGCATAGTTTTGGGCACCATTTACATATTTCTTGGTACATTTGCATAAGTATCCTATCTTGTTGTAATAGCTATATCTGTGGTCCCGAGCCAACTCGGTCCCAACAACCTAAGCCCCAGGACAACTCGACCGTCATTGGCTCCGCTCATTTTGGAATTGACCAATCACAGCCTCACGTTCAGGTAGCCAAAAAGTACATCGCCATTTTGGCTACCAAGCTGAGTCCTCAAAATTTGTGTTGCAGCACGAGTGACGCAAAAACACCATAAACATCATTTTTATCAGCGCAGATCTCGAGGACCCTAGCCGCGGTTTAAAACGGATTGTATATAAGACTATCTAAACCTATAATTAATCCCTTCATCAATGTGTTTTTGTGTAAATCGGTAAAACTCACCAAATTAGCTTGTCGTTTTGCTATGTTGTGCATCCACTGCGTTCTAGATGTGTGTCCATACGTTTTTGTTCGATCGCGCGCGTTACGCGCGTAATGCAGCGTGTTGTACGCGCACGCACACGACCGGATACTTAACTTGCTTTCGAGCGTGCAGTTTGTGTGTGCTAGTGCGTGTCAAGTTCAGTACGCGCGCGTACGCTGACGCACGGCGCGGCCAAACGATTGCACACGTGCCTCATGCACACGCGGGCATGTTGCTAGGCAATTTCTAAATGGGCGGAGCTTACTGGATCGGTCTCTTGGCGTAGGCTAGGCGCTAATTAGTCTGGTACCCGGACCACAAATTATTTGACTAAACTGAATTTAAGGTCTGGCAGCCGCCAATTCCGCCATTTTGAAACAGGAGGGATTCCTCCTTTTTCCGAAGGTTCCCAAAGTTACCCGAATGCACGTCCGGTCGTCCGGGCGTTACCGTTAATCGTCGGGTACAATTCGTCATTGTTTCGGGAATTTGAATTGACGTCGCGTGCACGTACGCGTGCCGCTGCGTGTGTATTTATGGTGATGCCACGGAATTAAAACTACGCAGTGGCTATAGTTACGGTAACCGTAGCTCACTGGGTGATGCAGACAAGGTTTGAATTTTCTTTTTGATGCCAGCCTACATATGTATATTAAAATGGGCACATTTAATATTCTAAGGTTAATATATTAAATTTGTATTGGTCAAATAAGGAATAGGCCTAACCCCTTTCAAATTGTCGTACACTCACATGACACTCATAGCGCGCATTGCGCTTCGAAAATTAACGGTTATGTGCTCCTAAAAATAAGGGCATGACGTAATGCTTAAAGTGCTATTTTAAACACCACAGTAGCCGGTCCGCGTAATTTTTTTTTACACCACTGCGAGGGGAGAACAATGGGGTTTGTACCTTTTTAGCGTCTTGAGAGGAGACAATATAATAGGTTAGGGTTCAGGGTTAGGGTTGGTTATTTTAAAGGATTTAGGGTTTTGAATGCGGTCGGTTTGCAACCAGCTTCGTGGTCTGGTTAGAAGAGAGCTCGACTTGTAATCATAAGGTCCCTGGTTCGAATCTATGCATGTTTAGGATTTTCCGAAATTTCTCGGTTTCTTCTTTTTCTCTAATAGTGAGAGTAAGAGTTGTCACAATTTTCCAAGATTGTCACTCGAGAAGTGTCAGTCATTGGAAACTTAGACTCTATTCGGGTTGAACAATTGGGGTGTACCCCTCGCTGCGGTGTAAACAAAAAACACGCAGCCGGTCCTAATATTCAGTCGTTGTATGTAAAATATGTGGAGCGGGAACCAGTCTAGGCGCTAATAGAAGTAATGCCGCGCGATATCTAGTCTTGGCCCAAGACTATACTCTAGTCGATATTGGTTTGTGTACGCGTTGGCCATTCCCAGTAGTGCGCCCTCTTGCAGCACTAACTGGCCAGCCCTTTGCTCACTAGAGTAGTCTTGGGAATCTCTCCCGCAAGGTTTAACTTTTTCTTTGTTTTTGCCTAGGCTTTCCTAGGGAACCAATCAGCGAGTGACCCAAATACAGCAGCGCATCGGATTACAGTGAGCGACCCAAATACAGCGCGTCGGATGCAGCGCGTGACCTAGTCTTGGCCCAAGACTACTCTAGTCGATATTGGTTTGTGTACGCGTTGGCCATTCCCAGTAGTGGGCCCTCTTGCAGCACTAACTGGCCAGCCCTTTGCTAGTCTGGTACCCGGACCAAAAATTCTTTGACTAGACTGAATTTAAGGTCCGGCAGCCGTCAATTTCGCCATTTTGAAACAGGAGGAATTCCTCCTTTTTCCGAAGGTTCCCGAAGTTACCCGAATGCACGTCCGGTCGTCCGGACGTTACCGTTAATCGTCGGGTACAATTCGTCATTGTTTCGAGAATTTGAATTGACATCGCGTGAGTGCACGTACACGTGCCGCTGCGTGTGTATTTATGGTGATGCCAGGGATTTAAAACTACGCAATGGCTATAGTTACGGCATGGAGGAAGAAACAAACAACCGTTTGAATGGCTATAGTTACGGGATTGCAACAGCAGATTAAAACTCATGTACAATATGGAGCTCACTCGGTGATGCAGACAAGGTTTGAATTTTCTAGAATTTTCTTTTTGATGCTAGCCTACATGATTAAAATGGGCATATTTAATATTTTAAGGTTAATATATTAAGTTTGTATTGGTCAAATATAGAATAACCCCTGTCAAATTGTTGTACACTCATGCCATATCGCGCAGCGCGCGCGCTTTGAAAATTAACGGTTATGTGCTCCTAAAAATAAATGCATGACGTAATGCTTAAAGTGCTATTTTAAACACGACAGCAGCCGGTCCTCATATTCAGTCGTTGTAATATGTGGAGCGGGAACCAGTCTAGCCCTTTGCTCACTAGAGTAGTCTTGGGAATTTCTCCCGGAAGGTTTAACTTTTTCTTTGTTTTTGCCTAGGCTTTCCTAGGGAACCAATCAGCGAGTGACCCAAATACAGCAGAGCGTGGGAATGCAGCGAGCGACCCAAATACAGCGCGTCGACCGCAGAGCGCGCGTGACCCAAATACACCGCGTGCACGCGCTTCGAATGGTTTGAAAAATATAAGGCGGCTTACAAGAATCATCGAACATGACCGTTTTATCGTTGCTAATATTTTCGGTGGCATAAGTTTCTTGGCAAATGTTTGCGAATATATTTACAAACATGTTTGCAAAGGCGTATGACATCGGAAAATACATTTGTTTATGAAGATAATTGCAACATTGCAAATATTTGCAAAGATATCTGTGGTATGCCATGTCCCTTGTGTGCCATCATAAAACCCTGTGCAGCTATTTACATAAAACGGTACCGCCTCCAATGCTGAACTTCCGGGAGATATTCCCAAGACTATTCTAGTCGAGCAAAGGGCTGGCTAGATTGGTTCCCGATCCCTATAGATTGGTTCGCTTATTGCGAAAATATAGGGATCGGTAAAGGGCAGCCATGACGGGCAGAATTCTGCCCGTCACGTGGTTATTATTATTTATTTATTTGTAGTAAGTGCGCAGATTTTGCATTGACATTTGTAACTTGGCCGTGCGTGTCGAACATATCCAATTATATAAATAAAGTACATTGCCTAAAGCAAAGAGCTTGGCCAATTTTTAAATATAAAAAACACAATGCGCACGCGCAAAGACGACCAATAACAGATCAAGATGAAGCGCCCTTTACCTGTCCTTATATTCTCCTGTGTGGAATATGTGGACGGGAACCAGTCTAAGGGCTGGCCAGTTAGTGTGCACAAGAGGGCGTACTACTGCGAATGGCCAACGCGTACACAAACCAATATCGACTTGAGTAGGCATGGGCCAAGACTACACGATATCGGGCCATGGTTCATACATACAGTTGACTGCCCGGATCGCGTCCCGCTCTCAGATGTTCCGCTAGACTGGTTCCCGTCCACATATTCCACACAGGAGAATATAAGGACAGGTAAAGGGCGCTTCATATTGATCTGTAATTGGTCGTCTTTGCGCGTGCGCATTGTGTTTTTTATATTTAAAAATTGGCCAAGTCCTTTGCTTTAGGCAATGTACTTTATTTACATAATTGGATATGTTCGACACGCACGGCCAAGTTACAAATGTCAATTCAAAATCTGCGCACTTACTAAAAATATAAAAAATAATAATAACCACGTGACGGGCAGAATTCTGCCCGTCATGGCTGCCCTTTACCGATCCCTATATTTTCGCAATAAGCGAACCAATCTATAGGGATCGGGAACCAATCTAACCCAAATACAGCAGAGCGTGGGAATGCAGCGAGCGACCCAAATACAGCGCGTCGACCGTACCGCAGAGCGTGACCCAAATACACCGCGTGCACGCGCTTCGAATGGTTTGAAAAATATAAGGCGGCTTACAAGAATCATCGAACATGACCGTTTTATCGTTGCTAATATTTCCGGTGGCATAAGTTTCTTGACAAATGTTTGCGAATATATTTACAAACATGTTTGCAAAGGCGTATGACATCGCAAAATACATTTGTTTATGAAGATAATTGCGACATTGCAAATATTTGCAAAGATATCTGTGATATGCCATGTCCCTTGTGTGCCATCATAAAACCCTCTGCAGCTATTTACATAAAACGGTACCGCCCCCAATGCTGAACTTCCGGGAGAAATTCCCAAGACTACTCTATAGATTGGTTCCCGATCCCTATAGATTGGTTTTCACTTATTGCGAAAATATAGGGATCGGTAAAGGGCGGCCATGACGGGCAGAATTCTGCCCGTCACGTGGTTATTGTTATTTTTTATTTTTGTAGTAAGTGCGCAGATTTTGCAGTGACATTTGTAACTTAGCCGTGCGTGTCGAACATATCCAATTATGTAAATAAAGTACATTGCCTAAAGCAAAGGGCTTGGTCAATTTTTAAATATAAAAAACACAATGCGCATGCGCAAAGACGACCAATTACAGTTCAAGATGAAGCGCCCTTTACCTGTCCTTATATTCTCCTGTATGGAATATGTGGACGGGAACCAGTCTAGACTACTCTAGTGAGCAAAGACTGGTCCGTTAGTGCTGCAAGAGGGCGCACTATATGGCCAACGCGTTCACAAACTAATATCCAATAACCAATAAGTAGTCTTGGGCCAAGACTAGTAATTGTTCTGATCGATGAGCCTTAGTTCGTTGGGACCGAGTTGACTTGGAACCGAGTTGACTCGGGACCGAGTTGACCTGGGACCGAGTTGATCCGGGACCGAGTTGACTTGGGAACGAGTTGACTCGAAACCATCTGTGGTCCCGAGTCATCAACTCGGTCCCAGGTCAACTCGCTCGACCGGTCTAAATTTCCAGGCAGCCGATCTTTTTCGATTCATTCAAGTTTGATGCAATATGCCGATTATTTAATTTCACTCGCTGCCTGATTGTAAGTGGCAATTTGACTTTACAAAGCGGCTTTCGCCTTACAAAATAACAAAGGGTTACTTGAGAGCTAAATTGCGAAAGCACGCCGGGCGGTCACACTCGAACGGTATTCACTCGGCTAGTCTTGTATGCGGCGACTATACTATCGTCGGTTGAAATCGACGTTTCTCGGTTAAAACATTAAATACTCACATTTTAACCGTGAATTTCTTGGTTAAATACCGTGTTAAAAGGCTGCTGTAAATTGCTCACAATTTAACCGAGTTGTTCTCGGTGCTTCCTTGGTTAAAACATGTGTAAAGAACCTTCATTGTACGTAGTTTAACCGAATCGGGTTTCCTCATTAACTTTGCGGCGAGTTAATCATAATAATAATGGGAACTTATAAAGCGTAAGAGCGAAATGCAGGAGAACAACGCAAACAACAAAGGGGGTGCATTCCCAACGGACTTGCACCAATTGCATGCAATAGTCTAGCCCCGCGAGCAGTGCTTCGGTTTTCGGAACCTCAGCCCTGTGTTCTGCTATACACCAAATCTGTGGCAAACTCACGCAAATGAAATTTGGCCCACGGCTCTGATATTTGCTCAATAGGTGCACTCACCCCAGTTTATAAATATTCCGAAGAGTACGCATCGATCCGATGTCTAGTTTCGGTGAAATCGTGGGGAAAGTTTGAGACTTTCCGTGCGTGAAATTCCGACTTTCACCATCTGACCATGCGCGAGAGCGGAGAGGTTCGAATCCGGCTGCGGTACCTGTGCCCTTGGGCAAGGCACTCAACCACACTTGCTCCATCCTTCGGAAGGGATGTAAAGCCGTTGGTCCAGTGTGTTAGGTAATGGTAACGCACTCTAAAGATCCCAGAGCATTCTTTCGTAAATAGCAAGGGGATTCCCCGGTGTCTCTGGCCATTTCTAATTCTAATTCTTCATGGGTTTCCTCACGCTTACGAGTGACAGTGCAATGAGCACTATTGAGGAATCCTTGGTATGAATACCAAAAAGAAATAATAATAATAATAATAATAGACTGGTTCCACATCCTCAATTTACTTCCCTTCGTCGTTAGATGAAGGGAAGTAAATATGAGCACAGCGAACCAGTCTAGATTGTGTTGAGCTCTCCGCTCTCGCGCATGGTGAAAGTCGGAATTTCACGCACGAAAGTCTCAAACTTTCCCCACGATTTCACCGAAACTAGACATCGGATCGATGCGTACTCTTCGGAATATTTATAAACTGGGGTGAGTGCACCTATTGAGCAAATATCAGAGCCGTGGGCCAAATTTAATTTGCGTGAGTTTGCCACAGATTTGGTGTATAGCAGAACACAGGGCTGAGGTTCCGAAAACCAAAGCACTGCTCGCGGAGCTAGCAATAGTCAAACCAATAACGTGCATAATACCCAAATCCGCATGAAAATCCGCACGAATAACCGAAAGGGCAGAGACCGTGGTTTGGTGCTGCGGTAGAAGCGACCATAGTATCACCAACATTGTACAAAACCGACATCGGCCCTGAAAATTCAATAAAATCTCACACAATTTCTTAAACATCTCACCGAAATTATCCTATACTAAAACTTATCGGTTACGCCCTTTTGATATCCCGGCGGCTTGCTGTTCCAAATTCCCGGAGACCTACAGAGAGACGTCCTCCGCGCGTTCCAGTTACAATCTCTGACCGATAGGTGCATGTCGCCCTCTAACGTTCAAGAGCGGTGCAAATAGTAACGCAGACAGTCGGCAAAGTTGAACCAAGAAGTTTAACTTTTCCGTCAGTGTTTGCGTTGCAGTTGTTTGCGTCTAGTCTGCGTGCGCGCACTATACGATTAATGGAAACTAGGCCATACAGTCCGTGCGTTTTGGGTGTGGCACCGCGAAAAATCAACAGTGGAAGTTCGAACGTCTCCGTCTTGTACGTAACTTCCACGTCGAGACTACCGAGTACTGAAACCAACTCTCAAGTGTAAGTACGTAGTCTCACTTGTGATTTTTGCAAGACTGCGTTTGGCCAACATGACTGAAAAGTCATCTCCGAGACGATTGATAATGCAGCTATCAATTTCCATAGTGGAAATTTCCATTTTCTCAAAGAGCTTGAGCTGTCGATTTCCATAGTGGTGTCGACGTTATCGATGTACATCCGGGCCGCTGTTGGGATTTGTAACTTGAGCTGCTGAACAGCAAGTACACCGGGCTGCCGTTCGCGTAGGCCTATTCGTCATCATCAGTGTCGCTGTTTTCCGGAGTGGCAGTGACATTCTTAACTTGCTTCATGGCGCTGTCGCTTTGGCGCTGCGACATACGCTTTGGCGCTGCGACATACGCTGGCAATATGGCCTCGTTTCTGGCAGTTGAAACAAGACAGTGTTATTTTTAAATCTGCATCGATCAGCTGAATGACTTTCATGACCACAACGATAACAGGCTTTCTGCTTGGCACCTTTCTGCTCAGTGGGCCTTGGCTTACCTGTCGCCTTCGGTGGCTTTCGTGCCGATGTGTGGCTCCTCGTCATTTTATTTACCGCTTTGTCGCTCTGTGGCTGCGTAGGTCTTTCACATTCTTGGCCGCCGTTTCCATGCTTTGGGCGATCGCCATGGCTTTTTCCAGAGTTAGGTTCTTCTCTGCCAACAAACTGGGTTGTATGCGGTCGTTGCGCACACCACACACATGCCGATCCCTTAGCATGCAATCAAGTGTGTTGTCATAGTTACAGAACTCCACCAGGGACCGTAGAGCTACCGCAAACTTAGTCCAGATTCTGGACTATATTATTGCCGACTATAGAGGGCGCAATATCGACATGATTTGGACAGCGCATGTCCAAATCATGTCGATATTGCGCCCTCTATAGTCGGCCGCGCTACGATCCAATATCGCAATAATATAGTCCAGAATCTGGACTACCGCAAACTGTGCAACAGACTCCCCGTCTTCGCGAAATCGGCTTTTGAACTAGACTGGTTCCCGTCCACATATTCCACACAGGAGAATATAAGGACAGGTAAAGGGCGCTTCATCTTGATCTGTAATTGGTCGTCTTTGCGCGTGCGCATTGTGTTTTATATATTCAAAAATTGGCCAAGCCCTTTGATTTAGGCAATGTACTTTATTTACATAATTGGATATGTTCGACACGCACGGCCAAGTTACAAATGTCAATGCAAAATCTGCGCACTTACAAAAAAAATAAAAATAATAATAACCACGTGACGGGCAGAATTCTGCCCGTCATGGCCGCCCTTTACCGATCCCATATTTTCGCAATAAGCGAACCGATCTATAGGGATCGGGAACCAATCTACTTTTGAACTTGCATCGTTGTATTATTTCCGATGGCGTTGGGTTGTGGTGCTCTGTCATTCATTTCACCAGGTCTTGGTATGTTTTCTGCCCAGGTTTTGAGGGAGCTATACCAAATTGCGAAGCAACTTGTATGCATTAGCACCAACAACGTTTCTTAGCCGTTTCAGTGATGTTGTTGGCAATAAAATAATGCTCAAGCCGTTCGACGTATTGCAGCAATTCTTCCTTCCCTTCTCGAAAATCGTTGATTTTTCCGATGAGTGCAGCCATTGTAATCCTCGTCGCCAATTTGTAATGGACCGGGTGGATGTTTTAAATGAATAAAACAAGCACACTATTCTTATGAGTCGAGAGAGAACGTTGTTAGAGAGCGAACAAATATAGACTGTGTCTTCGATCGGTGACTCAACTTTCTTACTACGTGGCACAGACTGGTCAACGATATACAGTGATATATTATATACATACATTGAGAGAAAAGAGATCAAAGATCAAATGCTTTTATGGCTGGCTTAAACTCTTGAGATCTTGGGGAAAGTTATGTGTGGAAAGTGAAATATGAAATACCTATTATAGAAATATATTACAAAGTGGTTTTGAAAACGGCTATATACAATGCATCTTCTAAATGCATCTTCTAAATGCAAGTATTGCATTCTGAAAAGTTTATTAAAAGAAAAAAATAACCCAGTAAGCAATGTGTGGGTATAGTCGTGTTAGCCTAGGTTAGATACGAACAAGAAAATTCCAGGAGAAAATATGTGTGGCACTTATAACTAAACTGCGTATAAGCTTTCGTAGAAACAACTGGTTAGAAATACACATGTACATGTATCTCGAAACGATAAACGGATAAAAATACAGTGTCAAACATCGAAAAACATGCTCTGCAGAATAATCATTCGACCTACAAGTTTAAGCGCAACATCCATTAATATTTTCTCTGTAACTATTTTAGCCCTCACCTTGAGTAGCCATTTCGGCCTTGTGTTGGGCATTTTCCATGAAAAACGTTAACTGTATTGTAAGTAATATAAACATGTTTGACTCTTGCACGCAAAGAGCCGCCATATTGATTGGCTAATTTGTTAAACAGCGAGGCAACACACGTAATATTTATGTCTGTAAATTGTTTGAGGTGTAAACTATATACCTGTACAGCTCTGCCAATGTGCCATGCCTCTATATTCTCGGACTGTCTGTACTGGTGATGGGAATATACCGACTTCTATGATGAGTGCTACGTTAGATCTGTGTCGTGGGCCTCTCTGTCGTGGGCAACCCGGAGGTCTACCCACCAGCAATCCAACACATCTAAAGCTACTTGGCATACCCTGCCTCATTTCCGTCCGAGGTCCCAGAATGAGGTTGACGACGCTTTGGGAGCAGTTCTCGTCCCTTTTCTAAAACAACAGCAGCTCCAATAAGCAGAAAGGCTGCCGCGAATAAAGCACCTATGTACAGAAATGTAGCCATATAGTTTCCGGTGGCGTCGAAAAGTTTACCTGTACAAAAGAAATGAAAGTTGGTGACATACATGTACGGTGTATTTTCTCTCAATGTATCCAAGATATAATAAAGTATGAAGAACCAAAATCACCTCGTCGGAATTTGAACCCCAGACCTTCGACACACCGGGCAGATGCTCCACCAAACATTTTGAGTAGGTGTCGTAACACGAGGTCAGCCCCGCGATCGACAGTATTTCAAGTTTCATCAAAATGCTCTCAGAGCCTGTTAATCCTGAGACATTGAGCTGTGTGGCAACATTCAAGCTCGCAAACCGCTTTGCAGCATGCCAACAGCATTCACTCTATCTTATTCCGAAAGCCTTGGAATGTCCACTGGAGTTCACCAGAGCATGCTTCCTTCCTTCTTGAAAGGACTTTCAAGTGATTTGTGTTTCTTTTTGAGTACATGTAGTGTTGTTTCAGATTTTGATTTTGGTATGCGACTTCCACGCTTCTAGCAAAATAAGAATTATTAGCAGACAACAAAAATAGTTACTTTTTGTAAATACCTGCGATAACTGAACCTGTTCCATTGGCCAGAGATAACGATGTTACAATCCAGCTCATTGCAGAAGCCACTTGAGCCTCGCCAATGAATTTTCTGGCGTTAACGACGAACAGTGGGGTGCTGATACCAAGAGATATCCCCATGACAACCACGTAACCTACAAAGAAGATGTAACTATCTGACACGGGTTGCACAAAAGTGGCAACGGCAGCAGACAGGAGCATGGTGAGGTGGAGTTTAAAGACACCGATAAACTTTCGATCGATGACTAAGCCGTGAGTGGACCGGGCGACCATCCCAATGGCGGCGAAGATAGTCAGCAAGACAGCACCTTGGTCTTCGGACCAACCGGCTTCCTTGGCCCGGGCTGGTAGGTGAGTGACAGCTGCCACCCAACTCAATGAGTACACTATGATATTCAAAATAACCAAGGTAAAACGGACGTTTGCCAAGGGCTTTAGGAATGCCAAGCCTTTCAGGCCAAGGTAGCCTTTGGCTGGCTTTAAACAGTCTTGTTGCGTAGTCGTTGCATTATCTGATGTCGCATTTCCTGTATCCGGTAACACTTCCATGACGATCGTCTTCTTGCTTGCAATTCTTTCTGGATTGCTTTTTGAATTGGATTCAAATGGCCGATAGAGGGCGCAGGCTGCCGCTGCATGCATTTGCACTGCCCCGATGATAAGCATGGCGCCTCTCCACCCGTAGTGCGTGACCAAGAGGCGTATTAGAGGAGGAAATATAATCTGACCCACGTTGATACCAGCCAGTGTCATGCCTATAGCAAAGGCATAGTGTTTTTTGAAGTGCCGATTGACTACAACATAGTTTGATGTCTCGATGATCCCAGCTCCAAAACCTACAAATTTGAAGCAAACAGAGCTCATGTAAAATAGCCCACAGATTGCTGGCAGTCTGGCTGTACTACTGTCAACATTTTGTGTCAGTTTATTCTTGTGCACGATGGCGACATGGCGAAGTGTTCGGTTAAATTGCTCAACCTGTCCATTCTCCGGTGGGTTAATTTTTAGTTGTCCCTGCCCTAGAGGATACGGTACTATTGATGATCGCTTGTTAACTTGGGCTCATGTTTCTTAATCGGTACTTTACTAAGTGAGCCTGTGCTTACTGCTTTAAGGAGCGGACTAGTCAAACCACACAGAGTTTTGGTTTGCGACATACAGAAAAGTGTTCATTCCCCTATGGGTTAATCTGAAGTTTGCCTGCCTCTTATTTGGCGGCCATCTTTGTCCCTATTAATGAAGCACGAATAGACATTTTTTGTTCCATTTTGTCTCATCGTTTGAATAAGAAAACCTGCTTACATATATGGCCATGGGTGCAAAAAGTCGTTGTGAAAGCAAGCAACGTTGTAACACAAGCATGGGAAAATGTAAAGAGGCAATTCTAGCCTATGAAAAAATATTCTCCAAAAACATGTTTGGTGTTGAATTGTTGTGGAAAATGTACTACAAATTTATTGTGTGGGAAGTCATCAATTTTGTAGGCACGGGACAGCTGCAACGTGACTAACTGTAACGTTACTACACCCTAAAAACAAATTGGTTGCGGTTGGTAGATTTGTGTCCAACCAATCTATTGGTTAAAATAAAAAATCTTACATGTATATAGTTTCCTTTTTTAGGAACCCTTTTTTCAACCAATCAACGTATTGGTTAAAAAACGAAAACCATATACATGTCAGATTGGTAATTTTAACCAATATATTGGTTGGACACATATCTACCAACCACATTGGTTAAATTTAACCAGTCTGGTTTCAGGGTGTAACCATGATTTTTCAATAGTTATTGAAACTGGTGAGATAGGTACTTGTGACTTATTTGGCATTTACAAAAACATGCAATAAAACAAATGGTTTGTTTCAGTTGTGTTCCATTTATAAAAACATTTTGTTTCAAGACGTGCATTTTCTTCCATGTCCTTTTTTTTGTAACGTTACTAAACCACAATTAAAATCTTTATTACAATTCACAACATGGGGCTAAATTATTTTACATGTAGTTATTACTGTCCAGTAGATGTTGGTAAGATGCATTGATGGTACCAAAACTGGAAAACTGACAGGCTTGCGTGTTGATGTAACACTGAGAGGATAGAACTCCAGTATATTGCTAAATATGTAACGTTACTAACGTGGAATTGCCCAAAGCTCCTACCTGACAATGCGCCGGCTAGGTAAAGATGCCACAGACGATTGGAAAGTGACCCCAGTATGGTGCCAAGACAACTTATTATGGCTCCTACTATAGCCAGATGACGGACACCAAGACGTGGTGCTAAAATGCCAACAATGTGACCTGTGGAATTACACACAAATATTTTCATGATTTTACTGATTGTTTTTGTGATTCTGAACTGTACAAAAATATACGTATGAGCATGGTAAACAAATATATGTACATGTATAACATACTTTATTTCCAATACCACGAGGGCTATACTGACTACATGTACAGTTAACAACACAATTATTCATACCCTTACTAAAATTTCAGTTTTGTGTGGTTTTCTAAAGAATGGACACATAATATTTCAAGTTGGGCCACAGTTGAAAACTTGTAGTTGTCAGGTATAAATGACCAATGGCTTTGGTTTTACCTCATTTGCATAACAAAGAGAATACTACATTGTTTGTGTTCTGACATGCTCAGAATTATTCATACCCTTCTGGAAATCATAGTATTTGGCCACATTCTTCCGAAATGCACATGCTCCAGACATTCCTAAGATTCTGGATATTGTTTTGTATATATGCAACGATGCGTACATAGTCTCGGAATATGCTAAGAATTTCACCTATTGTAAGTGATTTGTGGAATGTCATTGTCAGTACTCTGCTTCTAGAGTATCAATTAAAGTGCAATCGTCGAGTCTTCCTCAGTTGTTGTGAATATGGAGAAAACTAAGAAACTCAGCGAGGATCTCCGCATGAGCATTGTGAATGTGCACAAAGATGGGAAAGGCTATATAAAGCCATTTCCAAGCTCTTTGATCAGAGTACCAATTCCTACCGTACATCGTCCAGAAGTACAAGAAGTTCAATACCGTGAAAAACATCGGCAAGCGTGGACGGAAGCCGAAGGTGTCTCCTCGTCTGGTTAGGATAGTGTGCCGCGAGGGCCTTTCCAACCCCAGAACAACAATCAATTACTTCAGGACAACTTGGGTGAGATGGGCACCAATTAGGTTTCAGCGCAGACAAGCCGCCGCACACTGCACAAGGAAGGGCTACATGGGCGTCGTCCAAGAAAGACCCCTCTCCTCACCCACAGGCATCGAAAAGCTCGACTCGCATTTGCCAGAGGGCACTGAGACAAGGATTAAAGTTTCTGGTCATCAGTTCTATGGTCAGACGAGACGAAAATGGAGCTGTTTGGCCACAGGGATGTTTCCTTCGTTTGGCGCAAGAAAGGTGAAGCATTCAACTCAAAGAACACTGTGCCGACCGTGACGTTTGGAGGTGGGAGCATCATGCTGTGGGGTTGTTTCTCTGCAAGTGGGCCTGGCAATCTCGTCAGAGTAGACGGAATTATGAAGAAGGAGCAGTACATCCAGATTCTGCATGACAGCATCAAGCATTCTGCAGAAAATCTCCATCTCGACCCCAACTGGACAAACCAACAGGAGAATGATCCTAAACATACGGCAAAGGCAGTCAAAAAATGGTTCCAGGGTAACAACGTGGAGGTGCTACGTACCATGGCCAAGCCAAAGCCCAGACCTAAATCCCATCGAAAACCTGTGGAAAACCCTCAAGGCCAAGGTGCATGCCCTCGAACCTGAAAGAGGTCGTCGCCAAGGAAGAGTGGGCCAAGATTTCCTTGGAGCTATGCCAAACCCCGTGAACAGTTACACGAACCGCCTGGATGCTGTAATAAAGAACAAAGGCTTTGCAATTGAATATTAACTGTGATATTAACTCTTATTGAAAAAAGGTATGAACAATTCTGAGCATGTCGGAATACAAACAATGTAGCATTCTCTTTGTTATGCAAATGAGGTAAAACCATAGCCATTGGTCATTTATACCTGACAACTAAAAGTATTCAACTATGGCCCAAATATTATGTGTCCACCTTTCATTCTTTAGAAAACCACACAAAACTGAAATTTTAGTAAGGGTATGAATAAATTTGTTGTTAACTGTATATAGGTTTCGACTTGAACAGGCCTAAATAAAGGATTTTGTTTAATTTGCCCTAAGTTCTTGACATGTTATCCATCGTTATTAGAATAAACATTAATTCACCTGCTTTCTTACAATGCATTCAAATTTTTATTTGTGACTGCAGCCTATTGCACCGTTACGGGTCACTAAGCATCTCCCGTGTTTGTCCTCCAGATCGGGAAGAGAACAATAGAGCGTGGCTCTATTTTTCCTGCCCGATCTGGAGGACAAAAATGTGCGGGTTTCGTGACCTGTGACAGTGTGAAACCGTTCTATAGGGAGTCGTAAGCACGTACAAAATTATAATTTTGTTTAATTTTCCGAAGCTAGTTAACCATAACTCCATAGGGTGTGTATGTAAGATCGTATTTATTTTGGAGGAGTGTTAGAGCAATTAGCCTTCGAATAAGATATGGAGAAAACGTAAATATAAACCTTAGTGTAGGCCAAAGAAAAAAAACTTTTTGGGGCCAGGGCACAGACGATACATGTATTTTAAGTCTATTCTTACTTCCTGGGGTTAAAAACAACCAAGGTACACTAGCAATCCAGCTCGAAGCGGTAGCTGACGCGTCGAAATATTCCCTCCACTCGAGGAAGAAGACGCCAAGAGAAGCAAAATAACCCAGAGACAACATATGTGAGACATGGCAGCCCAAACACACCATCCAGGCCCAGCCCTTATCGACTGGCTGGAACGGCTCGCTGTCTGGTCCCGCGGCAGGTTGGTTAGAGTTCTGCTTAGGCTCCATTGTCACATCGACTTTCTAGGCAATGGAGATTACCTACAAAAAGTCACAATGTAAAATCAGTGGCCTCACAAAAGAACCAACGCTGATCAAATCTGGACGTACTGATACTTGTAAATCATTCTGAAGAAAAATATTAATGATCAACTTCTTAAATCTAGCTATATAGATAATGTTAGAAAACTAGTGATTTGCGATTTCACGTATACATACCGTCTATGGCCACTGGGGGAACATGCATTATGCGAGACTTTATGGTTCATGCCGAAACGTGCTTTTCGCATTACGCTAAAAAATCTTTTGCTGTTTATTGAATTGCAAAATGACAATGAAGCTTCTGAAAAAGTGCAAGTTGCGGTACCGGATGGCTGCCTGCAAACAAATAGACCTGTCATGCGAAATCAATTCAATAAAGTGCAGTATAGGCCCCGGCCCTACGTCAAGGCGCCATTACGGTAAGCAGTCATTGACAGGCCTTGTTGTGGCGAATAGGGACAACAGCATATCCGCAAGTGGTATGTCAAACAGACAACAAGGGTAGTTTGCTTATGCGCCTTGACTTACGGAACTCGGGGTAGCAATTCGTCGTGCGATTGTCGCAAGACAAAACAACCATCGTACTAGCTAATGTTACCTTTGCCTTAACTTTATCATGTGCTTATTTCGTATAGGGCTAATAATAACAGTCGACATGAACACGATATCTAAAAAAATTCAAATTAAAATGTGTCATTTTCTCCCCGTGACACACTAATTCCCCTGGGACTCACCCAAACCTTGTCAGGCATAACCACTACACAGGTCCATGAGGGAAATAACAAGCCACGATGAAGATTCAGCCAACAATTGCAGCGAAAAAGGAGGCGCAGGGTCTTCCCGGTTAATATAAATCTGGTGTAAAGTAATAATGGGAACGGGGTTATCGTGGATATCTGTCTAACAATGTACTCAAGGTTGAAGAATATAGGGATCTATATCCTGGTAAAGGAAGAGGTCCTGGATGCTCTGTACAGCTTTCTTTCATTTCAGAGAAGAGTAACCGCTAGTGTTCAGCGGCGTAGCTACGGGGGAAATGGGGGGGGGGGGGGGGTACGCACACACCCCCCACACCCCTAAGAAAAGTCGTCGCCCCCCAGTCGCGCCACCACTGGAAATTTGGCAAACGGAGAAAAATATGGTGGCACGGTCTTCACCATAGGACTTTCGTTGTTTATTTTTAATTTTATTTTATATTTGTTTAATTTAAAAAAAAATTCCCAGAAAAATTGTATAAAGTGCTGTTTCTCTGGTGTATAGTACGATGGTGTGAATGTAATATGTACAAAATGGCAAAATAAATCTTGGTGGGGGATAAAAGGGCACCAAAATCGTGACCACATCGCCATTGGAACGAATCGCAAAACCCGTACACCTTGTGATGCGACTGCACAACATGCGCTATCGTTTTTCAAATTAATAACAGGGATGCATATGCTGACGAATGTAATGGAACGGATTCCCCAGTATGCTTTAAATAGCAGCCAATCGCCGACGCGGACAACAGCCAGCATTACCGAGTACATGTATCACATGCATGCACGGTGTTTACAATCTGCGCGCGTTACATTTGAATGCCTGCAATCATGTTGCAATGCACTGCCAAGCGTCCTGATTGGTCCAGCAGAGGCGACAAGTTTCTGTCGTTAGTCCCACCGCGAAATGGGGCCTTTTTCAACAGGGCCACTGTACGCAGGAGTTAGGGAGTGCGTTAAAGTGGCACTGTTGCAATTGGATGCAAACAATGTGGATGAAGAGTTATTGACTGAAGGCTTCACTACAAAGGTTGTGCAAACTCGACCGTTGGGCAAACTCGACCGTTGGGCAAACTCGACTGTCGGGCAAACTCGACCGTCGGGCAAACCGTCGTTGGGTCGGCTGACAGTTGCGCCGACTCGATGTGGTACATGTAACGAGTTACGTTTTCACGTCGGTCGCGAAGAGATTCCTACGATCGGCAGACTATTTGGCGCAAATGCTGCAGTGGCCTGAGGGGTTCCTCTTGATAACAAATACTGCATCAAGGCGTATAAGTCATCGCAGAATTTGCTGTGAGGTAGGCCTAGGTGCCGGAGGCGTAATTTTTGTTTACACCAGGGGTTTTGTACCTTTTTAGCGTCTTGAGAGGAGACTATATAATAGGTTAGGGTTCATGGGTTCGGGTTTAGGCCAATGAAATTAGATTACTAGTTTCTCGTCAACCATTTATCAAATTTTGGTGAGGGATTTTTTCATTATTCATTATTTAATCAAGGAAAAACACAACATTTACACATACACCTACTGCTATTTAGAAACTGATTATTAATGCTCTAAACTCGCCTAGAAATGGTTTGGTGCCAGTATCAATTCCATTGAGGTAAACCGGGTAGCTTTTGTTAATTTGAAGGAACAAGTTGAGATGACAAAATTATGGAAAATGACGAAGGAGATGTCTGCATGGTTATAAATATATTAAATATAAACATAAAAGCTGCAAAACACAGATCGCAGCTGCACAACTGAAATGGAAACTTTTCACTTGGGAGTTTGCATCTGATTTTCCCCCTTTTTTTGCAAAATAATGAAATTTGGCATAATGAAATGTTTTGGTGCGGGGTCAAAATCACATATGCGGGCGCTGACGAGAAACTAGTAATCTAATTTCATAAGCCTTATACGTATCTGGCGGCCATCTTAAAAAGAGCGCCACCACTCGACTTGTTGGAGACAGTGAAAGGGAACACTTTGCCACTTCGCGGCGTACACGTACGTGCGATTGTATTGTCATCACAAATATTAGGTAGGTTTATTGCCAGTTTTGGCAATTTATGCTCATTGTGCATGCCTTTAGTGGCAATTTTTGAGTTTGTACGGTAATATAGAAGGAGTAAAAGCAAAATTTATCGACTCAATTTTTGTAATTTAGACAGAAACATGGATCAAGCAAATACAGTTAATTGCCCGGTTCCGCAAACGAAAATTGTCCGAGGCGCCCGGTCGCACAAAAACCTACTTTTATGGAAAGGTAATCAGCCAGAAATATCCGGAATTTATTCAGCTATCCAATACACTAAACATTTTTATAACAATCGGTTGGAAAAAATGCTTCCGAGCAATTTTTAGAGGTAGGAAGATTGCCCGGCTTCGCAAAAGTTTGCCGGTTCCGCAAATAGCGCCTTAGCATAAAGAAAGTCTTGTAAGCTGCACACGACAACACGTGTGCGACCTGAATAATGAAGCATACAATTTGCTAGTATATTAAGCTTTTTATTATTTTATTTTTTTCAGATTCCAGTTGTATAGACCGACAGCATAGCTACTTCTAATGGAGAGATAAACATTATTACCCTTAAGACGAGTTGGTTTGATTAAAGAATTGCATACAACATACGGTCAAAGAATCAAAAATCCGTCAATAGAAAAACTACACAATGTTTCTCCAACGTGTGCTTTTAAATTTATTTCAGAGTGCTGTTATATACATGTTTCCGAACATTTTAAAACTTTCAACAGCTACAAGACACATATTACATTCCATTTATACTGTTGGTGACCGTTTCTTGATTTATAAATTCTGTTAATGTGTCTCTTTATCTTAATCAAACATTTTACATAGTTCGACATAATACACGGTACTAATATGATACTCTACGCTTTGTTTTCATGCATTGTTCATTGTTGCAGCGTGCATTTGTTTCTATTTTTCTTTTGTTATAGCCAGAGGTAAATTGGTTTTTTTCTTCTTGTTATCCCCAAAACAAAAAAAATTTCAGTTCATCCAATTGGCCTTTTGCGTGTAACATTTGCATAGCCTCCACATAGCAACAAGATTTTTGTCTGGTGAAGTAGATAATTAGTGTACATGACTACATGTATACAAATGAAGTATTCATGTAAAACATGCAAATGGCTAATTCAGCATCTTTCCCATGTTTTGGGAGTGAAAATTTCCACTGATAATATCTCTAAAAATGCAGGAAAGCAGTTGCACCAAATCCTGATGATGTTCGGTATTCCTCTGCAAGGACGGTCTAGAATAAAACAGAGATAAAGCATGGATGAAGTACAAGTTTAGGGTACATGACTTGCTAAAAATAACCAGCATTATAGTTGTTAAAATCCCTGTATTTTTGAAACCCCCAAAGTCGCCACCAAATCTGAATCTGATAGATATTTAGTTGGCAAAGCCTCCATCAGGAAACATCACATCAACTTGTTGGTAAAGTATTTTTTTACAAAAATGATACAAAAGCAAATTAAGTTTCAGGAAAATCCAGAGAAATCACATCCCGGCAAAATGCACGAGTTTGAAATGAAGCAATGACCATTCTGAGCTTGGTCATTCTTCAGTAAGTGTCTATTTTCGTGTCCCGACACTTTGGGATGCTACATCTCAAAAACTATATAATGAAAATCTTATTTTTAAGCGGTAAAATAATCTTTAACATATTTTTGATTATATGCAGTGGTACAAATTCTTGAAAAAAAATCGACAGGGTGCTTATTTTTTACGATGAACCTTCAAAATACCCCAAAAACGCATGTCCCGGTGGTGTCTCTCAAAATGTCCCCATTGCCATAATTTTTAAAATAAGTAGCTTAAAAAGATAATTATACTACCAGAAGCCAAGTATAGTTGGTCTCCTCCAAATGCCAAATTTAAAATTACATCATTAAACCATATTTGCATGAAATCTGACATTTTATGAGTCAAAAATCGTGTCCCTGAATTGTTGGTCGTCTCCGTCACGATATTTTGGAGCATCATATCTGATAGAGAACTGACCATGAACAAGACTTGCATTAGTCAATCGGATACCTCAGAGCCTATAGAGCAAGAAATAATCCATTGAAGAAGACTGCAACCCGTAATAGCCAAGGAATTGTGGACTTTCTCAACAAATTACAATAGTACCTTTATTCAACGTCATCTCCGAACGCTTTATAACATATCTTATTTGTGTTTTTAATCTTTAAAAGTATTCATGCAAACGATCACAATTTGCAAACTTCCAAGCTTCTGTTGTATTTGGGCTTCAAACAGACTGTGGGTGGTGTTATAAAAGTTTAATTGTTTATTTAGTCATATCCGTCACAGTCAGTTCCATCACTTTTTGCCGTGATGGAGATGATTTTTTGGCATTTTGGGTCATCTCCGTCACGATATTTTGAAGCGTCATATCTGATTTTCTTTTTGCATTTTCATTTGCCAATAATGGCAATAAAATGAGGACAATAAGTTGCGTTATATTCTGTTCAAAGCCCTCTGTTCACTGGTTGTTATTCTATGTTTCAACTTTAAATTATCTTGTTTGAATTTACTCAGTTTCCGAAGTCACTGTCAAAATTCGTCATTTCCGTCACGAAAGTGTGACGGATATGATTTTAGCACATTTTTCCTATGCTACAACACTGAAAAGTTAATGTTAATGAAATTAAATAAAACTCCCCTAAAGATTGTGCCAAACGTTAATTATAGTTGTTGTGTACCTTAGTGATCATGTTCCACTAAAAATAATCAACATTTGAACAACTTTTTTTCACGATTTCTTAAGGCCAAAAATAGACACTTATTGAAGAATGACCCAGCTACCGTGCGCGTGCACACGGCCGGTGTGACAGTCGATCTGGTCCGGGTTGATTTGGGTCCGCCCGGACTGGATAGTACTGAACATTTTCAGGTGATACGGTCCGACCAAGTGTTTTTAGACGGTGTGATCGAGTCCGGGCGCAGTATTTTCTGTCCGGGTTATTTCAGTCGAATAAAGACTTTTAACAAGTTTTAAAAAAAATTATGCAATGTTATTTTACTCCAACTATTTAATGGTGTTATTAAGAGCCGATTTTTAAAACAAAGATAGTTTGTAGGCCTAATCTGCAGTTATCACCTGGTTTATTTTTTCTCAGGCACAAAACTGGTTACGCGTATAAATATTGCAACATGCGTGCTGCGCTACTACCATGTACTAGCTGCTGGCGCATAGTAGCCAGCTGCACGTGTTTACGATTGCAATGCGCGATCATGGACATGGCGACCGAATCGTTCGACACGCACGGCCGGGTTACAAATGTCAATGCAAAATATACGCATTTACTATTAAAAAAATAATAATAATAACCACGTGACCTCGGGCAGATTTCTGCCCGTCATGGCCTAGATTGGTTTCCGATCCCTATAGATTGAATCGCTTATTGCGAAAATATAGGGATCGGTAAAGGGCAGCCATGACGGGCAGAATTCTGCCCGTCACGTGGTTATTTTTATTTTTAATTTTTTTAGTAAGTGCGCAGATTTTGGATTGACATTTGTAACTTGGCCGTGCGTGTCGAACATATCCATTATATAAATAAAGTACATTGCCTAAAGCAAAGGGCTTGGCCAATTTTTAAATATAAAAAAACAATGCGCACGCGCAAAGACGACCAATTACAGATCAAGATGAAGCGCCCTTGACCTGTCCTTATATTCTCCTGTGTGGAATATGTGGACGGGAACCAGTCTAGTCATGGCCGCCCTTTACCGATCCTTATATTTTCGCAATAATCGATAGGATCGGGAACCAATCTATCCCCAGCACTGTAATGAAAGTAGTTCCGGTCAGAATTACGTGTGTAGACTGGTTCCCGCTCCAAATATTCCACATACAACGACTGAATATGAGGACCGGCTACTGTGGTGTTTAAAATAGCACTTTAAGCATTACGTCATGCATTTATTTTTAGAAGCACATAACCGTTAATTTTCAAAGCGCGCTGCGCGCTATATGGCATGAGTGTACAACAATTTGAAAGGGGTTATTTCATATTTGACCAATACAGATTTAATATTATATTAACCTTAAAATATTAAATATGCCCATTTTAATATACATGTAGGATAGCATCAAAAAGAAAATTCAAACCTTGCCTGCATCACCCAGTGAGCTCCATATTGTACATTAGTTTTAATCTGCTGTTGCAATCCCGTAACTATAGCCACTGAAAGCCACTGGGTATAGTTTTAAATCCGTGGCATCACCATAAATACCATCCTGAGATCTCAGGGAATTTCTACTCTGCAAAGCGACGTGACAATACCCTGAGGAAATACACGCAAATCTGTGGAGCGAGCCGGCTGTTGTCTTGAGCCAACTCACGCCCGAGTCATTTTGATGTAATTTAATCAATTCGGTCATGTTATGCCGAAAAGAAACAATTTCTATACTTTCCAGAAATTGTATTGGGTTCCGTTCCTTATGACTGTCCCATTCCTACCAAACTTTCAAACGACGAACCTTATTTACTCCGCAGTTTTTCAAATTAATAACAGGGATGCATGCTGACGAATGTAATGAAACGGATTCCCCAATATGCTTTAAATAGCAGCCAATCGCCGACGCGGACAACGGCCAGCATTACCGAGTACATGTATCATATGCATGCACGGTGTTTACAATCTGCGCGCGTTACATTTGAATGCCTGCAATCGTGCTGCAATGCACTGTAAGCGTACTGCTTGGTCCAGCAGAGGCGACAAGATTTCTGTCGCTAGTCCCACCGCCAAATGGGGCCTTTTTCAACAGGGCCACTGTACGCAGGAGTTAGGGAGTGCGTTAAAGGGGCACTGTTGCAAGAGGATGCATAAATACACACGCAGCTAGCAACACGCGTACGTGCACGCGACGTCAATTCAAATTCTCGAAACAATGACGAAATGTACCTGACGATTAACGGTAACGTCCGGACGACCGGACGTGCATTCGGGCAACTTCGGGAACCTTTGGGAAAAGGAGGAATTCCTCCTGTTTCAAAATGGCGAAATTGGCGGCTGCCGGACCTTAAATAAGCCAGTTCGGAGTCTCGACTGCACATGCGTCTCCCGACTTTGACGACCGATGGTTTGAGATAAACAAAGGCGCACCCTGTACGTATGCAACGTTGTTTATCTCAAGTGACCTTTGACACAATCCCATAGCTCGCGAGACTCCGAACTGGCTTATTCAGTCTAGTCAAAAGATTTTTGGTCCAGGTACCAGACTATATTACGTGTGCGGTCCATGGTGCAGAGTGCAGACAGATAGCCGGACCCGATCACACAGCCGGACCGTATCGCCTGTGTAGAGCCCGGACCCGATCGACTGGACCCGGACTCGATTATCTCTTCGCCGGACCCGATCACCTATGAGATCGAGTCCGGCCGGACTCGATCGACGGCCGGACCAGATCGACTGTCACACCGGCCATGTCGGAAATACAAGACTTTCTATATGCAAAGGCTCTATTTGCGGAACCGGCAAACTTTTGTGAAACCGGGCAATCTTCCTACCTCTAAAAATTGCTCGGAAGCATTTTTTCCAACCGATTGTTATAAAAATGTTTAGTGTCTTGGATAGCTGAATAAATTCCGGATATTTCTGGCTGATTACCTTTCCATGTAGGTTTTTGTGCGGCCGGGCGCCTCGGACAATTTTCGTTTGCGGAACTGGGCAATCAATAGCCCCGCGAGCAGTGCTTCGGTTTTCGGAACCGAAGCACTGCTCGCGGGGCTAGGCAATCAACTGTATTTGCTTGATCCATGTTTCTGTCTAAATTACAAAAGTTGAGTCGATAAATTTTGCTTTTACTCTTCTATATTACCGTACAAACTCAAAAATTGCCACTAAAGGCATGCACAATGAGCATAAATTGCAAAATCTGGCAATAAACCTACCTAATATTTGTGATGACAATACAATCGCACGTACGTGTAGGCCTACGCCGCGAAGTGGCAAAGTGTTCCCTTTCACTGTCTCCAACAAGTCGAATGGTGGCGCTCTTTTCAAGATGGCCGCCAGATACGTATAAGGCTTATTGGCCTTAGGGTTGGTTATTTTAAAGGAATTTGGGGTTTTAAATTCGGTTGGTTTGCATTTTTCGAAATTTCTCGGTTTCTTCTTTTTTTCTAATAGTGAGAGTAAGAGTTCTGGCTATTTCCAAGATTGTCACTTGAGAAGTATCAGTCATTGGAAATGTAGGGAATGCAAGTGCGCCCTCATTGTTGAAATGTTGCATATAGTTGATTGACCTAAACCGATTTACACAGTGTCCTGTATCTGAATAAGTAGTCCCTACATTTTAATAAATTTACCACTCGTTCCATAGGTTTATTTACGAGAACTTACAAAAAGTGTATTTAATAGTTTTAAAGTATAATGCTTGTAGTTTACATTGCCTGGAAGAGTAGTTGTGGAGAACTTTTACTGGGCGTAGTAATGTGTAGATGGCAGCTGTGGTGATTAGGCCGGTTGCTAAGGTCTCTTTTTGGATTCTGGAAGTTTCTGTCAGCGTGCACAGTGCATTTATCATCTGCATTTCTCATCATTTTATGCCATAAACATGGCTTTGCCATGATCAACATGTTCTCTATGTAAGAGACACCATCCAAGGAACCCCCAGTGAGTATTTCTTGAGTCTGATGATCAGGTTTTGAATGAGAAATTGTAGATTTTATTGCGATATTTTATAAGCATGCTTTCACATGCTGTGTGTATGTGTGGCTATATGTGTGTATGGTAGGCTGCTGCATACACATTGCTGACCATATGTTCCTATATTCACCAGTGCTGTTATCTGTACATTCACTACTGTTTTTGTGTTCTTTGCAGGCAATGGGGTTTTTGTCTTGCATACTTGAGAGGAATTTCTCGATCCTTCCAAGTTCTGGCTGAGTGAGATGTCTATATACATGTCCTAATGACTTATGATTCACTTTGATTGTATGACCGAGGATCTACAATAAATACCCGATGATGTTTTCCTGCTGTTAGTGTGAACTTCATTGTACCGTATCGCCTGTTTTCCTGATTGATAATTGCATTGACTGTCCGGTGTGCTCGTCCACATTAATTTGGGGATCGAATCTCCACGATACACTGTCGTGGTGTTCCCGTTTCATTACAAAAGTGGCGTCGTAGGCAGGATTGGGCACCCTTGCTTTGGACACGTCTGACACAGGTGTTTGCTAAATACAGCTATCAGGAATTTTTGTCGTGATATGATGCTGGATCCTGGGCTGACCATCATGCATACGTTTCGTCGCAAAACTACTCTTTAGCACTTAGCAGTAACATGTAAAAATTTGTACAATTTCACATTTGAATTTTTGTACTTTGACCACTTTTAACCAGATTTTTGTGTAATCCTGGATTATTTTGCATTGAGCATTTTGTGTGTCAAATTTGTACACGTGTGAATTGTTACTCAGCTATGACATAGTTTTGAGCTACGGTATTGTTACACCGGTAGGTGTGTACTTGTTATTAATCCGACTGTTTTAAATGTCTTGGCATTTGTGCATTTTGCATAGGTCTGTGTAAGCCTATATTTTGGGTTGGTGCATATTTTGAAGTACAGGTTGTATACTTTTGTCTTGAGTTTGACATGTATTTATTGGCTTTAGTGAGGTACCATTATTGTAGTACGTAAGTGTACATTTCTGGGTCAAGTGTAGACCAGAGTCTAGGTGCCAGATAGCCATATTTTGTCTGTATACAATTGTACCTGTATTTTAATTCCAACCATGTCTTTGCCAGACAATGTTGTGAGGTCGAATTATTTGTTAGCTCAAACTTTAGTCAGTGCATTTTCAGACATTGTACTGCAAGATGATGATGTGTGTCCAGTTGATAAACAGCAGTTAGATGATACTGTGATTGGAAATGCTGTTGACACCATCGAGACTGCTCTCAATGACCATTTCAGTATCATTTTCAAATTGTTTGAAAAACAGAATGAAACTGGTTGTAACCAAGTACATGTAGTTTCTCCTATTGATGAGGTTTCTAGTTCAGATTTAGTCAGAGATGTAAATTCTGAATCTTTAAGTTCAGCCATTCCTGAAGTACAGGTAGAGGTGACATATCAATATTTGAAATGTTCCGTTGATGATACAAATCCTGTTAAACCTGTAGTTGTCACTGATATCAAGCAAGATTGCAGGTCTCGTAGTTTGTTTGCACATGTGGCTGATGACTTGAAAAACGGTCAGACTTTGCCAAAGGGCAAAGCAACAGAAAAAGTAGGGAACCCCTGTGTGCCACAAGGATTTGTTCCTTCTTGTGAGGCATGGCCTTCAGTTGAGAGAGTTGTAACATGTTCATGGCCCCATGTGGTTTATAAGAGGTTATGGGGTCTGTGGCCAAATGCTATCACTTAGGTGAATAATATTTATTGCACATAGATAAGCAATATGGAAATTGCTACATGGGTTAATTTTAACCTAGTTACCTTTGAGTGTTCTTATATTGTGTGTAAATTGGAGAGGTTTGTCAGCTTCACATAGGTGTTGCTGAACATAGATGTATGCTAGCCTCTCATTGTTGTAATAGGCCTATACGTACTGTTTTGAGCGGAGATCGCTTCACCATGTCGTTGAATGTCTTCATTTCACATGCAAGTTTTGCAAGTAGCAACATGTGCATGGTAATATTTCCCTTTCCGATTGATTATGGAGTTTGAAACTTGTGTACATGTACGTACGACTACGTGTATGTATAATTGTGCATTTCTAGTTCCGAGAAATTGTTAACATATTGCTTGTTCAAAGTCTTTCTGGTCCTTCAACTCATTTGTTAGGACTGGAGCTATGAAATAGATTTTCATTACGTGTCTTGTCCATTCAGAATGATCCAGATATTGTCATGCCTTTCTATAAATGATATGAGTACATGTATTGCTATTTTCACAAGCGTGTGGCATCCCATCTTGAAAGATTTCATGTACCGTAACTTGTTCAGTTTTTATCAGTTGGGTAGGCCAGGTTCACTTAGACCATGCTTAATAATTGTACTGTAAGTTGTACTGTAAGTTGCACTTCATTTGGGGAATTTTGTGCCTTGTATTTTTGTATGACCAAGTGTTATATGTACTGTATATTTACATGCACACATACATGTAAGGAACTGTATATGTTACCCACCAAGGTTCAACTTCAGTTGTGCTTGTATTGTAACACTTTTACTGTGTCAAAGTGATAGAGTTACCATGTACTACTGGTAATTTGAGACCAGCTTGTTAGTAAAATGGTTTGGGTGTCTATTTCACATTTTCCCATTTGTGTATTATACATGTAATCTGATGATGACCTCAGGCACATGTGAAAATACCTTAACCACTTTTAGCTTAAAGTGCAAGTGTTGCCAACTAATTACATATCCTGTGTATGTAACATGATTTTTATTTCGGTCACACTTTCAATTTTGTTCTAAACGGACCACTCGGGTCGCGTGGTCTTAAAGTAGGGAATGTGTAGGGAATGCAAGTGCGCCCTCATTGTTGAAATGTTGCATTTACACAGTGTCCTGTATCTGAATAAGTAGTCCCTACATTTTAATAAATTTACCACTCGTTCTATAGGTTTATTTACGAGAACTTACAAAAAGTGTATTTAATAGTTTTAAAGTATAATGCTTGTAGTTTACATTGCCTGGAAGAGTAGTTGTGGAGAACTTTTACTGGGCGTAGTAATGTGTAGATGGCAGCTGTGGTGATTAGGCCGGTTGCTAAGGTCTCTTTTTGGATTCTGGAAGTTTCTGTCAGCACACAGTGCATTTATCATCTGCATTTCTCATCATTTTATGCCATAAACATGGCTTTGCCATGATCAACATGTTCTCTATGTAAGAGACACCATCCAAGGAACCCCCAGTGAGTATTTCTTGAGTCTGATGATCAGGTTTTGAATGAGAAATTGTAGATTTTATTGCGATATTTTATAAGCATGCTTTCACATGCTGTGTGTATGTGTGGCTATATGTGTGTATGGTAGGCTGCTGCATACACATTGCTGACCATATGTTCCTATATTCACCAGTGCTGTTATCTGTACATTCACTACTGTTTTTGTGTTCTTTGCAGGCAATGGGGTTTTTGTCTTGCATACTTGAGAGGAATTTCTCGATCCTTCCAAGTTCTGGCTGAGTGAGATGTCTATATACATGTCCTAATGACTTATGATTCACTTTGATTGTATGACCGAGGATCTACAATAAATACCCGATGATGTTTTCCTGCTGTTAGTGTGAACTTCATTGTACCGTATCGCCTGTTTTCCTGATTGATAATTGCATTGACTGTCCGGTGTGCTCGTCCACATTAATTTGGGGATCGAATCTCCACGATACACTGTCGTGGTGTTCCCGTTTCATTACAAAAGATTAGTAGATCCTATTCGGGTTGAAAAATTGGGGTTTACCCCTCGCTGTACTATATGGTGTACAACAAAACCACGTGTGCCGGAGTGAACGACGTGCTTACTTGATTCTTGAAGTCGGACATCGTAATACACGGAGGCGGGAAAAAGGCACTTTGAATCCCCAAAATAATGTACGTTGTGGTGCACACAGCTTAGCGATAAACACTTTTGCGACTAACTTGTCGCGAGCGCTGGAAAAAAAGGTGGCATGGACGGCGCTTGTGTAAGTTTATATATATACTGGGACCGGGCAACGTGGGATGTGGTGCCTTTTGGTCTTGTTCAACCAGCGGTTTACGCGCATGCGCGCTGGAAATGCATTTGTAGGTATAGCCCCTATCGTATAAGGCGAGGTATTTTCTGTAGTGGAGTCCATATAAAAATAAATCATATATAATAAGGAAATCTGTATTGTCATGAAAACCAAAAACGTTTAATGACATTTTGACTAAGGCATCTTGACTTGCAAGAACATTTTTTCATGTTTAGCATTTTTTACAACATTCCCGAAAGCTGTCATCAACGTTATAGAGCTAATCACAGCATAAATGATGAAATTACTCTACAGAACGACTTATCCCGGATTGACTCATGGTGTGCTCTGAACAAAATGAAACCAAACACAGATAAATGTAAAGTAATGACCATCACCCGCTCAAATCCACCAAAACCAACCTACAGAATCGGTACCGGTATGCAAGCTCTTGAATCAGTTGTGGAATACAAATACCTAGGTGTTGTAATTTCTCACGATCTATAACTTGGAAGCATTACATCAGTAAAGTAGTCTCCAATGCTATAGAATGAATGGTTTCATAAGAAGATTGGTAAAATGTAGAGAACCTACTTTGCTTGTCAAATTGTACTATATGCTTTAGTCCGGCCAATAATGGAGTATGCTGCCGCAGTCTGGTGCCCAAGTTCTCTCTCTGAACAACATTCTTTGGAGAGAATTCAGAGAAGATTTACTCACGGTCTTCCACGAAGATACAACCTCATTAGAGACAAAGACAACATCGAGTACTCTGAGCGTTGCACTATAGGCTGGGATTGCCATGCATCATGACTAGGTTAGATTTTCTTTCCATTGCGTTTGTTGCCAAATGTTTGTACCACAACTTTGACATCCCTGTTCTAAATTATCTTAGTGTTAACACGTCACACAGATAGAGTTAAATTTTCCCACCAGTCAGCACGTACCAATGCTTTCCACCAGTCCCTGCTTGTTCGATTTTCTCGCATCTGGGACACTCTTCCTCAAGAAGTTTCAAACAGTATTCTTTATAGCTTGATCACATATATTTAAAACATGAGAAATTACTACATGTACTTCGGGCATCACTAACTTCGTCTCCCTTAATGTTTTTCTAAGTGTTGTTTTGTTTGTTTATTTGTCTGTTTGTTAAATTAGGATACCTCTTGCAATTTGAATTTGTATTACTATCTGTTTTTTTTTTTTCTCTTTCTTTTCTTTTAAGATATTGTGTTTTTTTATATCACGGCAAATTCATACAATGATCGCCGTTATACATGTAGTCTGTCGCTAGCTGTAATTGGTAGCATTACGGGAGAGCCACCATATAGTGATTAGTTCGCTTTTTGGCAATCCTTCAGGGCCGGGGTGTTATCATTCTTGTTTTGTACTTTTTTGTTCATGTACTGTTTTTTTTCTGTTTTATCCCCATTTGTTTTTCTAAAATAATTTGTTGATGTATTGTACTTTGTCACGTTTGTTGTTCTCCTGAGAAAAAATAAATGAAATGAAAATGAAACGAGAAATGTAATACCGAAGTTGTTTTCCGTTTTTTTTTGGTAACAGAATGCCGAGTTTTGGTTAATGATTAACTAATTAAAAGAAGATATCAACACGAAATGCTCATTTAAAATTTTGACAAAACATGTAAATCACGAGACATCATATTAGCCATGTATTTTCCCACACGCCGTTTATTACTTATTCCTGGGTATGTGAAGACATTAGAATGAAGACTTTTGCAAAATTAAAATTTTCTGAGTAATACAAAAATATAGCTGTATTTAGTTGTTAGATTAACAAAATAATGCAAATTGTAATTGGTCAAAAAATGCAAGGCAATCCAGAGATTGTTCCATAGTTACAGGCCCAATGATTGCCAGAATGTTCACTGATAGACTACCGAGTCTGGAAGACACATTTTATAACCCATGCAATCCTACGCCTCTTAAAACGTTACTCATAAAAGACATAGGCCTAAAACCCAGTTTACTTAAAATTCTACTGCAATTCAAACATTAAAAATATTAAAAATTCCCATTTGAACAGTCTGAATCCTTCATAAAAAATTATGATTATTGAATTTTGCAGTTTCTGAGTACATATCGAATACTAGCCGTTATGCACCTATCAATTGTTTCCCCCACACCTCCATTGTTTTGCTAATGTTTTGCACCTGAGGGTGGGGATTTTTATCACCTAAATGTTGCCCCAGGCGTGGGGATTTTGTCACGCAAAAAGTGACAATCCCCACCTCTTAGGTAGGGTATCCCGGGGGAAGGGGCGGGGGAAGGGGCGGGGGGAAACAATTGATAGGTGCATTATAAGAGTAGATTTATTGAGATTAAATAACATTTCTGGTCTACAGCAGTCATTTTTTAGTATCGTTTAACATCCATGCATTGCAGGGCAATAAAATAAGTTTGCTCTATATTAGAAATTACCTTTTTGTATTGCTCAATCAACAGATATTGAATGTACATGTATATTTGCTTTAAGTAAAAATTTGGCACATATATACAAAAACAGTGAAAGAATAAAATGGGTAAATTTCAACCCTGTGACTAAAGTACTGTAAAATTATATTTCATCCGTGACAGATCACTATAATTAAGCCAAATAAATGTGCAAACAAAAGTTTAAATGGTTAGTTGACAAGATTTCACAAGTGACCTTACAACCTTCAGACATTATCAACACACATGCTTCAGACAGTCTTATTAAACCATTTGGTGCAACAGGGCAACAAAAATAAAAACTCCCCAAAAATCACTGTAATTCACATGTACGAAACACACAAAACACTAATTCACTAAGAGATTTGCAAAACTTGTCCTAATGTAAAAAGGCAATACACAACACTCCTGCATCATTGAACCCTAAAGTAATAATAGTGGTGCTGCATTATTGCTTGGACAAAAAATAAAGCTGATGCAAGTCGCTCAATAAGTTGTCAAAGTTTGTTTTTATGATCTTAAATTTTGATTGAAATCCATTGGCAAATAAAAAAAGTATAGAATCAAAAATAGGACATTTTTTTGGACAGATATTTTAAATGAGTAAATTCAGTTAAAACACATTTTTAAATGTCACATTTTTGGACTCCTATTTTCATGAATTATCACTTGAAGGAAGGGACAACACCTGCAAAAGGTTGCCTAACTCTGTACGTTTCATGTAATTCGGACTTGAGAGGGCGTGAGTCACGGCGTATGGGAGTCAGGAAACAAGGCATCAATCTTGACGTCATCTATGCAATCGTCGCATGGTTGACGTCATCACCCCTTTCACAATTTCAAATATGGCGCAGCACATAGTTGCAGAGTTTATCATCAAAATTAATTGGCCTACCGACGTTGAAAACAATGTTCTCTAATTCTCAATACATCGGTAATGTTTTGATTAAATTCGTCGATAACTTCAAACAAGTGTTGTCCCTTCCTTTATTAATACTGCTAAATTCAAAACTTGGTCAGCGCTATTAAAAAGTAGGTTATAGATCTTTCAGTAGAATCCAACAATAATTAAACTATTTGGAATAACTAACAAGCAAATGGCTTGTAACATGTCCATTAACAAGGCCAACTGAATATTAAGGAAAATAAATTCAAGAATACAAAGTTTTTCAAATAGTACATCCACTTGATGAACACGTTCAAGAACAATAGATTTCATTTATATAGTTTTTATCCTAATAATGTATTTTCATAAAAACACTCCATGAAAACTTAACAAACAAAGCGACTGTCACGACAGAGGTATATATTACAAATGAAACCTTAACTGCATATCTTGATTAGCTTATTTTCAATACAAAAACATACAAAAATATACAATTTGCATGAGATATAATAGAGATTTTAAATATAGAAAATTTTCATATATTGCTTTACAAATTAAGTTAAAGTACTGATCAGAGAATGTTAGAGTTGTGCGACACCATAAGGAAATACTTTTTAATTTGCGTATTACTGGCTATGGGCCATTGATTACAACCCTTTCGTACAGGATGATTTACTAATTCCAAAACCAGTGCATTGGTACCAACGACTTGGACTAGAGACTAGATCTACCTAAGTGATTTTTTGTGGTAAAGCTGCAATGCGGTATATCTTATTATGTTAGCCAATTCGTGCACAGAATCCTATTTCAGAAAGTAAGTAAACTTGGTTTAAACAGAAAACATAACTGCAAGTTTTAGCATTTATATTAATTTTCAAATAGTTACCTTTAACAAATACTGCCATGACTACTTGAATTGACCAACATACTAGCTGGCTCAGGTTGACTTGGGTCTAAAAAGTACTTTGACATGACCTGCACAATAGATATCTATTCGCTCTACATTTGTTCATTTAAACTAACAATAGTAACCTCAATTGTAGGATTGTGTGCATTTCCATCTTAAAGTTAGCCATGGTAGTATGTACGCGATTTGCAATAACTAAAAAAAGACAAGCTCCAAGTTATATTAAAATATGAACGAAGAATTACTGAGTAAATAGACAACAACCAGTGTTGTAGTCGAGTACTTCCACACAAGTACCAAGTGCATGCAATATAATGCTGAGTAATTATGACGTGGTCGAATACCACTTACATCCGAGTAAATTGGACTTCCGAGTACAATTAAGCATCAATATGAGTACTTACACCAAATCACGATTAAATGAAGAATTACTGAGTAAATAGTAAAAAAATCGCATTATTGAGAACACGAACTGTCTGACAATGCATACTAATAGTATAAGCAGGTTTGGGTACATGGATGTTGCTGAATGAGGAGAAAATGTGCTTTTTTTGAAGTACATGTATTTTGACGGTCGAATACAAAATCAGAAACTTGAGTGTCAAGAACAATACTTCTCGAGTGCCAAGTACATGTAAAACACTGCCAACGACACCAATATTAGGCCTGTGCATTTTTGAATTATTGACTATTCGTAATTCGAAAAAAAATGTTTGATCGAATATTCGATATTTGATCAGTGAACTTTTAAAAAATATTTCCACCCAAATTTTGCAGCGTTATCCGAACCTAAAATTGTTCGGAGTGTACTTCCCGCATGGGTGCTATGCATGATGTTTTTGATTGCAGCCTTCTTCAATGCCGAATAAGCATTATCAGCCACCTTGTTCCACGGTCAATTTGCTTCTAGCCACGAGTCCAGTGTACAAGTTACAACATTGAAGCAATGATTTGAGCTGAAATTACTTTACGGGAAAAACTGAATGGGCGGGAACATTATGCATACATTTTGCATAAATTAATGTTGGCTCCGCCCTGTACAAACCATCAGTCCCATATTGTAACTTGTAGACCGGACTGTGGTTGGACACAATGTGACATCAAAGGAAGTAGCCGTTTCGGCAACAAAAAGCGCTGCGTTATAATAAAAACATCCTGTAATTCACCCACAGGATTTTCATTCTAAAACACTTCCGAACTGGATGATATGTTTCGTTTGCACTGGGCCGGTTTGCACATGAAAAATAAAGGTCATACCGAATATTCAATTCAGTAAAATGCTATTAGAATATTCGATGGAAGATAAAATATTAGAATATTTCATTTCGTTTGGCACACCGCTAACCAATATAAACTATGACCTTTTCATTGGTGATATCCTTTGTTAAGTAACTGTGTGGGCCTACCAGCTTAGATTGTATAATATTAGACAGGGTGCTCTTCGTCACAGTCTCGATTGGAGAGGATTGTTTCCACTTCAACTAGCTTGTAAGGAAGGTGTTCATCCACACAGGCTTCATTTTCCTCCAGGGCCTCCACAATCTAGGTAATATGTGTACAATCAATTAATTTAGCTTCAGTGTCAAGGTGCAATGGACCGATCCAGGAGTGTTTATGCCCTGCAATCGTTTCGAAGGGGATGAAGATTTACGATGTCCAAACAACTTACTAATTGAGCCCACTTTACAGTTTTGGGGTTTACTGGATCAGTCTCATTCTGGAAAAAACAGCAGATTGGTTTCTAGTACACATGTGAAATATTTTTTGTATTTTTCCTTACATTCCCTGATGGATACAGATGCTGAACAACTTCTTCAGAAAATACAATTGAGTAAGACATGCTACAGCACTTTGCATTTATAGTATTGAAGGCATATCCTAATCGACCATTGTCTAAAGGTGAGCAAATTGATTGCTTTCCGAGACGTAGAACATCCGGGAATGTTTGGTGGTCAACAGGGTTTTGCCACCAGGGAGGGGTTTTGATCGTCAGATTTTTATGTCCGCTTGTTTTGGACAGGCGGACACCAAAAAAATGCATTACATTATATTTTTTGGTGTCGGAGCAGGGAGGGGTTTTGAACCCCCCTCCTCTCTAGATCCGCACCTGCTAGACGCTCATGGACACGTGTAAAAAATACTCACCAGCGTACTTTCATTAGAAGATGCTGCACTCGGCTTGTAAAAACGAAAGTGCTTTTACTTGATCACGATTTTAGTATCTTTATCGATACAACAGCCATATGGTGCAACAACATCAAGCAAGGTTTAGCAAGAGAGGTAAGTGCAACCAATGCGCTTTTATTGCATTTCTGGCCGGTTTTCACTCGAGCCATGTGGGTCATGAAAAATGACACTCAAAATGGTGGATGGAAGGCGTGACGTCACCAGAAAGCAATCAATACAGTAAACTCTCATTATGACACCCCCTCATATAAAGCTTTTCTTGATATAAAGCTCCTTTTTGAAGTCCCGGCCATTATTCTCTGCATTGTGTATGCAATTCTATCAGGGGCGGATCCAGGAATTTTTCCAGGAGGGGGTTTTACCACCAGGGAGGGGTTTTGCCCGTCAGATTTTTAAGTCGGCTTGTTTCGGACAGGCGGACACACAAAAAATGCGTTACATTATATTTTTTGGTGTCTGAGCAGGGAAGGGTTTTGACCCCCAAAACAACCCCTCTGGATCCGCGCCTGTGCATTGGTTATAGCACTGTCTGGATATAAAGCTCAAATTATTTTGGTCCCTTGCAGAGCGCAATAATGAGAGTTTACTGTAGAATAGCCGTCATCTGCTGGGCAGTTTTTTGTTCCTCGAGGACTGCACTTTTTGTGATTACATTGTTGACCAATTTAAATACATCAAAATGTTGCCCAACAAGATGGCAGCTATTCGATACAGTCCACT
This sequence comes from Henricia sp. BOLD:AAB3569, assembly GCA_037783545.1. Taxonomy (NCBI): domain Eukaryota; kingdom Metazoa; phylum Echinodermata; class Asteroidea; order Spinulosida; family Echinasteridae; genus Henricia; species Henricia sp. BOLD:AAB3569. Next base: position 515,920 of record JBBELK010000861.1, on the reverse strand, counting down.
GGTACATGATACATGTACGGTGCATGTGAGCCAGCTAGATAAAATTCCTTTTGATGACATCGCAGTCCCAAGCATGTGCAGATTCATACTCTTTGCCCCGCTCATCATCAACACCATGACTTGGTTTTCCCTGTAATGCTTTTTGCATTATGAATTATCAAGCAAGTTTATAAAATTACTAGTTGATATGCCTTTACCAATTACTAAACTGAAAGGTTGCTGTACGTGATTATATTTTGCGACACACATCACTGAATGTTTTCTGGGAAAAGCGGTTCTTATGCCGAACATGCAAAAATACCTTTTCATTGAAGTCCTTGACATGATCCCACAGTTGAAGGAGTGTGCTGAGCTTGCTGAACAGACCATTGAAGTTCTGCCAATAAAAATAACCCAGAACAAATCGATGTTTAGAGTGTTGCAATCTATGATATACAAATCCTAAATATTTGAGGTTGTTAAACCACTGTACCTAACCACTAAATGTTAGGACCTTGAAAATGTTTTAAAGCATAGGACAAAGTTCAATTACATGCAATCTACTCTATGTATACAACCTTCATAGCAAAGGAAATTGCTAAATTAATTAGTCGAACTTTGTTAATAAAAGGTCCTTGGGATTTTGCAAATTACCATGTTATAACAGGAATCTTGTATTATCAGGAATAAATACAATGAAGATTAGAGGATTGAGTCCTCTTGTTATTGAGATTCAACCTTAGATGTTAACCAAGAAACAGATTAATGACCAGTGTTCGAACAGCTGGTCTAATATTAAAGGTCATTGTTTTTGCCAAGTGTGCCCCAAAGGAATTTAGGCTCAACTTGGTTAAGAAACGTTCAATGAGTACCTGACAAGTGGATGACATGTCCTGCTTGAGCATTTGTAGTGTAACTCGTGGCCTTGTGGAGATGTTGTAGTAGTAATCACTGACCAAGCCATCGATCTTTTTCAGTTCCTGCTTGAACAGTAGCTTGCCAAGATCCGAATCCTATGAACAAAGCAACAAACTTTCTGAAAGTATACCTTGCTAGCAGGTTTCTAGTCGAGTCCATCACAAGTCCTCACAAGCCCACCACAAGTCCACGGGTCTTATTTAAAGTCACAAGCTATTCAAATAAACTCCAACAAAGGCATTCTTTTGTACGCGTTCATCCTTCGCTTCTTGTTACTGGACTTGTGACAGACCTGTGCGGGACATGTCGCGGACTTTTTATCGGCTCTATCTTGACTTGTGATGGACTCGACTACAACCCTGCTTGCTAGAAATCATGCTCTATTCAAACTACTGCTGTTTTATTGTAAAGCTGTGTGATAAAACATTTATATTTCATCATGTTCTCATACTCTGTTGCGACTGCTATATTGCCGTCTGTCTACAAATGAAATAAGGTATTCTGGTAATTGGTCTGTGCAAAAGTATGTGAACCAACATGGCGGCGTGCATACAACTAGCCTTGCTTTTTGCTCTCACTTCACTGCGAGTTTTTACTGTCCTCAGTCTTCAAACTGACACAAGTTACACACCAACTGAAAGAGCTTTTTTCACTGATCAAAATGATCACTTTTCTGATGAATTGCAAGCAAGGATGAGTGAGAAATGGAGTGTTTTTCTTCATGAAATCCACCATGTTCAGCCAGAATTTCAGTCTACATGGTCAAGCCACTCCACGCCTGAGCAACTCCATTATGCCAGCAACCCAGCAAAGCCACTCCATTGTGTCAACTGTCCAGCTAAGTCTATTATCACTTGTTCCTGCATTGAGTCAGCATGCCACACAGAGCTTACACAAAGGGATGTGTATGTACATGTACAAGCATATGCACATGAACAAAGATGGCCACTTTACCACCATGGACAGCCCAGTAGTTCTACATGTAGGCATCGCAAGTTTGGTAGAGCTAGAATTTCCTACTATCCAAACTCTACAGCAACATTTAATCTACCACTAACTCGCTCAGGAGATATTGAAACCAACCCTGGACCAATCAAGGATCCATGTGGACACTGCAACAAGCCTGTTAAATGCAACCAACGATCCCTTCTTTGTGAGAATTGCTACAATTATTGGCACCAGAAATGTATTCCAAATATGCCCATCGCTCAATACAAGGAACTAATCTCTAGTACAATGGACTGGTATTGTCCTGACTGCACCAACATACTGCCATTCTCCTCATGCAGTGACTCGTCATTTCTAGATCTCTACAATGACTCGACAGTTTACAACGAACCCACCCCACCATGCAATCAACCTGGTTCTCCCATCAAGTCAAAGAAAAACACCGTCTCTGGGCTGCTTATCAATGCTCGCAGTCTTCGAAACAAGCAGCACGACCTGCAATTATTCTTAGAACTTCACCAAACAGACATCGTCTGTGTAACTGAAACGTGGCTGTCGACTTGCGACACAGACACCCTATCAAACCTAGAAGGGTATTCATCGTTCCGTCGAGATCGAAACAGTCGTGGTGGTGGAATCATGGCCATTATAAATGACACCTTGATCCCAACACACATAACACAGTTCAACAATAATGAAATCGAGCTCCTTTGGTTGTCCGTCACTGTCAAACACTCTAAATGGATAATTGGACTCATTTACAGACCTCCCAATTCTGGCCCTGAATTCCTGCAGTCTTTGCAAGATGCCTGTGATGCCGTCCAACCGGATCTTTCCCAGTATGAAGGTGTCATACTACTTGGAGACTTCAATATAAATTGGCAGGACCAAGACAGCGCTTCCACTTCCAATCTTCGTGACATCACAGATTCCATTGCCCTGTCCCAGATGGTAGATGATGTCACTCGCCCATCAAACAACTCTGTTTCAACCGGAACTACAATAGACCTCATATTCACCAATCGACCTGACAAGTTCCTCGCAGTTGACACTGCAGCAAATCCTGTCTGCAGTGACCACCATGCGGTTTCCTTCTCGTTCCGTGCCACCAAAGCCCCTCCACCACCCACAGTCATCCGTTCAGTCCTACAGTACGCAAAAGCTGACATGTCACACATGGAAACTCTCCTGCAACTCGCACCTTGGTCTGCTTTCATGGATGACAGCAATCCCGATGCATCCTGGGAAGGCTTCATGGATATTCTTGATGCAATCATACATGACAGCATACCTCGTAAAAAGTGCCGGCGCAACAAAATCTCCCCCTGGATATCCCCTGAATTAAAAAAGCTGATTTGCCTCAAACATAGGTTGTTTAGTAAAGCCAAAAAGACTGGTTCTAGTTCTGCATGGAATAACTACAAACATATTCGTAATCAAGTCAAAAATTTAACAAAACTGGCCTACTCCAACTACGTTGATGAACTCTTTGCCACTTCAGACAACAAACGGAGCTTTTGGCGCTTTGTGAGAGACCAACGAAAATCCAGCTCACCTCCCGCCTTTCACCATGCCGGCAAGATGTTCAACAAACCTGACGTCATCGCTGAAACCTTCAACAACTTCTTCACTTCAGTCCATTCACCTGCTGTCAACAGCCCGGAAATGCCTCCTCCGTGTTCACTTGCCATCCCTGAACTTCCACCAGTTCAACTACGCTTAAGTGGTTTGACCAAATCACTAAAGAATTTAAATCCTCGTAAAGCACCAGGCCCTGACGGAATATCCCCAAGAATCCTAAAAGCCACAGCCACATCTATTGCACCACCGTTATTTCGTTTGATGAACTCGTCACTTTTACAAGGCATCCTTCCCAAAAGCTGGAAGCTGTCTAATGTCACCCCAGTTTACAAGTCCGACAGGCGAAATGATGTAACTAATTACCGACCAATTGCCCTCACATCAGTCATTTGCAAAGTGCTTGAAAGAACTGTAGCAGAAGCCATCCAAGACCACGTGTCACTGTACTGCCTAGGCAGTGACAACCAGCATGGATTTACAGCTCGCAAATCATGCGTTACACAGTTGACCAACGCCATCCACGACTGGGCAACCATACTGGACAAGCCTCGACCCCCTAGAATTGACATTGCCTGCTTGGACTTCAGTAAGGCATTTGATAAGATGCCCCACCACCTCCTCCTTGATAAACTAGCTCGCAAATTCAACGTACGTGGCCAAACATGGAACTGGATCAAATCCTTCTTGATTGGGCGAAACCAACGTGTGACATATCGCGGCTCCTTTTCATCATGGTCACCGGTCACATCCGGTATTCCCCAGGGAAGCGTTCTTGGTCCCTTATTATTTAACTTATTCATCGGTGACATATCCGATAACCTATCAACAAAGTGCCTCCTCTTCGCAGACGACACCCTCATATACCGGCCCATTACCTCCCCTGATGATGAACACACCTTCCAATCGGATCTTGACAAACTTAACAACTGGAGTGAAGAAAATGGAATGCAACTCAACCACAGGAAAACTAAAGTCATGCACATGACGCGATCTCGGAAAGCAGTAACCCTCCCACAGTACTCCCTTCAAGGAACTCCCCTCAATGCAGTCTCCACCTTCAAGTATCTGGGCATAACATTCAACAGTACACTCACCTGGACTGATCATGTCGGTGCAGTTGTTGCCAAAGCCAACAAAACCCTTGGATTTATTTGGCATATCGCAGGAAAATCATCTCCCAAGGCTCTCGCATCACTCTATCGCTCCTTAGTTCTCCCTCTACTGGAGTATGGGTTACCTGCTTGGTGCCCGTACACAACAACCCTATCAGCTAAACTTGAACATGTACAACGGAGGGCAACTAGAATGATCCTCAAACAACACAGAGGAGCCATGTCATATGAAGACAGATTAAAAGCTCTAAACTGGCTTAGTCTGGATACTCGACGGCAAAAACTCACTGTGCAGTTCATCACGAAGTGTCTCTTCAAACTCATTGACAGTGACATTGTCAGATCTACCACACTGGTCAACACTCGGCATCAAGATACGGTCTTGTTTGTTCACCACTACGCGAGAACTCTAAGCCTTAAGAATTCACCCATTAATACTTTTCCTCGAATATGGAACAACTTGCCAGTGCATATTAGAGACGGTTTAGTTCTTAAACCTTATTATGCTTTTATTAACAGATTACATGTTCACTATCAAGGTTCTTAGAGATTGTTGTTTGCCAAGCAATACACTGTAACTTGCCTTCCTTAGCACATTACCTTCCGTGTTCTTTATTGTTGGGTTGTTTGTTTGTTTTTGTTTGTTTGTTTGTTTGTGTTTGTGTTATGGTGCGTTTGGGGTTGTTTGTGTTTGTGTTTTTCTTTGTTTGTTGGGCTGTCGGGCTATTTGTTTAATTGTTTGTTTGGTGGGTTGTTTGTTTCTTTTGTATTTTACTCTTTTATTACTTTTATTACAAACACTTATTTTTTTTAACTTAATTTATTTTGATTTATATTGTACCTTTTATTATAATTATTTATAATTATTTATATACAAACAAATTTATTTAATTTACCTTTTATCCCAGTCTAGGGTTGGATGAGCAGGCCTTTGGGCCACAGTGACTTTCACTTTTGTTCATCCTGGCCACCTTAGATTGGTTTGTCTTTGTGTCTTGTTACCACCCCCCCCCCCCCCCCCCCCCCCACTCCACCTCCCTCCCCACTGATTGTTTTATTACTGGATGGCCATTTGTCACTATCATCCCGACATTTTGGGAGATCTACCAGTTACACTTTTCACTGTCATCTTTATAGCCAACTCTGTCATCTTTATGGCCAACTTTAGAGCCAACTCAAGTTTGAGAAATTAACTAAGAGAGGAGCACTGGCAGAACAATGAGACGGGATAATTGTATTTGAAAAATAGTAATTTGCCACTTTAAATTTGGACACAATTTAAAAACTTTACACATAAGCCCTATTTAAACCCCACATTTGAAGCTATGCATTCTATAATTATGTCACAATACTGATCGTCATTGGCTGAAACAATTGTACAAACTACGCCTAAATCGTAGATGTTGGCATCTATGCAGGTATATAAAGTAATGTGGACTGGATCTGTCTTTGGCCTGAGGATCAATAGGGAGGAATTTTAGATGCACGTATAACGCTCACGTGAACGAGAAAATGCTTTGACCACTTGGTCATTATTCTGAGCCTCTTATAAGACTCTTGTGGCGACTGGCAACATAACTCTTGACGTGTACATGACCAAGATTTTAAACTTCCCATTGCTTGACCTGGACGTGAGCTGTGACTGTGAGAGGTACGAGTAAAAGCATACTTTTATAATTCAACTGTGTGCACGTTCATGTATACTTCATTTACTTATGCTTGTAGGAACTAGGAATGTCCAGGAATGTATTCGGTGACCTTGGGTGGTGTATACTTGTACATGCATCCATAGAAAAACAGCCAGCAACATTTAAAATAACGGTCGAACGGTTAACCGGTACATGAAAGAATTACAAACCGGTTACTGAATTAAACGTAAATTCCCACCGCTAGACTGGTTCTGTGTTCTCTGTGTCGTTGATCTGTGAACATGTACACCAGCCTGTTCCAGGTTTATTTAGAGTTCCCTGGGAGTGAGCCTGGGATTTTTTGAAGCATCTGAAACCAGTTTTCTGGTTATTCTGTCCGAGATTTTTCTGGGGCGGCCACTCCGAGGCAAATAGCCTGTTGTTTTCAAGGTCCTCCATTTGTAGACAATCTGGCGCACTGTTGAAACATGCAGTCCGAACTGCTTGGAAATGGTTTTGTAACCTTCTCCGTGCTTGTGGGACGCAATAACATGGTCATTGAGATCTTCAGAGAGTTGTCTTGACCTCGGCATTTCCAATAAAACTGTTTTTGATGTCCCCAGAAAACCCACTTTTAAACTCAGTAAATGTACAGTCTTGCATGCATGACTGCACATCAAAAAGGAACATTAGGGACCAAGAATGGTCAGCAAATACAACACAACTTGCATCAGATGTTTCTGGAATTTTCCAGGAGGCATTGTAGATTTCTGCATTGCTTTTTATGATACCCATTACCAGTATACCTCATTTCATTTGAAGACAGACGGCAATAATTGCAAGCAGTCATAACAGAGTATGATGATTATTGATGATTAATAAAACAGCAGTAGTTTGAATAGAGCATGATTATGTGCATTTCGTGATGGGGTTCACTAACTTTTGAGCACAACTGCAATTAAAACAGTAGAACAAGTATCAGTATTTAGTGAAAGCATAAAACATAATTGAGAACACAAAATGTACAATCCTGAGTTTTTAAATTCAGATTTGGGTACATGAATGTTGCAGAATGTGTGCGCTACATGTAGTAATTACTGACCCAGCCTTTGATCTTGTTCAGTTCCTGCTTGAACAGTATCTTGCCAAATGTGCATTTCAATTAAGTACTTGCAATTGGTTAAATATACAATCAGAAACTTTAGTGTTAAAGTACTTTGCTCCTTGACTGAGAGTACAACTCTGGCGACAACCACACCAATGCAAACTGCATGTATTTTTGTCAATGGTAAATGTTAAGCATAAATTTCCATTATAGCCAGATAAGCATCAGCTGTGTTACTTACATTGTTGTAAAAGCACAGCACCCTAACTGTTTTGGTCGATTTGGTTCGCATGTGCGTGCAGCACATTTTGCATTTGAACATAAAACGCATGCTCATGAAAAGAAACAGCACCTCAACATGTTCCAAACCAGTCTCCAAAAGTATGTAAATTAGTTGCCTAACAACTGTAATAATTAAGCGTGTCCCAGGCAGCATTCGGTTCTGGGTGTTAATAGAGTTCTGTGTTGCTCAGTACATGTAGTCATGTGGAATTTCCAGCTTAAATTGTATAAGATCAGACAGGGTCCTCTGCATTGACAATCTCATTGCTTTGGCCAAAATTGCCCCAAAATGAATTTAGTTTTAACTTTGCAACCCTATATGGGTCATGCTATAAATTTGGGGTCCACTTTTTCTGTCCCCGTTACATCTGACATCTTGTAAAATGTTGTATTTTGTAAATTCAGGACATATTCTTTAAATGCCTTCTATTTCAAAGAGTGATTACATAAAATACAATTCATAAAAATATGGTTTGAAGGCATTTTTAATGATACTTGTATGGCAAATAGCAGTATGTCAGGTGTAACGGGGACAGAAAAATGTCACACGTTGGACCCCAAATTTATAGAATGACCCATGTGCTAAGTTAAGGGCTTCTCTACACAGTTGTTGTTACTTGAAACGTGGGGATTGACATACCTTGCCTAGTTTTTCGTCAGTGGCATTGTGAGCATCATAAAAAGCTTGTGCAATTACACCGAGGCTGGCCTCCACAGATCGAGACGGCCGGATGTCAAAGATGAAGTCAGGACGTCGAATGACATTGGACCAGAAACGCAGAGACAGACTGCAAATTATATGAAAAGTCCAATGAACCAAACCTTCTGATCAAAATTTTTATTGCACAAGTTTGGACAAAAACTATGCATATTTCACAATAAAGTAAGCATGGATACATCACCTATAAGTCAATAATGTAACTGAATGATCAAACTGAATAAAATTATGCCAAACTTGGCAGGTGTATTGATTTCACTATATAACAGGGGAAAAAAACATGAATGGCACTGACCAAAGTTGACATGAAATACTTCAGAAACTGAAAACAAAAAAATTGTACATAATTATTAAGATACTTGCACTGAATACTACATTCAATGCGTCAATCATTTGATTACTCTACAGAAGTAAAAATAACTGGTCAACACAGTGTAGTTTATTGATTAGCCCACCTGTTTCCCTTCCAGATTCTGATGGTATCGGAGTCCTGGATGGTATGCCTGACAGACTGGCTGTCAAAGAAGTCAAACAGGTACTTGACTGCATTTGGAGCGGTGTCGGCATTCAAGACGGCTTCGAACATGTCATCGATGTACTTCTTAATTGTTCCCTATTAGATGCAAAACAATATTTTAAAGAGGTCCAGAGATTTCTCTGCTCCCATCTATATTAATTATGAAATCTTCATAAATTGTGTATGTTAAATCTGATGAATTTTACCTTGGTGCTAATGAGTCTTGGAATGTAGACCTCTCGGAAGCGCTTTCTGGGACGAGTTGCCATCACGGAAATGCGGTGCATGTGACCGCGGGTCTTCGGTTTGGTAGTCAAGGTTGGGTCAGCAATGTCGCCATCTTCAGCCTTCGCCTTGTGATACAAACAGTAAATTACATACACTGAATGTCTACAATAAGACATATTTTTTGCGATATTAGAGTTTAAAATGGGAGTTTTTAGAATTCATGAAAACAAAAAGAGAGCTGGTTGGTTTCTCAATGTTTCCAACAGTATGCGTTGTTCAAAATGTCGAGCAACCAACATGGCTCTCTTTAGAACCACACTTCTCCACAACAGAAAAATATGACATACGGTGCCAACATAACATGTTTCATCTTCACCTTGCAAGCTTTCAAACCTTAAGTATACTTATGTTGAAGACTCTTTCGTACATGCTCTAGTCTTTGTGCTGGAACTTATTTAAGGTGGAGACCATATTTATTTAAGGGTTCCCTACAAAATTTTCAAAATACAATGCGTTTAATGTTCAAAATGACTGGCAAACCATCACAGAGCATTTAGGATAAAACAATCCAAAATTTAGTATTTCATCAACTTCACAAGTCAAAGCCTGTTTTACCAGATGCCACAGTTTAGCAGTCTCCGCACTGTCTACGTCTATCATAGTGTAGCGGTTGCTGTGCTTGTTGGTAGCAGAAGTGCTGGGTTGGTCTCTTGCAAATCCAAAATTTTCTACCAAACGAATTAAAACAGACCAATGGATGAGCTTTGATCCAGATTGATGAAAAATTTGAAGTCTTACGCAGTGGTGCTAAACTGTCTTCAGTAGAAATAGAAGCTCTTTAAATAAACTGCGTACCACACTTGATCATTGACTGAGCCTTGCTTTTTCAAATGCATACATGTAACTGACTTGTGATATAAGCCCATTACGTGTCCAAGCGCCTTTACAGATCCTCCCACCAACTTATCTTTTCTTGAACAGAGACAATTATCAGATGAGGAATTTTTGCAGTATACTATGTTTGATTATTAATTTATACACAACAAAAATGTAACCAACTCGGTCTAACATTCACTATTCTTTAAAAATTTGATAGTATTGTTATACCCCCGTCTTGGAATACTGCAGTTTCATTGGTCCAGAACGGTCACATGTCCATGCGATAAAAACTCATATCACCCTGCCGTATGCGAATTTAACTTCATATCACCCGGCCGTACTATGCGTGTTCTTTGCCCCTGTCCATAGCACGCGTAACGCGCTGTATGAGGCTCCATTAGTAAAAGAAACCGCGTGTTACGCCCGCTAGAGGCGCACAATTAACGCGCACGCACATCGCATTATTCCACACGCTGTGCGCCAAAACAAACTGGTACGCGTGCTACTTTCGCAATGTTACACAGTACGCACAGGTAGTAGTCCGAAGACTAGCGAAAGTGCAGAGACGAATTTGTTTTACAATTTTAACATTCCAAATAATATTATTATGCTGTACGGAGACCAAGACGGGATATAACAAAACAATTGTTGACTGGTGTACCCTCGGGAGCTCATAGCACCCTCGGCGTTGCATCGGGTGCTATGAGCTCCCTCGGGTGTTAAAACTCCATATCCCACACCACACCAGTCAACAATTGTTTTTTAGAATTTGCATAGTCCTAATTACCACCCATATAATCAATTTGCAGTATTGAAGATTTCTCATGACATCTTGTGACAATATATTATTGTACTTTGCGCAATGCGGTGGCATTCCAAGCGCATTACAAGCTGAATAATACATGTACTCTGCTGTAAGTGACACATATTTTTGATGTGGCTTGTCATATCCCCGACTCTCTGCATGTGCATTCCGGCCAAGTGTGCATCAAGTTTGCCTGTAGAAAAATTTGTAATCCCACTTGCGCTCGTGGAATGTGGCATTATGTAGTACATCTGTGTCCCACACACCGGATTGGTCCTCTGCCTCATGGTATGTGACGCGCAGATGCACTACATTATGCATGGTTCCACTCATGCTCGTGGGATAGCTGATAGCTTATGTGTTACTGTATGCTCACCATAGATGCTGGGTTGGACAGACGTTTTTGATGCACTGCTCTGGGACACAGGTACCAGAGCCATCTTAGACATGTTGGGAATCTGTTTTGAAAATAAAAAAATTGAAATTGCTTGTAAAATTATTACAGATCATTGGCAAGTTACAAATAACAGTTTAAAGCCGAACTGTATCGTTTGCACCTCATGGCGGATCACCACCTTGTCGTGGTTAGGAGGCTTGAGTGTCTCAAGGACCCGGAGAGCTATGCTGGCGGAAGCGTACGCTCCTGGCAGGGTCACCCATGGCAGACAGGTCAAAGGGTATAAAGGCCAGACGAAGAGTGATCCGCCAGCCTTCCAGGTTCAGGGGTTCAGCTCAGGGCTAACAACTCTGACTGGTAAAAACAATCTGTTACGGAAACAGTAACGAAGAATAACCTACTCTTTGTATGTGACGAACCTTCCGAGTCTCTCCCTGGGACTTGTATGAATGCAGGCAGTGAAAGCTGCGAGGAAGCTACTTGCAGGATGAAGGAGGACCTGAGCACCACCAAGACCAGGACCAGAATTGGATACTGGAATGCGAGGACAATGTACGAGACCGGAAAACTTGATCAAGTTACAAAGATGCAATGCTACAGTCTGCACATCCTAGGTGTTAGTGAGTGCAGATTGACGGGATCCGGAAGACTGAGGACATCCACCAGTGAAACCGTTCTCTACTCTGGACGAGAGGATAACTAGCACCTTGAATGTGTGGCTATCATCTTGAAACAGGTCTGGAAGAATGCCTGTTGGAGTGGAAGCCAGTCAGTAGCAGACTGATGATGCTGAAGGGCAGACATCAACGCCAATGTGATCCAGTGCTATGCTCCAACCAATGACAGCGTCAGTGACAAAAAAACAAAACAAGTTCTACGACCAACTACAGGCAGAAGTTGAGGTGACACCGCATCATGATCTCACCATCATCATGGGCGACTTGAATGCTAAAGTGGGACAGGACAGCACAGACTACGAGAGAGTTATGGGACGACATGGATGCGGCACAAGCAATGACAACGGAGAGAGGCTGTGTGCCATAAATTAACAACCTGGTAATCGGAGGAACCCTCTTCCCACACCACAAGATCCACAAGCTAATATATATGGAACTCTTCCAATGGTAAATAAACCAAATTTACCACATGATGATCAACGGTATGTGGGCAGTGATCACCAATCTGGTGATAGCGCTGGTTAAACTGAAGTTGAAGAGGACGAGTTCCAAGACACCCATACAGGGGCGATTCCACGTCCAGAAGCTGAGCAATGCAGGTGGCTTCCTTCACCGTGTACAAGTCAGGAACAGGTTCCAAGCTCTGCAAGACCTAGCAGAAGATAACCCTGAGGACAAAGGAGTAAACGCAGCATGGAAACAAGTAGCCGCAGCATACACAGAGAGTATAGTGAGGCCTGCCTTGCATACAGGGAGAAGAAAAAGGACAGAGAGTGGATACAGCAAGAAACGTGGGATGCTATGAAGGAGAGGCGAGAGATCAAGAGGAGACTGATGGGAGCCAAGTCAGCTAGACTACAGGAGGGGTACCAGCAGAACTATAAGGACGCTCACCGGAAAGTAAAGAGGCTGGCGAGAATATATAAGCGTGAAGCCATCAGGGGCAGAGGAAGCAGCAGCCAGTGGGAAATAGGGAAGGGTACATAGGATCACCAGACTTGTGTGGGGCAAGTACCGCGACGGGACCAGCGGACCGATCACGGACAAAGACGGAAAACTGCTGACGACTGAGAGGAGAATGCTCGATGGACAGAACATTTCAGAGAGGTTTTGAACCGGCCACCTCCCGAAGATGACGCAGACATATAGGATGGTATTGAGGACCTTCAAATTATTGCAGTGTCAGAGACCTGAAGAATGGAAAATCTCCAGGCCACGACAACCTAAATGCGGAGTTGTTTAAGGCAGACCCAGAGCTAGCAGCCACCATCCTACATCCACTGTTCACAGCCATCTGGGATGGAGAGCAGATATCTGATGACTAGAATAAAGGCATCATTGTGAAGATTGCCAAGAAAGGAGCACTCAATGATTGCAACAATTAACTGGCGCGGTATATCACTCTCCTGTCGATACCCAGCAAGATTCTTGCCAAGATCATCATGAGGCGTATGACATATATGCTGTGGACAGCACTTTGAGAAAGGAGCAGGCTGGCTTTCGCGGAGGTAGAGGGTGCACTCAACAGATCGCAGCACTCCGCAACATTAAGAGTGGCAGAGACAGCTCTACGTGAATTTTGGCGACTTTGAAAAAGCCTTCGACAGCATCCACAGGGAAAGTGTCTTGAGCATCCTGAGACATTATGGAATCCCAGTCAAACTAGTTCAACTCATCAAGAGCTTCTACCAAAACTTCAAGTGCACAGTGGGAAACAGCGACATCTCCTTCGAAGTGAAGACCGGTGTGCCACAAGGATGTGTGATGTCAGCAATCCTGTTCAACCTGGTCATACACTGGATAATGAGATGAACCACAGAGGATAAGTCGAGAGGCATACGATGGACCATCTTTTCAACCCTGGAAGACCTGGACTTTGTAGATGACCTGGCACTGTTGTCTCACACCCACCAGCATATGTGGGAAAAGACAACGACTCCACAGCCTTGGGCGCAAGGTTGGAATGAGAATCAGCCAGAAGAAGGCGGAGATTATGACTCTCAACGTAGACACCCCAGCATTCAAGTAATCAACACAGACCTACCCATGACTCACCGATTCACCTACCTATAGGAAGCATCATCCGACAAGAGGGCGGCACAAAGAAAGACATCCAAAGCAGACTTGGCAAGGCCAGAGGTCCCAGTGCGCAAGCCGCGGTCAGGCCGTCAGCGGCCCGCTAGCGGCACCGCTAGCGGCCCGCTGGTGGCTGCCACCCGCGGACCGCGGACCGCTAGTGCTCCGTTGGCGATTGAGGAGCGGCAGTGGCACTGGTGGTTTGCCACTGGATACCGCTAGTGGTTCGCTAGTAGCTCGGGAGCTGTAAAACGCTGTTCGCGTGCCACTTGCAAGCCACCGGCGAACCGCCGGTGGTTTTTGGTCGGTGTGCCGATGCCGACCAGCCGCTTCCCAGCCGACGGCAGCCGACGGCGGTCCGTCGGTGGCTTGCGCACTGGGGTGTCTTCAGAAGCATAAACAGCGTGTGGAAATCTACACAGTATGTACAACGTCAACACCAAGCTCCGGCTGTATCGGAGCTGTATCTTGTCTACACTTATCTACAGATAGGAGTGTTGGCATGTGGTCTCCACAAAATCCTACGCATCTTTTGGCTGAGGAAGATCTCTAACCAGTGCAAGCAGGAGGCCATGGCCACCATAATAACAAAGAGGCGCTGGAGATGGCTGGGACATGTGCTGCAGAGTGCGACAGATTCCATCATCAAAACGGCCCTTCACTGGACCCCAGAAGGGCAACCCAAGACTACGTGGCGGCGCACAGTCGAGGCGGAAATGAAAGAACTCAACTACACCTGGGGGACACTCACAAAGATGGCCCAAGACAGACAGAGATGGAGGACCTTCGTTGCTGCCCTAAACACCAGTGGGTGAGACGGGTAGTAAGTACATGTAAGTACATGTAAGTATCGTTTATAATGACCCAAAAATGTTAATCAAATGAACGAGTTGACAAGGAAAACCTTCAAAGTAAAGATTGAATTGGTAGCAACTATCCAATGAAATATTTCCCCCCCAAGATGGTATAATCTCACCAGAAATAATCCATGAAAATGAAATTTATTCAGATCGTTTGCAAACGATTTACCTGTAGGATACTTACTCACATTGAAACCATGATGCAAATATTTTCGGATCAGGTTGTTAACTTATTTTCACTTAACTCAAAATTTAACTTGCTAATTTCTTGTTTTCTTATTAAAAGGTGGTCTGTATAGAGGGCAGCCAGTGATTATATGTTCGGCAGTCTGCTCGGGCTCGCCACATTCGCAAGCTGCACTGTCCCTTAGGCCCCACTTCTTCATGATGACTTGAAGCGGCCGACCCCAGTACGTAGGCGATTCAACAAGGACCATTGTTGGCGTGGTAGATCCTCTTCTTTGACGCCTCCACCCGGGTCTCAGATGTAACGGTGGATGCGAGTGGGCCCGAACGTGTCCCACATCTGCTTCGAGGATGCCGCCAACTAGGCACTTCTGGGCAGTTCCTCAGGAATGGTGCGGAGCATCTCTTGTGCTGCCTTGTTGTAGGGTAGGCGGGACTTGAGTCTGCCTGGGGGCGCCACAGTTATTGTGGTGTCATGTAGTAGTATTTTTGGGGAGTTTATATGATTGTTCAGTTAGGGCGATAATATCCATTCAAGGGAAATCTGAACAGGCTCCTTTAACTTTGACACCATTGCGACCATGAAATAAAGACCATCTAGAATTATATTGTAGGCCTCGTATGTTCCCAACATAATATCAAAAATGTACAGGCATATTTCTTTTAGTTGTCCACAAATCCAAATGAAAAAAATAAAGGGATAATTTCTCTTCTTGGACATCAATTGAAACCTGATGTGGTGATGTCACGCCAGTGCTTACTTTGAAGGATCTGAGAGTATTGATGTGTTTCCACCCATCCACAGCCGGGTTGCTGATGTCTACATCACTCAGAACCAGCTGACCTGCTTGGCCCTGCCGCCATTCTGAGAGAAAGAAAAAAACATGTCACTGAAGAGAAAGTGACGATGCATTTGTAATCAACAACATCTCAATTCTATCTTTGACTTGGATTTATTTTCCCTTTCATGAAGTGGTATACTAAAACGCTTTTCACGAGACATAATCTTCAAAGCATGCTTTGGCTGGAATTCAAACTCAAGGCTTCATAAATATTTGAGGGTGTTGTTGGCTTTAATTGATTCCTTCTATGAGCATGCAAGCCTTGTAATTATGAAATTAAGGAGTAGGTCAAACACTTATTCCCTGATTACTTAAGAATTATTTCTGTGTAACAAAAATGGACATAACTGGGGAGAATTGAAAAACAACAACAGCTTTATATTGTGGGGTACCATATGTGGCCGAATGGTTTGGGTTGTTGACACTTTAATATAGGTGAAACTTTTAAGTTGTGGGTTTTGCTACCCAATTGTGGTATCTGTGCCCTTTGAGCAAGGCATATACATGTAAACCACAAAATGCTCCATCAGATAAGGGTAGTAAAAAGCCATTGGTCCATGTGTTGTACATGTATAACACAATTACAAAATCCCAAGACAAAGCAATCTTTTGTAATAAGAGTAATGAAATTAATTACTCAGTCGGCCTTCAGAGACACTTCATGCAATTTGCCCTAAAGGCTGCAAATTGATGTTCCATAAACCTATTTAAAAAACATTGTTTTAAGCCGTGAAACAACCATTAACGTGAAACGTTAATTTCATGGCATTCTGGTTGTCACATCATTCTATTATGGCACAGATTCTCATAGAGATGTGTGATATACATGTACAGTAATTACATACCGAGATCGACTTGGTTGGCGGAGAGTCGGTGTGAGTAGGGTTGATTCCGATGGATGGCATCCAGAATCTTCTCTTTTGCTTGAGAGATGGAGTCCACGTCGAGCACCTTCACTTCCTTAGTCTCACCATCTTCATTGTTCACAACAACATTCAGTGTCTGTTTTGGACAAGGATTTTAAATACAAGGTTGTGGCTATCGTTACAGTTGCACACCTTCACTATTTGCTTCTTTCCAAAGTCACATGAGATAAATATTTCAGTACGATTATGGGTCATTCTATAAATTTGGGGTCTAATTTTTCTGTACCCGGTTACATCTGACATCTTGTAAAATGTTGTAGTTTGTAAATTCAGGACACATTCTTTAAATGCCTTCTATCTCAAAGAGTAATTACATAAAATACAATTCACAAAAATATTTTTAATGATACTTGTATAACAAATGGCACATGTCAAGGGTAACACGCGGGACAGAAAAATGTCACACTTGTACAATGTGTTGTACAATTATTTTCTTTAATTACATAACAGGGAGACATGGTAGGTGTAAAAAAGGTATACTAGGGAGACATGTGCAAATAGGGAGACATGGTGATGTCTCCCTATTTTCAATTAGGTTAAAAACCATTTTATTTAGGTTTCGAACAATTATTTTGAGCTTTAGGTAAAATAAGTTAGTGGTCATTTGATAAATTGTTACTGATAACTCAGTGGTCATTCAGGAAATGGTTCCCGAAAATGTCTCCTAAATGCCCAATTCTCAGTTATAATTATTATTATTATTTTTTATTCAGCCAATACATGAAAAACAAGAACACACAAATTACATGCAGTGAACAATTAACAAAAGTTACATAAGAAAGCGCAATTTACGATGTAATACTGTATAATGCAGAGAAAAATAGACACACAAGTGAACTAGCTAGACAAAACATTCCAAGCCAGCCAGGGTATTAAAGCAAAAGTGAACCTAAACACTAAACCAAGCTTGATGTACAGTGTAGTCGAGTCACCAATATCGAGTCCGATTCCGAGTCACTTGCCTTAAGTCATTAGCCTCGAGTCCAAGTCACGAGTCACATTCCTCGAGTCTGAGTCACGAGTCACTTGTTTAACAAATTAATGAAATTGAATCTGCTATAATTTTGTTCACACAATGTGAAATGATGACGTACTCGTGCGCTCCTCGCCGGCCTGGTGGAGCAGTGTACATTTTCACGCATCTGACTGTTTTTCCCCCCATTTTTCCTGCATTAAGCGGGTAAATAAATATCTTTTTTAATTTTTGAAATATGTGACTCGTGAGTCACAAGTCACTATGTTCGAGTCCGTGTCATCATGGTCGGGTCCGAGTCCGAGTCATTTTCCAATGTGACTCGAGTTGAGTCCGAGTCACGAATATTGTGACTGAGTCGGACTCGAGTCCGAGACTCGAGTCCTACAACACATGGCTAGCTCTAAAAACTACACGCAACATCTGATTTTTGTCTCTGATCCTTTTAGATTTCTTTTGTGCCTCAAAATTTCTGTGTTTTAACCGGGTTTTAAGTCCACTGCTCCCATAAATGTACTCTTCAGATCTTTGGCGCTAGCCATCTCCAGTTGAATTATCTTTTTATCGATCTGTTCCTCTGCCAACATCCATCACATAAAATACAACAGCAAAAGGTCATGTAGGCTTTAATATGCAGCGACATTTTTATCCTGCTCCTCGTGGCAACATGCACGCTGCACGAACCGTACCACACACATGACACATGCAAACATACATGTAACATCCGATGTACACACATAAAAATGGCCTCTACTAGACTTCACATGAGTCTCTCTACTAGTCAAATTTTAGTGCACACACTGCTGATGCAGAGCGCGCAGTGCAAAAAACCAAAAACTTGCTTACAAAAAAGCAATTTTCTGGCCCTTTTCTGTCCTGGAAAAGAGGCTTTGCCGGATTTCTTTTTCCACAATATGAAAAAGGCTATAGCCGGAAGACTGGCATCCCTGCACACGGTACATCGGGTAATAATTGCACTTTTTATCAATTAACACGAAATTTGTATTTTTGCCTTTTCTGAAATAAATGTTTTTGAAGTGTTGGACGCAACTGGGACACCAAATATTTTGAATCCCCAACTTTAGAATATGACCCATATATACAATCATCAAAATATTGATGAAGTGATTCCTTACCAACTCGTTATAATCGATCTCCTCGGTCAGCAGTTTTTCATCGCTGAGGGTAAACTTGGCCTTGCCAGAGATGATGTCAATGGGCCCATGTTCAGAGTTGCACTTGATGGCTCGATACAGCATGAACAATGGATGAGCTGTGTAATCCTGGAGCAGGGAAAAAGGTTTCAAGAATAATAATAATGGGTCATACTATTAAGGCATGCTAAATTAAAATACTGGCATCTCAGTAATCCTGTTCAATCCCCTGTACCTGGTAATTTTCCCCAATGGTACAGTGAACTTACACTGAAAATAGTGAAAATAAAACTACTGACTTACATGTAGGCCATGTGCAAATGCAGTGAAATTGCCGTTAAGTGTTAATTACATTGATTTCAATGAGTTATTTGGCTTTTCAAAGTATTTTCATGGGCACCAATCTAAAGTGATCAAACGTGTACATGTTTCATTTAAGGGCCAATTGTACATGTATCACTTTTCAGAGACCCAAAAGTTCACTTCATTAGTTGACAAGATAAAAAAAACACCTACTCGGAGTGTTGACAACAGTTGTATCAAACACTATGAAGATGGTACTTTCTGTAATAAATTAACTACTGAGGTGGTTTTTAAATCTGTGTGCACAGATTTTTTACCATTCACTTTAAACCATGCATGGATTTTCAAGGTTTTTACAAGCATTGACGCATTTTATGTAACTGAAATTTATACAGAAAATATCTACTGAAATTGTTACCACCATTCTTCTTTGGATATGTACAATATATTATGCTTTTATTCCAATAATCCGTTACGTTTAATATTGCAAATGATAAATTGAGCCTTTCATCAAATTGTCACAGCAATTAAATTATGTTGTGGATCACATTGTTTTGAGCAATCTTGGCGACGTACTTGGGTAATGTCACACAAAATACGGTTAAACTTCACGTAAAAATGGTCTTTGGGATTTTGCAGTTTTTACCTCGTTATAACACAGAGGTTGTATTATCAGGAATTAAAACAACGAAGAACACAGGATTGGGACGTAACATTTGCCTTGTTAATTATAAGCAGAATGTTGTCTTAATTCTTATTATCAATGTTTGACTGTACATGGAGTTGTTACCTTCAGGTAATCATAAAGAGACAAAGTAATCCAGTTGGAGAGCAGCTTTTCCAGAATGGTCTCAGTTCTATCGAGAGATAAAAAGAATTACAGCAAAATGTAAGTACATCATACATTTTATATTAATGTCTTGATGGTGCTAATGGCCCCTTATGAGATTACTGATTTGTAAAGGCCTGTCTACACGAGCCACCATTTGTTGGCCAACAATTGCAAGGACCAACATGAAGTCGGAACTTGTTTGGCAGTATACGTAAATGATGTGCTGGACGTGCAAGCCAACATGTTCCAGCATATCTCATCTGCAGTTGGTTGCTGCCGTCATGTGACAGGCATTCTAATCTGCTATTGGTGCATTTCTCCAACAACCTCCAACAAAGTCGGGCGATAGCTACATGTTCCAACATGGACCAACTTGTTGGATGATGTTGGACATTGGCTGGAGTGGCGTCCACACTGTGCAACTTTCGGTCAGCCGACATCGGACAGATGTTGGACCTTGTTGGCTCGTGTAGACGGGCCTTAAATGTGCCTTTATTTAATAATCTTGAGAGGGGTTTTTGATGGTTTCCATTTTTCTTTGACTGGCCTTAACAAAGAGCCAGTAGATTTGTGTTCCCAAAAGTGTCATTTTTATTCCAAATTCTGTGTCTACGACACTTTGATTTTAGTAATCAGGTTGTCGACAGCAAGGAGGAAAAAATATGCCTGCTGGAAGCTCCCCTTTGCAGCTCCTAGGGTTAACAGATACAGTTGTACTCAAAATTATTCATACCCTTGTAATTTGTTGAGTATTTTGAATCATGTTGATAAATGAGTGAGTTTTGTCTGGCTTACTCATGATAAGTATGTGACAAACAACTGAAAGAATAACCAGTGACATTTTCTGTAATATATTATTTTGGGGGTATTTTATTGACATATTTCCAAAAAAGGCCATGTCCATAATTATTCATACCCTTAATAAAGTAACTCTTACTAATCAATAGAATAGCCTTTGTTTTTTATCACAGCCTCCAAACGGTTCCTGTATCGGCTTACAAGGCCAAAAAATGTTTCCACCGGGATTTTCGCCCACTTCTCCTTCTAAAGGACTCAAGGTCGTTGAGGTTGGAAGGCTTCCTTGCCATCACCAGAGTCCCCTTCATAGATTCTCGATCGGGTTGAGATCCGGGCTTCGGCTCGGCCACTCCAGAACGTACACATGGTTGTCCTCGAACCATTTCGTGACTGCCTTGGCATCGTTGTCCTGCTGGTAGGTCCAATGCTGACCAAGCTAGAGTTTCTCAGCGGACTGCTTGATGTTTTCATCGATGATCTTAATGTACTGCTCCTTTTTCATGATCCCAACCACTTTGACGAGATTCCCAGTCCCATTTGCCGAGAAGCATCCCCACAGCATGATGGTACCACCTCCATGCTTGACGGTTGGGACGGTGTTCTTTGGATTGTACGCTTCCCCTTTCTTTCGCCAGACATAATTAAGCAACATCCATGTGCCCGAAAAGCTCCCTTTTTGTCTCGTCTGACCACAGAATCGATGACCAGAAGCTTGGATTCTTGTCCAGGTGTGCTTTAGCAAAGGCCAGACGAGCTTTCTGATGTCTCTGCCTCAGGAGTGGTGTCTTAAGGTCGGCGGCCATGGAGACCTCCCTGATGCAATGTGCGCTGAAGTGTCTGCCTCGATATCTTGGTCCCAGACTCGCCAAGGCTGTTCAGGAGACCCTTCATGGTAATGCAGGGATTGTTGCTGGCTTTTCGGCACACTTTTCTTGCCAGACGAGGTGACACCTTTGACTTACGACCACGACCTTTAAGGTTTCTCACTGTGTGGAACTCCTTGTACTTCCTAATTATGCTCTGAACGGTGGAAACTGGCACTCTAAAATGCTTCGAAAGGGCCTTGTAGCCTTTCCCTTCTTTGTGGCCATTGACACTATTGGCCACAAAGATGCGAAAGTCCAGAAACTGAGAATGAAGGCATCAACTCCCCTCACATTATAGCCTATACAAGCAAAGTGCTATTCTATGACATTCTTTGATAGTAAAGAGGGGGGTGGTGGCGTTCTCCCATTCAGAGACACATGCGTTCCGGTTGACTTGTTTTGATTGTTTGAAATAAAATATATTATTTTATTCCAAAATTTATTTGTATCCAATTAAAACATGAAACAAACACCTTGACCAAAACTATACCCAATATATGTCAAGGCTAAACAAAACTCAAATAAACTAAGAGAGCACTAAACTTCAAAAAAAAACAATGGATGCGAACGCAAACTAAAAAAAACCCAACGAGAAAAACCCCAACGAGAAACAACCTGTGAACAACTACCAACCTATCCAAAGCAAATCTTTCAGAAACTGAAAAATATACCGCTTTGGGTAAACTACTAAGTTTTTGTTCCGACAATTGCTAAAATATTGGGAAAATCTACGAGCGGTAGACAATTTTAAAACACCCAAAAATGAGAGTGGCCAATATGTTAAACACGCAAAAATCCTTTCTAACACCAAACGGCGACAAAAAGAAAGCATGCAGGCACACGCCAAAATAAGCCAACGGATATCAAAATAATGAAAGGACATTTCAAAATAACAAAACGCTACTCAGTGTTAATACCCAAACAATACCAGTAACAAACCAGAACTATAAAAAGAGCAGTCACTGAACACTAAACAATCCTGCTCTAACTAAACAAAAAAGCTGGTTCTATCGCTCTCAAGATTTACCCAAATGCGAGGTAATCCGATTCATTTTGAATCCACCCGCAACTGATGAAGGGCATACGGAATCCCAGAAAGCTAGCTCTTGCTAAACCTAAAAGAACTGAAAAACGTTCTTTTACTCGCACAACCAAAAACCGGGGAAACTCTCCCACACCACCAATGTAATGTACAATAAACCCAGCAAAAACGGTACAAATTGGATACAAATAAATTTTGGAATAAAATAATATATTTTATTTCAAACAATCAAAACAAGTCAACCGGAACACATGTGTCTCTGAATGGGAGAAAGCCACCACCCCCCTCTTTACACGACCACGACCTTTAAGGTTTCTCACTGTGTGGAACTCCTTGTACTTCCTAATTATGCTCTGAACGGTTGAAACTGGCCCTATAAAATGCTTCGAAAGGGCCTTGTAGCCTTTCCCTTCTTTGTGGCCATTGACACTATTGGCCACAAAGATGCGAAAGTCCAGAAACTGAGAATGAAGGCATCAACTCCCCTCACATTATAGCCTATACAAGCAAAGTGCTATTCTATGACATTCTTTGATTTAAATTTAATTGAACAGATATGTTTAATAATGATTTAAATCTTATGCAAACATGTTAGGATAACTGTTGAACAACAAAAAGGAATCACTGGAATGTTGAAAGTAGGTGCATTATCACAAAAAATGGCCTAAATGCTGATATTTTGTAAAGGGTAGGCCTACATGAATAATTGTGAACAGGCACAAAAATGCAAATCTGGACATTCTATTGTTATGGAAATGATGCTGAGCCAAAAACATGTGGTCTTGTGCAAGGCAACTAACTGTCCTGGGATACAGTGAAAGTTCCATCACAATAGTTTTTGGAAGTGAGGAAATTTGAAAAATGTTAGATTTTTCAAAGGGTATTAATAATTTTGAGCACATCTGTATGCCAACATTGCAAATCGAAAAAAAGCAGCTATTTTCCTAACTTGGACAAGAAATTACACCCCCACATTTGGAGCTTTGCTTTGGCTTAAGAGATTGTGTAAATGTTGGCATCTCTAGGTTTTACTATACATGTATATGGGTCTGTCCACAGTACTGGGGTACATTTGAAAAATAAGTAAATAATTCCTTTCAGATGTCTTTAGTTTATCTCAGAATCAAAGAAATGTCCTTGTTTTGTTCTCAGGAGATAACTTTTGCCCAAAAAGGTAAGAAATTGCTGCCACAACATACATTTTTGAAAAACAAGTGTACACATTTTTCTATTACGCATGTAGTCTTTCGGAAAGACTGCCTTTTTGCGCGCAATACACGATGTACATAGACTATTCACCATTGGCCGCCAGAGGGCGCACCTGAAATACAGTCGAAAAGACAGTCTTTCATATTCCGTATAAATCGCTCGCAAAATACCGAGCGAATTCCTGGCATACCTTTGTGTGACACGTTGAAATGCGTGACGTCATCTAATTTCCATAATTCACAACAGGTCTGGTACCCAGAGTACACACTGGACAGGACAGTGCATACAAATGTCGCTGCTTTTCCAGTCGCTGATCGATCGATCGATCAGCAGTCAGCAGGCAAACATGATATGAGGCAAACACATTGTCCACGGACAAAGCTATCTTGCGCGTTGCACTCATCAGTGGCTCGCCTGTACCGTCCGGGCCTTGCCGCTTCGCCTTGCCGGCGCCTGCGTTGCTCGTACGGTCGGGTTAGACCCGTGAACGGGTCTACGGTCAGGTGTGATGATTGGGCGGCCAGTGAAGACGAAGCATTTCGTTCCAAGTTGAGAATCGAAAAGTTCAAAGGCTATCAAAGACTGGCATTTAGAGATTTTCTTAGGGCATTTTCTGCTTGGTCACGATTTTTTTTCATCGCTTTACGCATGGAGGAAGAAAACGACTGGGATTGTTTTCTTCTCCTCTATACTATGGCATGCTTTTTATATTATTGGCTTCGGTAAAAAAAAAAGTGCTAAACGATTTCAGAGAAGTTATCCACTACTATTTTTCCCTAAAATGACTTGCAAGCATCAGTTAGTTCAGATATGATAGAAAAAAACCGAAATTTAGGAGTGAATTAATCTGAGTGAAGAACCACCCACTTTCTTAAAAACTACTTATTTCACTCACTATCACATGCTTTGTACACAATGTTTAAAGTATTATAAATTGTTGGGCAGATTTTTAAAAAATTCAAAATGCCCTTATTAAATTTTTGTAAGTTTAATGTTGAAAGGACTCTCTCAAAGCCACATGGTTTTACAAAAGTAATTGTACATTTTCTAAAGTCAAATATGACCCATTTGATTTTCATTTAGGCCAACAAAAAATAAGGCAAATTGTTGTGACCCAAGGATCGACCTTTTACGGCCTATTTGAAACAACACTTTTTTTTCTGATTCTTCGTGCATGTTTTTGTTTTTACAGCAAGCAGACAATTAATTTGAGCAACTTGCTTGCATAAGCCTCCGAAAATATACTGGAATAACGTTTAATGGAACAAATTTAAATTTGATGTTTATTAGTTTACTAAATGTTAAAAATTTCACCCTTTTCAGTGCTTTGAGGAGAATGCTTTGAGAAGGCCCATTAATTTTGTGGATATGAAGCTGTTTTTACGAATTCCAGGGAACAACAGCAAACTACTTTGTAGATAGGACAGAAGCCATTGAAGGAAATTTGCACAGTTTGGTTAACTAAAAAAAAAAAGGAAATGTTCGTCAACATTGTCTGATTCATTAGTTCAATATTTGACTTCAAGTGCAGAAATAATTTGAATTTGTAGGTTGAATTCCATATCTGACCACTATAAACGTCTTTATTTTGTATTAAATAAAAAATAAACAATGCATGTTAGAACAAGTTTGATGATAAAAATGAGAAATAAAATTATGACATGTCTGATTTTAGGCCCCCAGCCTGGATTTCCATTGTTATAAAACCATGTAAAATTTTAGTTTAGTTGTAAAAACCAAGGTGTAAAAACTAAGAGAGAGAAATGTTCATGATTTTTCCCACTGCTGTCCAACATTGTCCAAGGAAATGTTCGTCAACATTGTCTGATTTATTAGTTCAATATTTCACTTTATTAGTTCAATTTTTAAGTTGAATTCCATATCTGACCACTATAAACGTCTTTATTTTGTATTAAATAAAAAATAAACAATGCATGTTAGAACAAGTTTGATGATAAAAATGAGAAATAAAACTCTGTTATGTCTGATTTTGGGCCCCCAGCCTGGATTTCCATTGCTATAAAACCATGTAAAATGTTAGTTTGGTTGTAAAAACCATGGTGTAAAAACTAAGAGAGAAATTTTCATGATTTTTAAATTTTTCCCACTTCTGTCCAACATTGTCCAAAGAAATGTTCGTCAACAGTGTCTTATTCATAAGTTCAATATTTCACTTCAAGTGCAGAAATAATTTGAATTTTTAGGTTGAATGCCATATCCGACCACCATAAACGTCTTTATTTTGTATTAAATGAAAAATAAACAATGCATGTTAGAACAAGTTTGATGATAAAAATGAGAAATACAATTATGAGATGTCTGATTTTAGGCCCCCAGCCTGGATTTCCATTGTTATAAAACCATGTAAAATGTTAGTTTGGTTGTAAAAACCATGGTGTAAAAACTATAAGAGAGAGAAATTTTCATGATTTTTTGATTTTTTCCCATACTGTCCAACATTGTCCAAGGAAATGTTCATCAACATTGTCTGATTCATTAGTTCAATATTTGACTTCAAGTGCAGAAATAATTTGAATTTGTAGGTTGAATTCCATATCTGACCACTATAAACGTCTTTATTTTGTATTAAATAAAAAATAAACAATGCATGTTAGAACAAGTTTGATGATAAAAATGAGAAATAAAACTCTGTTATGTCTGATTTCTGGCCCCCAGCCTGGATTTCCATTGCTATAAAACCATGTAAAATGTTAGTTTGGTTGTAAAAACCATGGTGTAAAAACTAAGAGAGAAATTTTCAGGATGTTTAAATTTTTCCTACTTCTGTCCAACATTGTCCAAGGAAATGTTCGTCAACAGTGTCTTATTCATAAGTTCAATATTTCACTTCAAGTGCAGAAATAATTTAAATTTTTAGGTTGAATGCCATATCCGACCACTATAAACGTCTTTATTTTGTATTAAATGAAAAATAAACAATGCATATTAGAACAAGTTTGATGATAAAAATGAGAAATACAATTATGAGATGTCTGATTTTTAGGCCCCCAGCCTGGATTTCCATTGTTATAAAACCATGTAAAATGTTAGTTTGGTTGTAAAAACCATGGTGTAAAAACTAAGAGAGGGAAATGTTCATGATTTTTAGATTTTTTCCCACTGTTGTCCAACATTGTCCAATGTTTTGGCCATGGCATTGGGTCTTAATCTACACGGACAGGCACCCCGGCCGGGGACAGGAAGTCACCGGGCTGGGCTGGGCGCGCACTCGTACCGAGAAATGCCGCTTCTCGGTAGGCCATGCACCACTGACACGGTTACTGCACGAAAACGGCCCGATATCATTTTCGCGCGGCACGCACAATCACTGCACACGTACGTACAAATGTACACGGCAAGTTACCATCCCACATGACCTATTTATGGAGGCATCGCTTTCTCTTCTACGCAGGCGCCCATAATTTTTTACCTTGCTGTTTAATTATTCATGTACTTCCATAAAGGTTATCGAACTTTTTTCTTACGGAGTAATCAAGACCGAGTTTTCGAGTTCACGTTGTGAGTGTAGGTACGCCCTCTGGTGGCTAAAATGAACAATGTGGGGATCGCGAACTCTAACAGTAAATTCGGTCTTGCATCAAGACTATTACGCATGTAACGTGGACAGACAATTTTGTGACATTTTTTTCCGTCTTTGTTACATGCGTTAATAGGAAATTTGTGCACGAGGTTTTGACAAATGTATGTTGTAGGACTATATTTCTTACTCCTTGGTGAAAAAGTTATTTCCTCAGTTTAGCTTGATAATTTAAAGATAAAATTGAGACATTTAAAGTGAACTGGGACCTAAGATCTTGAATGTGGACAGACCCACATGCAGACTCTCTTACCGACGGAAAAGTTGGCGTGGTCTGCCCTCATCCAGCTCATCTTGAATCAGTTTGCTCATTAAACTGAACAGCACGCTGTCAACAAAACCAATATAAAATAATATAAATTGTACTGGAAGTATTTAATATACCAGATGCAAACTTAAGGGCACAGGCTCGTCAGCGATGCGCGCGTGTCAAATTCGTGCAACGATATACGCAGCTCCATAGCAAAGGCACGGAGCTGTGTATGTCGTAGCACGAATTTGGTGCACGCGCATTGCTGACGAGCCTGTGCCTTTAAAGCTCGTAAACAGGATCTGCTATGTCCCAAAATTTTAATTTGACTGGAAAAACCTTGATGGAATGGAAGGGATGTTGCAATTGCCCAATGCAATGATTCTGCCAAGATAATTAAAGATTAATTTATGTAAATGCATGTGCACATGCATTTTTTAAATTAAAGCATCCTCATGTGAACAAAACTAGGCCCCTGACAACCCATCATCCTCTTGCAACAGGACCCCTTTAACACACTCCTTTACTCGATCACATGTGCTTTTCCAAGAGGCGACAGAAATGTTGTCGCTGATCTGGGCCAATCAGGATGCTTGTTACACTGGGCGTTCGGTGTCATGTCAAATTTCACTACACATGCACAGATTGTAAACACAGTGTATGTCAGGCATAACACGCTAAGTGATATTGGCTGCTATTTTTATCCTACAGGGGCATTCTGATCTGTTACGTTTGTCATTCTGCATCAATTATTTGAAAACTGTGGGATCAAAACAATCACTGGAATTTGCACAATTTCTTGAACGTATGGATACATGTACAGTTTATGCTTATTAGTTTTAATACTCTTTTCATATTGTTAGAAGTTTGCTTGTTTGTACACATTGCTTACTCAGTAAGGTAGTCCAGTTTGTCTTCAGCCACCATGATGATAGTCAGGAGTGATGCAATTTCAGCCCTATCAAGAAAACAAAAGCAAATGTAACCTTTAAGTCATTTTAGTTTTACCAGCGACAGACATATATTTAACTACATGGCCTTTTGGGGCATTATCACTCGACCAAAAAAGTTCTGTCACCAGTAAGACATTTATAGATATTTATTATTAAATTGGATTTAATGTAGGCAAATAATATATCAAATTTTAGCTGAACATATCACTCAAAGGAATAGAGCTCAACGGAGTCCATGATGGCAAGCTTCACGGAACAGGAGTGTGGGGTCAGAATGAAAAACACTGAAAACCAACAATGTCAACTTTATTGCACTCAAGCAAGGGGAGTTACAGTTCAGTATTTTGCAATTTTTTTTGGATGTTTCTGACAAGACATTGATAAATCCAAACTCACTTAAAAATTTCCTAATTGTCTACACACAACTTGCCCAAATCACAAGTTGCATTGTTCTTTTAAAGTCTAATTAAAGTCCAAAAATATAGGTCTCCGGTGTACATGTATATTGGACACCGTATCCCAACTTCAAGGAATGACCCATATTTGCACATTTTTAGGGCCCTTCCCCTTGGCATGCCAAGTGCCTACAACACCCCGTGCGCCCCTTTCATGCAAACATAATGGCAATCCATATATTCGGAACTCAGGTTGGCTATCTTACTTCTGCCTGACTGGCAGCTTGGATTTGCTCTGTGCATCCAGTGTTTGGATGAATGTCAGAAGAAACGTCTTGTTGCCGAGAGCTCTGCTGAACTTTATCATTGCTCGCTCCACATGTTTCTCTGGGTTCTGAAGGAAATAAAAGAGGAAAGGGATGATAGCAGGGTATAGACGTTATCACAATGCGTTTCCCCTATTAAAATGTATTCATAAATACCTTAGACAGTTTACGCATCCCTATTGGCTGAGAGCACGTCACGTGGGCAGTCTTAAACTAGCGATAATGACCAGTGATAATGCCTGGCCGGCTGGCCCGCGTTTGTGCCCTAGTCAGCGCGTATACGGAACATGCACATATGCACACAGAAACTCCACACGTCCGAAAGCAAATGATGTATTGTGCGTACGCGCGCAACAAGTATTGCCTGCTAAATGCTAAACAATAAATAAAGATACACGCATATGTCCATTGAAATTAAAATAAATGCCCTGACTAAATCATTTAAACATTACATCCCCTTTGGTAAATATGGATGCTACCAGGCCGTGACGGATATGGATTACTGTGAGTCTATTGGTCCTTTCTATGGCAACAGCGTGTTTATCTATTGCGCGTCTCGAATTGATGAATATTGCCATGCAAACATGTTTTTCAAGTCAGTATAGATGTCGAAACCAAAATATACATATACACTGTACATAAAAACAGCTAGCGATCGTGCATGGTAAAAAGGCATCAGACGGTCCAAAACATAAACGTATACCCATTTGATTTCAAGTCACTGTATGTGTGCATCACAATGACACACGCAGACCACGATCAAGAAAATATGCAGCAGCGACAATTCCCTCAAAACAACGCACTATGGCACAGCCATGCAGATGCACTGATCGTGCCTAACACGTACTATGAGGAACAAGACAAAGATGCCCGCACCATGATAAAGGCCAATTTATCTCTCTCAAGTGATGTCACTTCCTGCAGATTACCACGTGCATCAGGATCTTGAATGTAAATTTTTTTCCGACATGCAAATATTGAGCAACAAATATCGAGCAACACGCTCGTGTTTGGAACATTTTTCACGATGTGTGTACACATTCCTAATTTAATACACAATTGTATTTTTGACGCAAGGTCACTATTGTCTGTGAAAATGTTCAATTAATGACAGAGACTAAATTAAAGGGATACATGTACATGAGCAAATCCGTGCCGATGTGGACACGACTCCTATATTAGAAAAAGAACAGAAACGGGAACACCTACATGTATAAACAAGATGGCTATAAAATAAAAATGTATTACATTTTTACCTCTTCGTCAGTAGTTGTAGGCTGGGTCTCCAAAAATGAGAAAAGCATTTTGACTGCGTACTCACGGCGATCGACAAAAGGCATGCCAACGCCTTCAAGGTCTCTGGTCAGATCTGTCAAATCTGTCTGCAGTTCAACAAAGGCTGAAGAAGAAAATTTACAATGATTTGAATGAAAATACGCACGTGGGAAAACTCGCACATGGGAAAATTGGCAAAGGATTGCTACTGCTTAGGGTAGATTCACAGTGATAATTTTTCACGTGTTGATATGTGTATTAATTTGACGCACATAGCTTCGAAAAAAAAAAACCGGCGTGGAAGAATGGTGTGAACCGACGCACTGAAAATCACACAATCACAAAACATGCTTGCCATCCAAGTCTATTGTGTAATATTTAGTGCACTGTTGCACACCAAATTTCATCCATGCCCTATTTTCTTCAGATGACATGCATCAAATTTACGTGTGAACATTATAACAGACATGCA
Source organism: Henricia sp. BOLD:AAB3569 (assembly GCA_037783545.1). Classification (NCBI taxonomy): domain Eukaryota; kingdom Metazoa; phylum Echinodermata; class Asteroidea; order Spinulosida; family Echinasteridae; genus Henricia; species Henricia sp. BOLD:AAB3569. Next base: position 484,810 of record JBBELK010000861.1, on the reverse strand, counting down.
TATACCGGTAACTCTCATACTGAAGGTATTCAACCATGACAGAGAAGCACGGGATACCCAAGAATCAAAAGAACAATGTGTTTTATTCCATGGGTATACAAAATTACTGTGCATGCAGCTACCCAAAATTTTACTTCACGAGTTGACAAGAAAAATTTGACTAAAAGTGTTGACAGCAATGGTAACAAACACCACATGGTTTTTTTCCAAATAAAATTTGAGAAATTCCCAACTGAAGGTTCTTTAAAAAATAATTTCTGCAGTCAACACAAAAAACATGCATTGATTTTTCAGGTTTTCTTATTAAGTATTACTGCATCTACAGTGTACATGTATGTGGCTGAAATTTCTACAAGGCAGTTTGTTATTCTTTAGTTATGTAATATGCAAAATATGCAATTAGGGAGTTTTAGATTGTGTGAACGTAGACCTTGTTCACGTCGACTGGTGACGCGCGTCCACCAAGTCATTTTACTCGACGACGACTGGACGTACATGCACGGTCAACTGTCATGATCACATGACCCAATGGATGTGCGCGTATTACTAGTTTTTCACGCGCCAGCAGCTGCAGAGGGTTTTATGGTGGCATACATATGTACAAGGGACATCGCAAACCACAGATATCTTTGCAAATATTTGAGATGTCGCAAATATCTTTGCAAACAAATGTATTTGTGACGTTGTATATTTATTTGCAAATATGTTTGCAAATATTTGGGTCATTATATAAATCTGGGGTCCACTTTTTCTGTCCCCGTTACATCTGACATCTTGTAAAATGTTGTATTTTGTAAATTCAGGACATATTCTTTAAATGCCTTCTATTTCAAAGAGCGATTACATAAAATACAATTCATAAAAATATAGTTTGAATGCATTTTTAATGATACTTGTATGGCAAATAGCAGTATGTCAGGTGTAACGGGGACAGAAAAATGTCACACGTTGGACCCCAAATTTATAGAATGACCCATTTGCAAACAATTGCTAAAAATACATGACATCGCAAATATATGTACATGTACATGTATTGGCAAAGAAATCGGTGATATGCGATGTTTCTTGTTTGCCACCATATTTTTCAAAACTTTTGAAGCACGTCACTACGCACATGATTTCAGTGCGAGTAACCCTCATATGCGCAAATACATGTATTACGACGCGCTACTGTACAAACACTTGAAAGCTTGGACAATGGCGTTCAGGTTTTACAGAGAACGCCAAATTCATAGTCGCCGTGTTCTAGACCTGGGTAGTGGACGTGAGAGACGACTCGGCGCATGCACAAAGCTTCAACGGGACGTCAACATGTCGCAGTGCACATAGTCAACATGACAATCTAAAACTCCCTATTATTTCCCAAATCACCTGATCTCATATCATCGCCCAGCTTATTCTGCACCTCATCTATCTCATCCAGAAGATCATCTACTTCCTTCTGGGCCTTCTTGGACTTTCTGAAGAGCACAACTGCTAGTAAGATCACAATCAGGAGGACAATAGCACTGACTACGCATGCTATGATGACATTTATGTCTGTGCCTGGGTACCGGATATACCCAATGTTGAACTTTAGCATGGTTCCGTGAATTACCTGCAACCAAATCAGCACGATACAAAATCATATTGGAAAGGGGTGTAGAGCCAGACAAAATTTGGTTTTGTGTATTTTAGAGGGTAGCGATTACAGTGCTTAATTTAACATCTCTCGGGAGTCTTACGAGCATCAGGACGTACCTTCATGTGATATGAGGCACTTCTATACTGTCACTTGCAGGGTTAAACACCATTTATACAGGTGCCCATGTTAGGGGGCAAGTTTTCTTTTTTAAATGCTGCGACAATAGATCCACAAAGCGAGTACATGCACATAAATGACGAAGAGTGAAAATAAGATTTCCCCTTAAAGATGGCCAACATGCAAAAGGCCAATAAATGCTTTAAAACATGAAGAGTTCATTTGCAAAAACAGATAATAAATCCATTTCAATATATTTCACGTACCTCAAGATTTTCCGTTGTGCTTTTCAGAAAATACCCTTGGTAATACCAATTTTATACCATTTATTTACATTTTGTTGGATATTTTTTGAAAGACAACAAAAATAATTGAGGTACATGAAATATCTTGAACGGCATTTATCTGTTTTTGCAAAGGAACTCTTTACATTGTCAAAACGAAATAGATCTTCTGCCGCCGATTACACGAAACCTGACGCACAGTGCAAGCCCACTTGCGCAACTTCTTACTGCGTAATAAGTTGTGCAGTATTTCTGCAATAATTACACACAAGCTATGGGGCCTGTGCCATTTTCAAAAGTTGTGTAAGCTAAGCACTTCTTCGTGAAATCGGCTGCATTTCTCTGTCGAGCACAAGAAAATCATGTAGGATTTTACAGATACTTTGTATTATAGCTTGTTGCACTTTGCAAGGGTATATGGTTCATACCCAGACAACTGGCAGGCCTTTTGTAACGTTCTGTCCTTGGTAATTTCCGTTTGCTGGCTGGGACTCCGGCAATATACAGGACAATGCAGTCTTAGCCACGCTGACATTGGTACACTTCTCAGGCCCAATGTACACGGTCACCTCACCATCTGATATTGCGAGATCGAGTGCCTTTCCCTGTGTGAAAAAAAGATACACAGGGACAAGTTTGTATGAGCGAGTTTCTACTGCAGGCACTGCCATTAAAATATTTTTATGGCCATTAACTTGGCTGTTTCTATTGCAGACAAAATACCAGTATTTTGGTGTGCTAATAAGTTATTGAGGGTTAACCTTAAGAACTGCATAGTCTTCTTAGGAAGGCTTCAGGACAACTACATGTTTCTGAAACTTACACGAATAACCAGATTCTTTGCATCCTTCATGAATATCCCATCATCAAGATTATATCTTTTATGATGGAAGGGATAGTAGAATGGATTCTGGAAGTACTCCAACGGTGTGCAGGACTCCGAGTCCGTACACCAATTCAGGAGTCGTGTCACTCCATCCATAATGAAACCTGTGGTCAAGTTCAAGCTGGAATCCTCAGTCAGGGTCGTGATCAGGTTTATCTTGGGCGAGATACAGCTCATTATATCATCACGTATGACGGAGCAATTCTGCAATGGAAGCAATTGGAACATTTTACATTTGGGAGCTGTTGTTTAACCCTTTGATGCACCGATTGTTTGCATTACGAATTTCTCCCATTTAAAATTCTCTAAAAATCCCACATCCTTTTCGGAGAGAAGATTAATGGGAACGTGTCTCCTCTGGGGATAAGTATTAGTCTAATCACTCAACCCCTCCTAAAACATGCCAGTTGTGATATGCTGACAGTCTACAAACGTCACCAACATGTGGTCCAGGGGAATTCCCAACTGATGGTGCTCTGACCCTGGGTCAACTAAGTTCAATCCATTAGCACTCCTCTGAGAATTTCCACACAAACTTGGGGGAAAATTATAATAAGTGGCCCACATTGTACATGTAGGTAGGTACATAGGCTATCTCATACAGTATGTAGGATTTGTGCGTATACACAATTGTTCGTACAAGTAGTTATTTGATGCAGGGTTCCCTCCATTGTACATGTAGTACTGAATCTAGATTCAGATTATGCACACCCGTACCCAAATGCTGAGAAAGTTTAAACCTCAGATTGTTTTTCAACACAGTGAAATGAATATTAATTTATATTTGTTGTTTCCAAAGGGAATGGCGAAGGAAGTCCACCACCCCACTTGTTTGTGTGTGGGATAATAATAAATAATAATTTGTAAAGCGCACATATCCACCCTGCAGGGTGCTCAAGGAGCTGTAAACAACAAAAATTAAGTAATTAATTCTTGGAAATGTGCGACATCAAGTAAGTCTTAAGGGGTACATGTATATGCCCCCATTTCCTTTCAATTTTTTTTTATTTGTCGTCCCCATTTTTACAATCTTCAATGATCCATTTTATTCAAGGTGTTTGTAGTGGGAGGGGGAGGGGTACGTGTTCACTTGCCAATGTGTAAATTGTGTCCTAAGGTCTCAACAACCCTGTCATAGCAGATACAGCATTTTTCACACAATGTAGATTTGATTCAATAAAACTTGAATAATGATGTACAGCTGATTAGAGCGCAAACACAACAACAACATAAGTATTTTGTTCCCATGGGACCGAATGTTTGTTGAATATTATTTGCAACAAATAAACTGTTGGCGCAGCTTTACACAAAATCAAAGATGCGGCATATTTAATTATGCAAGCACATATGTAGCAGTTTTGCTAACATATGTACAACCGCGTTTCAGGTTTTTCTTTGGCAAAATGTCAAGTTTGAAGTGCTGTGAGGCAGTTTGATTAGGTCCGGCATGTAATTGTCTTTGCAAATTTGGGTGTTGCTTTTAATACTGTCGAAGATGATCGAATTTGTATTCTACAACCGGATATCTCCGTTGTATGGCCTCTCTTGCAATATCTGGAATTTTCTTGGAATTGATTATTGCTTGCTCATTGACAGGGATATGGTAAATTTTTGTTGACTGTCACTTAGTGTTGCCTGGTAGGGCATTGCTTACTTTACCACGAAGAGAAACTAGTTTTTGCTGAAGTGTCTCATGAGTCCATTTATTCCCAGCCTGTTTAGGGACTGCACCAACTAAAACAAATGTGACACCTGCAAAGAGCCCTTTATTTGATGGATACTCTGCTAATTTTTGATGGGTGTAATATTGAATGGATTTCGTCAACAACCTCAACTTTGTCCACTCTTTGTACGGTAGAGATGGATTATATTTTGTTCCGAACAACTTTCGACGGAGTAATATAACCCCGAAATACAGCTTGTATCAAGCAAGCTAGCAGCGACATGTTTCTTAACATGTACACGCCATATGCTTCGATCGTTTCTCCAACTGTTCTTTCTGATGAACACATGATTTTATATGATAATTTTCTATACATGTACATGGTTGATAATAGAGAGAGCTAGAGTAATGTGTGTGTTGAAAATAATGGCGACTCATATAGTTGAGGTGCGCTCTCCACCCGCTTAGTTTGAAAACGTACATGGGAAAATCTGCGTCACGGTCCATGAAATATCTGGTTCTGTACGGGGTAATATTTTTCCAGGTATACGCTATACAGAGCAATTGATAGAAACACTCTGCATGTTTCTTATTTAAAGCATGGAGCTATATAAAAGGTTGTTTTCGTACTGTACCCCCATATATAATATTCTGTATGTGTGGCCCTTTGCTTCAAATAAATTGGGAAGAGGACAGACAACAACTCTTGGATTGAGATACGTTTAATCTGTGAAAAATACAAGAAAGTACGGAACGTCAGAGCCTTGAAGTTTTACTGGTAACAATTGTGGTTCTGGATCTGTCTTTAAAATGTCATACATTACATAAATGCTGTTCCAATTTGTTGGGGACAACATTTTCATAACATGGGAAAATTGCTTTTCTCCCAAGTGGAACAGGACTAATTATAATGCATGATCTTTGCATGGGTTCTTGTTTTCCGCTTTTATTAAAATTAATTTGAAAATTGCCTTGTCGGATACTCCTGTTATTGATATTTGAAACTAAATTGTCAATAAGTTGCTTCATTGAAGGTGTGCTTTGTTTTAGTTGTTGTGCCTTGTGTCTTTCGGACAATTTTTTTTTTTGGAGTTCAAGGTTCAACAACTTTTCTACTACCCTGGTCAAACCATACATTGTGTCAAATACATATGCTTAACAGGTATGAATGGTACGAGTGACTCCCTGTGTACTCTGTAAATCAGTCCTTAAACCATTTGAAGCAACGTACATGTACTTCACACTTTTGTGCTTTTCCTGCTACATGTAGGCCTAAGTGATAAAAATTCCACCCAAACTCTGAGACAGGACCGAGTTGTTTGGACCCAACAAAATTAACATATAGATTATTAAATTTAACTTTAAGTGATAATGACTTAATTTCCATGTTTTCTTATTTTCATATTCCTACGCATGAAGCTGGTGGTTATTGCAGCAACCATTGATAACTACCATCAGTGGATGAAAACATTCCTACCTCCATGATGAAAATAACCAGTCAATTCCATTACCCAGGTGGCACAATGTACACTTATAGAGGTCAATAGGCTTTTACTACCTTGGCTGTGACCCACGGGGCTATTACAATTATGTCCGCTGGGAACAGCTGTCACTTTTGAATGCGATGCGCTCTTTCCGAGTTAGAAAGCTCCAACTCGGATTCGTTTAAATGGGAGAAATTCGTAATGGAACTCTATTGGTTTGGGCGGTCCCTGTGCACTGAAGGGTTAAATTGAGTTAACCATCAGTGACTGCAATACGTTGTAATATATTGTATTTACTCATTAAATAATCACACGAAAAAAGACTAATGAGTTGGTTACGGGCAGTACAGGGCAGTACGAGGGAGAAGGGGGATACATTGACTAAAAGGTCAAATTGTGATTTTTTTTTTTATTAACATTTTTGTACAATTTTACTGTAAAATGGTTCCAAGTACTGAAAACGATCCCTGCCAAGGTTGCAAATAGCTCAATTTACCCCTGTGAATGTTAGTGGGTCCTCTTCAGCAGCCAGGAGTTGTCTTCCACCGTGGTAAGCTTCCCTTCTCTTTCTGCCGACCGGCTCTTCGTTAACTACTACCCTTATCATTGGCTGTTGTATGATGGAAAATCCTGACCCATTAACTTGCAGCTCTCGTCCGCCCCTAAAGAACACACATACAAAAATTTACAACTGGCCAGATAGGGAGATTTTAGAAATTTTGAATCCTCAACTTCGATAAAAACCTTTTTCAAACACAGACGCCTCTAACACGAAGCATCACATGTACAGAAATAGATTATTATATATAAATATCAGATTTTGTTTACAGAAATCACTAGAAACTAGAATTAGATCCAATTAGTCATGTGCATTTATAAAATGAAAATGGATCATCTATTAGGGCATACTAGGGATAGGAGAAAAATCATAAGGGCCTTATAGGGAGTCGAAAGCGAGACCTCTGAATCACCGGGCAGATGCTCTACCAGCTGAGCTATAAGGCACAGTTGTGATATACTACCTTGGGTTGTCCCTATGGCGATTAGGCACCATACCAGATGTTGCTATTGGGACATAACATTCTAAGAACTGGTCAAGAAAACTGAAGAAAACAAGAGATAGTTGTGGACAAACCTTTTACTAGAAAATTTTTGTGAGCACCTAATGTACGTGAAATGAATTCAAACCTTTGCTTGTGAATATGTAAATTAACATTTGCATAAAAACCAAAAAGTGTAATATTACACCTGTAAAACATGTTTTAAATTTAGTTAAATGAGAGTAACCTAGCACACACATAGATCAAAGTGAGAAATTCATTTTAAAAAGTCAAGTTTTTGTGAGATGTGGCTCTCAGTTCTCACAAGTCAAAGTCGCATCAGACCAGAATGTCATTTTCTTATTAGAAAGATGTACAAATGGACAGTGTTGTAGTACTCAAGTCCAAGACTCGGACTCGAGTCCGACTCGAGTCACATTTTTAGTGGCTCGGACTCAGTGGAAAATGACTCGACCATGATAACTTGGGCTCGAATATGGTGACTCGTGACTCACGAGTCACGAGTCACGAGTCACATATTTAAAAAAAACAAAAAGAAGATATATATTCGCACGCTTAATGCATGATTCTTGGGGAAAACACTATACGATGCGGGATTATGTACCCTGCCCCACCAGGCCGGCAAAAAGCGCACGAGCACGTCATCATTTCACATGGTGCGTGAAACTATAGGAGATTCAGTTTCATTAATTTGGCGAACGAGTGACTCGTGATTCGGACTTGGACTCGAGGCTAATGACTCGAAAGTTGGACTCGAGGCTAGTGACGCGACACTCGGACTCGACTTTGGTGACTCGACCACAACACTGTAAATGGATAAAACTAATCAAGGACTTACTCCAAGACGCTTTTCGTTGGATTGATCCCGTAAACAGTTGGGTCCAAGGCATACGTGTACATCGTTTCAGAGAGTCTGATTGCACCGTCAAATGATACTTTGATTTTCCACGAACCAGTCTTGTTAGCTCCCGGTGTACGGCAAACTATAACGCCATCACTGATTTCACCTCTATATTTGATCAAACACAAAACATTTAAAATCATTCAGAGGATTGAATTCAAGAAATTAACTTTAAAAACAACAACGATTAAAATTTTATAAAGTTGCTTTATACAGGCTGTTCCGGTACTTCAAAACAGAGTTTACAAAAGGAAGCCAATTGTTTGACTGGTGAATTGTTGTCAAGTACAATATGTTGTGGGGTGTTATGGCCGAGCGGTCTAGCGTGTCGAACTCAAGTTCCTGTGCCAGTACTAGAATGTAGGTTCGATTCCGGGCCATGACGGGTTGTGGCACTTGTGCTCTTGAGCCAGGCACTTAATCACAATTGTTCCGTCCTTCGGAAGGGATGTAAAGCCGTTGGTCCAGTGTGTTACATGTAACGCACTTTAAAGATCCCAGAGCATTCTTTTTCGTTAAGAGCAAGGGGAGGGATTCCCCGGTGTCTCTGGCCGTTTCTAATTCAACTTAGAAGTTGATAGTTATTCGAATATCGATGTTAATTGATACCGTTCCTGTAATTAGTGGTTCTTCCGCTGTTGGATGTGGTGAATAAATAAATAAATAAATGTAATACATGTACATGTATTATTTGATATCAAATTCTACTTTATGTTTATACAGCATGTACTATTAACAAGGGGGTAAAAATGTGAAGAATATTCAATGATAAAAAATATGGATTTCTCATGACAGTGATGACATCAGCAACATAGTTTTGCAGAAGCATGTGCATAATGCCTGTTGCATAAAATCGCGAAGCAGTGCAGTCATGGGAAATCTTTATTTTCAACACAAATCTTGGCTATGTTTTTGGATAAAGCCCGAACTTAAATATTTTTTTATGCCATCCAAATCACTTACAGAGCCCTTGCCTGTGAGCATGCTAACTATTTTACTTACTGGTTATATATTTATATACCACATCCAACAGCGGAGGGACCGTCAATTACAGGAATGGGAGCAAGTGTGGTTGAGTGCCTTGCTCAAGGGCACAGGTGCCACATCCTGGCCGTGACGGGTTGTGGCACCTGTGCCCTTGATTGGGGGTCCCCATTCCTGTAATTGGGGGTCCCTTCGCTGTTGGATGTGGTATATAAATAAATAAATAATAAATAAAATATATATCTTTACATTTAGGATTGTGATCTTCAAACCAACACTCAAAAGATGATGGTATTTTTGTCCAAATCATGCTCTTCTGTGAATTCGTCTCAGCGAATTCATCTAAATGTTGACTTGTTTATCAAATCCACTGCAAAATAGTTTGCCCAAATCCATCTCCTAAGCCTACATGTAGCTGTCCTTCCACCTCATTCTATGGTAATTTATCTCCTCCCTTATAAAAAAATGTCCCAAGGCGATTTCCCTTGGGGTTTTGGCCACTTCCCATGGGGTTCCCATGAGGTTCCAATGGTGTTCATCATAGTGTTCCCATGGATCATCATGGTGTTCAAGTGGGCTACCATGGTGTTTTAGTCACCACCATGAGTTTTGTCCAAAACCCCATGAGACACTGTGGGGAACCCATGGCGAACCCAGGGCGTTGCTTTTTTGTAAGGGCTAGCTACTCTGGCCAGTTCATCACCCCATCTTCCCACCCCATCCCCCACACTGCACTCCCACACTTCCCCCCACCCAATCACCAACCCCATCCCCATGCCCATCCCATATAAGCCTTACCTCAACCCCCAACGACAACAATAGTGAAATGATCGAGGTACTTGCCCGTCAGACTTGCAGAGGCGTCCATTAATGGACACTTCAATGTTTCTACCAGCATCAAGGGATTCACCATTTACTTTCACCTCAGTACCACCAGATTGGGGGCCTTTCTTGGGTTTAAAATTCATTACCATTGGATCCTGAAAGAGAAAAAAACATTTTAACAATGTACATGTGTACATTTGAAGAGTTCATTTGCAAAAACAAATAAGTGCCATTCAAGATATCTCATGTACCTCATGCTGTTGTGTCTTTCAGAAAATATCCAGCAAAATGCAGCTCTGAGACATTCAATTGGTAAAGGTGACTTGGTCCCTTTCTTTTACATTTTGATGGATATTTTCTGAAATGTGCGAAAAAAAATCATGAGGTACATGAAAAATATTAAATGGCGCTTATGTTTTTTGCAATGAACTCCTCATTTGTTTTGTTGTTCAAATGATTTAAAAGCGTTGGAAAACTATCATATTTTATGTGTTGGAAAAATATATTTAGTGGTGTAAGTTTTATTAACAGTGGCATTTTGGCCACGCATGGTTATAGCCATTATCATGACTTGTGCGGTACATCTTATTATTATATAAAATTAAGCTTTTGCGGACACCATGTGTTTCTGTTACTGTGCAGCACAGAGCCCAGATTCGATGTGCGTGCACGCTGGGCGCACCACGAACACACGTGTACGCGCGCATGATGGATTGCGTGCGGGTGCAACGCGCGCCAGAGTACAGTAACAAAAAATACTGTACAACAGTAACAAAAGCGCATGCATTTGTAAAGCATGAAAAAAACAAGTTTTTAACACAAAACAAAACAGACAAAAATCTTGCAGAAATCTTACAAAACAAAGAAGATAGAAGCTTCATTTTATATAACAATAATACTAATATTAAATGTCTTTTTGGGTGATATGAGAATATACAGCACTCGTCATGAAAATACCGAACTTGCCTTCGACTCGTTCAGTATTTTCATGACTCGTGCGGTATATTCTCATGTCACCTTCAAAGCCATCAAATATTATATAATTATTATATATGCTTTTATGTTTCTGATACTGTGCAGCACAGAGCACCAATCTGACGTACGTACGCGCTGGGCACACCCAAGCACACGCATACATTATCAATCGAGTGAATGGATTGCGTGTGTGTGCTACGTGCACATGAGTACAAAAATACTGTACAACAGTAACAAAAGCGCTTGCACCAAACAGACAAAAAATCTTGCAGAAATCAGGTAATAAGGTATAATAAGGTATAAGGTATAAGCTTCATTTTATATAACAATAATATTGGATGTCTTTCGGGTGATATGAGAATATACAGCAATCGTTACTAAAATATCGAACTCGCCTTCGGCTCGTTCAGTATTTTCATGGTATATTCTCATATCACCCTCAAATAAGCCATCCAATATTATATAAATCACCCTCAAAGCCATCCTATATATTGCCTGCAAATGAAGTTGATAGTGTATGCCGTAAAGAAGGCATCAGGACAGTTCTGTGTGGGAGACTCCAAATGCTCCACATACATATGTATAAAGGAAGTATGTACATTGAAGCGTGTTGTAAAGAACCTTTACTGCATTTTCTTCACATTCTCATAAATAATGCAGTCTTCAGGTGTGTATGGCAGTATATCACCCAATTCACTTTAATACATTGTATATCTCTGTATGAGCACTGGGTTCAGCTTGTCTATCAAATTTGTTCTCAAAATGTTTACCGTAAAACCAAGGATTTGAAGGAGATTGTCCAAATTGTTCTAGAAAATGGATTTCGCTCTAACCCAACAATGATATAAAATACTCGCCCAAAATACACAGCTGAATTTGTTGTAACATTTTTCGCATATGGGCCTAATACACACGTACTATATATCGTGTCAGGTTATTACGGTACATGTACATGATAATGCATGTGCAATACCTTGTACTGAAATGATACATTGCTCATGCTGGTCTGAGAGTCATTATTAGCCCCAGTAATAGTCACGCGGACATCCTGGGGGTTAAAGTTGGTGGAGCTTTTGGTGATGCAGTCCACACTGTAATGAAATTGTATATAAAAAATTCATTGAAACATCCACTGTGAATTGTTAACAGTAGCCCCTGCACTAACACTGGTGGTAAATTCTTCCACTTGGTTATCACATGTGTTCATCTAATGAGACCTCATTATCTAAATTATATGGGTCCTTCCATGCAAATGGGATGCAATGACCTTTGCCACATTTGTGACATGTTGTGACATTGTCGTTCACCATGGAGCAACAACAGCATACACTTATAGTACCGGTACACTAAGCTGCACCTCCTTTTGAAAGTAGGTTTCACGAAAAAAGCCCGATTTAAAATAAAAATGTTAACTTTGAAAAGCTATTTTTACAAAATGCATCAAAATCAACACACTTTGACTAGCATTTTTATGGAAAAACTCACATAGTTATAATGTGAAATAACACATTACCTGCTTCCAATTTTATATGAATCCTTTGATTCTCCAATGTTGCACAATTGACTCCCAATTGTCACGTTCAGTATGTTGCTAAACTCTCGACCGATATCAGTCCCCGTTACTGTTATGATAGTGTTGCCTTCCTTTGGTCCACTAGTTGGATATATCTACGAGTACCAAATACAGATCAATCAACTGCTTAATATGCAATATTTTTTTGTGGTGACAATAGATTTTCATTGTTTTCAAGTCTACTTCACTGTGCTGAATAAGAAACCATAAATGTGACAAGCGTCGCTTTGAGAAAAAGGGGCGTGGAGGAAATTCGAAGTAATGAATGCAATGAAAACCACAGAATAAGCTGGGGTGGAAAGTGTTTTTGTAATTCTCTGATTTTCAGTGCATCGATTTGAGTTTTCTCAAAGCGACATGCGTCGCATTTATGCATGAAAAGGCTCAGTACAGGGTTGAAGGCGGGTTCATCACAAGTCTATACAAGTCCAGAGCCGATCAAAATCACAGGTTCGTGACAATTAAGTCCCACAAGTCCCACAAGTCCATCACAAGCCAATTAACAAGAAGCAAAGGATGCATGAACACGAAGCAAAGGATGCATGAACACGCACAAAAGAATGCCTTTGTTGAATAGCTTGTGACTTGAATTAAGGCCACTTGCGGAGGATTCGACTACAACCATGACAACCCTGGCTCAGTTAGCCTTGTCTAAGTCTGAGCGTGTCTTACGATGGAAGCTGGCAAAATCTACGCCCGTATGATATGACTAGGGCCTTTGAGGAAATCTCAGCACGGATGCATTGAACAGCGACCTCACGCGGCTAACTGTAGCCAGCGAATAGGCTGGTTACCGGAATATATCTTGGTCTGGAAACAGACTCCCAACTGAGGCTCAATAACAGCCTTGTTCTTTTTGTCCATGTCGTGTTGTGTTTCTTTATATCTGCGTTAGAAATCCGACGCAATGCAAAACCCAAGTACATGTAGTTATAAATAGTCTTATCTTGCGTAACATCCAATCATATTGACCCCCTTCGAACACGTGCAAATACGCCATTTTGGGAGTCAAGTAATGCTGAGTCATTGTGTAAGCGATGTGCGTGCGCGCTGTGTGCGTCTCTGGTGGGCGTAACGCGGTTTAATTCACCAATGGGAGCCTTAGCATTGCGCGTTACGAACGCTATGGACACACACAACGCGCACGCACATTGGTTCCACAACGACGCGGCATTATTTGACTCCCAAAATTACGTCATTCGCACGAGCTCAATAGCTCACTATTTTGACCGGGTATGCAATAATGTCAGTACATACAGTGTGTACCTCGTACGTATACGTGCCACAGTGATGTGATATGCTTGTCGTTGCTTTTGCAGTGTGTGCTGCATGTCATGATGAGTGCGTACAGCGCCGAAGCTAGACCATTTTGATTGGGGGGTGGGGGATGTAAGCGCCCTCGTGGGACAACTAGTGCTGACATAATATAGATAATACCATCGCCGTTATAGCATTGCCAATATAGCCAAGCTTTTATGATTATATATTTAAAAAACACTTTTTATCGACAGCACCATGGATTTGGCGACTGTACCATGAATTTGCCAAATAAAATAAATATTAGGGGGTGTCACACCCCGCCCCCACCTCTCCTATAGTTATGCTGCTGAGTGCATACACAATGCATGACACTATTACTGTAGTAACCTATGGTAGTGTTATATAGCGCCCTCTCTTGATATATCCTTGACAGGTGGTTGATCTTGTTGTTTACAATATGGCCGCCGTCTGTCTGACATTCTTGTGAATAAAGTAGTGGAGTTCACATAGTTTAAGAGTGTTTACCCAGTTTATAACAATTGGCGACGAGGATAATGAATACTTTCGGTCACATAGGAGAGTTTGATGCCGATAAGGAGACGTGGCAGTTGTATTTGGACCGTTTGACACAGTTTTTTGAGGCCAACGATGTGACAGTATCCGGTAAGAAGAGAGCCATTTTGTTGAGTGTCTGCGGGGCCAGCACATTTAAACTGATTTCCAGTCTTGTGGTACCTGATAAACCGGGTGATAAGACATTTGATGAGCTGCTCGCCATCGCTAAGAATCATTTCAGCCCCAAACCATCAGCCATCGTAGAGAGATTCAAATTTAACTCCAAAGTGCGGCAGCCGGGGCAGTCAGTCTCCCAATTCGTGGCAGAGTTACGTCACTTAGCACAGCATTGTGATTATGGAGAGACCCTCAAAGACATGTTGAGAGATCGGTTAGTGTGTGGCATAAGTGATGACCGTATTCAACGGCGTTTATTGTCGGAATCGAGTCTGACATTTGACAAAGCGTGGCAAATTTCTCAGGCCATGGAGTTGGCAGCAAAGAATGCCAAAGACATTCAGTGTCGTTCGCCTGATGGGCAACTTCATGTTCCCCAACAACAAGCCCACAAAGTCGGTGGTATCCAACGAAGGGGGAAGGGAAAGTTCCAGCCGCAGCCACACAGTCAAAGTCAGTTTCAAAGCAAGTTCCAGCCACAGCCACACAGTCAAAGTCAGTTTCAAAGCAGACCAAATGGACCTAGTAAGTGCTGTTACAGATGTGGACGCACAGATCACTCACACCAAAACTGCAGAGCTCGTTCGTACACCTGCAATAACTGCGGAAAAATGGGACATGTGGCAAAGGTTTGCAGGAAATCCTCACCGGCACAAAAGTCAACACCGCGTAAGCAAGGTGCCTACAATATCGAGGGGGATGTTGACGTAGTTGGAGATGCTGAAGTCGCAGCAGATAACTACACCATGTACAATACCACATCGCGAACCAAGGAACCTCCAATGTTGGTTTCTCCGTTGATCAATGGCAAACTGGTAACCATGGAAATAGACACTGGTGCATCTGTTTCCATTCTTAGTGAAAACGCGTACCAAACTGTGTTCGCAGCCGAAAAACCGGTACTCAGTGATGTCGCGAATGTTGACCTGCGTACGTATACGGGACAGAAAATTTCCGTCATTGGTAGCTGCATTGTGCAAGTAGAGCATAATCATCAAACAGCTGAGTTGCCACTATTGGTAGTGTCAGGCAAAGGACCAAATCTCCTTGGGCGAAATTGGCTACGCCATCTTCAGTTAGACTGGCACACTATTCGTAAGGTCAATGACGCGCTTTCATCAGCCGACATCTTAGAACAGTATAGTGATTTGTTCCGTGATGAGTTGGGCAAATTACGCGGACAACAAGTGCACATTAGTATGAAGCGTGACACAGAGCCTAAATTCTCTAAAGCCAGACCAGTACCATTCGCTATGAAACGGCAAGTGGAGGATGAGCTAGAGCGACTCCAGAGAGATGGAGTAATCGAACCAGTGACTTTCTCGCGTTGGGCATCGCCTATTGTACCCGTGTTAAAGGAGTCGGGTAAAATGCGCATCTGTGGTGATTACAAGGCCACAGTGAATCAGTCGGCCAACACTGATAGCTACCCACTACCCCGCGTTGAGGAATTATTTGCCGCTATGTCCGGGGGTAAGACATTCAGTAAGCTTGATCTCAGCCATGCCTACTTGCAGCTTGAGATTGATGAAGAATCGCGAGAACTCCTCACAGTCAACACCCACAAGGGACTTTTTCAATATACACGAATGCCATTCGGTGTATCGGCAGCACCAGCGATATTTCAGAGGACTATCGAAAGTCTACTTGCTGACATACCACAGGCAGTAGCATTTCTCGATGATGTGCTAGTTACAGGACACACTGAGGCAGAGCATGTCACAAATCTCCACAAAGTCCTGAGTAGACTTCAGAGTGCAGGACTTCGTCTCAAGCAAGAGAAGTGTGTTTTCTTCGCACACGAAGTGGTGTATTTGGGACACCGTATCAACGCAGCAGGGTTGCACCCCACAGTGGAGAAAACTAAAGCAGTTCGTGATGCTCCAGTACCACGCAATGTAATCGAGCTTAAGTCATACCTGGGACTACTTAACTACTACGGACGGTTTTTGCCTAACCTGTCCACCGTCCTTGGGCCTCTGCATAGCTTGCTCAAGAAAAATACCAGTTGGTCATGGAAACCTGTACACCAGGACGCTTTCCGCACTTCAAAAGAGCTGCTAATGTCTGCTAAAGTGCTAACACACTACGATCAGGATAAGGAGTTGCTGTTATCCTGTGACGCCAGTCCCTATGGTGTAGGGGCAGTGTTAGCTCATCGCATGCCAGACGGATCTGAGCAACCAGTCGCGTATGCCTCTCGATCGTTGTCGCCACCAGAGCGCAACTACTCACAGTTGGACAAAGAAGGTCTTGCCGTGATTTTCGCCGTGAAAAAGTTTCACCAGTATGTGTATGGTCGTCATTTTGACATCGTCACAGACCACAAGCCATTATTAGGCCTGCTCAGTGAATCACGAGCAGTATCGCCCATGGCTTCGTCCAGAATACAACGTTGGGCTCTCACGCTTGCAGCCTACGACTATCACTTGATGTATAAACCTGGACACTTGAATGGCAACGCGGATGCCTTAAGTAGATTGCCTCTACGAGACACTGTAATTCGTACTCCAGTCCCAGCTGACTATGTCATGGTAATGGATCGTCTCGAATCCACACCAGTTACGCCAGCTAAGATACGTCTCTGGACTGGAAGAGATCCAGTTTTGTCGCGAGTTCGCACATACGTCATGAATGGTTGGCCAACAGACTGTTCAGACCAAGCGCTGAAACCTTACGCTTGTCGTCAAGAGGAGCTAAGTGTGCAAGATGGTTGCATTTTGTGGGGTTCGCGAGTAGTAGTTCCCCCACAAGGCCGATCACAGATAATTCAGGATTTGCACGAGTCGCACCCTGGAATCTCGCGTATGAAATCGCTCGCTCGCAGCTATGTTTGGTGGCCAAGTATGGACAAACAGCTGGAGGACAAAGTTAAACAATGTACCGCGTGTCAGTCAACCCGGCATTCACCACCAGTGGCTCCACTCCACCAGTGGGAGTGGCCTAGTAAGCCGTGGTCGCGCCTACACTTGGACTACGCTGGTCCATTTCTGGGTCGCATGTTTCTTGTCATTGTTGATGCTCATAGCAAGTGGCTAGACATCCACGCAATGCACTCTGCAACGACACAAGCCACGATTGAACGACTTCGTCAGACTTTTGCAACACATGGTCTACCTGAAGTCATTGTTACCGACAACGGCACTAATTTTACCAGTGCAGAGTTTGCGAAGTTCATGCAGATGAACGGTATTACACACGTGAGGTCCGCCCCATATCACCCCAAGTCCAATGGTTTAGCGGAACGGACAGTTCAGTCGATGAAAGCTGCCATGTCACGAATGACTGAGGGCACCGTAGAAACCAGATTGTCGCGTTTCTTGATGCAATATCGCGTAACTCCACATGCCACTACAGGATTAACGCCTGCGGAGATGCTAATGAAACGCCAGCTACGCACTCGTCTGGATACAGTTCGTCCGAACATCCAGCACCGCATTGACAGAAGACAGTTCATGCAAAAAGAGAATCATGACAAGAGCGCGAAGTTCCGTTCTTTTAACACCCGTGACGCGGTTTTTGCCGAGAACTTTGCTTCTGGTCCACGTTGGATTGCTGGTTTCATCTCAGCAGCCATTGGTAATTGCATGTATGCAATTCAGCTTGAGGATGGTCGCATCTGGAGGAGACATGTAGACCACATCAGACCCGGTTCAGTACCTGTACCCTCGCCACTTATCGCTGACCCAGTTCCATCCTCAGGGACATTTGATCCAAGGGGGGAGGAGTCAGAGAAAACCGAGACTGTTCCAAGCAACATGGGAGAATCTGCTCAACCAACACCACCCGTTGACACTGAGACAGTTTTCCCAAAACCGGAACTGCGCAGATCGACGCGCACGCGTAACAAACCAGACAGATACGGTTTCCCAGACATCTAACTGTTGATTATTCCAAAATCTCTGTGGATTATTCAATCATTCGTAATAATAGTCTGACCTAATTATTTTGATTATGCGTAATTCTAAAACAACAAAAGTTCTGAAGGTTGTTAACTTTAGTGTATTTGAAAGTGTTAATGTTACATTGTTGTTGTTTAAAAGAAGTGTTTTAAAGGTTTTTGAGTTGAAATTCTGTGAACTAAAAATCCATCCAAATTGTGTAATTGCATGAAATGAGTCATTGGAAACTGAAAGGCTTAAAGGGTTTTTGCACAAATTTAACAATGGGAACAAACAAACTTGAAATACCCGAAAACTGTAATTTGGTGATAGTCAAATTTTATTCAGTTCAAATTTACAACAGTGTGTCAAGTTAAATGGACTTTACTTGTTGCCACTAATGATGAGCTAAGGGGGGAGGAGATGTAGTAACCTATGGTAGTGTTATATAGCGCCCTCTGTTGATATATCCTTGACAGGTGGTTGATCTTGTTGTTTACAATATGGCCGCCGTCTGTCTGACATTCTTGTGAATAAAGTAGTGGAGTTCACATAGTTTAAGAGTGTTTACCCAGTTTATAACAATTACAATTGAGGAAATATCGGTGGTTTGAATTATACAACCGACAAATTGCAAATTGATGACTTTCTTGAAGACCAGAAGATAGCACTCACATATTTTCTGTAAAAGGTATGACGTGTTTGTGAACTTACCAACTGTGTATACGTACGGAAATAGTCTGCTATTTTTCAAACAGCACCGTATTGTACTGTCAAAACAATCGTTAACCAATAAGGTTAAGTCTCATTTTGAAAAATTAGCATAAAGGGTCGCTGCCCATAAAACACGGCATGGACAAAAAGTAAGGCTGTGATTGAGCCTCCCGTGTGTAGTCTGGTTTCTAGACGAAGATGTTCCGGTAACCAGCCTATTTGCTACCACGCTGGGATTTCCTCATAGTCATACGGGCCTAAATTTTGCCAGCCACCATCGTATAAGACAAGCTCACGCACACAGACTTGGACAAGGTTCTTCTCTTAAGCGTGCTCTCTTAAGCGTGCTCTCTCCCTTAAGCGTGCATATTTAGGGGTAAATTGATCACGTTAATTCACAGATGCCATCTTCGCAGGAAAAAATGCTACTCCGTATTAAACGCCATAAAGTACGCACACGCTAGAACATGTTCCAATTGCTTGAAATTTGTTCGAAATACGGCACAACCGATGCGCGTCACAAAAAATTACGCTCAAAATCATGATGCACGTGGCAATTTGTAGGAAGTGAAGTCATTTGAACGTGATCAATTACATCTGTTTAACACATGGATCGACGCAAATAATTATCTTATTTCACAAATCAAAACTAATCATCTCATACCTGTTTTATGACTGGATTGGGGCAGTTTCTCATATTTGAAGGTGTGACCTTGTCACCAGTGCACACTGTGCTGTCATCCACCACACAGGTGTCCTTGTTTTCGCACCACACACAGGCAAGCTCTGCACGTGTATTCTCGCTTGACACACAGCGACTACAGTCTGGGCGGTCAACTTCACATTTGTACAGTGTCACTACAGAGAGAGGGTACAAATAGATTTTCATTAGCAATTGACCTTGATCACGGTGCGGCCATCTTCTCTTATTCCCTATTAAATCAATGCAACCAAATCGAGGCTTGCAGACAAAATAGATTGGCTTTTTGTTGCATGTTGCATGCACAATGACACATGCATAGCACAATCAAGAAAACGTGCAGCGCGTACAATTGATTCTCTCAAAACAACATCAGAAGATTACACGCGCTATCACATGGTCATTTGTGACCCGACCGCGTGCGAAATGAATCAGATGTTGTGCAGTTTTGGCAGAGTTTTTGCGACAAAAACACGAAAATGTAATGGAAATCTTGGTGGTATTAAAGGGCCCTTTATTTAGGATTTTTATCAATGAAATCTATGCTTTAAAACCACTCTACTCAGTTAAAGTCATAAAAATCCTATTTGGAGCTTGCTTTGGGGGTTAAAACAAAGGTTTTTAGTTTTTATGCTAATGCAAATATGCATATTCATGACCAAGGTCACTATGTCACAAGAGGCAAACACAGGAAAATCACATTACACTGTGCACAAAAGATTCCACTTTTTTCTCAATTTTCCTGAAACTTTTGTAATCCATAGCTGTTTGAGTTTGTTTTACATGTTGCCTGCTGTAAGCCATGACAAAACTGGGGGTAGAAACTGCAGCAATTTGCCACAAGTCCAACTTGAAGTCTTATGTTTTTTCTTAACTTTTCCCTTCTGTCTTCCTTATGTGATGCACTCAAAACAGCGCCCTCTGTCTGTGATTTATTGCAGTGAAATCTTCAAAGTTGAAAAAGGCCACCTTTTATTGATTTTACATCCAAATGAACAATATTATGTCTTGCTGAACAATTAATCCGTCATTATGAAGCAAAGCTTAGGCACAAAGTTGTTTAGCATGTCACAGGCCCTTTAATGTACTGCCCAGAATGTCCATTATATTATTGCATGGCTTTGAGGGTGATATGAGAATATACCGCACGAGTCGTGAAAATACGGAACGAGCCGAAGGCGAGTTCGGTATTTTTAATGACGAGTGCGGTATATTCTCGAAATGACATCCAATATTATTATTGTTATATAAAATAAAGCTTTGTTTTGAGAGATTTCCGCGAGATGTTTGTCTGTTTGGTGTTCAAAACTTTAGTTTACGACTGCATGTGCTTTTGTTATTATTGTACAGTATTGTTGTTACTCTTGTGCGCGTAGCACACACGCGCAATCCATTCACTTGATGCACGACGCACATGTACGCGTGTGCTTGGTTACGCGTGTGCTTGGGTGCGCCCAGCATGCACGCGCATCAGATTGGGGCTCTGTGCTGCATAGTATCAGAAAGGCTTCATTGTAATAATTATCATTATTGAAATGTTCGGTGATCATTATAACAATGTTTTACTGTGCATAAAATATTGTCCATAACCTCTTACCTGTGAATTCATATCTGTCATCCAACACATGGACCTTGTCGGCATAATCTATCCACTTTAGAGTTAGAGTCACATTCAAGTCCTGCTCATTGGCACTGTATGTGTACTGTGAAATCAAAATACAAGAAATGCCAACAGATTTTCATGAGAATTTTGACCAAGAAGGGATGTTAACTCAAAACTCCCTCTTCGTCGTATGATTAACCCTTGGTTTACATTTTTCCAAAAATGTCCGTAAATGTTCTCCTTATGTTTGTCATAATCATATAATAATGATAGAACTGCCGTGTAGAAATTTCAGCCATATAAACACCTCAACATAAGTAAGTTCTCCCCTAAGCAATTGCTTATATCTCCCAAAGTCAATTTCGGAATTACACGAAACTTGGTGTGAATGATTAATGCAATGCATGGAACGTGCACTTCTAGTGGTGGGTCCATACCTAATGCTATGCATGAATGAGCAGCATTTAAAGGTGAAATGGACACTTTTCAAAAATTGCAAAATGCAGTCAACAATTTCCTAATACAGTACAGTTTTAGTCCTCAGCATCTTGTGTAACCACCCTGATTTTGTATCCCCTGATGACATCGATCACGCATTGTGTTGATGAGATGGGTGATCCTCCGCTGCGGAAGGGTAATCCATTCCTGCAGGAACTGGGACAAGTCCTGGACTGTAAAAGCTGAAATATTCGCGGTGGTTTTATTTTCGAGCACCAGACAGAGCCCGCGAAAATAACAACCCGTAACAATTGTGGGGATCCCTGTTAAGGTGACATAATTTCCATCCGCGAAAATAA
Organism: Henricia sp. BOLD:AAB3569; assembly: GCA_037783545.1. Classification (NCBI taxonomy): domain Eukaryota; kingdom Metazoa; phylum Echinodermata; class Asteroidea; order Spinulosida; family Echinasteridae; genus Henricia; species Henricia sp. BOLD:AAB3569. The sequence goes on along the minus strand of JBBELK010000861.1, from coordinate 462,746 downwards.
CAACTCGCGAAAATGTCAGTGATGTTGAAATGCGCGAAAATATCTGTACACGAAAATATTGGCTTTTACAGTATTTGATCATCAATTCTCCGATCAAATGTCCGCTTCAGTTGATCTCACAAATGTTGTATAGGATTGAGATATGGGGGTTTGCCGGCCATATCATCCGGTTAATTTCTTGAATCTCTAAAAGGTCATTGACCACTCTTGCCCTGTGTGGACGTGCATTGTCATAAAGTGATCGTCTGCATGGGTAGTAACTTGTGGTCTTGGTCGACCAGTTCTTGGCAAGTATACCCAGCACGATATGTGGCAAAGTGACTCCCCCTAACGCCACTATTCCTTAACGCACTCTTCCCTTTTGTTAACGCACCAACACCCACCCACCAAACCCTCCCCCCTATAAACTGAAAGGAACTCCTTTGGGGAACAATAGGGGAACAATGGTAAGGGGGATACCCTCTGCCACATATCATGCATATGTTGGCAAGTCTGCGACATGACAGCTCCAGTCAATTCGAATTTGGAACGGAACTCTCGTATTGCATTTGGACTGACTCCATACAGATTACTTGTTTTACAGGTGTAATTAAGGGCCTATATGGGAATGACCCTGTGTTGAATGGACATGCGTGGCATTTTCATGCAACACCGCATACAGAAGAAAAACTGTACTTGTCATGTGTGAAATGAAATAGAAAATTGCATTTTGCACTTAATGAAAAGTGTCCATTTCACCTTTAAATGCTGCTCATTCGTGCATAACATTAGGCATGGACCCACCACTTGAAATGCACGTGCCATGCATTGCACAAATCATTCACACAAAGTTTCATGTAATTCCGAAATTTACTTTGGGAGATATGAGCAGTTATTTAGGGGGGGGGACTTACTTTCGTTGAGGTGTTTAGATGCAGTAATACATGTAGTACAGAAAACTTGGAAAAAAACATCCATGGTTTTTGTGCATGAATGAATAGTACAAAAGTTGTCTGCAGACTACTTTTTTTAAAAGGCACCTTCAGTTGGCAATTTCTCCCACATACACAAAGGTACCATTTTACACTGGGGAAAATGTGGTGTTTGTTACCATTGCTATCAAAACTTAGTCAGGTTTTACTTGTCAACTCGTGAAGAAAATTGTTGGGTAACTGCAAGTGATGTATTGGGGCTTTACTCACAGTCATCGTGTCACAAGTGATGATCATACATGTAGCTCCACTTGGGCTAGTGATCATAGCTCCACTTGGGCTGGCAGCAACAGTATGTTGAAATCCGTCAACAATGAGGCTGCACTCGTACGTTTTAATCTGCACATGAAATTCATGTAATAAAGTCTTATATGTAACAATCAAATATGGGGTGAGATAAAAAAATGGAAGGGCCTCCATCGGGATTTGAACCCGAGACCTCCGACTCACTAGGCCAAGCTCTACCAGCTGAGCTATAAGGCTTGGTGGTATACTCCCTCGGGTTTTCCCATACAGACCTATTTTTTCTCTCGGTGTTGTATGGGTGTGCAATAATTAGGATTTGTAATACTGCACAAGATCATGTGTTTATAATTTTAGAAAGGTACATGTAGCCTTCTTGTCAGACTGCCTGTTAAAGAGACACACCGGCCTACTGTTTACATGGTTTAGTGATGTAGCAGCATTGACAGTACTTGTTTGATGGTCGTTGTGAAAAAAAAATCATCAAAATATCCCGTAATTTACTAAAGAAGTGCAAAATTAACAAAAACGGTCGAAAGGCGGGTTACACGCTTTAACAGCCGCTGTTAAACTACGCGCGAGCTTCACGACTTTGTAACAAACGATTCGCTCTTTTCTTACTCGGGATATCTCCAATCTTCGGATCACGATTTCACTGGGCAGCCCGGACGACCGATTATGAATTTCTGTTTTCCCCGGAGAAGTTAGCATCATGTTTTTTCTTCACGAACGTACATGTACATGTACACCAACCAACCCGGCTGTACCGTGTGTGCACTCGGGATATTTACCGTGCTGGGCGGAGCAACTACACTCCACCGTATAGCTTGCTATACTAGCACGCGCTCGCTGAGTCCCCTCTCCGGACTCTTGAAACAAACATTTATGTTCGAATTTTCATACTTATGTTCAACTTTGTTTCATACCTGTATCAATAGTCTTTCTTTTGTCAATTACTTATAAATATTGTGGAAAAATCAGAGTTGAATTTGGTGCAGTTCTGCAGTAAGAAACTTTCATGCGACTGGACACAAAACTAACTCGCAAGACCATGTGACTTTTCGGAACCAGAATCTGGTTCCGAAAAGTCACGTTTTTTGAAAATTGCTCAAAAATGGCAAAATTACGTGGTTTCCTTTCAGGATATGTTCAGTTTATTTCGGAAGCTAGGGCATTCAGAATCTTGTATGAGTCAAATTCGAGCCCAAAATAGCCCAACGAAGCCGGTGTGTACCTTTAATCTTTTGGGGCTTAAAGGCACAGTCCCGTCAGCAATGCCTTTGCTATGGAGCTGCGTATTTCGTGGCACGAATTTGGCGCACGCGCATTGCTGACGAGCCTGTGCCTTTTAGGTATCTTCTCAAAACAAGTTAAAGTTAATTGTTCTATTTTGAGAGAAGATAAAAGCAATTGTAGAAAAATATTATCAACATAATCACCAAAAGGGGGTCTAGGCCTAATTAAGACCCAAAAGCAAATTTTGCAGACTGCTTTGCGTGACGCAATAATACATCCAGGAAACAGTGTCAAACTTTCACCGTCCATGCACACGCCTAATGATTTATTTATGCACATGGACAGATATTAACGTAAAAAGTCTGCAAATACCGCACGCGCACGTTGCAGTACTCAATTAGCTCAAGTGTTTATTAATAATTGTATCGTATTGTACATGTAGCTTGAAACAAAAACATCTTATCTTATTCATTGCAGCTGCAATATGGCGCAACAACCAACAGGCAAAGTTACATACATGTAAGTACAACTACCATACATGTAATATGTTATTATGGTATCATCCGATCTAAAAGTGGCATTATCGTGTGTATATACATTGGTTCTCAAACACACACCAATTATGCCCAATGACTGCCCACGCAGGAAACACAACTGCAATAAAGAATGGCATAAATGAGTTAGTTGTTGGAGGGGAAAAGTACAAGGAAACAAGGGTAAATGCATTTGTGGAAGTAGGTCTTGTGCGACTGAAACTTTACTTTAGATTTTAGAGCATGATGTCATGGTGATAAAAACGTCTGCTCAAAGGAGATATAAAAGCATTAGAAGTAGAAATCTTGTTATTAAAGGCCCAGTGTATCATTTGCAATGACCCCAAAAAGTAATTGACGAGTTTACAGGGGAAAAGTTCTGAAAGTAAAGGTTGAATTAATAGCAACTATCCAATAAAAGGTTTCCGCTCAAAATGATATAATTTTACCAGAAAATATTCCGTAAAGATGAAATTGTGCGCAAGCTAGCGGCAAGCCGCAAGCTGGCTGCAAGCTTGCATGTGTGCCTGCAAGCTTGCCACAAGCTTGCACGTGGCCTGCAAGCTTGTAGCAAACTTGCAGGCCACGTGCAAGCTTGCAGCAAGCTTACAGCAAACTTGCAGGCCATCAGCAAGCTTGCACGTGAGTTTGCACGCTTGCAGCAAGCTTGCACGTGTGTTTGCAAGCTTGCAGCAAGCTAGTATGTGTGCCTGCGAGCTTGCAGCAAGCTACATGTACATGTACATGTGCGTACAAGCTTGCAGCTACATGTAGCTTGCATACGTGTGCCTAATGAGAAAACATTTCCTACATATAATAATCCATGTTTTTTATTTGCATTTTCTCAATTCAATAGCATTTTTTTGTAAACCTTCATATAAATCAATTTCTAGATCTGCAACAAATAATTGCCTTAGAAAGGAAAATATAAATCCTTAAGTTCTGTAGTCCATACAGTTGTCCAAACTTGTTTGGAAAACAAACAAGCTTCCAGCTTATAGCAACATAAATTCTCCCAAATCTTCTGGGATTTCCTATTCTATATAAGAAAATACTCACCTCCGATACCTACAAATGCATTCCTATGCGCATGCGCACCAAAATTCGCTGAATACAACAAAAGACCATTACGTCACCACCACACTGCACGTCCCGCGAAAACAGAGAATACTCTCCCCTTTTTTCCATCTTAAAATGTTTGAGCTCAAGGAAATTGGGAGGGAAGGTATCGGAGGTGAGTATTTTCTTATATAGAATAGGAAATCCCAGAAGATTTGGGAGATTCTATTACAGAAAATACGTCACCTCCGATACCTACAAATGCAGATTAGCACCGAAAACTGAACAAGGGAGGGAAGGAACATGCAGTGTGGTGTCCAGAGGTCTTAACAGTGACTAATTGAACATAATCAAAAGTGATAGTCAAGACATACCCGTATGAGATGTCACGAACCGGTTTAGGTTGATGAACTGACTGCTGAACGGGATCTCTGGGTTGATGACCGTGCAGCTGACTTCAGGACCTGTCTGCCCATTCTGCCCTCAGTTTGCAAAACATCCTTCAGGTAGCATGATGTAAAGGTTGAGGGATTTTTCCAACATGCTGCTTGCATGATCTCGGAAATGGCCACACCCTGAAAGAGAGCCCATGATGTTGACATGCTGCGGGTCTGGTGTGCTTTTACTGAAGCCTGAGGTGTATACATCTCATCTGGCTTGCTCTCTGCTTTCTTTATTGCCTGAGGTGCATAGCGAGCCTCGTGTGGCAAGTGAGCCGGTTTGACAGCCTGAGGTGCATAGCAACACTCGTTTGGCTTGTTATAATCTTCCTGAACACGGCTCATAAGGTGTGGGCTTCTGGAGGTCTGGGCAGGTCCTGTTTGGTATGTGTCATCTAATGACCTTGCACCTGTACCTGTACGGGAAGAGGGGAGAGAAATAACGGCTTCCACGATCCACCTCGCAATTGTAGCCTGAGATGCTGGATTGTGCGGACGAATTGTCGTGATGAAGAGCTGTTTAGTATTGCCTCGTAAATTCTCAGTGCGTGAAATGTAGAACTTCAAGGCCCTAACTGGGCACCATAACTTGTCCTCCTGGATACTCGAGAAGGAAGACAAACTTGGCACAAATATGTCTGGCGGTGTAAAATCCGGGGATTGGTTCTTCGTCAGGAAGCCAATACGTGGGATTAAACGCACACCACCTGGTTCCCAACGCAGGTGACCCTTTTCTATAGAGAGTGAATGGAGCTCACTCCTGCGACGGGCTGTGGATGCGGCCAGCAAAAAGACAGTTTTGACAGTCAGATGGTGCAGAGACGAGTCCCCAGCTGGTTCGAAGGGAGCTTTGGTGAGTTTATACAGAACATCACCGAGGTCCCAAGAAGGCACCAATTTCTTAGATGGTGGTCTTTCCACGAACATGCCCTTGATCAGGTGGAAGATCGCCGAATTATTAGACAAGTTCGTCCCGTCCTCAAAGCCCTTATGAATCACTCCAATGGCTGATCTGTAGCCTCGAATCGTCGTAATTTGTAGGCCAGACTTAAACAGATAGAGGAAGAAATCCCCAAGATTTGTTACAGATGCAAGAGTGGGATTGACAGCCTCTCTGGTACACCATTTGATGTAGTGTTGGAGGCGGTTATCGTAAGTTCGTTTAGTTGAAGGTCGCCTGCTCTTGGCTGCCAAGTTTGCAGCGTCTGTAGAAAGGCCTGCCGTTCTAAGGGACAACTTGATAGCATCCAGGCACAGAGATGGAGGCTCTTCGGATCTGGGTGCAGTATCTTCGACTTGGGTTGGAAGAGGAGATCTGGACGGTCTGGTAGGGCGATTGGGCGATGGTTGAGTATGTCCAGAATTCGAGGAAACCATGGTTGTCTTGGCCAAAAAGGTGCTGTTAGAATAATCTTGCATATCTCTTGCTGGATTTATGTTAGAATCCGAGACACTAGAGAGATTGGGGGAAGGCATATCCGAGGATTCCTATCCAGCTGACCATAAACCCCAAGAGGCGTAACCATGCTCGGGCTGGGAGCAAATTGGATGCTAGGAATATCTTGACGCATTCCTCCAGAGTTGTACAACGGTCTATGGAGGGAGTAGCTTTCCCTGTTATCATGTTCAGGGTTGCCCCTAAGAAGTTGGGGGTTTGCGTGGGAATCGGAGATGACTTCAGCCGGTTGATAATGAACCCGAGGTCTCGTGTCAATTTGGCTGTTGTTGATATGGCTTGGAGTGCTTCTGACTGAGAAGGAGCCACAATTAGCCAGTCGTCCAGATAAACGTACAGACGTATGTGCTGTCCGCATAGTGCTGCAGCTAAAACCTTGGTTATACTGGTGAATACCCGTGGTGCTGTGGACAGTCCAAATGGGAGGCATCGAAACTGGTATGTTGTGCCTCGGTAAATGGATTGCAGGAACTTCTGATGTTCCTTGTGAATGGGGACATGGAGGTAAGCGTCCTTCAGGTCCAAAGATGTTGCCCACCAGCCGAGAGGAACAGACTGGAGGATAGTGGCCAAGGTTTCCATCCGAAAACGTTTTGGGCGAATGAAGGCGTTGAGAGGCCCGAGATTGATAATTGGGCGCCAACCACTCGGTTTCTTTGGAGTGAGGAAAAACACTGAAGTAAACCCTAGGGTTGAGGGCGGCTGAATGATGATTGCTTGCTTGTTCTTCAGAACTGTTATCTCGTCTTCCAAGGCTTTTCGGTGTGAAGGATCTTTTGGAAGGGGTGTGAGGCACCGAGGTAACATCTCCAGAAGAGGTGGCGAACTGGTAAATTCCAGACGATATCCCGATGAAAGGGTTTGAAGAACCCATGTGTCTGTTGTGATCTGCGCCCATTTGTGATGATAATGAAGAAGACGGCCCCCCACCGGACCTGGGACTGGCTGGACTGGTATGGGCCAGTAGTCACTGGCTCTTACTTCGGGGTGGATTTTGACCCCCAAAGGAACGTGCGTACTTTGAGCGTGGTGTTCTGGTCGAGCCTGTAAATCGCTGCCGATGGGTTGGGGTGGTAAACGAGACTCTTCGTTGGCGTTGAAACTGCTGGGAGCGACGAAAAGTGCCTGGACTGTCCGGGAAGAATCTGGATCTGCCATAGGTATTACTGCTACCAGAAGACGATGGAGTTGGAGGTCTTGAAGAGTGACGTCGAAAATCAATCCTTTCCTCCGTCTTCAGTCGTTTCGCCTCTTTTAGCATGACTTCTTCAAATTTGTTGTTGAATAAGTCAGGGCCAGACAATGGAAGTTGTTCCATCTCTTCTCTTGATCCCAGTGAAGGCCAGAAGATGTTGTCCAGCACTAGGGATCGACGTAAGGATGAGATAAGCGCCGAACCAGCTGCGAACTCTCGAAGAGAGGAGGCTAAACAGTCATCAAGAAACTTGAACATGACTGGGAGTAGATCCGGTTCTACTATGTTAGGATCTTCTGAGGTTCGGGCCAACACGTCGGAGAGGAGGAGGGAGAAACTCGACACTTTAGCTCCATGACGTAAACGGTGGTCCAACTTCTCAAGGGAGTTGTTGATGTCGTTGATTTGTTTGTCTTGGAATATGCGTTTCTTAGGAAGCGAGCCTGGCTTCCCTGAGCGCAGCTTATCTTTAACTTGCGTTGAAATATTCGGCACTGAAAAGAAATGCTGCGTGTCTTCATCATTAGTTTTGAAGAGAGAATACTCCTGACGAGGGATTCTAGCTGATTTCTTCAAAACTTGGATAAAACTGTTGTCCATAATGTCAGCACAAAAACTGTCCACAGGTATTGTGCATTTGGGCAATGAAGCGCCTGTCGAGGAATCCCTACGAAAGGACGGTCGAGAGATTTCCACTGGCGAGGGAGGAGGAAACTCTAAGGTCCGACTAACTTCCGGGATTATCAATTTGCCTCGTTGGAACATGGAGGTGGTACCGTATTCAAAATCCAGGTCAGAAGAACTAGACGCAGGCGAGTGTGCATACATGTATGCCTGATCACGATGGATTGATGGCGAACCAGAGCTGCTGTGCGACTGGGATCGAAGGTAGTGATGATATTTATCTCGTGGAACATGCTCAGTGTCGTAACGGAATTCTCCATGTCTGGGGGATCGTGACCGATGTCTGGGGGATCGGGACCGATGTCTGGGGGATCGGGACCGATGTCTGGGGGATCGGGACCGATGTCTGGAGGATCGTGAGTGGTGTTCCAAGTCTCTATCGTGTAGTGAACGATGTGAAGGCTGAGCTGGAACTATGTTGTCACGTTCCCTGGAACAGGAAATGTATGACGAAATTGGATTATGACGGTTGCCTGTCTGCCAGTCTCGAGGAAAATTACATGACCTCGCGTCGGGAGAAATCATGTGATGAGAGCTCCGATATGTTGGTTGAAAAGATGAGGTGTAGAAACGTGGATCATGTGGATAATAAGAAGATCCAGAGGGGCGAGAATCTGGCCCGAATGCAGGTATTTGAGTTTCGCCTGGTGTAAGGTGGACGAACGTCACGTCAGGCTCGGTGCTCGATGGGAAATATGAGGCCAGAGGCACATATTCCCTGAAGCTCCGCCACGTCCGCTGGATGTTGCGGTCAGAATACTCGGAACAGAGCAGGAACTAGGCTTGGTATTTACACCGGAAGACATCAGAAAATGTCCGGTAACTATCGGTAAAGACCCGGTAGGATTAGCGGTCGACTGTGCCGCGTTGCCTTGCTTGGAGTGCTCGTCCTGCCACGCTTCAAAAATCTTCCACTGTTCGGTTGACCACGACGAACATATTCACAAGGATTTTCTCTTGAACACAGTCTGCAACGGTGGCACGAAAAGTGTATATCAAAGTCCAAAGGACATAAAGATCCACTGCAAGATCGGCATTTAGTCTTCCTGAAGGACTTTCGTTTAGATTTAGACGGCTCCATTTCAGAGGTGTCGGAAATGTACGGTCTATAGCCTTCGTTGTAACATCGGAACGGAACTGTTTTGGAATACGTGTGCACTCGGTGCAGCGCGCTGGAAAAAAGGGGAGAGTATTCTCTGTTTTCGCGGGACGTGCAGTGTGGTGGTGACGTAATGGTCTTTTGTTGTATTCAGCGAATTTTGGTGCGCATGCGCATAGGAATGCATTTGTAGGTATCGGAGGTGACGTATTTTCTGTAATAGAAAAGACTAGTTGATAATACAATTATTGAACCTTTTTACTTTTATTTGTTTAGACCTATTTGTGTGTACACAGGATAGCCATGCACTCTCAATCAATCATGTCCTTGGTTTTTCATGTGTACTGATTTATGCCTAAATTCATTTTGTAGGACTGAGTTTTATTTTTTAGCATTTAATGCATTCCTTTCAGCTGCTCATCTGCTCATAGAACAAGGAACATGCAGTTTTATCTTGTTAGGTTGTACATGTAGAGTATTGTTAGTATGCAAAAGTGCACGTTAAATGACAAAAACAGAAAATGGGGGGAAAATTTTCTCAACAAAAGCTTTAAATTTGTCTAAGTTGTCCCTGCGGTACATTTAATTAGCTTGCAAAATTTCAAAAATTCCAATCCCGGCAAGTTTGGGGCAAGCTTGCTTGCGAGTGGTAACTGTAGGTAAGCATGAAGGCAAGCTTGCGGCAAGCATGTAGGCGAGCTTGCGGCAAGCTTGCGGCGAGCTTACGGCAAGCTTGCTGGGATGTTGCAGCAAGCTTGCAGCGAGCTTGCAGCAAGCTTATGGCAAGCTTGCTGCGAGCTTGCAGCAAGCTTGCTGGTGAGCAGGTAGACAAGCTTGTCTGCAAGCTTGTCTGCAAGCTGGCGGCAAGCTGGCGGCAAGCTGGCGGCAAGCTGGCAGCAAGCTTGGAAGATTTCTGTAAGGGTATTTAGATCGTTTGCAAACGATTTACTTATTTTTGGTTTGCATCTACGCGGTCCAAAATGCATGGGCGCTGTGTACTGCGTGTTCCAACGCGATGCATTTTTATGGATCGCGCGCACACGCAGTATATGATGTGCGCCACAGAGTGCATGACGCAAGCCACATAGTACCCGATCAACTGAGAACGAATATTTGAAACACCCCGCCAAGACCAGGAAAACGCATATGGATTTTCATGTTTTTTTAAAAAGTGGTACATTTGACAAAGCTGAAATTTCTTCGGATGAGTTTGTTGAAGTCTTTCTTTTGATTTTTAATGGTTTTATTCGCAGAATCGCTCAAAAACAGATCATCTACAGGGCCTTTAAGTCAAAATGAGCTAAAGTCAAGAATCATAATATGTACCAAGCAACAAAAGAATTTTCTTCAGAGATAAATTTAATCAAAATTTGAACACTGTACTTCCCTCTGGTATCGTTGTTTGTTGCCATGGACAAACTTTGTAAGGTGCGTGGAGAAACTGAAAATTGGGTTACTTTTGTTTCTCAGTCTATGTTGATACATGTATACACAGAAGTGTTATTAAGATTGTTTTCATCATATCATCTGCCAATCTACAAGTCAGACTTTTACCAGCAAAGGGCTAAACTATACTAGCACACACTAGGCCTGCACATTTTCAAATAATTTACTATTAGAAAATTTATTTTTTCGATCGAATAAATAAGATTTTCATGTCTTCCTGACTGAATGATATGTTTTGTATGGGGAAAGAGGGGAAAAGCACATGCTATTTGAATATTCTATGGACGATCGAATATTCGAATCGTAAGGCACAGCCTTAGCACACACATCTGCAAAATAAATTATATGCACTGCTGCCCTCTCCACCATGTAATTCTTTCTGGCCTTTTGAAGTGGGTCATTTTTAAAACAGCTACATGTACATTATGCATGGCCTCTCTAGCTGTACCTTGGAATCAGGGAGGTTGGAGGTATTGACGCTTATGGGTTTTCCCACACCGTTTGGAACCAGGATCTCACCAAACTGACGCTCGATCTGGGGGCAGTCATCGGGACCCTCCATTTCTGTCCCTCGTGTCTGAAAATACACGTAAAACAAGAGATCACCAACAAAGTCATAACCTAGTCAAGACAATTGAAGCACATGTTGGGCAGAGACTGCATAAAACTGGACCTGTATTAACTTGAGTAATGTACTTAGACCCAGTGGTTTGATATTCCGCACTTTAAAGATTCAGAGCATTCTTTCGTGAAGGGGATTCCCCAGTGTCTCTGGCCATTTTTAATTCTTCATGGGTTTCCTCACGCTTGTGAGTGACAGTGCAATGGCAACTTATGAGAAATCCTCGGTATGAATACCAGAAAGAAATAATAATAATAATAATATTAAGTTGGGCTGGAGGTACTCCTGCTTTTCTGCTATGGCTCTGGTTCCAATCTTGTCTCAGTCTATAGCAGTGAATTTTGTTACATTTCACTTTACACCCACCCCCGTATTCCGCTGTGCTGCACATGCATCCCCCAATTGCTGAATCATAACAAATGACACATCATTGTAACGAAGAATAACAGGGCTTTCCAATTATATCACTTTCAAGGAAAATGATTTGGCAACAAGAGATAATTCGAAAGTCAAACTTGAGTTTCCGAACTTTTTTTAAGGAGTATATAATGATAATTTACTGTAAATTAGACAATATTTTCGTAGATTTTGTGCTTTCTACAAATAAAACGAGTAATTATTGCCATTTACAAATAAAAAATATTTTTAAAGATGTCACTTTTTTTATTAGTTGATGTTGAGCCATGAGGATATATTGATTTTATTTAATCAAACTGATTTTGGCTTACATTGTTTCCAGTTATTATGGTATCATCCGATCCACAAGTGGCATTATGTGTACATTGGTTCTTAAACACACACCAATTACATGCCCAACGACTGCCCACGCAGTAAACACAACTGCAATAAAGGATGGCATAAACGAGGAAGTTGTTGGAGGAAAAAGAAAAGAAAGAGACAATGAAAAAATGCATTTGTGGAAGTAGGTCTTGTACATGTACAAATGTATGTGTGGCTGAAAAATTTAATTCAGCTTTAGAGCATCACGTCGTGTCATAAAAACATCTTCTCCAGGAAGATTTGTAGGAATTACACGTAGAAGTCTTGTTATTGTAGCTAAAGTCAAGATTTTTACACCTAATACATATACATGTACCAAGCAACAAAAGAATTTTCTTCAGAAACAAATTTAATCAATTTCAGAACTAATTGAAATAAAGGTGAGAAATGATAAATGGAAGAATTTTTTTGCGCATCACGATGCGGTGTGCACTAGTGCATTTCCCGAGGACACGCTAAAACTTGTACATGTAGCGTGCTCGGGCGGGACTTGAACCCACGAACCTCCTGCATACTAGGCAGACATCTTAAACACTCGACCGTGGGCATGTCGATGGTGAATGGCCGGTTAGTAAATTACAGTCGCCCGCTGTAGGACCATCAAACCGGCCATTCACCATCGGCATGCCCGGTGGTTGAGTGGTTAAGACGTCTGCCTAGTATGCAGGTCATGGGTTCGAGTCCCGCCTGAGCACCCTACTAGTTTTAGCGTGTCCTCGGGAAACGCACTTAGTATATAGTGCATACCGCGTCGTGATGGGCAAAAATATTCTTCCATTTATCATCATTTGGACCGACGCAATAATTTCCTTACTTAATGTGAAGGCGAGATTAGAAATGTTCTTCAAACACTGTACTTCCCTTTGGTATCGTTGTTTGTTGCCACTGACAAGTACTGGTACATTGGTGGAGAAATTGTTCAGGTTTCTTTTGTTGCTCAGTATATAGAACAGATTTTACCACATTTAACTAAAAACTATTGTATTCCTTAAAATAATTAAATTTGGGGATATCCATGGTAGAGGATGGAATTTTGTTATGCACCTATCAATTGTTTCCCCCACCCGTTTCTCCCACCCCTTCCCACCCCCTTCCCCTGGGCTGCCCCACCTAAGGGGTGGGGATTGTCACTTTTTGCGTGACAAAATCCCCACCCCTGGGACACAATTTAGGTGACAAAAATCCCCACCCTCGGGTGCAAAACATGTATTTCAACATGTATTTAAATGGGACAAAATCCCCACCCTGTGGCACGAAAAAAGTGACCAAACCCCCACCTAAGGGGTGGGGCAGCTAAGGGGTGGAGTCTTAAACATGTTAAAGCATGAAAATGTATGCCAGACCCTTCTAAAATCTTTTTGTAAAAATTCCCAATATAAACATAGGATAGACAACATATGTCATGTGTGTGTCTGTCCTATTTGTACAGTGAAGTGTGATAAAGGTCTGGTACTTTCTTTTTGTGGCTCAATCTCCATTGGGGTTTTCATTGTTTCTTTTAATGAAGCTTAATCATTTTGTACATTTTCAAAAATATATAAATACATCAATTTAGAAACAACCTAAAAACAAAATTATACCAAGAATAAACCAATAAACCCTTTACCAAGAATAAACCAATAGCACATCCCACTGAAATAATACCCAAATGCATAAAACTTAAAAGAGGCTGGGATTGGCTTTGGAAACCCAGCAACATTCACACTTTAAGTATTAATTAAAAAAAGAAAACAATGATACAACAAGCACCAAATTGTGCAATAACTTAGCGAAAATATGTACGTACGTATCCTAAATGCAGTCGACACCCTAACCAGGAAACAAATTCACTAAAAAACAGTTTGTTTACTAAAAAAAAAAGTAACAAATACAGAGCAAATTTACATATGTACGTATTCTAAGCCTACATGTTGCTATGTCAGAGTATTATTGACTTACGATTTGTGTGTATCACACTCATAAAAACTGAACTCGGTGTCAACAAATGCAACTCCTGTCTCGGTTGATTTGACACTCAGCATCACAGTCACATGATCTTCTGAAAATCAAAGTAACACATGCATTATGTAATTTTAAAAGGAAAGTTGCCAGAATATATCCACAAATTTATTGTTTATCCAAATTCTATGGTAAATACTGATGCTCAATATTTCATTGTCAGAACATGGAAATGTTGGAAAAAGTTATTTGACCCTGACCTTGACCCCAACCCTGTTAAATCTAACCATATTTTTTTTACCCAACATCATTTACAAGGTCTGTACTTTGAGTAGCAATTTACGACAAAACATTTCTTTTTTCCACATGATATTCAGTTCTAATGAACCAGTGTAGTCGAGTACATTTTCGTGAGTACATGTAAATATTTTTTCATGAGTACGAGTAAATTTCATGAGTGCAAGTGTGAGTACGAGTACATGTACATGTATAGTACAAATACCTTTTTCACAAAAAGGGGTATACATAATTGTCAATTCCTTGCTTTTACACATGTATGAGTATGAAGTTCCCCTGTTAACATGCAAACATTGCAGGATTTCAGCTGGCAAATGTTATAAAGTAAAGTTACACATACATGTACCGGGTACTGTACAGAGTTGTGTAGCTGAGTAGCACATTTTTTCAGTTATTAAAAGGAGCATATGTTCAGATCCAAAAATCGAGCACCCCGCATGAGTGTTGATGTATGTATTTTAAACCATATCATATTTTATATTTTTCTCATGAGCATTCTGAAATTTTACTCTATTTCCAAGGATATTGTATTAAAACAACAAGCGCATCAATGTTTGGTGAGCCAATTTGTCCAGAGAATAAAGCTGGGCGCCCTGCTTCTTCTACATCCAAAAAAATGTGTGTACCTGCAAGGTTTCGCGACGCACCATTTTTGTTATCGTTGTCGATAAGTTTATTTCATTTTGTTGTGCTGTTCAGTTTAGTCTAATTTGCATAAAATTTGAGCTACATAGTTATTATTCATCGTTACCTACTTTACATAAAATTCTGGGTCATAGGTCACTGTTTATCCTATAGCGTTGCGGTACGCCCTTATCACGTGAACACATTGCGTATTTAGTGTGGGAAATTCCAATGCATGTCGTCAGTCTTCGCCAGGTTGCCGAAAGCCGTGTAGACTGTAAGTTTTCTTCTTATATTTCAGGGGACAATTCTACTTTTTTTGGGTCTGTATGTGTAGTTTTTTGGGATGTTAAGTGTTGCAGTTATGTTGTACTTGTATTATCGCTGTGTATTTACCTGTGGTTTTGGTTAATTGACTTCAAATGATATCGGTGTATTTGCACATGGGTGTTTGTTCACATATCCGTTTGTGTGTATTTCGTGCATGTACATGTACATGTATTGCTATTTACCATTTCCGTTATGGATTTATGTGGCGTTCTTTCCATTGATTTATGATTATATTTTTTAGCACCAGGACACCGTTCTTACCCCAGAATAATGCTGTAAACTACCGTAACTCCTGCAAACCCCAGTATACTTCCTGCGTTTCTCACCATGTGTATTTGGAGGGATGTTAACCACGCATACGATTTGTAAGTTTGATAATTATTGGAATGTGAGATCATTACAGTCGTTTGACTAGTCTCGAATATTGATAGTTTTTTAAATGCTGCTAGTTTCAATCTTGCGCATGGTAACGATTGAAAGAACGTAACTCTAAATTACTGATTATTGCAGATAATGGATTACTGAGGTGTGACGTCGTGTGCCATGGTGATGGGGTCTGGGTATTTATTGATTTGGTTTAGACCCGGTCACCTTGGCAACATGCGTTTTCACTTCAGTGGTCTATATTGCTGTATTCACATACAATATTTGCTCGAACATGTATTTGAAACTCAGTACAGTGCTTATGAGTTAATTCTTTATTAATATGGATGTTTAAATGGACTTGTGTATTTATTGTTGTGTGTTTAAATTGAACATGTATTTTGTGTTATTTGTAATTAACTGTGTTAATATTAATTTGTTTCAGTTTCACCTGCTCCGCTCTTGAGGGGTCGAGTAATTAAATTGAATGTGGTATGACATCCCAGCGTCACCTTGAGTCATCATTTGGTTTTGCGTACACATGCGTGACACTTTAGGATAATTCACATTGAAACCTTGAAGCAAATATCCCCATGCATACGATTAATATTTCTCAAGAAACAAGACTATTTTCTTGAGCTTCGGTATGACACAATTTCCAAAAAAATTTGAATGTTTTTGAAAGACTTTCAGCTACATGTACATGTAGGTTCATTGTGCACACAACATACATGCATGTATACAACATTTATCACCCTACTGACTATTATAGCTTTTTTTTAACGACTGAATTTGTTTTTAGCCCAATCTTTATGTATCTTAAAAATATTAACGTTGTGAATAAATACCTAACTATGTACGGCACCAGCTTGAACTTTTATCAGACCAACGTGAGAAACTTTTACTGGACACAAACGCAGACAGAAATTCATTTTAAAAACAGCTAGATGCGCATGTGTCAGTTGGCACAAACGGCTATCTCGGGTAAGCACAATGTACCTGGGGTACCACGCTCTCCAAGACATATTTCCAAACTCATTCAGATTTTTTTAAACACGTTAAGATTTTGGTCACAGTCGACATTGAAATATGTCTTGTTTCTCAAATATTGATCCTACATGTATGCATGTGGATATTGGCAAGAAGTATTTAACTGTTCAATGTGAGCAGATGTGAGTTAAAATACCACGATGCAGAATCTTGAGGATGCAAAAGTACGATACTATCTCCCATTTTGGTGTGGAATAAAAAAACAGCCTGCCCGGGTCCCGGTTCAGCGGTGTTATTCATCGTCTTGATTACTCTCAAATTTTCATTTTATTACTTAGATATTTCTTGTTTTCTTGCCATGAATATAAGTGTTGGAGTTAGATCGAAATACATTTTTTTTAAAATCTGAACACACTGTACATTATCATGAGTACGAGTACAAGAAAAAAGTACTCGAGTGCGGGTACGAGTGCGGGTACGAGTGCGGGTACGAGTGCGGGTACGAGTGCGGGTACGAGTGCGGGTACGAGTGCGGGTACGAGTGCGAGTACGAGTGCGAGTACGAGTACTACAACGTTTCAATGAACCAACTCTGAGCTGTTTATCATGAGCACTGAAAGTGAGTTAATTTTAGGGATGACTTCACCAGTTTTGGTGAGTGATCCCACTGGTATCTCTACATTTCTCCTGTTATCTGGGAAAAACCTAGTACATAAGTCATATTTTGGTGAAAATTGTTAATTATACAAGGGTAATACTTACCTGCAGGATGATTTTAATTATCTTGTAGAACTTGTTCCGCAGTAGATAAGGTATTAAATGCGTATTATGTCAATAATTGGCCCCTCCGACATGAAATCACCCTTAGTTTTCAAAGAGAAAAATGGTACGGTCCACTGGATTCTCATATAAGGCACAGTTCAACGCTGTATAACCGTCTGGTCAAAATAAGACACGTACCAGTATATTCCTCAGGCCAGACTGACTATAGGGCGGGTTGAAACCATCGGGGAAAAGCAGGCCACATTACAATGGGTGGGAATCCCTTATCTACTGCGGAACAAGTTCTACAAGATAATTAAAATCATCCTGCAGGTAAGTATTACCCTTGTATAATTAACAATTATCTTGCATAACTTGTTCCTTGTAGATAAGGTATTAAATGCGTAGATTTCAAAGATCACCTATTTCATTGTCAGAATGGCCTGAGCGAAATCAGCATGGACTCTCGGTCTGTTGTAGAAACGCTGGAAAATGGTTGCATTTGTCCAGTTTGCCTTTTTTAGGATGTCTGGAACTGACACACCTTGCTGGAATGCGGCTGAAGTTGACGCCGACCTGGTAGAGTGTGCACGGAAAATGGACACATCTATGTCCGCTTTCTTCATTACGAACTTGATCCATCGAGCTACAGTGGGTCTAGACACACCACGGTGAGGTTTTACATACGAGACAAACAACTGTTTGTCTGCTCTTAAGCTTTGTGTTGCCTTCAGATAGGAGTCTAAACAGCGAGAAACACAGACTCGTCTGTCCTTCACAAACTTAGGCAAGTCAATCTGCTTAATTCCTTTACCAGGACGTGTACATTTGGTAGGCTTGGAAATTAGAAAATGGTAGCCAACAGAGTCCTTCGTCATGAAATCGGTACTCATTGCAGCAATAGCATCCCCTCTATCTGCCGAAACTTATGCAACAAGCATGGCAGTCTTCCAGGTGAGAAGTTTCAAAGGGAGTTGGTCATTAGCTGGCATAGTTTTAAGGTAGCGAAGTACCTTTTCCACTGGCCATGTTGTAACATAACGTGGAATCGGTGGTCTTTTGTTGAAGATGCCCTTCATAAGACGTTTAATCAAATAATGGCTGCCCACAGGTACACCTTCCATTGGGAGATGTGTCATAGAAATGGCTGAACGGTAAGTATTGATGGTGGAATACGTTAGGCCTTCCTTGTACAAGGATGTGAGGAATTGGGAAATCTCTCCTATAGACGAAGAAAGTGGATCACTTTTCCGTTTGTTACACCAGCACACCCATCGTTTCCAAGCACCCGTATACTGTCGTTCGGTACCTGATCTCCACGATGCAAGGATAAGCTCGGCTGATTCCTTTGAAATGCCTGTATTTGAAAGGTGTCTGCTGACACAAGCCAACCTGCTAGGAACATGGAGCGGAGTGGGTGTACTTTTCCGGAGTGATGTAGTTGAAGTAGATTGTAAGTCTTTGGAAGAAGAACTGGTCTGCACACTAGCATGCTTAACACACTTGGGTACCAGGGCTGTGTTTTCCAAACTGGAGCGATTAGCAGCATCAGTGGGACTCTTTCCGAATGGAGTTTCTGAACAAGACGACTTATTAGGCAGAATGGTGGAAAAGCATATGCCCTCATATTGGTCCACGGGATTGCGAAGGCATCTATTTTCCACGCTAGTGGGTCTGGTTTCCATGACACAAATGTGCGGACTTGGGCGTTTAGTCGTGAGGCAAAGAGGTCGACCTGAGGACAAAAGTCTACCTTGCGGATTAGTTGTAGGAACACATTTCGGTTCAGAGACCACTCGAGGTTGTCGTCTAGGGTCCGAGATAAGTTGTCTGCTGTTATGTTCCGGACCCCTGGTATGTGTTCCGCTGACAGATGGACTTGCTTCTGCAGTGCCCATTGCCAAATGTTCTTGGCTATGATCATCAACTGGTATGACCGTGTGCCGCCCTGTCTGTTTATGTACGACACTGCTGTCGAGTTGTCTAACTGCAGACGTATGTGTGTGCGTGGCGTGGTGTTCACGAGGGTTTGAAGAGCGAACCATGCAGTCATGAGTTCCAGAATGTTTATGTGTAATTTTTTCTCCTCCGTTGACCAAAAACCATTGGTCACCACACCCGAGTTTACACACACAGCTCCCCAACCTTTGAGGGAGGCATCCGTCTGGATGATTAGGTTTGGTTGAGGCATTATCATTGCTCGACCGTTCCAGCACTTCAGGTTTTTGTGCCACAGTTGAAGCTCTTGTCTGGCTTCCGTACTCAGTTTATGTACTACATTGAAGTCCCTTGCCGACTCTTTGAGGGCCTGGTTCATGTCGTTTTGGAGAAAACGGCAGTATACCACTGCTGGTAAAATGGCCCATCTGGCAGACTGCATGGTGCCTATCATGCTCGAGACTTGACGAATAGTTGGACGAGGATTGTCCATTAACTGACGTATCTTCAACATTATGTTTTGGCATTTGTTCTCTGGGAGGTAAATTTCCATCTCCCGTGAATCCAAAATAAAGCCCAGAAACTCTGCCCGAGTTAGAGGGGTTAAACTTGACTTCTCTATATTTACAACAAAACCGAGGTTTGAGAGAAGCTGAACTGCAAACTTTGCTTGTTCCGCACATTCTTCCGACGAGGAACCTACTATCAACAGATCGTCGATATAAATGAGGCATCCGATTCCTCTTGCTCTCATGACCGCTATGACTGGCTTCAATATCTTTGTGAAGATCCTCGGGGCACTTGTTAATCCAAACGGAAGAGCAGTGAACTGGAACATTTGGTTTTTCCAAATAAATCAAAGGAATTTCCGATGTAGACTGTAAATTGGAATCGAAAAGCATCTTTGAGATCTATTGTGATTAAGTAGTCTCCTTTCCTGATTAACTGAATTGCATTCTGAAGGCTTTCCATCTTGAAATGCCTGTGTACTATAAACTGGTTCAGTAGACGTAAATTTATTACCGGACGAAGATCCCCGGTTTTCTTCGGAACTAAAAAGAAACGAGACACAAACTGATCTCGACATGGGGTTGCCAATTGAATTGCCCCTTTCAACAAAAGCTTGTCTATTTCTGCTTGCATTATCTGCTGATGGTGTTGACTTTTCACCACAGTAATTGGTGCAACTTTTTGTTGCGGAACCGATAGGAATTCTAAATGATACCCTTCGATTGTTTGTAGGATGAATTGATCCTTTGTTACTTGCTTCCAAGCATTGATAGCTAACTTCAGCGATCCTGCTGAGTTGCCTTTTACTTCTTTGCCCAGGGTGCACGACCTCGGCCCCTGTATTGGGCGTTGTTTTAGCCGCCATTCTTCTCGAAGTCGAGTCGCGACCACTTTGAACTCCGCCCTCTGAACGGGCCCCTGTTTGAACCTTTGCGGTCAAATTCACTTTGTGACCACCTGGAGGTCTTGTAACTCTGTTTACTCGACTCTTTATCTCGAAAGGAAGGTTTGCGGAGTTTAAGATCAGTGACGGATTTCATCTCTTTGATGGTTTTCTCCGCTTCGTCTCCCAGTAGAAATGTTGTAACAGAGACATCCTTGTTAAAGAGCGATCTGTATTTGTCGGCGACATGAGGACGAATCAATTCTCTGCGTTGTTGAGAAACATTGACTTGAGCACTGCCTAAAAAGGCTAAGCAGTGAGCCAGATGATTCAACAGCTTTTGAAGATCTAATTCTGGTTCAGAGCTGTCTACCATCTCGATGGCTCGCACTAATGGGGTAGTGACGGCAGCAAACTGATTTTGTATCTCCAGCAAGTTCTTATCCTTGCCTCGAACAAAATCCGGTAACTCTCTGTATACCATGGGGTTCAGCTTTGGGCCTTTGGTAAAAGCAATGACATTGTCTGGAGCATGGTATTCATTCTGCATTTTCTCAAACTGCTCTTTCTTTATTTTCTTGTTAAATACCTTGGTGGTAATATCTTGCCAATATTCTGGAATTGGGGAACCAACATTTTTGTCCTTGTATACGCTGGACAGAAACTGGATGTTGTCGTGCAAGGCCGGAGCTACGGGAGACGATTCCGCGTGCGATTGCGGGGTTCCAGCTTCAGCTTCAAAATCATGCTCGATAACTTCTGTCGTCATTGCCATGATCTGCAGTCATGTCATTAAATATGCTACGGAAAATCCTTCCGTGCTGAATATTCCCGCTACCGTCTTCCATACGGTGCGCTTCATTTCCCGTAAAATCATCCCGTGTCAAGGGCGAAGTCGGTCGAAACGCGAACGTGCATGGGGGCCGCCATGTTGAATTTTGGGCCGTGTGGTAACTTCCGAGATTCTGGCGATACCATTCTATGCACGGGGGGTGGTGCAGATGCCGAAATGAGGGATGGAAAGGGCCGTGGTAGAAACGGCGTTGCCGGTGCTACGGTAGACTTCTTGGTCTAAACCAGCGGCGACCTTCCAGGGGACGGCGGTGCTCTGGATACGGTCTGCGATGTCGGCTGCTTTTTCACTGGTGCAGACGAAAGGTCACTCGCCTTGGTAGATGGCCTTTTTCTTGGAGAATTTTGCTTCTCGCTGGATTTCCTTTTAGAACCCTTGTCTGCGGCATCCTTATTCCCGGGTTTTTCCTTTCCCATAATGGGTCGGAAGATTGAAGCAATAACGGTTGAATGTAGCAAAAATCGGTGACTACAGAGGACTAGTAAGCACCGACGATATCACTCCACGTGAATGAGGCGACTTCATCAGCACGCTGTTGCATAGCTTAAAACGCAGCGCGCTTAGGGTTGTATTGTCGTCGGGGCTTATTTTGACAAAGACGGTTATACAGCGTTGAACTGTGCCTTATATGAGAATCCAGTGGACCGTACCATTTTTCTCTTTGAAAACTAAGGGGTGATTTCATGTCGGAGGGGCCAATTATTGACATAATACGCATTTAATACCTTATCTACAAGGAACAAGTTATGCAAGATAATTGAGTTAGACCCATTTTTTTGACTTTCTAGGTTTTTCCCCTTAAGTTACAAATGTTAAAGTGTGTGATTTAAACTCTTCCCTGTTGGCAGTTTTTCATCTGGAAAAACCTAGCAATTCAACAGTTTTCCTTTGTTTTCTCAAATTTGCATTCAACAGACTTTTTCCAGATTACAGGAGATTTGCTGTGTACATGTATGTAACATTAGTCAAGTTATTTTTCCCCAATTCTACCCTTACGAAAATGTCCTGTGGTATTCCTGTTGTAGTGCTGTGGTACATGTAATTACCACAGGGTACCACACAGATTTGTGTGGTAATGCCAATGCCAGATATCCCGATCCTGTGGTAATCTTGTGGTACAGATAGATACCACAGAAATACCACAGGAAAAAACATTATCACAAGAGTACCACACAGGTTTGTGTAGTAATGTCAATGCCAAATATCCTGGTCCTGTGGTGTTCTTGTGGTACATGTAAATACCACAGCAATTACCACAAGAAAAATATTCCAACAGAGTGCCACATGATTTCTGTGGTAAAGTAATAGCACAGAACACCCCATCCTGTCGTTTTATTGTAAAATGAATGAAACTAGAATTACCACAGGAACATTACAACAGGTACACATGTACCATATAACCAGAACAGGAACCGATTACCACAGAAAGGAGTACCACAGAAAGGAGTACCACAGAAAGGAGTACCACAGAAAGGAGTACCACAGAAAGGAGTACCACAGGGACGCGTACCACAGGAACCAGAGTACCACAGGAACCAGAGTACCACAGGAACCAGAGTACCACAGGAACCAGAGTACCACAGGAACCAGAGTACCACAGGAACCAGAGTACCACAGGAACCAGAGTACCACAGGAACCAGAGTACCACAGGAACCAGAGTACCACAGGAACCAGAGTACCACAGGAACCAGAGTACCACACGAACCAGAGTACCACACGAACCAGAGTACCACACGAACGAGTACCACGTACAGGGACGCGTACCACAGGAACCAGAGTACCACAGGAACCTATTACCACACGAACGAGTACCACAAGGACGCGTACCACAGGAACCAGAGTACCACAGGAACCAGAGTACCACAGGAACCAGAGTACCACAGGAACCGATTACCACACGAACGAGTACCACAGGGACGCGTACCACAGGAACCAGAGTACCACAGGAACCGATTACCACACGAACGCGTACCACAGGGACGCGTATCACAGGAACCAGAGTACCACAGGAACCGATTACCACACGAACGAGTACCACAGGGACGCGTGCAGGAACCATGCAGAGTACCACAGGAACCGATTACCACACGAACGAGTACCACATGCACAGAAAGGAGTACCACACGAACGAGTACCACAGGGACGAGTACCACAGGGACGAGTACCACAGGGACGAGTACCACAGGGATGCGTACCACAAGAACCAGAGTACCACAGGAACCAGAGTACCACAGGAACCAGAGTACCACAGGAACCAGAGTACCACAGGAACCAGAGTACCACAGGAACCAGAGTACCACAGGAACCAGAGTACCACACGAACGGATTACCACAGGGACGCGTACCACAGGAACCAGAGTACCACAGGAACCAGAGTACCACAGGAACCAGAGTACCACACGAACCGATTACCACACGAACGAGTACCACGTACAGGGACGCGTACCACAGGAACCAGAGTACCACAGGAACCGATTACCACACGAACGAGTACCACAGGGACGCATACCACAGGAACCAGAGTGACACAGGAACCGATTACCACACGAACGAGTACCACGTACAGGGACGCGTACCACAGGAACCAGAGTACCACAGGAACCGATTACCACACGAACGAGTACCACAGGAACCGATTACCACACAAACGAGTACCACAGGAACCGATTACCACATGAACGAGTACAACAGGGACGCGTACCACAGGAACCGATTACCACACGAACGAGTACCACAGGGACGCGTACCACAGGAACCAGAGTACCACAGGAACCGATTACCACAGGAACCGATTACCACACGAACGAGTACCACAGGAACCAGAGTACCACAGGGACGTGTACCACAGGAACCAGAGTACCACAGGAACCGATTACCACACGAACGAGTACCACAGGGACGCGTGCAGGAACCATGCAGAGTACCACAGGAACCGATTACCACACGAACGAGTACCACATGCACAGAAAGGAGTACCACACGAACGAGTACCACAGGGACGCGTACCACAGGAACGCGTACCACAGGGACGTGTACCACAGGAACCAGAGTACCACAGGAACCAGAGTACCACAGGAACCAGAGTACCACAGGAACCAGAGTACCACAGGAACCAGAGTACCACAGGAACCAGAGTACCACAGGAACCAGAGTACCACAGGAACCAGAGTACCACAGGAACCAGAGTACCACAGGAACCAGAGTACCACAGGAACCAGAGTACCACAGGAACCAGAGTACCACAGGAACCAGAGTACCACACGAACCGATTACCACACGAACGAGTACCACGTACAGGGACGCGTACCACAGGAACCAGAGTACCACGGGAACCGATTACCACACGAACGAGTACCACAGGGACACGTACCACAGGAACCAGAGTACCACAGGAACCAGAGTACCACAGGAACCGGTTACCACACGAACAAGTACCACGTACAGGGACGCGTACCACAGGAACCAGAGTACCACAGGAACCGATTACCACACGAACGAGTACCACAGGAACCGATTACCACACAAACGAGTACCACAGGAACCGATTACCACAGGAACCGATTACCACATGAACGAGTACAACAGGGACGCGTACCACAGGAACCAGAGTACCACAGGAACCGATTACCACATGAACGAGTACCACAGGGACGCGTACCACAGGAACCGATTACCACACGAACGAGTACCACAGGGACGCGTGCAGGAACCAGAGTACCACAGGAACCGATTACCACACGAACAAAGTACCACAAAAAGAACCACAGGAACAAGTGGACATGAATATGCATATCGGAAACACAATGTACCAATTTACTGTAATGCACATTGTCGGATGCCATGTATACATAATGTATTATGTTCTGAATTGAAATTGTACTCATTTATCAAATAGAAATATGCATCAATACATTTTGCATAATGCCATACTTAAAGCATAATGGCCTCTTTTTTGTTTTATGTTTGTTTTTACCCGTGACCAACCATGGATAGATAGCTGCATTTGGCCAATGGCCTGGTAAACATTTAAGTCTTGAGCACTAAACATTCCGACGCAAGTTAATGCTCTTTACAGTGGTTCTTGTGGGCACAGAATGAACAACACTGGTTCAACCCCGAACCACTGCTGAACTTACCTTATACACTGTAGTCTGGTTTGCAGCTTTAAGTTGGACAAATCAAACAAACAATTGGTAAGATTACGATTGACTTGATTGTTGTCCCAAAATACTACAGGAATATTCCTGTGGTAATGTCCTGTGGTATTTTTTTGTGGTAATACCACAGGACATTTTCGTAAGGGTAATGAACCGACTCTAGGCCGTTTCCTATGATGAGCAATATAATATTGCCATGTCACTTAACCATACATGTACATGTACATGTAATGTACATGTATATGTTGAGCATTGTGGAATGAGCCCCATTGACATGGATCCCCTACATGTACCGGTAGCTGCTTTCACAGGTCACAGGTCGAAATCTCAAATTAGTTTGTGATCACCGAAAATATTTCCCAGACCCCCAAAGCATTTATTGCAGTATTTGCCAACTGCCCAACTCAATCATTTCCTGGGAGCTCTGACAACCACTTATTTGCAACTGCCACAACCACCACCCGACTGCCACAATCATTTCATTTCCTGGAAACATTTCTCATTTGCCACAAACGTTCCCCAATTATTGCGCACAAATCTAGTAAACACTTTTTGGTAGTTATAATTAAAACTTGCAAGAAACTGAAGATTATATAGTAGGAGATATTTGACTTGGAAGATGGTTGCGTTGGCAGTTAAGCACGTCACCCAATTGCTGACGTTCAGAGCTACAACCACCCAGGCTTTATTTATTAATTGTTTGTGTGAAATGGCCTATATACTGCCGATTAGATTTTACATTTTTTAAATGGGTGAATTTTCAACATGATCAATATCAAGTCAAGCCTCAAATGCTAAGTATACACGAACATGTGTCATATATATTGCACAACTGGTCCTTACAGCTCATCTGGTAGAGCATCTGACCGAAGAGTCAGGAATCTCGGGCTAAAATTTCAATGAGGCCCATACAATAGAGCTTTTGCACCGGCTGCCATGACAGGGGGCAGGTTTTTATATTTAAATGATGTTACAATAGATCCATAAAGTGACTACTCGCGCTTGACGTGCTTTGACAATGTGACTGCCCCCTGTCATGGCCGCCATGCAAAGGCTCTATTGTTCTCATATTATCCAATGTTGATTAGGCACCTCACCAAATAATGCATGGACACTGTGACTGAAGTCCAAATTCAAGGACTCGGGTGTCAAGTATTGTTCTGCCACAATCCGTATAATTTGTAAACTCTACATGTACATTTTAAAGACTCACCTCCATTTTGTATGGGAGGTATGGCAGACTCAGGTGGTGTCGTGCAATTGAGTTGGTCTCCCATCTTGGATGAGATGCTGCTGAACGTTTGGAATTCGCAGCTGTATTGGTGATCATTAAGCAAATCAGGTAAGCGTTGCACCGTCACATTTATCTACAAAGAGAACAGTCTTTATTTTGTTCAACAGAATAAGTTTGGCATGGATAGGCCTGCATAATTATGCAAGTACACATACTGTAGGTCACTGCAAAATTCTGGCACTGGCCCGTTAATGGAGTCCATACATACATGTTCATGTAGTTTACTTTTAAATAAAGTCGACATTAGAAAAGAGGGACTTTTGGAAATGTGACCTGCTATGGAGAAATGAGTCTGACGACACACAGGCTAGACTGATGAGTTTTCACAAACATAACTACATGTAGAAATGTTTTGTTACATGTGTACATACATGTATATACACATGTACTGAGCAACAAAAGAAACGCAAAAGCAGTCAATCTGGGAGTGGGAATTTTCAGCACACAGCAGTTTTATGCAGTCATGCATTTATGAAGCTGTTATGTGAATATTTCAATGTCAACTTCATTAAAAAAGAAATTTTCACTTAAAATTTGTGACCGAGCTTCATCACTTAAAGATCGTCATTGGTCAGATGAGTGATAAAGGTTATGGTTACGAAAACTTGACCCTGCTAGCCTGTACAAACGACATCACAGGCTCATTTCTGCAATTCTTGCCTTGGAAATGATAACATGCTTTCAACTTCAATTCGAGGGTAAACTTGTGAGCACTATATTACTCCTTCCTCCATGCTTGCACAAAAATATATTACAAGATTGGAAAACTGTCAAAAACAGCTTTATCTTCATTTGTGATTGAGGATGTGTATGAAAAAACCAACCTGTGTATAAGTCAGTTCAGTACCTCATCTACATTCCGAGGGAACAATTTAACAAAAAGACAATGCTTTCACGAAAATGTTTGAATTAAATCGCCGTCCCACATGTATTTAGGCTGATTTCTTGGCTAAAGTGCATGGAAGACGGGGGCCATAATACAGCGTTGGTCATGGAAATATGTACATTGACATGAGGGTGCCCTTATAAAAAATATATAAAAATTGTGCGCACACTGGTTTTTAAAATATAAATTCTTCTTTAATTATCGTTTTCAAATAAAAAGATATCATCTCGGGCTGAACATGCGGAATGATACATGTACATGTAGCATTGGTCAGTTAAAACAACTTTAATAAGGTCAAATGGTTGATTAAACATTTGGGACATTGCAAATCATGTGCATGGGCTTTAAATTGGCCATATCATCCTTCATGCAATAGATGTACCTGTTGGCTAGTGACTATGATTGGCAGGCTGTGATGTGGAGCTACATCAGTTATCTCGATGCACTGTGCTTCATTGTAACCCAGCCAGCGTGTGGAAACATCAGGCATGAGGCATTCATCATACCTCGTACATCTATGTACACATATTTGGAATCGGAAAGATGTACAAATTAATGATAATTAGTGTGAATTCCTTACATGTACGTGTAAGAAGTGATCTGCACAAGTACATGTACATCATTGTAGCAAAAAACCCAATTGAGTTATTTAAACGGTCTTTAAAACTGTATGTTTAAAACCGACTAGGGGCCTGGATGGGGTGGTACATGTACATATTCACAAAATACAATCTAAGCGGGGTGCACCTCACTAAGATACAGTAAGTGGAGAACTGAACTTTGTATTCACAAATTTCACGTACCTTTTGGGCATCAAAACGTACGCTTCCAAAAAATGCACAATATGTATTTTGCTATATATTTAAAACTGACCAGCTGTAATCCAGCAAAATAATTTTTTAAGCACATATCAACTTTCTGGATAACATAGCAGGCATAAAATAAGGAGTAGTTTTTTTGCATATGCTTTGTGTTTGCACTGTCATCAAAGCATTAACAGTTTTCCGGGTTGTTATGCTTATTTTTTCCTTGTCTCAAAGTTTTCACTGATAAAAATCTTAAGCCACAGAACAGGACACACAGACATGCATTTCCCTTTGAACAGTGCATTCTAGTCAATGTGTATTCTGCTTTAAATGTGGTAAGATTTTTTCTTCTTTTTGTTTTTCAATCCAGGGGTACCATTTATTGTTGCCAGTGCTATGAGCATATCGATTGATCTGAAGCAAATGTTTCCTGCTTGCCAATGACATTTTCAGATGACCCCAAGCATTTTTGGCTTATTGGATATATTTCCCATTTTCTGCAAAAGTTCATTTACCCAGCTGGTATGTTGATCAGTGCATTTTCCAATTGTCAAAAAAAAATTCCCACGATAAAACATTTATTTCCTCCTGGACAACACAATACATTCTGCCATGAATAGTTTTTTTCCTTCTTTTTTTGCTTATAAATGCTAAAGGGCTTTTTTATGGTTAAATGTAAAGTTAGTGGCCGCGAAAATACCCAAAATGAATTTCCATATGCATGTACCGTATTGTAGTCACTTGTATGGGGAAAAAATGCATAATATAGCATTCGTAGCAACAACTACGTACACAGGTACATGTACTTCATCAGAAGCAATGAGGAAGTAAATGCACATGTAGTTGGTTGTTATGAAATCTAATGCATTTTTTTGGCTAAAAGTTAGTCTTGTAAGTGCTATCACTGTACATTTTTTTTTCTTTTTTTATATTCATGAGCATCGTTGTAAAGTCACATACAGGGACAATATCTCCTTGACCTGTAAACAAATGTCCATTTTCTATAAAAAAGATGGTAAGCCAGAAATCAAAGAGCAAATAAAAACCATCAAGTTTAGTAGAAAATTTATTATACATTTGCTCATATCATTGAACAAGTGATGCGAGTTAAACTTGAGGTACATGTACAACAAGTACATGTAGTGCCACAGGACTTGGTGGTGATTCAGCTACAAACACTGCAACCAACAAAGTCATACAGTTGACACTCTCACAGACGCCATTTTTGTATGAAAAATACAACTGCGTATTAAAGGAAAACACCGGCTTTGTTGGGCTACATGAGTATTGGGCTCGGAATAGACCCATGTACATGATTCTCAAGGTCTTTCTGAAATAAATTGTAGACATCCTAAAAAGAAACCACAAAATGTGGCAGTTTTTGAGGATTTAAAAACAAATTGAGGTCACGTGATTTATCTGAACCAGATTAATGGTTCAGGTAAATCACATGGTCTTGCTTCACTCGTTCCCAGCCGCGGGCGCTGGTATGCCTTCACAGATTGGTTGCTTTACTGCCAGACAAAAAATGGATGAAAAGTATGTTAATGCTCATATCCAATGCAAAAAAAATAAAATTTACGAAATAAATGAGTGTACTGTGTGCGAGACTGCATTGTCTGTTGAAAAAGATGTGACCTTGTGTTCACGTGACATAATTTTGGCCAATGAGGGGGCAAACAAATTAGCCTGTCCCAGCGCCCAGTATGGGCGGCTTGGAACGAGTGAAATGGTTTGGTGAGTTAGTTTTATTTCCAGCCGTATAAAATTTGTTACTGCACAAAATTCAGCTGTGATTTTTTACAAGATATTTAGGAGTATTCGACAAAAGACACTATAGATTCAGGTACTACGCACTATACTAGGTTATGAAAGAAAAAGAAAAAAAAATATTAAAAATCGAACGTAAGACTTTGAACCACAGAGTCCAAGTAATGGGAGTGTGTTCCACAGGTCAGCGTACCGGGGCTATAACGAGACATAATCCCTGTGGCAAAAATCTCTTACAACTTGCTGCCATGGTTCGTGGGGTGTGATATGATACACGCACTACATGCAACCAACAGCGCGCATACATGCATACACATGTATGTCAACAAACAGCATTGTTTGAATTGCGTGCATGATTATCACAACGTGTAGTTGATGTGGACTCGATCCGCAGCATGTGAGTTCATCAGGCAAAACACGAAAGATAACTGTCTCAAATTTGGATGGAAAATTGCACTTTCTGTAGTAAAGTATTTGCACCGTATCTTAAACTTTGATGTCTACATGTGCCTTATAGATGATCTGTCTAGTGTGGTTTTTTTTGCCATTTTACTTCACACAACAATGCCGCTTCAAATTTGTAGTTGCAACGGCTGGTATTAATTTAAAGCGTATAACCTGACCTTTTACTCCTTTTTAAAATTTTAACATTTTGAGTTAATTACGTGACATTTTCAATGATGCCACATTACCACATTATGTAAACAGTGAGCCAGTGTGTTCCTTTAAATGCCAACAAGTACGCGTACGCACATAAAAAATGTTCAAAAGACAAGCGCATATTGCTTAAAATTCGTCTGAAATTCAGCGCATCAGAAAATTTATGTGGCAGTCTGTAGGATGTAACGTCATTTGAGATAGATCAATACTTACTTTCTCTCCAGTGTACACCATCCACAGTACGGGTCTCCGTCCATTCCTGCCTCAGTCCCAATGCAGGACTCACACGTTGTGTATTGACGACAATTCTCTAAACGCATCCTGATCAGCTGTAATAGGTGAAAACCAAGAAAAATGTAAGACATCAACAATCACTAACTGTTCAATTTATATGAACATATAAGCATATGGATGTATGCATGTACAAAATATATTGGTACCAGTATGCATGCATGCATGTGTGTGTGTTGTACATGTACACACATGTAGTGTAGCCTGTATACCAGAGATGTTGCCCAAGGACAAGAAGGAACGAAATATACGCTAGTCTTTTGGCAAGACTGCCTTTTGGCGCGCGATACACGACGTACATAGACTATTCATCATTGGCCGTCAGAGGGCGCACCTGAAATACAGTCGAAAAGACAGTCTTTTGTATTCCGTATAAATCGCTCGCAAAATACCGAGCGAATTCCTGGCATACCTTTGTGTGACACGGTGAAATGCATGACGTCATCTAATTTCCATAATTCACAACAGCTGTGTCGGTCTGGTACCCAGAGTACACACTGGACAGGACAGTGCATAAAAATGTCGCTGCTTTTCCAGTCGCTGATCGATCGATCGATCAGCAGTCGGCAGGCAAACATGATATGAGGCAAACACAGACAAAGCTATCTTGCGCTTTGCACTCAGTCATGTCAGTGGCTCGCCCGTACCATCCGGGCCTTGCCGCTTGCCGGCCTGCGTTGCTCGTACGGTTAGACCCGTGAACGGGTCTACGGTCGGGTGTGATGATTGGGCGGCCAGTGAAGACGAAGCATTTCGTTCCAAGTTGGGAATCGAAAAGTTCAAAGGCTATCAAAGACTGGCTTTTAGATATTTCCTTAGGGCATTTTCTGCTTGGTCACGATTTTTTTCATCGCTTCACGCATGGAGGAAGAAAACAACTGGGAATTTTTTTTTGTATTGGCTTCGGTAAAAAAGTGCTAAACGATTTCGGAGAAGTTATCCACTACTATTTTTCCCTAAAATGACTTGCAAGCATCAGTTACATGTAGTTCAGATATGATAGAAAAAAACCGAAATTTAGGAGTGAATTAATCTTAGTGAAGAACCACCCACTTTCTTAAAAACTACTAATTTCACTCACTATCACATGCTTTGTACACAATGTTTTAAGTATTATAAATTGTTGGGCAGATTTAACAAAATTTCAAAATGTTGAAAGGAGCTAGTCTCTCAAAGCCACATGGTTTTACATTTAAAGCAATTGTACATTTTTTTCAGTCAAATATGACCCATTTGATTTTCATATAGGCCAACAAAAAAATAAGGCAAATTGTTGTGACCCAAGGATCGATCTTTTACGGCCTATTTGAAACAACACTTTTTTTTCTGATTCTTCGTGCATGTTTTTGTTTTTACAGCAAGCAGAAAATTAATTTGAGCAACTTGCTTGCATAAGCCTTCGAAAATATACTGGAATAACGTTTAATGGAACAAATTTAAATTTGATGTTTATTAGTTTACTAAATGTTTAAAATTTCACCCTTTTTAGTGCTTTGAGGAGAATGGCTTTGAGAAGGCCCATGAATTTTGTGGATATAAGCTGTTTTTACAAATTTCAGGGAACAACAGCAAACTACATGTACATGTACTTTGTAGATAGGACAGAAGCCCTTGAAGGCAATTTGCACAGTTTGATTAACTAACAATAAAAGGAAATGTTCGTCAACATTGTCTGATTCATTAGTTCAATATTTGACTTTCTAGTGCAGAAATAATTTGAATTTTTAGGTTGAATTCCATATCCGACCACTATAAACGTCTTTAATTTGGATTGAATGAAAAATAAACAATGCATGTTAGAACAAGATAAAAATGAGAAATAAAATTATGACATGTCTGATTTTAGGCCCCCATATGCAGCCTGGATTTCCATTGTTAAAAAACCATGTAAAATGTTAGTTTGGTTGTAAAAACCATTGTGTAAAAACTAAGAGAAATTTTCATTATTTTTAAATTTTTCCCACTGTTGTCCAACATTGTCCAATGTTTTGGCCATGGCATTGGGTCTTAATCTACACGGACAGGCACCCCGGGGACAGGAAGTCACCGGGCTGGGATGGGCGCGCACTCGTACCGAGAAATGCCACTTCTCGGCAGGCCATGCACCACGGTCACTGCACGAAAATAGCCCGATATCATTTTCGCGCGGCACGGTGAATCACTGCACACGTACAAATGTACACGGCAAGTTACCATCCCACATGACCTATTTATGGCAGCATCGCTTTTTCTTCTACGCAGGCGCCCATAATTTTTGACCTTGCTGTTTAATTATTCATGTGCTTCCATTAAGGTTTTTCTTACGGAGTAATCAAGACCGAGTTTTCGAGTTTATGTTGTGAGTGTAGGTACGCCCTCTGGCGGCTAAAATGAACAATGTGGGGATCGCAAACTCTAACAGTAAATTTGGTCCTGCATCAAGACTAAATATACGCATGTATACATGTACTTTATGCACTATTAGGCCTACTTAGTAAAAGGTGAAGTCACGTCCATAATATTTTTGTTTTATCCACCTGTATTACATCATGTGTACATGAATAACAATCTACATTTTTGTAAGACTACATGTACCTGTAACTTATTTAATCAAAGCTGCATATATGTACATGTAGGGCTAAATAGAAAAGTTATTAATTCTGATCTATTACGGATGTTAATTCAATAGTTACAGGCGTCACATTACATACATGTACGTTACAATTTCTACTTGAGGCACCGTCATATACACTGTCCTCAAAGACAATTAAAAAATGGCTCTATCCTAGCTGTGTTGCTTCTTGGCCTACATGTACATGTACTTCAGGGTTAATCAACATGGCCCCGGGGCAAATGACAGCCCCAGGTTGAGTTTTGAACTTTTAAACCCTGCTTTCAACTAAGGCCCGACCGATACCGATACCGCAAAATGCAAAAAAACTGATATCAGCCCTGATATTGGCCATTTGTTTTTTAGCTGCGCGCGTAATAAAGATGAACAGATATCAGCCGAAATTGTTTTCGCCTGATATATTGGCCATTTGTTTTTTAGCTGCGCGCGTAATAAAGATGAACAGATACCAGCCAGGAGTTGCTAGGAACAATTTTATTTCTATGCTGAAAAATAACATTACAGGGTGTATCAAAAAAAAGGAAACCCAACTTAAAATAGTCACTGTGGCCAAACTATACATTTTACAGCAGAAACCATGGTATCATCTAAAAGTAGACGACAAACGCTTGTCGGAGTTGCTAGGAACAATTTTATTTCTATGCTGAAAAATAACATTACAGGGTGTATAAACAAAAAGGAAACCCAACTTAGAATAGTCACTGTGGCAAAACTATACATTTTACAGCAGAAACCATGGTATCATCTAAAAGTAGACGACAAACGCTTTCCGACGATACTTTATTTATGAATTTTCGGTTACGCATTGCTGAGCAGCAGTGTGTTGGAATTTGGGTCAATTTTTGGAGGTGGCTCACTCTGATATGCAACAAAATTAACACTGACTCGTGTTTTTTTCTCTGAAATTTTATTCAAGAAATTTCCAAACACATTTAACTTCTTTCACTGTCCAATGCCCTCCACATGCCCCCCTCCCCCCTCAAGACACAGTTGGCATCGACGTCTCAGGGAAAGTTTCTGCGAACGCATTCTGAGTGGCCTGAAAACTTCTGGTTTCGTGATAAGTCTTCACCACAAAGATTCTCCGTTCTGGTGTAAGCTGAACCATTGTGATCTCAGGTACACACACTGTCTGAAGGCCTGTCAGAGCTCTTAGGCTTATCCACAAGTGGTTGCATAATCAGCAAAGACATTTCCAGTTACACCCAAATCAATTATGAAAGGAGACACGTTGATTTCATTGACTTGGAAAGTGAGCCACGTCGAATAATTGACCCAAATTCCAACACAGTGCTGCTCAGCCATGCGTAAACGAAAATTCATGAATGAAGTATCGTCGGAAAGCATTTGTCGTCTACTTTTAGACGATACCATGGTTTCTGCTGTAAAATGTATAGTTTTGCCACAGTGACTATTTTAAGTTGGGTTTCCTTTTTTTTGATACACCCTGTATAGGGTAAGAATTGAGAAGTCACTGTTTAAGTGCAGATTTGAAAATAAAGATCTGAACCCATACTCAAATTTTTAGAACTGGTTTTAGGTGCCATAGGTTTAAGTACATAGGGTTTCAAGTGATGTCTAAAGTATGGAAATCGCCTGCATTGTACTTTTGTGTAGGCTCCATATTATTACATGCATCGCACTGGCCGGGTGGCTGGTTAAAGTTTCAGATTTTGTGCCAGAAACACGCACACAAGCAAAATAAGCACCTTTAAATATTAGGGTTAGGGTTAGCTGCACCTAATTCACTAATATCTCACAGTAAACAAGGTGTAGTGCTTTCAATTTTCAGGAAAAATAAAAAAAATAGCCGACTCTGCTTTCACTCCTCATGGATAATTTACGTTCAATGTTGACGCCGACTGGTGCAGATTTCTGTGGCGTGCAACCCAGCGACCCAACATTGCGCGGGGGCGCGGGGGCTTAGCCAGAGTGTCCCAAGCTATTTTGTCCAAGATTGACTGAAAATGTTACGAAACATAGTGTTTCTTAGATTATTTATACTGAAGCCTGCTTATTACCTGTCCATAGTTGACTGAACAATTGCATTCCTTTCGCGAGAATGGAATCAACCAAATAAACACTAAAAACACCCCCTCCAGCCCATGTGGTCTAGCCCTATGACCCGGTGGAATGGGCTTAGATTGAACGATCCGAAGCATCCGCCGCGAGGGAGTCAGAGAACCCGGTGCATATCCTGGTCGGCAACCGCTAGGCGCCAGACGATGAGGGAATGCGTGAGCCAAACAGAAGGTAGGTTGGGTCCCGGACAGCAACGGACTGACCGGAACTCCGACCGGCACCAAGGCGATCCCCCGCCCCAGCATCCTCTTGCAACAGTGCCCCTTTAACGCACTCCCCAACTCCTGCGTACATGGCCCTGTTGAAAAAGGCCCCATTTGGCGGTGGGACTAGCGACAGAAATCCTGTCGCCTCGGCTGGACCAATCAGGACGCTTGCAGTGCATTGTGCAGCACGATTGCAAGCATTCAAATGTCACGCGCGCAGTTGTAAACACCGTGCACGCATGTGATACATGTACTCGGTAATGCTGGCCGTTGTCCGCGTCGGCGATTGGCTGCTATTTAAAGCATACTGGGGAATCCGTTCCATTACATTCATCAGCATGCATCCCTGTTATCTGGTTATTAATTTGGAAAACTGCGTAGTAAATAAGGTTCGTCGTTTGAAAGTTTGGTAGGAATGGGACAGTCATAAGGAACAGAACCCAATAGAATTTCTGGAAAGTATAGAAATTGTTTCTTTTCGGCATAACATGACCGAATTGATTAAATTACATCAAAATTACTCGGGCGTGAGTTGGCTCAAGACAACAGCCGGCTCGCTCCACAGATTTGCGTGTATTTCCTCAGGGTATTGTCACGTCGCTTTGCAGAGTAGAAATTCCCTGAGATCTCAGGATGCCGCCCCAGAGGAAAAGTTAATACTCAAAGGAGGAAAGCCGAGTGCGGGAAGGATGCATACCTGTTCCAGACAACAGCGCCTTGAACGGAGAACAGGGAGGCCTAGCCTACGGAAATGTCGAGACCAACACCAACAGGGCGTGGTCCTCGTGAGAACATTTTCCGGAAAGAGAACAGGCTTGGCGGCCTCAAAACAGATATTCCTTCCAAGAGGCAGCTGCGAGAACCATCGCCGTAAACGTTCGAGCCTACCTCAAATCCCCTATGAACCGTCGTAGGTCGGAAGATCCAACGTGGATGACTTAATTAAGGCCCGAGACAAGGCGTTCAGTGAGGGATCCCGCAACTATAACTACAGCGTTCTAGTGGGGGAGCAACCTCTTCCGTCACACCACCGATAGAAGGGACCCAAGCGTCAGTGTATTAAATCGGCGAGGGTAGACACTTCCCCCCGGTGGCGATGGCCCCCCAAAGGAGGCCCTTCTCCCGGCAACGTCGCCGGAAAGTGGCCGTACAGTCAGGATCATACTCTCTACAGGCAGGATAGGAAGCAGTCCTCCTAAGCGCTTCAGAGAATTGAGAGGATCGGGACCATGGGGGGACTCCCAAAAAAGGGAGTCGTCCATCGGTCCGAGAGAGTGTTGACTGCATATTCTCCTGGGTCGAGACCCTGGAGCAATACCGTGGAGCAATGCCCTGGGGGCTGGCGACTGATCGCGGAGGCAAAGAGATCGATCCCTGTGCGCAAGACGCCCTGCCTCAAGAGAGGCCGTCGGCGGGCAGATAAACCATACCAGGTATATGGACTGCGGACAGAGAGGTGATCCTGTCTCTGCACCCGGCTTGGAAGGTGTTGAGACACAGGGACGAGGAAGTTAATCCCACCCTGCTAACATCACCACTGGGAATTTCCGTTCGAACAAGGATGTTGCCTCCAGCCACCGTCGCTTCGAACTTCAGGAGCGGGGGCTGCCCGACCGCCCGTAGTTCGAGGAGGTTGGAGTATGATCAAGCTTAATCCTGGGAGCAGGTCCCGGATACTCGTGCGCCTAACAGGCAGTCTTCCCAGTCTGACCAGACGCGTCCGATCGAATGGATGTGTGCAGGGGAAACAGTACCCGCATCAGGTTGGATGGGACCGTCGTTGGGACTGATTGGGAGTCTGGGAGCCTGCTGTAATGCTTCAACCGGAGTCATCCCTGTAAAAGCGGACTTATGGCAAGAAATCGTATACATGTACTTGCCATAGAATCCAGCAGGCAGAGCCAGGGGCGGACAGGGCCGTCTAGCGCCGCCAATAGCGGTGAGCGAGGGCCCTAAAAGGGATCCATTTCCGTTCCGCCAATGGGTCCCCCGACTAACTCAGATGTGGTCGGGCACCCAGGCACACCAGGACCTGGCAGGGAGCCATGAGGAATTCTTTAGATAGACCAAAGATCCCAACCTTAACTGACTCCCGCCACCTTAAGTATGCTCCGTCCACCCTGGTGATCACCGTGAAAAACCGGGTGATACAGAAAGGCCAAAGGGGAGGCACCTTCAGACGAACGACTGACCCAGGTGCCAAGTCTGAGTCACCGCTGGTCGCAGGCCATAATAGGGACGTGCTTGTAGGCATCCCTGGAGTCAAGGATGCCTACGTGCCCTAGAGCGGGCACCGAAGAGCGCTGGTCAATGTCCCCCTTCTGAACCCCGTCCCGGGGAATGTATTCAGTGGCAGACATTCGGAGTCGTTCACTCTTCTGTTCCCCTCTGGAGGGAGCGGTGATGACTTTAGGGACAAAGTCACTAAGGGGGAAGAAAGCCCTACCGGGCGCGGAGACCTCGGCGACCGTCCCAAAGGAGTGTAAAAACGGCGGTCCGAGGACCAACCGTCACAGCCCTGCTTCGCCTTCCGCGGTCTCTTGACCTTGGAAGGCGGAAGTCGGACGGTCCTGTCCATAGCCTTGTCTTAGCTATAGGATAGGGTCTGATCGGATTGGGGTGGAGGCAGCACCGCTCTACCTACGCCGCTTGGACCGACTTGAAGCACCCACCGAACGGTGGCGGACGCTCTAATGTCCTAGTCCACTGGGCGGGTCGCTAATAAAGCAACTGTCTAATCTCGCTTTCGGCCTCATCCGCCAGTCCAAGAACCGTGATGCAAACAAGTCCTCGAAGAGAACGGTTCGTGTCAGGGGTTGACCCCAGTCACGAGGACAGAATTAGGAACTGAATGGAGGGGCACGCCGGCGTTATTCTGTCTGACCTGGAATGTGCCCGAGAAAGGCCTCGAATGCCCCGACTGGAGGCCACCAGGAGTGTGGGCTTGTCCGAACGTCTGACAAGGCCACATTACTCAAGGACTGTCTGTGATCGTGGGCGACCAGCATCTGGTGGTCGCTTAGCGATATTGACATCCATGGGAGGCTTCCCTAGGAAAGAGACAAAGTCCTACTGAGGAGGTCTTCGTAGAAAAGGAGGCGGCATTCCGTGGGCATAAGGGATGCCCCACAACAGCCTAGCACCGCGGCGGAATGCTCTCCATTTTCTCAGCCGTATGGGCGGTCGGGCCAGATTGACTCAGGGACAACAGGCCCCGAAATCTAGGAGCGATGAGTGGTCGCATCCAAACAGGTTTCCTTGATGGGGTGTCCGAATCTACGGTCCACGTACCAGCGCTCAAGGGAGCGTGAAAAGCCCGCCGCCCCGGTGTCGACCTGTGTAGCAACCTGGGAGGTTAGAGCGGGACAGGTCTGGTGTCCGCCTGCCATGGCATAAGGACATGGTTTCTGCAAGACATT
Organism: Henricia sp. BOLD:AAB3569; assembly: GCA_037783545.1. Lineage (NCBI taxonomy): Eukaryota > Metazoa > Echinodermata > Asteroidea > Spinulosida > Echinasteridae > Henricia > Henricia sp. BOLD:AAB3569. The sequence continues at coordinate 423,311 of JBBELK010000861.1, read as the reverse complement.
GTGGGCCCCTCCGATAGAAGGGGCATTATCTTGCAAGGGAACACGGCATAGTGCTTATCGAGTGTGCAGGGGAGGTCTCGGCGGGCGGTCATCCGCTCGCGAGGAGAGACCCGCGTACGGACCAAAGCCGGAACGCCCATCTGAGGCGCCTGCGGGGTCCACACTAGGGGTTGTCCAGGGGCTGCGTGCGGCCGATCAGACCGATATAAGCCCCAAAGTGGACAGCCCTCCGCCTCCCCCTGCGCTCCAGGACTCCTCCCGGACGACAAGATCAGAGGCCCAGTGCACTGGCACCGGATGTGTTAGCCGTGTAGCAGTTACGGCAACTGCCGCGGCGATCGCCAGGGCATTGCCACCAGGTCTGGTCATGGGTGGTGACGGATGCCGCACCGGGCATCCCCGCCTCCCCTGAGCGGTGCGTGGGGTGGCACCCCCGACAGCCGTACCAACGGCTGAAGGGGGAACGGGCCACTAGGAACTTTACCGTCGGTGTGGGCACAGCGGAAGTCTGCACCACAAACCAGCCTGCTCCCGCACGGGTCGTACGTAGGGTGTGCTGTGGGAAGGCAAGCTTCCAAGGGGAACGGCCTGAGCCACTGGGCCCGCCCATCACGCCAGCTTCGTTGGAGCTAGCAAGTGGGACGCACGTCGGCGGCACGTAACCGCAGTGTCCGTAGAGGCGCCGACTAGCACCGGGGACACAACTTTTCCCGGCGTACTGAGAAAAGGCAAGCTTTCCTGGGAATAGCCCACAAGGGACTGTCCCCGCCTGACACGCCAGCTCCGATGTGGAGCTAACAGGCGGCCGCACGTCGGAGGAGCGGTCACGCTCTCCAGAGTTGTCCTGCGTGCTGTAGAAAGCCTTCTTGGGGGTTGTCCAGAAGGACTGGCCCCGCCCGCCATGCCAGCTCCGATGTGGAGCTAGCAGGTGGGCCGCACGTTAACTTTCCGGGCGTACTGAGGAAAAGCATGCTTTCCCGGGGGTTGCCCACGAGGGGCTGGCCCCGCCCGCCATGCCAGCTCCGCCATGGAGCTAGCAGGCATGGCGCACGTCGGACCGGAGCAGACACACTTTGTTCCTTCCCCGGTGTGCTGAGGAAAGGCAAGCTTTCCTGGGAATTGCCCGTGAGGGCTGACCTCGCCCGCCACGTCAGTTCCGTTGTGGAGCTGACAGGCGGGCTGCACATCGGAGGCGCGTAACCGCAGGGGAGGTCCGAGCATAGCCCGGAACCCGGAGCGGTCACGCTCTTTAATGCACACAGCAGCACCATACGGTACCGGGGACACGACAACTTTCCCGGCGTGCTGAGGAAAGGCAAGCTTTCCCGGGGATTGCCCACGAGGGGCTGGTCCCGCCCGCCGCGCAAGCTCCGCCATGGAGCCAGCAGACAGACCGCACGCCGGCGGCGCGTAACCAGCGAAATGGTCACGCTCTGCCGGAGTTGTGTGGCGTGCTGCACAAAAGGCAAGCTTTCTTGGGGTTTATCCCGAGGGATTGACCCCGCCCGCCATGCTAGCTCCCACGTGGAGCTTGCAGGCGGGCCACACGCCGACGGCGCGTAACCTCAATGATCCGAGCCTTGTCCGAAACTCAAAACGGTCACGCTCCGCCAGGCCGAAAAACTCTGCATCGTTGAGTTCCCTGGGAGACTCCGAGCTGAGCTCCATCGACCAGCGACAGCAGCCCCCCTAGGGGCCTGCTTTGCTGATCGACGACCGGAGGTGTAAAGTTAGCAGAAAGAGGACGGATCATCTCCGTCCTCCGCGCAGATTGTACACCACGAGTCCCTCGCTTGAATCGGCCTCACCGATCCAGCAGGGGTCTCGCCTTTCGAACCCATAGCGGTACCAGCAGGTATCGCAAGCACGAGGACCGGAGCCCTGTTAGGATTAGAGACGGTTCCGGAGCCCTCTTGGGCAACATCCCCATCAGAAACCGCCATTTTACCTAGCGCGCTCGCGGCGGAGGCTCTAACACTATAAGCAGTTAACAATTAGGCACACACCATTGTTAATAACAGTGAATTGCGCCAAACCTCCACCGTGAGTCGATCATAGTGAATCCAGGGATTTGTTAAAAATCGGGTACTTTTCAGCTTCTTTAACTAAATTGTACATAATTATGACGTGGTACACATTGCAAACGTTGAAGAGAAAAAAAATTCCGCGGTGGGATTCGAACACTCCATTATTCCTAATCGCACAGTGATGTATCCACTTGGCCATTTCTGATACCTGCTGAAGTTCAATTTTAAAACTATTCACCGCACAAAAAATCAAAGCTACTAAGTGACTGTTCTTTATTGTTACAGGATGACTCGTTTGAGAACACGTCAATTCTAAAATATATTTGCTACCAAAGCGTGACAAACGACCCTCGAGCAATGCATAGTTCCGACCTGTCCATCAAGCCGAACCCGCGACCAATCACAGACGGCGCCCACAAAGGTCAAAGTGATGCAATCATCGATCACAATCACGCAATGTTTTTGCCCATACAGTTTGTATGTTGTATGCGCCAGTGACCGGGTGAATTTTGGTTTCAATGTTGGGCGATTCGCTATTCAAAGGTAGGAAAGCGCATTTTTATAAATATATGTCATCCCTGCATTACTAGCCCTTCGCTCAGTGTGTGCTACGGCAACTGTCGACCCTAAAACATAAATACCTTTGAGTTTTCTCCAATGAATCTGTGCTTTCCATGCCGAGTCCCGTTGCTTCGTACGTTGTGTCGCCATTTTTTGCGATGGCTTGTGAGCACATAGCAACAATATCTAAGGGGCGGGGTTAACTGGGCAATCTCGGAACTATGCATTGACATGTACTATGGATTGCGTTAGATTCTTTGTTCAAGTTGTGATACTTTATGTGTCTCTGAGGTATTGGAAGCAGTAAAAGAGCATGTTGTGCAACGTGGCCCCTTGCACGTGGTCTTTTTTGCCCCTCCCACTCTTTACTCCCTCTTCTTTTTTCCGTGTAAGGGCGCCCTCAACTGGCATTGATTTGTGCTATTGCAGCGGCCAGATGTACATGTACACGTACACTGGCATGAGAGCTCTTTCCTGTCTCATAGCTGTACTAATTCAAGATAAATCAATTTGTTCAGTTGTAATTAACAGAGAGCTGGAGCTCGTCTCCCTGTTAGGTTAACTTAAACTTGCACAGAAAAACCAATACGTCAAAAAAATGACTCAGATATTCGCTGCAAAAACTCACACAATCCTGGACAAAATAGTTGGGACAGTTGAAGTGTGTACTCCCGCTCCCCTGTTTAATGTTGACGCCGACTGGTGCAGATTTCAGTGGCGCGCACCCCAGCGACCCAACATTGCGCGGTGGTGCGGGGAATGCACGGGGCTCAGCCAGAGTGTCTCAAGCTATTTTGTCCAAGATTGTAGACTGACATGATGTGCTCTCTGCCGAACGGAATTTGTAAACTGTCTAAGGTAAATTACGAATAGGGCTTCAAACAAACTTACCTTTTGTTTTGTGAGCACAAGCATCTCTCCCGTTGTCTCATTGATCGTCGTATCTGATCTCACTGGGTTGCCATCCAGATACACCCGCTCATACAATCGAGCTGCATATCTATTTTCAACATGTACCTACATACATGTATATATACAGGAGAGTGTTATTAAATGAAGCATTTGTGGATACTGTGCAGTAGAGAGCCCCAATCCGATGTGCGTCCAAACTGTGCGCACCACAACACCAAACTTTGAGCAGGACCAGAACATTCTCTAAACTGCTGGTCCGGGTTAATTTCGACCCCTGTATGTGTCAAGGACTGATGAAAATGAAAAGATGCTTAAAGCTAATGATTGATTATTCTATAAGTATGAAAATCTTTACTGTGGAAACAACCATTAGAATACAGTGAAATCAATGTGAAACAGTTTGCTGGGGTTTTTTTTCCACTGCATTATGCAATAGGATGTGCCTGTTCAGGCCAATTTCATAGAGCTGCTTAACAGCCTATTTTCCCTTATAAACTGAGCGTCAGGCTATTTCATAGACATCGTTAACGGTAAGCAACTGAAAAACATGCCTTAACTGCAGAGCCGATCTTTGCTCAAGAGTAACGCAACAATACATGTAAATAGCCATTTCTAAACGAGCGCATGCTTAACCACATCCACAACTGTGAAATAGGGCTTAATTTGTCTGCTGCAGTAAGCACGCCATTACTGCTTACGTGTGCTTAAGCAGCGCTATGAAATTTGCCCCTGATTATGATAAGTGGTTCAGAATAAAATTAGGTCCATTAATTAACACCTCTTTAAAGGATGGCTCATTATTTATCTGAACAATAGACCAATCCAGTAAGCTCCGCCCATTTAGAAATTGCCTAGCAACATGCTGTGTGAAGTAGAGTCGCATGGCCATGCCGTGCGTCAGCGCGTATTGAAACATGAATACGCACACAGAAACTACACGCTCGAAAGCAAAATGTGCACTTACATGTACATGTAAGTATCTGGTCGTGTGCGTGTACGTACAACACGCCTGCATTACACGTAACGCGCGCGATCGAACAAAAACATTTTGACACATCTAGAACGCAGTGAATGCACAACATACTGTACGTAGCAAAACGACAAGCTAATTTTGGTGAGTTTTTCCCGGGATTAAAAGTAGGTTGGGATAGTCTATGGTCTTATACAATCCGTTTTAAACCGGCTAGGGTCCTCTGCGCTGATAAAAATGTTTATGGTGTTTTTGCATCACTCGTGCTGCATTTCGCCGTAGCTCTGTGCAGAAAATTTTTTGAGGACTCAGCTGGTAGCCAAAATGGCGATCTACTTTTTGGCTACCTGAACCTGAGGCTGTGATTGGTCAATTCCAAAATGGGGGGAGCTTACTGGATCGGTCTATTGAAGAGATCCAACCAAGGATTATCTTCAAGTTAACAGTACAATGGATTAAACAAAAAATAGGTTCAAAAGCTAGCTACATGTAGGCTTCAGAAATTCGGCTAAAAAGGTTAAAGATGAGTAATTTGAGCAATTTCATGTACATGTAGGAATGTAGCATACATTAATGACCAATTTTATTGTGTGCCATGACCAAATAAATTGAGTTGACAATAAACACAGATTTGACAGAAATGGGAATTTTTTTTTTTTATTATTTTTCCCCCCGAAATGGTACACAATCTACCTTTTAAAACAAAAAAACGAGCCTTTGTGTGTCATTGTGTATATATGGGTCATTCCATAAATATGGGGGCCAATTAAAGTGTGACATTTTAATGCATTGATAAAAATGGCTTTTTCAAGTTACCAAAATATTTTGAAGAAATTTCCGTGCAATTCCTGAATAGTGTAGGATATTTGAAACAATTTCCAAACATTTTCCGTAGACATTGGTGTCATAGTTTTTATAATATTCAAGAAAATTGTTTAACGACGTAAGTGGGGACACCAAGGCATTTTTAAATTATTACGATTACATTTCAAGTCTTTTTGACCAGGTTCTTTCTGGAAAAGGTAGCTTTTGGTTTTACCCACCTGTAGAACCTGTACCTTATAAATTCAAATTATATTATGAGCGAAATTTCATTAATTCTTCAATATAAATTTCAAAATGTCACTTGCATTTAGAAGATCGCACCAGTTTATTGAATCGTTCTCGTCATGTTTTGGGTAATATTAACAGGCAAAGGTGTTGTTCGATCTACGAGGCCATATATTGCTCATATGCTGAGGGTAACCGTTCTCTGAAGCCCGGTATTTATAAAAATCAACTCCGGAAGTGTCACGATCGACGTAAAGGGGGACACTGGGTCCCGTATTTATGGAATGACCCATATGCATTGGTTATTGCACTCGCTGCATACATGTATAAGGCTTGCATTTGTTTGGCACCCTGACGAGCATAATGAAAGTTTACTGTAAATATTGGGGTTTCTGTACCGGTATATGGAATGTCTTGATGCATGCCTACATGCACGTACCTTTAAGAGTTGTCCCATTGATGTTCCAATGTATGCAATGGTGTGGCTACGTTCAGTGCTGGTGATGATTGAAGAGCCAAGATGGCCTGGGAGCTGTACTACTGGAGACTGTACAACTGGTTGGGTCCCACTGGCGTATTGATAGGTACTATGAGTATCACACAGATACTGGTCAATGTTTGTAGTTGTCTACATGTATGTACAAAATGTCACAGTATACGTGTGGGGTTGCATGGACATACAATACAAGTTGCATGGCATGTGCACTACACTTTAACTTTAAAGCAAACTTAATCTGACTGGTGAATCCATGGCAACAACAGTGTGACATTATACAGGTACATGTATGTTGCCTGCTGTGAAGGGGGTCATGGTGTTTTATATACAGTAACATTTGTATAATGCCCAAGTCGATCCTTGTGATCTGATTGGACGATGGCAGGTCATGTGTCGTTTAATATTTGATCCATTTAATGCTTGGTCACTATTATAACTGTGCAATTTTGTTCAATCTGCCGTGCAATTTTGTTCCATACATGTACAGGCCTCAACCTTAAAGGCTTCAGAGGGGCAAGGCCACTTGGCCTTGAAGGCCCCCAAAAAGAAGGGGCACCGAAGCCAATTGAAAGGGCACCAAGGCCATTTTTAAAAAATTTTATTTGTTGATGACTCAATTTGAAGATAATGTTTAGGATGATGGTTTTTTTTGTAAGGGTCTTGAAAGGCTTAATTGTTACATGTGTTCTACATTGTAGTATAGATTCTCAAGGATTTGTTTGTGCAGATTTTTAAAAAATATGGAAAAGAAGGATTCTGCTTTAAGGTCTGCACAGACATTATGGAGACCGACTTGGTAAAACACGTTTTTCCTAAGTAGACTAACTTTTTGGTCTACTTTTTCCCTCAGTAAAATGACGATTTCCCGCAGATTTTCTCTTTTTGGAAGTTGAGCTGCGGAAAGAATTGGGAAGTTGACCATGGCTTCGTATCTTCGTACCTTGCAAAGCATAATGAGACAGGCTGAAAAAAATCTATAAGTGTTTCCTCACAAAATCTTAAATTTTTCCCACTCGAAATGTTAGTTTTTTTCCTCATCAAATTTGCACATTCCAATGCTAGACGAGTCATTTTGAAGAAAAAAATCTGATCATCCTCCCAACTCTTACCAAAACGTTATTCACAGACCATGCCCCGCCCATTCATGTGGCCCAGGCCAGGCTTTGTAATTTTAGGCCGATCTTCCCGGTGTCGCGTGTAAATGTTACCGCCATGTAAATTCTTCCGGGTGGCGCAATAGGAATTTCCAGCACGTAGCGGTGAATGTATTTCATTCCGTGCGTGCTAACACTTCCGGATACTCAATACGAACGGCCCATAGTATAGCGCTGTACAAAAAACAAAATGTTCACGTATGTACGTCTGCATTTGCTGTGTGAGCAATTACTACCCTTTTGTGCGCATGCGTGCAACCTAAATTTGTTCACCCGTACCCTTTTTTTACACGTACCAAGCCTATACAGTCAGTGGTTATAAGTTTCGCGCTGAAAAGATTGAGATGCGCCACGTGCAAATATGTATGTGTGTACGTACGTGCACACAACCGTACGTAGTGTACACTGTACACGCTGAGCCGGAAGATTCAGCACAGCACGAAGCGGTGCACTTTGGTTATGCAGTGCGCATGACGTTGCATTACGTAGATGACCAAATTTGGGCATCCCGGATAAATTTACATGGCGGTTAAATTTACACGCGACAGGTGCCCGCGCGCGTTGCATGCATGATGCAGTGGCAGGCTCGACACGGCCACAGCCAATTGGCGTTTGTCAATACCGTTTGACAATACACGTATTCTCATTTTCCAAATACATACACTTAATCCATGAGTGTGGAAGATATTTTCCATAAAAATAACGATCAAGCAAAACACGGTCGTTGCGATGCATGAAGAAAGCCACATGTACTGACTGATCAACTGCATGCAGTAGTGCATATACGGTAGCATGCACACAAAACATGCCATATGTTTTCCAAGAAAGTGTACCAGCCGTGTTGTAAAACGCATGCCGATTGGTCGATAAAAATAATATGACACGTTGGTACTAAATTCTAGCCAATAACGTTTACGTTATCAAAACAGCGATCGGTACGGGTTGGCCTTTTATCAAGCCACTCGCTTGGATTTACTATGTTCACGCGCGTTGCTTTTCGCAGGCTGTTTGTGCCGTTGCACAGAGAACGTATTGGAACAACTTATAAAATGCTAGCTACAGTACCATCATGCAAAGCGCAAGCACGTGCAACGATGTGTGTAGCGATAGTGAAGCCGCGCGCGGAATACTACCGGAATCCTACCAGGACCGGAACAGCTGTGATGCTGTGAGATTCAGAAGAATGATCGAATTGTTTTTTGCGGGAGACATTTCTGCTGCAAATTTGAAGTGTAGTGTTCAGAGATGGAGTGTTGCGATCTAAGGGGCACGTCGGCCAATGTGGCCGTAAGGTATGTTCTTTAAAAGGGCATCACGGCAATTCACTGGGACATCGCGGCAATGGCCGCTGGTGGCCGCTGTAAAGATCGAAGCCTGCATGTACATTTTGTTTCTCCATTGCACGGTGCACCCGCGCCCACTGTGTGCGTGTACAGTATTGTACATGTATGTGATGTCCGTGTATTACGCGAACAGTGAACATGGAGGGTTTTGTACTTATACGATAAAATAAATTTGAAGGGTAAGCCTTATAATTTGTAAAAAATATAAAACAAATAATGAATGTTTTAATTCGTGCAATGGGAGGAATATTTTCATTCTGTGAAAGATGGAATGTGTTCCATTCAACTTGGCTTCCCCTCGTTAAATGAAACACATTCCATCTTTCACCTCATGAAAATATTCCTCCCATTTCACTCATAAACATTCATTATTTGTACATTGTTTAATATATCACGGTAATAGACTAGATTGTGGATTTTCAGTAGTTGAGAACTAATCACATGACCTGCAAGGCTGCAATAAATTTGCAATAAATTTGGTACACTGGTCAGGAGTACATGTACATGTATGAGCAATGTACGTACACCGGTCAGGAGTACGTACATGTACGAGCAATGTACATACATACCGGTACGTGTGCGCGCCCTTGTACATGAGTGATGTATTCCACAGTGTGGCCCACCGTTGATTTTTTTATCATGTACCGTACATACAGGTACATGTACTAGTGTACTTTATGAAGGCTAAAAGTGACTTTTTGACGTACATATAACTTGACATTTGGACAGGATGAGTCACTTTAGGTCAAAAAAAAAAAAAACAGGAAACATGGCCGCCACATTGTACACTGCCTGTATCATGAACACAAAGTCCAGTTTAGAGAGGGGTGGCCGCAGTTACGTGTACATGTACATGTATACATGTATGTGTACAATGTAAGGCATTGGCAGTGAAGATCCATGTCTGGGGCACATACGAAATTTAATACCTACTGGTACTTTAACCTTGCACTGAGTATTTTGCAGATAGTTTGCTTGATATTCTGTTCCTTCTGTTAGACACCCTATAACAGCAGCTTTAAATGCAACTTCAATGTCACTCATATTGTAGACACACAATGCAGAGCCCTCATCACTTGTTGCAAACACAGCATACAAAACTTTGTCAGCAGCATCCAAACTCAATGATGCAGCAAGATCAGAACCTGCAGGTCCAATATGAGCAGCACGAATCAGGCTGTATCCTTGACATTCGATGAGAATCTCTGTGTAGGAGTTGATGTCTTCACTGGTGTGGCAGACTCTAGAAAGATATGAGGTTGGTGGAGTCAATCTTTCCTTATGTCGGGCCACAAAATAGGTGAAGCCTTCCCCAATGAATGCACTGAGATAATTTATCGGAAATGAAGTGCTTCTGTATGCACCACTGAAAGGAATATCATTATCAGTATCATCACTGACAAACAGAAACCCTCTACCTGCTACAAGGGGTCTCCTACTTAAAGATACAATATCTTGATACCCAATTTCACTACTGTACTCAACAGCAATATACAGTTTTTGGCCATCAGGTGTAGGTGCAACAACACCAACAGTTGTTTTTTCACCAAATGCCACAACTTGGTCCTTTTCATCACCATCTGGCATCAGATCCTCTTCTCTTCTAGAGTAGCATTTCCCCCTATCCTCACTGCCACATTCAATGACTCGACCTCCTTCCAAAATCAAAATCTTATTGTAGTTTTTGTAGCTCTCTTCATTTCTTCCTGTGCTACGGTTGGCAACCTGCTTCAAATTCGTGCTCAGTCGATACAAAAAGTTCAGTGCACCAATGTACACATCCCTGGTTCCTGGATGCACAGCAAAGTGATCCAGTTGGGTGTCCACTCCGCGCACTGGTGTGATGGGGTTATCAAAGGATGCTATCTCATATGCAGACAGTCTTCCATTCCACTGTGCACTAGCAACTGGGATGAAGATTGCAAGGAATGTCAGTATATACAGTTTGGATCCTGTTCTACCAGCAAGCTCCATGTTGTTTCGTCTTATTTCTTCAAGTCTGATGAGCTATTATTCAAATGCAGTCCTTGAAACTCCCAATTAGTCCTGTAATAAACAGAAGAGAAATATTGAAAATAATTAAAAAGGGGTATTTTTAAATTTGTTTTTATTTAAACCTAACATCTGTACATGTACTAACTTGGGATGTGGACATGTGAACACCTACTAGTAAGGTGATGTTTTACTTTGGCTCAATAAAACAAAATTTAAAATTACATCATTAAACCATATTTGCATGAAATCTGACATTTTAAGAGTCAAAAATCGTGTCCCTGGATTTTTGGTTATCTCCGTCACGATATTTTGGAGCATCATATCTGATAGAGAACTGACCATGAACAAGACTTGCATTAGTCCATCGGATACCTCAGAGCCTATAGAGCAAGAAATAATCCATTAAAGAAGACTGCAACCCGCAATAGCCAAGGAATTGTGGACTTTCTCAAACAATTACAATACCTTTATTCAACGTCATCTCCGAACGCTTTATAATATTTTTGTTTTTAATCTTTAAAAGTATTCATGCAAACGATCACAATTGTGCAAACTTCCAAGCTTCTGTTGTATTTGGGCTTCAAACAGACTGTGGGTGGTGTTATAAAAGTTTAATTGTTTATTTAGTCATACATGTATATCCGTCACAGTCAGTTCCATCACTTTTTGCCGTGATGGAGATGATTTTTTGCATTTTGGGTCATATCCGTCACGATATTTTGGAGCGTCATATCTGATTTTTTTTTGCATTTTCATTTGCCAATAAAAATGGCAATTAAATGAGGACAATAAGTTGCTTTATATTCTGTTCAAAGCCCTCTGTTCACTGGTTGTTATTCTATGTTTAAACTTTAAATTCTCTTGTTTAAATTTACTCAGTTTCCGAAGTCACTGTCAAAATTTGTCATTTCCGTCACGAAAGTGTGACGGATATGATTTTAGCACATTTTTCCTATGCTATAGCTACAACACTGAAAAGTTAATGTTAATGAAATTAAATAAAACTCCCCTAAAGATTGTGCCGAACGTTAATTATAGTTGTTGTGTACCTTAATGATCATGTTCCACTAAAAATAATCAACATTTGAACAACTTTTTTTCCACGATTTCTTAAGGCCAAAAATAGACACTTATTGAAGAATGACCCATACATGTACATGTACGTTAGGATCTTTGGAAGGAAGACATGGTTAAACCTAAAAAGACACAGGCTCGTCAGCATTGCGCGCACTAAATTCGTGTCACGATATACGCAGCTCCATGTACATAGCAAAGGCATGGAGCTGCGTATTTCGTGGCACGGATTTGGCGTAAGTGCATTGCTGACGAGCCTGTGCCTTTAACAGGAAGAGAAATGGCAAAATTTCCAAGTTGCAGGCAGAATAATCAAGCAAACTGCATGCACATCACACAGACAAACTGGCGCTTCCCATTATTCGCATGGTACGTACGTGTGTGCTTATTGAAATGACTCCTTACATGCCTAATTAAGTGCCAAGTCTAGACAAAATAGTCCCAGTAACAGTACTTTTGCAGCAGGCCTACATGTACATACATGTACATGTAGCTTGTTGGTGTGCTGGTAGTCCTGGAAGTTTTTAGGCACAGTGGCACTGCACATGGTTAGCCCCATTTCACAGTGTACAATCTACCGGGTATACATGTGTACATGTACAGTGTATGTATCTACCAGATGTCTACCCATTTGCACCAATTCTTTCTAACTTTTTATTCGGCATCCATGTATACACATGTATTTTCATCTGTACTGCATGCATGGCCTGTGTTCTTATAGTTGAGTACAAGTTTGATTGGGGTCTCATCTTGGTGTTTGTTTTTTGGTTCTGTTCAAAAGCGAAAAAAAAAAAGACAACAATTTAAAACATTTTTATCACAAATATATATACATACCGGTACTTATGGGTCTGTCCACAGTAATGGGGTACATTTCTGTAACATTCAAGATCTTAGGTCCGTGTTCACTTCAAATGTCTTAATTTTATCTTTAAATTATCAAGCTAAACTGAGGAAATAACTTTTTCACCAAGGAGTAAGAAAGATAGTCCTACAACATACATTTCTGAAAACCCCGTGCACAAATTTTCCTATTACGCGTGTAACAAAGACGGAAAAAATTATCACAAAATTGTCTGTCCACGTTACCTACATGTACGTAATAGGAAAATTTGTACACAAGCTTTTCAAAAATGTATGTTGTGGCAGTAATTTTTTACCTTTTTGGGCAAAAGTTATCTCCTGAGAACAAAACAAGGACATTTCTTTAATTCTGAGATAAACTAAAGACATCTGAAAGGAATTATTGACTTACTTTTCAAATGTACCCTATTACTGTGGACAGACCCATATGTATAAAAAGGTATGTAACCACTGGTTCAGCAATAAGGAAGTAATTCTGTCCAACAACTTCCTGATAAAAACCAGGGATATTAAATCCCATAACACCTTGAGGCATGCTTGGATACTACATGTAATACTGTACATACATGTACATTATGTATGCCACAACTTCATTGCATTGTACACATACCTACAGTATATTGTAGTAAGGAATCCAACCTGAACTAAATTAAAAATTTAGCCAGGGTCCAATGTCCTGGTTTATCAGCAGTTGGGTAAACGGGGGTTCAGGGCGAAGTGGTTTTGGGGCGAAATGACTGCAAATCCTTTTTTGACTGTTTTCTTAAAAGTTAGACGAAGTATGGAGCTGGTTTTTGCTCAGGTTGGTTTTAATCATGCATATATCTTCAATCACATGTACAGGGGGATAAAACTATATTTGTAACAGTTTACCAATCATGTATACTATCTTTAATGATTTTTCCTTTCTCGTTTGATTCTTTGCAGAATTGAAAAAACATTATCTACATGTAGTACCGTAATTTTCGGAATATAAGCCGCCCGGGGTATAAGCCGCGACGCCCGAAAATTCCAGAAACAAGATTCACCGTCGGCGTATAAGCCACCCGGCTTATTAGCCGCACCATTTTGTCGGCCACAGATCGATCACAAAGAACTGCCGCCGTAAGTGCCTCACCGCGGGCCACGTGCGCGCGACCACGCACTGCAGAATTGTCACACTCTCTGTCGGCGCGGCATGTCGCCTCAAAGAGAGCTTTGTGGTCCAGGTTGTTTTGATGACAGCACACTCAAGAGAAAACCTTATTGAAATCAAGAAGTGGCTTTATCGGAAAAGGCGTTACATGTTTATAATAAGTTATAGCAAGGTGCAATGCACTCAAAGTAGGCTAATCTTGTTTCAGTTTGTTTTGTAAATAGATAAAGTACATGTAACTTGACATATTTTAAAAATGCCTTGGAATGTGCATAATGAGAAATCTCCAAAAAATAAAGGAGAGTATAGAAGATGCATCGATCACGAAGGCCGCAAGCCATCAAGATATTCGCTGGATTCTCCGACGGCGGCCGCACGGCATGCAGTGCACCAGGCAGGCCGGTAGGCCATGCACAAACACGGTAAGTGAAAGCAGGGCTTCGTTCCAAATACGCGCACATTGTTAAACGTTTGCAACGTTCGCCAAATACCCAGCTTGTAGGCATATGCACAAGATCAAAGAGCACTGTAACCAGAGGCGAACGTTGCCAACGTTCGCATGAGTGGAACGCAGCCCACGTGTACAAATTGTACACTGCTTTCGCCCGGGCCCGACGCATATGCTATGCAGTGTACGATAATAGCCGGCCGAGTCTCTCCATTACGCGCACCGCGATTGGTTATTTTCAATGCACATGGTGACTTGGCGATTTTGATCTCACCGGCCAAAATAAAATATGCCAAACGTTTTATGTTTGATTGCTTTCGTATTGTACTGCCACTACATTGCATTTGTCATGCGTTTGGGTCCATCACGATTAAACTAAAAACGCAAAGGACAGTGACAAAGAATTAGACATTGTACTGGACCAGATGGACGGGGGTTTAGACCGAAGCTGCAGCAATAATTGGACGGTTCATGGGGCATCTCCATTTTTGCAAAAAAAGTTTATAAATAAGAAAACCAGCTTCACGGTGGTTCTTGCCTGCACGGCCAGCGGCAAAAAACTGAAGCCGATGGTCATCAATGGGCGTCTTGAGCGGAGTATACCAAGGCTGTGCAAACGCTATGCCTTCTTTTTTTCCCGAATTTGGTTATCTCAATAGATCATTCTATGTTGATTGCAACCGACATAAAGGGGCTTCATGTAATTCAGCGGAAAAAGAATGCTACATAGATCTATCGTCTTTTGCTTGGTACCGGGTATTCCCGATGATTTCTCGCATTTGCGTCTGCCCCATATTTTTGTGCACGACGCCGCTATAGTTCATTCACCCCCATTGTATCAATTGGGCGAAATGGCTTTTGGGCGAAGGGGCTCAAGTTGGGCAAAGTGACTGTACATTGTTGGAAAAACATCGTTAATTAAAATTACTTGTAATGATTTTCCATCTAAAACACACATTTCCACAGACAATGACAAACACAGAACTCTTTGGATTTTAAAACAACGCCGACTAAAAGTAAAGAATTGAAGAAAACACGGAAGGAACAGACGCACCAAACGATTTGTTCGGCGTTGGACGAATACTCACGACCGATGGCATGGTCCGATGGCGAACTGGTTGCCTGCACTTGTGCAGTGTCACATCGATGTATGGGTCACAACGAAGATCGGTACACTCTGCACCTGGGAAAATTGCACACCTTTTCGTGCGCGTGCGACGGCCTTCAACATCGTTTTTTGACAATAAAAAATTCCCATAAAAGATTGATAGAATTATTTCAGGAACCACATTACATAATGTACATGAGCATATAATGATTTCTATCTTTAGAGCTCGGCGTATAAGCCGCCCGGTTTATAAGCCGCCGGGAATTTTTTTTTTGGCAAAATCAACGTATAAGCCGCGGCTTATATTCCGAAAATTACGGTAATCAATACTGGATTTACATGTACATCTCAATACTTGATCCCCTCATCTTTGCCGTTCTGTCCCTTCACCAATATAGCCATTTGACAAGGCCTGGTGAATATGGGCGATATGGTGACTTGAGTAGAGTGATCTGCACACGTCGTCGAGTGGCTCATTTACCGTACTTGGCCTTTTTTCGAACTGCAAGGAATTCTTATGTTTTTCTTTATAATCTGCTACCAAAGTTGGTAGCAGAAATATAAGCCAGTCACATGCAGGTCACCCTATGCAAATTACGTCGTCGGCTCCTACAAAAACAAGGGAGGTAGGGTTACGCTTTTGAATTCACTGGGTAAATTAAACAGCAAATAAATCAAGGGCAAAGTACCGTATCAAGGGCAAAGCAATCCCACCCTTTTTGGAGGCATGGTCATGCAAGGCTTAAAAGCGGGTCCGCAAAGAAACATGACAAAATGAGCCTCCTTTTCAATTTGTGAGGAGTGGTTCCCCGATAGGTCACTATACACAAGCGACTGAAACTTACTTAAAATACCGTATTCGATTTATCTTTGGTATAAAATTTGGTTTGGTAATTCTTTCATGGATTTCTGAATTTTTGTACGGATTGATATTTTGCTCAATAACGCTAGTTTTTATTGCATATAACATTACTACTGTACATGTACACTTAAAGGCGAACAGTGTAATGTGTCATAAATATTAAATACATGTGGGTAGTTCTCAAAATTAGGGGTCCAAAATGATTGGTGTCCCAGTTACGTACGACACTCTCTGCTCCAAAAATTACCACTTATAATGACCACAAATTCTCAGTAATGGACTGTGGCCTGTGATTATAGGGGGCAGCATCATTTTCTTCAATATTTTGTTTTCTGATTCCTGAAAAATATTCAAAACAAAAGACCATAATTAAATAAAGGCTTATAATTTGTTCCATGGTATTGGATAGGAGTTTGGTGTCCCGGGTTACCTACGCCAATGAAAATTTGCTGTAGAATGAGTTTGCATTAACCTTGGTGCCATATCTACACACAAACATTAAATTTGAGTGGCATTTGTTCAAATAATAATAATAATTTTCTACTGGGAAACCACTTTCAATCATTAATAACACTTGGAAATCTTAAAAAGCATGTCACACTTTTGGACCCCTAATTTTAGGAATTACCCATGTACTTGTTCAATTCTACAGTTTCTGTCAGTTCGAATCCGGGCGATGGCAATGTGAGTGCATGTGCCCTTGGGCAAGACACTTTGCCATAGATTACCTGGCTAATTTACCAATGAATAATTAACTACACATGGGCATGTATGGGGTCGTGTACATGTATGGGGTCATTCCATGTAAAATCACCCAATGGGTTAAACCCGACCCTCTCAGATTTTGGTGAAACTTTGTATACTTGTTGATTGGGATCCCACAGCACCAAATATCAAAATTTAGGTCAATCGGACCAGTAGTTCCTGGGATACGGCCCCCCCGATAGTTTGAAATTTTTTGCTAAAAAAGGCACGGACGCCCGTGCACCTTTGAACCCTCTCAGGAACTACTGAGCCAATCTTTACAAAATTGTTGTTGGCGGAAAGGGGATTAGTCAAGGATTCCAAATCTGCCATTATTTTGGGGATTGAAGTATGTCGGGGGTGCATTAACCTTTGCTATGACCTTGTGGATCACGTGACCTTAAAATGACCTTTCCTGAAATTTAATCTCCCACTCATTAACTAAAACATGAAATTTTCAGAGGTCTAATATTCTGTTGAGCAGTAATACTGAATCAAACGTTTCACACCTGCAGAGATGATTGATACAGTGCATTACAATGTGCATACCGGTAGATCAAGTACCGGTACCGGTACATGTGTGACAATTGAAAGGTGGTTTGATTTGCATTTCTTTGAACATTTGATGCTTTCAAGTTGGACACAATGTCGGATGTTGATTTGCAAGTATCAATGTTTTCTTCATAATACATTACTAGTTGTTACCGTATATCATAATTGTATGAATGAATTCACTCGGATAATAAAGTTTACATGTTTTTGTTCAAAAATGCTAGACATGGACAATGCGATACGTTTAAATATTAAGCATGCTTGAACATTTTTCAGCTTAAAGATATATTTTATCTTCTTCAGCGCAAACGCCATGTACACCAACCAAAAAGGAAGATAAGTACCGGTAACAGATAAGTGCAACCAATATGCCTTCTCAATCATTTTATTGGTTACCAGACAGCTAGGCCACATTGGTCATGATTGTCAAATACCGGTATGCCATACAAAATGGCTGAAGGCACCCGGGGGCACTCTGTCATGTCTGTATGCCGGTATATGAACCAGTATTAACCCATACTGTGCATTCTAAATTTTGCGGATGTTTTTCTGACTTCAAAAGCGGGTCAACGGGGATCCAAAAAAGAGCAAATACATGTACACGCATGTTTTTGAAATAGGCTCTCTAGCCCTCATTTTCTTTTTCTAAATTCTAAATAAAGAGCCATCCTGTAAATATTGAGGCACGTGAGACTCTGGGCACCACTCTAGGAATCGGAAATGATGTGACGATATTTTTTTATTAGTTACCCTGCACCTTTTTTGCAAGTGTGTTCAAATTTGGTGGGATAGTGGGGTGTTTTTGCCTTCAAAGACGGGCACGCGCACTCGCAATAGGGGTGGGGATATTTTATGTCTGTCCGCAATAGGAGGCCTATTTTGTTTGCGTGAGAATGCACAGTATGGGTCCAGCCCCCCAAAAGGTGGGGTTTTAAGGGGGCAGCCTTTAAAAGCGGGCACGCGCACCCACAATAAGGGGTGGGATTTGTTGTCTGTCACCACTACCATGACTTCAGTGCGAGTCATAACAACTACAGTGTATACACTTTTAAAATTAATTGTTGTTTTAGTGTACATGTACCAGTGAGATGTTTTGATGTATTTTGGATCTAGTTAGATCTCCTGTGTCTTTTGGTAGCAGTTTATTCAAATTCTCTCATCCATATCAATACCCAGAAACCTTATGAAATCTGTTGGCAGTTTTGTCAATTGGAAAATACGGTATACATGTATGTACACATGTACATGTAGGCCTATGTATAGTACAGTGTTTGTTGGACATATTTTCCAACAAGAAGAGAAACCAACCGTGAGTGACAAAAGTAACTCGCATGCACTAAGGACATTTATCCGTCCAAGGACGCGTGATTTAACCGAACCAGAGCGGCAACATTTGATGGTTTCTTTTCAGATTCTCTTCAGTCTATTTCGGAAAGACTTTTAGAATCAAGTACATGTGGGTCTATTTCGAGCCCTTGCAAAATAACCCAATAAGCTGATAAGGCCAGCATATCAATGTATAGCTCGTCTTCAGTTCACACCCAGCAAATGGACTACTTGGTAAGCGAATTCCACCACACACAAAGTGCCATGGCTGTGTTCCAAAGCTTTCCTAATGCAAGATGTCCAACTCATGCCACCGTTTACTCAAATGAGCCACAACCTCAACAAAGGCAAGTTTTTGGGGTTTTGTTTTGGTCTCTTTTTTCATTTCTGATCAGTTGACGCAAGTCGTGTTCCACCTGATGACACCCTAATTTGCCTCATGTGCAGTCATGCATATTTAATTAAACTGCTAACAAAAGATTGTTAATCAGACATATATTAATTATCGGTAATTGTACCGTAGGTATGTTACAAACCGCAAGGTCAGCGGTGGCCCAGATCTGCCTGTGTACGTGCGCGCATGAATATGGGGCGCTAAGGGTTAGTCCCTGAAATGTGCGTTTTTTATTGGCTGTCGCTTGGGTAAGCCCTATGACGTATTTGCTATGACATAGAGAAATTCTCGCTCTTTCACATCGTTTTCATATTTTTACGAGACCTTGCTGCTTTCTGTCGTACGCTGGATTACAAAATTTTGATTGTACTGTATGCTTTCAAAATCACGGATTTAATGTTATTAACCAAATAAAAGGTAATTCAACAATTTATCTTGTTTCTTGTGAAATTTCTTCGTAATCTGTTGAGGTAAAGTAGGATTTTTTTAGCCGCGACATCGATTGTTGTGCGAGACTCGGGCCGACTAGCACCGACTAGCGCTGCCATCATGGCGGACATGATATATTGACTGTTTTAGATCACCATGATCACAGCTTTTAAGCGTACATGTAATAGAAATAGAGTATAAAAATGGCCGTAACTTCGTTAATACTGAAGATATGAAGGTGAGTTACATGTACTGTAGGTATCGAATTTCAAGCCTCATCATTTCCTATTTGATGTTATCAATTATACATGTAGGGTTGATTTTTAGTATGTATACATCTCAATTTGGTAAAATACCGGTATTTTTTTTGTATACATACATTGAACAAAGATTTTAACATGTTTAAGGAAATTACCTTCTGGAATCAACACATAATGTAATTTTAAGATATTTTATTATACTTTGCACTTTTGTCGCAAATGTTGCTTTTCTGTCGGAAAATCACGTTTTCTTATTCAAAAATTGTCTTCAGTTAATAGTGCACAAGATAATCATTCACACGAGCGCAGCGCCCTCTGTTGTCGCGCTTACGCACAGACCGCTCGCCACGTCATTTTGTGCATATATTTATCTCAGAAATGCAACATTTGCGACGGAAGTGTCAGTGGGAAGTATATGCACAATCCAATATCGATTACCATGGTCTTGGGCCAAGACTATTGCGCACTTGATACTGTACCTTATTTACACTGCAGAATTATTTAAACTGCAACGAGAAAAACTATCGTCGAGTTTGAACGTGAGAGAAAATTTTTGCTTCAAAAACGGTGTTGTAAGTATTTCTTTCCAATCATTTTCCAATCATGGACATCTCAAACCATAGTCAGTGAGCTTTCCTTTCATAAAGTGGATTGTTGTAATTTTGCCTCGAAATTGGAATCACACCCAAAAATGTCCTCCTACATGTAGTTGTGTCCTGCAGTGGTTTGAGACGTCCATGAATGATTGGAAATACTTACAGCACTGTTTTTGAAGCAAAAATTTGCTCTTACATTCAAAACGAACGACAGTTTCTTCCGTTACCGTTGAAATAATGGAAAATCATTCTGGGCACGAGAGGGCGCTGTTACGAATTAGTGGCTTAGGCTGTGGCTATGGCTGTTGGGTAGACAATAAAGCTGCGTTCGGGCGTGTACTCGTGTTAACACGAGTACACGGCAAGATTAACGACACTCGGGGCAGTGAGAGTATGCTCTCACTACTCCCGACAAATGGGGAGTGTGCTCTTACTCCTGATGAGTGCCATGTGATTTGTACGAATATAGGTGGAATTTTTTGTGAATTTGCCCAACGTGTCAACTCAATAACTGAAACAATAACTCACTAAGGTTTGTTTTAGACGGCATCAAAGGTTCTCACGACTTCTTGTGAGCAGTGAAACGGCATTTTTTTTGTGCAGTGATGGCAGGAGAAGCGATCTTCACTGATTGCCATTCGCGCACGCGGACTGCGGTCTTGTGATGTGACCCGAGTGCAATGCGCACGCATTACTCCTGAGTAGCGAGAACTGCACGCCCGAACGCAGCCCTAAGGTCCTTAGCCAAAGCCACTAATTCGTTACAGCGCTCTCTCGTGCCCAGAATGTAAGAGCAAATTTTGGCTTAAAAAACAGTGCTGTAAGTATTTTTGTTGAATCATTTTCCAATCATGGACATTTCAAACCACTGCAGGACACAACTTTATGTAGGAGGACATTTTTGGGTGTGATTCTAATTTCGAGGCAAAATGACAACAAACTAACTAACTATCAATTTACAAAAATATATAAACAATCCAGAAATGCAAGCCATGAAATCACGAGGAAATATCACATTCTCTGACATTGCCCCTCATATGTGGAACATTTATGGAAGATTTACGTCAAACTACCACTAAACGGCTTTTTGTCAAAGCGACCCGCGTAGCAACTTTACGAGTGTAAAGTCATTTGACGTAAATATTCCATTTACTGACCGCACAGTAGTCTTGGCTCCAAGACCTTCGTGTTAGTTTTTGTTGTTGCGAGACAGAATTCCCACAGCGCGATGAACAGTGCGCGAAACGAATGAGGGCGTGTTTCCATACATTTTAATCGATTATTTGGTGTATTCGTAACGGTAGTACGTATTCGTTGCACTGGTATCGATACCAGTGGTGCATACGATACTGGACCTTCCCGAAGGTCTTGGCAATCTTGGCAGCAATTCTTAACTTTTTCTTTATTTCTCCCTTGGAAATCCAAGGGAGCCAATCAGTGATTAGGTTTGGACCATATCGTGAATTATTAATTAGGCAAACTAAAACAGGTTGATGTGTGTGTAAAATGCCTACGGGATGTCTGTTGGGTTGAGTCAACAGGCCCAAGTGTTATTTTTGCCGTGTAGGGAAAACTCGGCATCGGGAAAATGTGTGGACAAGCGAGCGCTGCGCCCGGGCCAGGCAACACCGCGCTACCTGCAGACGCAGGCAGCTATATCGGTACGGTCGGCTTCCCGGCCGACGGCCGCCGGGATTTCACCGGGGGATTTCAGTACCCTGGCGTTAGCTTGTTACTCGTCTTGAATTGATTTCTATAGATAATCGACATAAAAATGTGATAAAAACAGAAAAATAGGAGTAAATGTTAAGGAGGTTACCCCGAAGTTTTAAACAAATTGTATTTTTTCTATAAACTCCCGGGTGTTTCCGATGATATAAGAAGCAAAGTTTGGAAGGGAAAACCATATTAATCATGTCCTTATACAGGTCTATCAATTGTACACCCATCCCCGGTCGAGTTGTCCTGCACTCGGTAAAAAAAAGGGTACAAATGTACATCATTACAAACTGTATGTACAAGTTTGACAGTAGTTATAGTCTCAACAACAAACTAATTTGGAATGCTGTTCAAAAAATTTCCCAAATACCAGGGCAAAACAAAATCTCAACACACATTCTTGCATAAATTAGTTGTTGCACATCCTATAATTTTTGTTTACATACCCATTTTTAATGCATGTACCCGGTCAGTAAACACATTGTTTCTGTATTATCATTACCACTTGATCAATAAATGAAAGAGCGTGTAGGGCATAAACAGAAATTCACAGAATGGAATTTTAATATGATGTTTGAAGAGAATAAGCAGTTGCACTTATACTGCAGCACTTGTAGGCAGGATATTTGCATCCAAGTAAAAAAACAAACAAACAAAAAATCAGTATTTAAAATATTCTGGAAACAAAGTGTTTTGTTCTTGCTTGTACTGGTTTGGTTTACATTTGCTAATTTCAGCAATTATGGATTGCCGACATGCAGGCCTAGTTATACAAACAGTATTGATAAACACACACAAGTACTGAAAAAATCCCAAACCCATGAAAAAAAGACATGTATAGTAATAATAGTTTTTATGAAAATCAGAATCACTGTGTCACTGTTTTACTGCACATGGCATTTTATCAAAGTACAAAAACTGGGCAGAAGGGCACTTAACTTGTTCATAACATGAACACAATTATCGAAATACAGCTATACACCATTAGTAGAGGAGAGGTGTTACTTGGAACAGTGGGTATGTTGAAACATTGATATTTTCCACGGCATTAGTTATTTTTAAGAAAAATATCGCATTGTATGCAAATGATGTTCATAGATTCACTCGACTAGTATTTGAGTACAAAATGAGGTTAACGAGATGTCAAATTGTAGTCCCTGTTTTTCGTAGTAAGCTTGCCATTGTCAAACAGGCCAGCGGGTTTAGTTGGAACAAAATGAGGGGGCTAGTTGGAACATGTTTCATTGACCACATGAAACAGGCCACCTGTTTATAGTTGCCATTTTTTTTACGGTCCGGAAAGTGGCAACTATATACAAGTTTCACTGCATTATAAGTTAGCAGTTGTTAATGACTCCCCTGTACCCAAAGGGTTAATTAATTAGCGCCCCAATTTACAGCTTAAGTGTCTGCCTTGCTAATTAAGGTGATTACAGAAGTTATAGTAGTTTTTAAATGACAACATACCATGTTTCAACTTACCCCATAGGTGGGGCTAGTCGGAACAGCTGACATGGGGCCAATTTCATAAAGCATGTTAGCAGAAATTTTTGCTTAATCAAAAATTTGTTTGCTTTATAAAAATGGGTCAATAATCGAAATTGCATGTCAACAAGAATATCTGCTATTCTTGCTAAAAACACAAGTTGAAGTACAATTTTGTTTATTAACCCATTTTTATAAAGCACACAAATTTTTGATTAAGCAAATTTTTCTGCTAACATGCTTTATGAAATTGGCCCCAGGTCATGTTCAAGGTGGATTATCCGAGAAACCAGCGAGTCGTAACATTTTATAAGCTCCATTTGTAGCCCAAATAATTATGAATGCTTAAAGTGGTATAGTTGTTTTTTTTTCTTTAACCCCAACACCCCTCAATCCTTAAAAATCAATATGATTTTACAATAACCCTAGGGAGTTAGGGTTAATAAATTATGTTACTGTTTTATAGACGATTTTGTGAAAAATTTTCCAACTAACCCCACTCTCCCCTACTTTTTATGGGTATTATGTTTTTGGTTTTGGGGGCTAAACATTAACCATGTGCACACAAAAGGTTGTTTTTACTGGACTATGACTGGACATTTAATTCTATTGCATTTTTTTCACTATTTTCCACTATTTACAAAAACAGCAAGATATGTGATGACAATGACAATTATACAAAACACCCAAACAAATGTTGTTGGCACCCCAGATCGAAGGATTGCCAAAAAAGCAGACTAATCACTATCGAGTGGCTATATATCGGCCCAAACTGTTAGCAAAATTAAGAGAATTTAAAATCAAAATTTTAAAATAATTTTATCTTCGACATTATACTAAACTTGCACTGTGTCCAAATGCTGGTACTTTTGTGAATGGATATTCAGGACATAAGTGCAAACATTAACAATTCCATTTACTTATAACCAAAATAAAAATCTGAGAGCTAGAACAATAAAAATGACAATTAATTTTACACGAACAGTAACTGAAAATGTTAGCACAGACGTTATGTAAAGAATTTGCATCATATCAAATCTCTACACACACAAAAAAAGAAATATAAAATTTGTGTCTGCATTAAATTGCAGTCACTGTCTGGGGAGAGCCAGAGTTGTCTTAATTTTACTTAATTGAATGAATTCAAATGAAGGCAGGAGTATTAGTATCATCATAATCTAGAAAATCTGACAAGAGGTCCGAGTGCAGGAGGAGCGAATAAATTTAACCTGTCCATAATTCTGCAATTGAGTTAAACCAGGTCAGAAATGTTTGCATGAAATCTGTTGCACAAACTATTAATAAAAACAACAGATAGGAAAGGTAGTTTACTGAGTAAGGGCAGATGAAAGCAGTGAGTTGAGTAATCAATATCATCAAGAGCAAGAAAAACAACAAATTAAGACTTTGATTGTTTGATTTGGATGTCATCTCTTCTTTATATTAGGAGAATTTTCATTTCTTTGTTACTCGGGTCGGGGGAGTGTGCAAATTTGGGGCGGGGGGAGGGGGACGTGGGTTTTTTTTTACCTCACTTCCCCTCTGAATTCTAGTTCCCCTATTTGGCATAAGCTTCAGTCATTCTAGATCTGAGGCACAGTTCACAACGCGGAAGCTGGACCGGGTAACTCCCCCGTGCTCACATGTTCGGCAAGTTCTATCAATCTATGCAGAGCTAGCTAGACGTGGAGTATATTTTCTCCACGTCTCTGCAGTCTCTGGTATATGTTTACCGAACAGTTGACCTGTTGACCTTACGCGTTGTGAGCTCTTTGCTGATGCATACATTATTTTACAATCGTCCGCCAATCATCAACCACGCCAATGAATAATGCATATATCGTCTGATATTAGCATAGTCTGGTCACGCCCTCAAATGCCAAGATCGTAAAGACGTTAACTGGGTCCAAATCCACACGTACGACAGTCCAAATACAAGTACTTGAAGTGCGCCCTCTATTGGGCATGCAAGTGTGACAAACACAGACAGTTAACGTCTTTAGTAAAGACTAACCGCACAGTGGCACGCTAAAACAAATCCCCCCTCGTCCAAAAATGGTACGTGCTGGATCTGGTCTGGTGCTTGACACGTTATACGCGAGCGCCATAGCGCAGGCAGGACTTCAGATTTCAGCCACCGAGAGTGGAAATGTGGAGAAGTAAAACGTGCATTAGTTGAAGTTCTACTTCAGAATGTAAATTTGATGGTGAAATTGATAAAAACGAAGCCGTGTACGTCAGTCTTGAGAGTATTTCGGCCAGGGAGGTATGTAGAACGTGTGGAGATTTAGATTTTACCAAAAATAGCAATTTCCTGTAAAATGAGTAAACTAAAGATTCCATTTTGGCAACGGTTTTGATGGGGGGAAAGATGCTGTTCTTGAAAGCCGTACAGTTTGACCTGGACGGCTTTCAGTATTTGGAAGTAACATGCGGTTACTTCCAAATACTGAAAGCCACCCAGACCTCACTGGGTGGCTTTCAAGAACAGCACTTTTTTTTTCCCATCAAAATCGTTGCTCAAAATGGAATCTTTAAACAAGTCTTTTTACAGGAAATTGCAATTTTTTGTTAAAATACAAATCTCTACACGTTCTACATACCTCCCTGGCCGTAATATCCTCAACAGTGGCGTACATTCGTCCTTAAAACCCAAATATTCCAAGAAAAATCTCGGACCTCGTCTTGCACGATTATCTCTTAGATTTAAAATGGCGGACTGTGCGCGTCACGGAGAAAGAGGGCGCTATTCAATTGAGTCGGTATGGCAAGCCAAAAGTCATATAACGTATTGCGGCAACGCGTTGCGAAAATATCACAACGGGTTGTGCTATCATCCAATCATACATTACCCCCGTCAGACTGGACGCGTGACGGCGACGGCGATGATTTCACGTTGCGCGATTGCATCACGTCTGGTAACCAATGCGCATTGGTATTCCTTTGTACACAGACTAGGCAGATAGACTTTTTGAACACAACATGACAACCAGACAACGGCTAGGCGGTGAACATACCGGTTTGTTTCGCTGGAATTGTTGGCAAAACAATCATCGTGGCTGGTTATTTCCCTCAAGGACCTGCGTAGTGGTTATGCCTGACAAGGTTTTGGTGAGTCTTAGGGGGAATTAGTGTGTCACGGTGAGAAAATGACACATTTGTTTTGTGATAGCGTGTTCATGTTCTTAAAGCTTCTCAGCTCTACTGCTAAAAAGACCACATCCCAATGAAAAATGATAAAGCAAGAGCTGAGATTATCTTAGCTAAGTGGGAAGTATATCTTAGAATTGAATAAGCTATCGATTCCAACATATAAATTTACCCAAATCCGTGTTCAATGTATATGAAAAAAATACCATTGAAAGTGTAGGCTATAGGGGGACGCAACTTTACTGGAAGTTCCGGTTTTGTGACCTGCAGCGCGGTGAAAACAAACGCCCGCTCGCACGTTGCTCAATGCGAGCAGCCGTTTGTTTTCACCGCGCTCGAGGTCACAGAACCGGAGCTTCCGGTAAAGTTGCGTCCCCCTACATGTACATGTATGTATTCTGGTATTGTAGCTAAGATAATCTCAGCTCTTGCTTTATCATTTTTCATTGGGATGTGGTCTTTTCACACTAGTAGATGTGTTGGGATGTGGTCTTTTCTACTGGTGAAAAGACCACATCCCAATGAAAAATGATAAAGCAAGAGCTGAGATTATCTTAGCTAAGTAATGTAGGCCTACATGTTATGTGCTATCATGGAGTCCTCCATGGTGCTATGTAGCAAACTTACTTACCACGTGTTTACTGTGTGCTGCCTGGTGGTAATAAAGAAGCACATTAGTCATCAGTTAGTTGGCCTACACTGACAGTTTATACGGTAGTTGACCTAACCATGGAGCTCCATGACCTAACTGACCACAACAGGTTACACTCTCACAAAATTAGGACTGGGCTATTAAAATGATACGATAGCATGCATGTCAACTTGTTACATAAAACTACGTCCATCTAGTTCGTTAAATTTCATAAAACTCTCTTGTCGGGCTGTTTGCGCCGTAGTAGTATTTCCTTGTTACGGTGTCCTAGAGTCGCCACAGTGAAAATATTTAATAAACTGCAATGCTGGGTAATAAATTGACTGCGCGCGATCGTGCACAAGGCGCAGTGCACTAGTCTCGTAACCAGACCAGGGGCCGATTTCACTAACACAATATTTTGCGATCATCGTTAGAATGCGATCATCGTTAGAATGCTCGGATGTTGTGGAATAGAAGCATCCTGAGAGCTTAATACTTGAACGGTTGCATCTATTGCATGGCTCCTAAGAGTTGAAGGGCGGAGATGTGGCTCTAAAATGTCAATAATTCTCATGACACCATTTCGCGTAAACCGATAATATTTGTGCATCTTTTTGTCATTGTATGAATCCAAAGAATTTGTCCTGTCCCTGAAAACCCTCTCTCTCGGTAATGCTTTTGCGTTGTTTTGTACAACAACTGAAACGCCATTTCGAGACACACTATATAAAAATCACCAAACCTTCAAAATACTAAACAAATGGCGCAGTATTGTATTTTAGCGATGAATGTTTCCATTTACGATGACAAATTAGTCGTCGCTAAATATTCATCGCTAAATAACAACTAGCGATGGCCAACGCCATCGCTAAGTTTTTGTGAAATCGCTCTTCGAAGTTGATCGCAAAGTTGCGATGGATTTCGAGTTTAGCGATTAACAGCATTGGATATATTTTGGTATTATTGGAAATTAGATTATTTCATTTTTTACTATTAATTTCAATGAAATACGTCTTTTTAAGAGGCCAACTACATTTTTGGACAGCATTTTTTAAAGTTGCAGGTAAATTGAGGGAAACTTAAGGTTCTGACAGCATATTATCGTAAATACACGTGAAACACACCAGATGACAAACAAATTTAGAAGCGTTCAAAACATAATTATTGATTTGGGCATTAGCGATCATCGCAAAGCGTTAGTGAAATCGGCCCCAGGGCTGCGTTCCAAACACGCGAACGGGTTGTTAACGTTGGCGCCAACGTTTGCTCAATGTGGAATGGATTGTCTGCCAAAATACATTGTCAATTAAGATGGCGGCCTCCGCAGTCACAGCAGTCGTACCTAGGTTGTAATAATAATGTGGCTCTCCGCTGCTTACCAATCTTTTGAGGAAATGTGACACGTTGCTAATGATTGTGTATCGCAAGCGATAAGGGAGAAAACCACAAAAGGCGCAATTCGTTTGTTATTTTCCAAACTACAAACCATCGTCTGTCATCTTTCATGCCATGGGCACCATTTTGAAATGACTCGCGAACATCGCGAACAATCCAAAAGTTTGTTGGCCAACGTTGGGGACCGGGAACGTTCAGGGCGCACCAATCGTTCCACTCGAAATTGTTGGTCAACGTTGCCGACGTTTGCAAACGTTCGCGTGTTTTGAACGCAGCTTTGTTCTGGATGCTCGCATGATCAGGTCTGGGAATCACGATGAGAGCTCATCGCTGATTGGTTGAGGCCCGCACTGAATGTCGGTGCGAGACCCCTGCGAAGCTTTTCGCCATTATCATAAGCACCGCCAATAAAGCTCCGAAAGATGGAATTCCAAAACGGACAGGCAAACGTCGTACTTCAGTTTTCAAACCTCGTAGGCCTACATCAGTTTTCAAACGTACGTCGTACTTCAATTTTCAAACCTCGTGGTTCAATTTTTTAAACGTCGTACTTCAGTTTTAAAACGTCGTACTTAAATTTTCAAACGTCGCGGTTCAACTTTCACACATCCTGGTTCACCTTTTCAGCAGAATGGATCCACCCATCGCGCAACGCGATTTAGCGCAGGTCGACCAATCGCGCCCAAAAGCCACCCACGGTCGTTCTCGACAAATTTAATTGCGCCCTCTGCCGTTTTACTCCTGCCAGTTCTCAATGACGTCATGCTATTTAGTATAATGTTTTGACGTACGATGTTTTTCATCCATATTTGCATACTAATTTTCTTCTTCGCATCTCTATTCGCCATTGTATCTGCATATTTAAATCGTACTCCGCTAGTCTAAACCATGACTTTAACTACTAATTACAGCTGTTTAATTCAAGAAAATATGAATTATTCAGGATTATGATGCTTCTGAAGTGGCACGTTGTAACCAAAGTTTACTCCCCGTGGAAATTATTTATTTGTCAAACATGTCAAAATTTGTCGTTTTTCTCTGCAACTGGGGTTTTGTGAGCCATGGCACTACCACTGTCACGATATATAAGAGTTCCTGCATCGACTGATGTAATGTGAAGGTAAGGGGAGCGGTAGATTTTTAGAAATGTTAGTTCCCATTTCCTTGTTTTATCGTGCTTGACCCGTCATGCCCGTGGCGTGAGTGCGTGTGTGCGTGCGAGCGTGCGTGCTAACCGCACAGAGGGTTACCCGCACAGAGCTACGTGCGGTCGGTCGGTTTGTAGGCAAACGGTCGACTTGACCTGATTTCGTTGGTACATGTGCATATTCGGTGTCAGGTCAAGTCGACCGTTTGCCAACTCGACTCCTACCAACTCGACCGTCGTACCAACTCGACCGTCGTACCAACTCGACCGTCGCGCGCTCGACCGAGGGAGTCAACTCGACCGTCGTACCAACTCGACTCCTACCAACTCGACCGTCGTACCAACTCGACCGTCGCGCGCTCGACCGAAGGAGTCAACTCGACCGTCGTACCAACTCGACTCCTACCAACTCGACCGTTGTAACCGTTGTACGTTTAACTGCATAAGTCAACTCGTCCGTTGTGTCCCACTGAACTAGTACATCATAGCCTTGCATGGTGAACGGCAGCGGGGCGCGGCGCGGCCCGTGACTGTTTTAGCTCGCCAAATAGGATTTACAATGTCTCGAAGTTTCTACCCCAAATTCAATTAATAGTAGTTCTTATAGAATAACAAACTTTGACAATTATGTTATTTTCATGCACGTGTGATTGAGGATACATGTGTATAATCTATGATAAAACAACAGTTTCGCAGTTGCACCCACCCAGCCCGGACAAGCCCTGCTCAGGCAGCCGCCGCCGTCGCGGGCCGGTACGGTCAGCCTGCCGTGCACGGTGAACGGCAGCGGCGCGGCCCGTGATCGATTCAGCTCGCCAAATAGGATTTACAACGAATTGTGATTTTTGTTTAAGAAAACGTTTTTATTATGTACAATAAAAATTCAAATCATCGTAATTCTTATAGAATAAGAAACCTTTGACAACTATGTTGTTTCCATGCACAATTTGTGTCCCAACTTTGTGGAACGATACGTTTATATGTCCACGCTGTCAAGATATAGCACTGAGACGCATTTTACAATAATTCATTTAAAAATTATATTGAGAAACCTGCATAGTGCATGGACAATGCGTGAGTAAAATTAACATTGTTAAGACATCACGTAAATTTTACAGGGAAAGACATAACTATTTCTGCATTTACTTGGAGTAAATGATCCAAATTAATGTTATGCAGGCCTTGAAATAACTCACAGCAACACGGCAAATTGCAATCGGTGCCCTATGCTTTTGCCGTATTGCCCTTAAAAAGTTGTCACACAAATTTTCCATTTCCAAAATTGCTGTGCCTTTTAAAAAATAATGTTTTTGAATTTTAAATGTTTAATATTACCAATTGTGTGTTTGATTGTTAAATTGTTATTTGCAGTAACAGGACCATAATGTAAAACAGCCTTTGAGCTGATAGTGTGTATCTTGTATAAAGATATAAAAAATAAAATTAAATAAATGAAATTTGGGGTCTGGTCATATGTACTACATGTAGTTGGGCATGTAAAAACAAGCTTTACATGTTGAAATGTTGCTTCCGTATCGAAATAGGCTTAGGCCTACTCCAGTAGCAATCATGGAAGCGGTATTACAATTCCCTTTTTGGCATTTTTATTTGTGTTTAATTCTTCACCGGAGAGGAAGAGGAAGAGGAAACGGAGCCGGCCTCAGCCGGGGAAATGAGTCGGCGCTATAACTCATAATTTGGTTGGGCCATAGCTCCATGGTTGGGCCGGGTTTGTTTTTTTCCCAACGCCAATTCGATTGAGTGATACTATAGGCCATTTCCCTTGATCAGTCCGCCCGGGGTAAAAGCTGTGAAAAAAGCCAAAAAACCTATATAAAAGATTCCAAGAATCGGGATATAACTTTGCAGTGGCGTTTGTAACTCACCAAGTTACAATGGTGGCGGCAACTCTTGTGAGTCAGGCGGCCCACTGTGACGCGGCGGCCTGTGACACGGCGTCGTCGCTGTTGAGAGTCATGGTCATTGTCATGCTGTCAGGCGATAACGACTGTGACATGACATGACAGCTTTGCGGTTGAGGGCAATGCTGATGTCAAAGAGACCGTCCAAGTTGTCAATCAAGTTACACAGGAGCTTTGCATAGTCACTGACAAACACACGATCGGCACGTTAAACATCAAAAAACATTTCCGCCATAAAATTGGGGCATTTTAGATACTCGTCGTCATTCGTTCGAATACACCCAAACTCGCTGCTGCTTGTACCAACGATGCCTGCCCGTACCAGAAGACTGAAGACGGCTACGATGCCTGCCCATACCAGAAGACTAAAGACGGCATCGAAGCCTGCCGCCACGAAGTTTCCCTGTCTCAAGTGTTGCCAGGAGGTGACCTCAAAGCAACATGCCATCCAATGCGATGAATGCCAGCAGTGGCAACATCGCCGATGTTGTCCAGGTTAGTTTCTTTGGTTGTTTCTTTGGGTTCCCGCTGTAGGGAATTTTTTATTGCGTTAACGTAATGGTATACCTTTTTACGGGATCAACCTTATTAAATTCAAATTCCTAACAATTTAGGAAATTCCCAATGTTCATGTCCATTGTACAACCCAAGTCAAAACGACGGTACTGAATTTCGTCATCAACATTTGCCACACGGACGACGAATGGAGCAATTTTGTAATTTGGAAAACAAATTAACACGTGTTCATATTTGACTAAAGCGGGCCTCCCACTGTGTGATTTTTGCTATAGGTACGGTACGATTGGCTACGATTTGCTACGATTGTGTGTAGAGTTTATGGACAGTCTCTGGTTATCGTACCAATTCGTAGCTAATCGTACCTATTTCGTAGCAAAAATCGCACAGTGGGAGGCCCGCTTATAGCGGGCCTCCCACTGTGCGATTTTTGCCACGAATTTCCTACGAATTGCTACGATTTGGTACGATTACCAGAGACTGTCTATAGACTCTATACACAATCGTACTTAATCGTAGCTAATTGTGGGAGGCTCGCTTCACAGCTATAAGTGGTTCTCAGCAACCGAACGAAATTTAATGCATTTCATGTTTATTTTAAACTGCCACTCTATAGGCAAAGGGCTACAAAAGTTGATAAGTATTAAGCGGGCCTCCCACTGTGCGATTTTTACCACGAATTGGGTACGATTAGCTACGATTGTGTGTAGAGTCTATGGACAGTCGTACCAAATCGTAGCTAATTCGTGGCCAAAATCGCACAGTGGCAGGCTCGCTTTAAAAGCAGGCCCCCACTTCGATTTTTGCCACAAATTTCCGACGATTAGGTACGATTGTGTGTAGAGTCTTTAGAGAGTTTCTGGCAATCGTTCCTATTCGTAGGAAATTTGTGGCAAAAATCGCACAGTGGGAGGCCCGCTTAAAGTAGACGACGAACGCAAGGGCCTATTTCATAAAGATTTTTGTTCGAACGCGTTTTTCGTCTGCTTTACTTGTGTCTGTCAACATCAAAATTTAAAGTAGGCCTACAGTCATTGGTACCGTTTCCATCTTTGGATGATTATCACCTCCACAGAAGACCCTTGCCTGTCGCTGACTGGGATATTTCATCTGTTGGAAAATAAGTCTCCAATTTTGCTGAAACTGGCGAAAAAAAAGATGGAGTCCCGTTAGCAAACAAAAATTTGCTTTATAGCTTTTCGTATAAGTTATCCCCCCTTATTTTAAAATCACAAGACGTCTATGATACCAATGCTAACAAGAAACACGTGATTTTTTTCCTGTGTAAAATTTGTGGGGAAAATTGCCAAATGAAATGCCAATTATAAAAAAAGTTTACAGGTTAACTTTTCAACCATCCATGGATTTTTCAGGTTTTCTTAAGTATGCGCCATGCTTATGGTATTTCTTTTCTCTTGGCAGGTATCACCTTGGCATTTTACAGGGAAGCCATGAAGAGTAAGAACCAATTCTCCTGGAGGTGCGTCATGTGTGCTGCAGCCATGCCTACATTATGGGAGGTGACTGCCAATAGGACGCCGGTAAGCTTGCAAGCAACACTAAAAGAGAAAAATATTACATGTAATTCTAATAAGACACGACATAGCAGCAGAGTCCATCACAAGTCCTCACAAATCCACAAAAGGTCCCTGGGTCTTAATTCAAGTCACATGCTATTCAAATGAACTCCAACAATGGCATTCTTTTGTGCGTATTCAACATTTGCTTCTTGTTATTGCAGTCAATTTCACGAAACTTACGCAGTTGCGTAAGCCCACTCGCGCAATGTTTTATTGCGTAAGTCGAGCAACAATTTAGCGATGATAACATATGCAAGTTGTGACTCAGTTTCTCTGATTCCATCAACAGATTGTACCAGTAGGTGAGAGCTGTATGACCCAGCCAGCCACATCATCGACGGAATTCTCAATAGAAACATCACTGAAGACGCCCCTGTGCCATCCCTCCCAAAGGCAGCCTGCCTTACTAGAACGGCAAACCGCATACGGCAGAAGCAACGACCACAAGACCCAACTGACCTGGATTTCATTCTGGAACAGAACACTATTCCTGACAGTAAGTTTATCATTACATGATGAAACTGTTCATAACAAGGCCCATTTAACATGTTTATTGCATTTAAATGCGAGTTTTGCCCAGTTTTATTCTAGCTTCTAAATTTAAAGGAGCGTATTCAGATTTTAGTAATGAGAAAAACATAATATATCATATAATATCAAAATTAAACACAATCGCACAAAAATTATATGTTCAAAATGTGACCTGAATACGCCCCTTTAATCTTTTTATATCTTTTTATCTTACAGATTTTCTCCAGAAGGATGTCTGGGTGAAGGAGAGAAGGCATCTTCTTTTTTCTACTCCCAACCAACAGGTTCTTCTAGCACGGGGTTCGCGTTGGTACATGGATGCCACATTCAAAGTGGTCAAGGCGCCATTTACCCAACTGCTTGGGATTCACTGCTTTGTAAGAAAAGAGGATGCAACCAAACAGGTTAGTGAACACACATTTATGTCATAACTTTTTAACCATGAAAATATTGTTAGCCGGAGTTTGTAAAAGTCATTTTAACGAGATACTTTGCAATGGTTGTCATAGTTTGAAAGAGTCAAATATTTCATTTCACAGTGGATAACCAAATTTTACCATTTTCTGTCAGAATTACGCACGACAGCCCTGGCATCTGGATCTTCCGGTTCTTTTTCAAAAATGGCTATTTAATGAACAGGAAGTGCATAGTTTGACTTCTTAATACGCTTCCATACCTTTTACTGCCATGTACAGGCCTTATTTTTAAATATCCGGCGTGGAAAAAAACTAATTTCTTTTTTCTTAGTGTCCATGGTGTCCTGCACTTCCTACGCCTATTTCTTCGAAAATTTCACTTTGTGGATAGTCGATGTGGTGTATGATTACAAATTAGTGCAATACATGGTAATAAAAGGTATGTAAGCGTATTTAAAAGTCAAACTAGGTACTTTCTGTTCGTTAATATCAATTTTTAACAAAAGATCCGGAGGGTCCGACTTTCACAGACTGCCCTATCCTAGCTCACTAGTCCACTATAAAGTAGGCCAAGTAAAGTAGTAATAATAAGTAGTAAGTCATGTCAACTTCTCAAATGTTCTAACCTCTTACCATGCAGCTAATATGAACAGAGTCAGTCAGCATATGCAGCATACCCCTCTCCTGGGGCCAAGAGCTTCATCAATCATTTGTCAATATACGTACTTCATACAGCTAGCTGGGTCTACGATATACGAACAACATGGTGCTGCATGTTATTCCCTTCACTTCACGTCGAGTTGGCTAGCGGTCGAGTTGGCCCGACGGTCGAGTTGGCCCGACGGTCGAGTTGGCCCGACGGTCGAGTTGGTCCGACGGTCGAGTTGGTGCGACGGTCGAGTTGGTACGACGGTCGAGTTGGTACGACGGTCGAGTTGGTCAACGGTCGAGTTGACTCGACTGTGAAGTCGAGTTGGTCAACGGTCGAGTTGGTACGACGGTCGAGTTGGTACGACGGTCGAGTTGGTAGGAGTCGAGTTGGCAAACGGTCGACTTGACTGTAAACATCAGGTCAAGTCGACCGTTTGCCAACTCGACTCCTACCAACTCGACCGTCGTACCAACTCGACCGTCGCGCGCTCGACCGAAGGAGTCAACTCGACCGTCGTACCAACTCGACTCCTACCAACTCGACCGTCGCGCGCTCGACCGAAGGAGTCAACTCGACCGTCGTACCAACTCGACTCCTACCAACTCGACCGTCGTACCAACTCGACTCCTACCAACTCGACCGTTGTAACCGTTGTACGTTTAACTGCAGAAGTCAACTCGTCCGTTGTGTCCCACTGAATTAGTACATCATAGCCGGCGTGAAAATAAGCATAATGTACCCCCTAATGTATAACAAAAAAAGGACAGCCCGTGATCGATTCAGGATTGAATGTCTCAAATTTCTACCTCAGATGATTTTGGTTTAGGCCTATATAGGCTGCATGTACTAATAATTCAAATTCAATTTCCCACCTTTAAAGATCGATTAGGTATCGGTTAGATCATTATCATGTCAATATACGTACTTCATACAGCTAGCTGGGTCTACGATATACGAACAACATGGTGCTGCATGTTATTCCCTTCACTTCACGTCGAGTTGGCTAGCGGTCGAGTTGGCCCGACGGTCGAGTTGGCCCGACGGTCGAGTTGGTACGACGGTCGAGTTGGTCAACGGTCGAGTTGGTCAACGGTCGAGTTGACTCGACTGTGAAGTCGAGTTGGTCAACGGTCGAGTTGGTACGACGGTCGAGTTGGTACGACGGTCGAGTTGGTACGACGGTCGAGTTGGTAGGAGTCGAGTTGGCAAACGGTCGACTTGACTGTAAACCCATTAAACACACGTAAAACTTGTAAATTATAATAATCTACATGAGAATAAAAACCAAAGTCATCCCTGCTCTTTTATTACGCAATAAAACCTAAAAATACGTCCTTTTTTTCGGCGATTATTTCCTCGGTTAGTGGGGGCCGCCATGTTTGTTTTTCATTGAACGGTGACGTCACGGCAGAAGGCGCACTGGAGTAACAAAAACTCTACAAACAAATTGAGTGAAGTTTCCAGCGTTGCGTAAACGTACATCAGACGGCCGTGTGCACCCTAGATAGACCGTGGCCGAGTGGTTTGGGTCACTGACTCGCAAGGTGAAAACCTGGGGTTGCGTGTTCGAACCTCCCCCGGCTGCGGTACCTGTGCCCCTGAGCAAGGCACTTAACCACACTTGCTCCATCCTTTGGAAGGGATGTAAAACCGTTGGTCCAGTGTGTTAGGTAACGGTAACGCACTTTACAGATTCCAGAGCATTCTTTTGTTAAGAGCAAGGGGCCGGGGATTCCCCGGTGTCTCTGCAGTGGCCATTTCTAATTCTTCATGTGTTTCCTCACGTGACAGTGCAATGTGCACCTTTGAGGAATCCTTGGTATGAATACCAATATGAAATAATAATACAACGAATGAATATGAGGACCAGCTATATACCGGCATTGCGTCATGTATTTATTTTTAGGAACGCATAACCGTTAATTTTCAAAGCGCGCGGCGCGCTATATACGGCACGAGTGTATAACAAATCATACTCTTGTAGCGTTGGGCGGCTTTTGGGCGCGATCGGTCGATTTGCGCTCAATCGTTTCGCGCGATGGGTGGATCCATTCTGCTGAAAAGGTGAACCAGGATGTGAAAGTTGAACCGCGACGTTTGACAAGTTGAACCGCGACGTTTGAAAACTGAAGTACGAAAATTGAAAACTGAAAACATGCATGTAGTCAGGGAATATTGCCGAAATCTGGGAACTAAATCCTTACCAAATTATTTCTTCACCAAATTGTTATTCAAGGTGTCCTGTAACATCTCCTAAAAATTTGAAATTCAGCTCCCCTAGGAAAACCCGTGACAGCTCTTTAAAGTTGGGGTACCAGGAACCATTAATCCGGAAATATTAAAAAATTTAAATACTATATCAACTATCTTGTGGGGGTCAAATGAGAGGTTTTTCGTGATTCTGAATCAATTGTAAACATTTAATTTGCATCATATCGACTTTTGGATGACAAACTGTGATGCTTAGCTTTTTTTTTGATTAAACGTATATATATATGTAAATATAAACATACATATACACTTGCGCATTCAATTCAAAAGGTAGTAGTCCATGAGTCAGAGGGAGCCATCGTGCACCCCCCCCCCCCCCCCCCCCCCCAACCCCCCCCCCCCCCACGTGAGAAATATGTGGGTCAATATAGCACCAAAAATACCCCAACATAAAAAACCTTACAGACATGGAAGGGGGGGAGACAATGACTTCTCTAATATAACTGCCTATGTCAGATATCTAATTTTATTATTTATTATTGTGTATAACATGATACTGTGGCAAGACTGGCTGCACCAGTCACCATATGAGCCGCTAAGGCAGGGTGGGCCACTCTGCCAGAATTGCCTCCCTGACAACCTGCACTTCTAGGGCTGTTTTTGAGACATGGGGTTCAAAAAGTCTGGTCAGGCCCATGCAGGTTTAATCACACTTGGCCATCTCAGTTCAGCCCGAAGCCATCCCGGTTCAGCCTGAAGCCATCCCGGCCCGAAGCCATCCCGGCCCGAAGCCATCCCGGCCCAGCCCGATGCCATCCCGGCCCAGCCCGATGCCATCCCGGCCCAGCCCGAAGTCATCCAGCCCCAGCCCAATGCCCTCCCAGCAAAAACCTAAAGTCCAAAAGCCCAGCCTAAAGTCCCAAAGCCCAGCCTGAAGCCCCAAAGCCCAGCCTGAAGCCACCTCAGCCCAGCACGAAGCAACCCCGGCCCAGCCCAAAGCTACCCCGGCTCAGCCCAAAGCCCTCAGGCCGAGTCTGAAGGCCACCCTAGTCCAGCCTGAAGCTGTGGGATGAATTCGGGCTGGGCCAGGATGGCTTTGGGCTGAACTTAACTGGGATGGCTTCGGGCAGAGCTGAGAATTAATTAAGGCTTTGGACAAGGTTGGGAGGGTTCCGGGCTGCACTGGGAGGTCTTTAGCTTGGGTTAGGGTGCAGTGGCTTCGGGCTGGGCCCGGGGTGGCTTTAGGCTGGGCCGGAATGGCTTCGGGCTGGGCTCGGGGTATCTTCGGTTTGGGCTGGGATTGATTTGCGCTGGGCCGGGATGGCTTTGGGCTGGGCTGAGATGGCATATGGCTGGGGTTTGGGGGTATGGGCTGAGATGGCATATGGCTGGGGTTTGGGGGTTTGGGCTGAGCTGGGAGGGCATTAGTCTTGGCTGAGATGGCTTCGGGCTTGGCTGGAATGGCTTCAGGTTGGGCCGGGATGGCTTCAGACTGGGCCGGGATGACTTCGGGCTGGGGTTTTGGGGTTTTGGCTGAGCTGGGACCGGGGGGCGGGGGGGCATTGGGCTTGGCTGAGATGGCTTCAGGTTGGGCCGGGGTGGCTTCTGACTGGGCCAGGATGGCTTCGGGCTGGGCTGGCATGGTTTCGGGCTAGACAGGGCCGGATGGCTTCGGGCTGGGTTGTGATGGCTTAGAGCTGGGCTGGGATGTCTTCGGGCTTTGGGGTTTTGGCGTAGCTGGGAGGGCATTGAGCTAGGCTGGGATGGCTTCGGGCTGAGCCAAGATGGCTTCGGGTTGGGCCGGGATGGCTTCGGCCTGGGCGGGATGGTTTCGGGCTGGACCGGGATGGTTTCGAGCTCGCTGGTATGGCTTCGGGCTGAAACGGGATGGCTTTGGGCTAGGCTTTGATGGCTTCAGGCTTGCCTGGCATGGATTCGGAATGGGCTGGGATGGCTTAGAGCTGGGCTGGGATGTCTTTATAGGCTGGGGTTTTGTGGTTTGGGCATAGCTGGCAGGGCATTGAGCTTGGCTGGGATGGCTTCGGGCTGGGCCGGAATGGCTTTGGGCTAAAACGGGATGGCTTCGGGCTAAAATGGGATGGCTTCGTGCTGGGCTAGGATGGCTTAGAGCTGGGCTGGGATGGCTTAATGCTGAAGTTTGTTAGGTTTTTATCCTGATTAAACCTGCATGGGCCTGACCAGACCTTTTGAATCCCATGTCTCAAAAACAGCCCTAGAAGTGCAGGTTGTCAGGGAGGCAATTCTGGCCCACCCTGCCTTATCGGCTCATATGGTGGGTGGTGCAGCCAGTCTTGCCACAGTATCATGTTATACACATTACTGAACAATAAAATTAGCTACATCCGACATCAGCAGTTATATTAAAGAAGTCATTGTTCCCAGCCCTTCCATGCCTGTACGTTTTTTTTAAGTTGGGGTATTTTTGGTGCTAAATTGACCCGCCTATTTACCACGTTGTGGCAGAAAGCCTTTCTACCAATATAATCAATTAACCTGTATCGATATGGCGAATAAAATACGTTGAGACAGAATAATATCATGTTATAGTAAAACTACAGTTTTGTTTGATGGCGAGGATTACCAAATTTAGCGAAACTCCCTTTAAAATTGACCTTTTGATCTCTGTTGACCTACTTACTAAATTAAAAGACATAACTCATTTCGAGGGGTAACTTGTATCTCTACGACAATTTTTGACGGAACAATGGATATTTGAATTTCCCGGGAGCTAACCCTAAAATGGCCGTCAAAAGTCTTGGGCTTTCAGAGGGTTCATGTAACATCCAAAATCAATAGTGAGTCCCAGTTAATCGCATGTTAACAAGTGTTCAAATGACTGTAAACATCAGGTCAAGTCGACCGTTTGCCAACTCGACTCCTACCAACTCGACCGTCGTACCAACTCGACCGTCGCGCGCTCGACCGAAGGAGTCAACTCGACCGTCGTACCAACTCGACTCCTACCAACTCGACCGTCGCGCGCTCGACCGAAGGAGTCAACTCGACCGTCGTACCAACTCGACTCCTACCAACTCGACCGTCGTACCAACTCGACTCCTACCAACTCGACCGTTGTAACCGTTGTACGTTTAACTGCAGAAGTCAACTCGTCCGTTGTGTCCCACTGAACTAGTACATCATAGCCGGCGTGAAAATAAGCATAATGTACCCCCTAATGTATAACAAAAAAAGGACAGCCCGTGATCGATTCAGGATTGAATGTCTCAAATTTCTACCTCAGATGATTTTGGTTTAGGCCTATATAGGCTGCATGTACTAATAATTCAAATTCAATTTCCCACCTTTAAAGATCGATTAGGTATCGGTTAGATCATTATCATGTCAATATACGTACTTCATACAGCTAGCTGGGTCTACGATATACGAACAACATGGTGCTGCATGTTATTCCCTTCACTTCACGTCGAGTTGGCTAGCGGTCGAGTTGGCCCGACGGTCGAGTTGGCCCGACGGTCGAGTTGGTACGACGGTCGAGTTGGTCAACGGTCGAGTTGGTCAACGGTCGAGTTGACTCGACTGTGAAGTCGAGTTGGTCAACGGTCGAGTTGGTACGACGGTCGAGTTGGTACGACGGTCGAGTTGGTACGACGGTCGAGTTGGTAGGAGTCGAGTTGGCAAACGGTCGACTTGACTGTAAACCCATTAAACACACGTAAAACTTGTAAATTATAATAATCTACATGAGAATAAAAACCAAAGTCATCCCTGCTCTTTTATTACGCAATAAAACCTAAAAATACGTCCTTTTTTTCGGCGATTATTTCCTCGGTTAGTGGGGGCCGCCATGTTTGTTTTTCATTGAACGGTGACGTCACGGCAGAAGGCGCACTGGAGTAACAAAAACTCTACAAACAAATTGAGTGAAGTTTCCAGCGTTGCGTAAACGTACATCAGACGGCCGTGTGCACCCTAGATAGACCGTGGCCGAGTGGTTTGGGTCACTGACTCGCAAGGTGAAAACCTGGGGTTGCGTGTTCGAACCTCCCCCGGCTGCGGTACCTGTGCCCCTGAGCAAGGCACTTAACCACACTTGCTCCATCCTTTGGAAGGGATGTAAAACCGTTGGTCCAGTGTGTTAGGTAACGGTAACGCACTTTACAGATTCCAGAGCATTCTTTTGTTAAGAGCAAGGGGCCGGGGATTCCCCGGTGTCTCTGCAGTGGCCATTTCTAATTCTTCATGTGTTTCCTCACGTGACAGTGCAATGTGCACCTTTGAGGAATCCTTGGTATGAATACCAATATGAAATAATAATACAACGAATGAATATGAGGACCAGCTATATACCGGCATTGCGTCATGTATTTATTTTTAGGAACGCATAACCGTTAATTTTCAAAGCGCGCGGCGCGCTATATACGGCACGAGTGTATAACAAATCATACTCTTGTAGCGTTGGGCGGCTTTTGGGCGCGATCGGTCGATTTGCGCTCAATCGTTTCGCGCGATGGGTGGATCCATTCTGCTGAAAAGGTGAACCAGGATGTGAAAGTTGAACCGCGACGTTTGACAAGTTGAACCGCGACGTTTGAAAACTGAAGTACGAAAATTGAAAACTGAAAACATGCATGTAGTCAGGGAATATTGCCGAAATCTGGGAACTAAATCCTTACCAAATTATTTCTTCACCAAATTGTTATTCAAGGTGTCCTGTAACATCTCCTAAAAATTTGAAATTCAGCTCCCCTAGGAAAACCCGTGACAGCTCTTTAAAGTTGGGGTACCAGGAACCATTAATCCGGAAATATTAAAAAATTTAAATACTATATCAACTATCTTGTGGGGGTCAAATGAGAGGTTTTTCGTGATTCTGAATCAATTGTAAACATTTAATTTGCATCATATCG
Organism: Henricia sp. BOLD:AAB3569; assembly: GCA_037783545.1. Classification (NCBI taxonomy): domain Eukaryota; kingdom Metazoa; phylum Echinodermata; class Asteroidea; order Spinulosida; family Echinasteridae; genus Henricia; species Henricia sp. BOLD:AAB3569. Next base: position 380,764 of record JBBELK010000861.1, on the reverse strand, counting down.
ACTTTTGGATGACAAACTGTGATGCTTAGCTTTTTTTTTGATTAAACGTATATATATATGTAAATATAAACATACATATACACTTGCGCATTCAATTCAAAAGGTAGTAGTCCATGAGTCAGAGGGAGCCATCGTGCACCCCCCCCCCCCCCCCAACCCCCCCCCCCCCCACGTGAGAAATATGTGGGTCAATATAGCACCAAAAATACCCCAACATAAAAAACCTTACAGACATGGAAGGGGGGGAGACAATGACTTCTCTAATATAACTGCCTATGTCAGATATCTAATTTTATTATTTATTATTGTGTATAACATGATACTGTGGCAAGACTGGCTGCACCAGTCACCATATGAGCCGCTAAGGCAGGGTGGGCCACTCTGCCAGAATTGCCTCCCTGACAACCTGCACTTCTAGGGCTGTTTTTGAGACATGGGGTTCAAAAAGTCTGGTCAGGCCCATGCAGGTTTAATCACACTTGGCCATCTCAGTTCAGCCCGAAGCCATCCCGGTTCAGCCTGAAGCCATCCCGGCCCGAAGCCATCCCGGCCCAGCCCGAAGCCATCCCGGCCCGAAGCCATCCCGGCCCAGCCCGATGCCATCCCGGCCCAGCCCGATGCCATCCCGGCCCAGCCCGAAGTCATCCAGCCCCAGCCCAATGCCCTCCCAGCAAAAACCTAAAGTCCAAAAGCCCAGCCTAAAGTCCCAAAGCCCAGCCTGAAGCCCCAAAGCCCAGCCTGAAGCCACCTCAGCCCAGCACGAAGCAACCCCGGCCCAGCCCAAAGCTACCCCGGCTCAGCCCAAAGCCCTCAGGCCGAGTCTGAAGGCCACCCTAGTCCAGCCTGAAGCTGTGGGATGAATTCGGGCTGGGCCAGGATGGCTTTGGGCTGAACTTAACTGGGATGGCTTCGGGCAGAGCTGAGAATTAATTAAGGCTTTGGACAAGGTTGGGAGGGTTCCGGGCTGCACTGGGAGGTCTTTAGCTTGGGTTAGGGTGCAGTGGCTTCGGGCTGGGCCCGGGGTGGCTTTAGGCTGGGCCGGAATGGCTTCGGGCTGGGCTCGGGGTATCTTCGGTTTGGGCTGGGATTGATTTGCGCTGGGCCGGGATGGCTTTGGGCTGGGCTGAGATGGCATATGGCTGGGGTTTGGGGGTATGGGCTGAGATGGCATATGGCTGGGGTTTGGGGGTTTGGGCTGAGCTGGGAGGGCATTAGTCTTGGCTGAGATGGCTTCGGGCTTGGCTGGAATGGCTTCAGGTTGGGCCGGGATGGCTTCAGACTGGGCCGGGATGACTTCGGGCTGGGGTTTTGGGGTTTTGGCTGAGCTGGGACCGGGGGGCGGGGGGGCATTGGGCTTGGCTGAGATGGCTTCAGGTTGGGCCGGGGTGGCTTCTGACTGGGCCAGGATGGCTTCGGGCTGGGCTGGCATGGTTTCGGGCTAGACAGGGCCGGATGGCTTCGGGCTGGGTTGTGATGGCTTAGAGCTGGGCTGGGATGTCTTCGGGCTTTGGGGTTTTGGCGTAGCTGGGAGGGCATTGAGCTAGGCTGGGATGGCTTCGGGCTGAGCCAAGATGGCTTCGGGTTGGGCCGGGATGGCTTCGGCCTGGGCGGGATGGTTTCGGGCTGGACCGGGATGGTTTCGAGCTCGCTGGTATGGCTTCGGGCTGAAACGGGATGGCTTTGGGCTAGGCTTTGATGGCTTCAGGCTTGCCTGGCATGGATTCGGAATGGGCTGGGATGGCTTAGAGCTGGGCTGGGATGTCTTTATAGGCTGGGGTTTTGTGGTTTGGGCATAGCTGGCAGGGCATTGAGCTTGGCTGGGATGGCTTCGGGCTGGGCCGGAATGGCTTTGGGCTAAAACGGGATGGCTTCGGGCTAAAATGGGATGGCTTCGTGCTGGGCTAGGATGGCTTAGAGCTGGGCTGGGATGGCTTAATGCTGAAGTTTGTTAGGTTTTTATCCTGATTAAACCTGCATGGGCCTGACCAGACCTTTTGAATCCCATGTCTCAAAAACAGCCCTAGAAGTGCAGGTTGTCAGGGAGGCAATTCTGGCCCACCCTGCCTTATCGGCTCATATGGTGGGTGGTGCAGCCAGTCTTGCCACAGTATCATGTTATACACATTACTGAACAATAAAATTAGCTACATCCGACATCAGCAGTTATATTAAAGAAGTCATTGTTCCCAGCCCTTCCATGCCTGTACGTTTTTTTTAAGTTGGGGTATTTTTGGTGCTAAATTGACCCGCCTATTTACCACGTTGTGGCAGAAAGCCTTTCTACCAATATAATCAATTAACCTGTATCGATATGGCGAATAAAATACGTTGAGACAGAATAATATCATGTTATAGTAAAACTACAGTTTTGTTTGATGGCGAGGATTACCAAATTTAGCGAAACTCCCTTTAAAATTGACCTTTTGATCTCTGTTGACCTACTTACTAAATTAAAAGACATAACTCATTTCGAGGGGTAACTTGTATCTCTACGACAATTTTTGACGGAACAATGGATATTTGAATTTCCCGGGAGCTAACCCTAAAATGGCCGTCAAAAGTCTTGGGCTTTCAGAGGGTTCATGTAACATCCAAAATCAATAGTGAGTCCCAGTTAATCGCATGTTAACAAGTGTTCAAATGAAGTACAGATGCAAACCTACTTGTAAAATGTTGTTTCGTCAATTCGAGGGGGGGGGGGGGGGGGGGGTGGGGGGTGGGGGTGCACGGTGGGACCCTCTGGCCCATGGACTACTACCTTTGAATTGAATGCGCAGTCATATTGTGGCGCGCACGCGGTTATCCCTGCACAAGAAGGGAAAATCCGAACAGTGGACCTAACCTAGGGGCTGTTCGTTTGGTGGAAATATACCACCACTTTGCGAAAGAATGCCGAATTATTCAGGTACTGAGCAACAATTAACCTCACGGAGCCTACGGGGGAATTTAATTAACCTTACGTGGTCTAATAACCCTCACAGGGTCAATAAATGCAGAAACAACAATCAAAATAATAAAGAATCACTGTTATAATCAATTATATGTACACAGGCTTGATTTATAATAATACAGAATAATGCAGCTTGATAAACCATACGCGTAAATCTGGTTAAAACTCACACGTGTATCAACTTAAATGCAGTACAATAAACCTTAGTCAAGCTCAGCTCGATTACTGCCAAGCTTAGGTAAACTTTACGTGGTCAACTGCACCACGTGTTTACGATAAGTAAATCTCGCTGACTGTTAACAGCGACAATAGGCCTCACACTGTTAAGGAAATTCCCCCGGCACTGATTTGTGTGGAGCAGATCAGCAGGCGATTACACTGCACCCGATAAACCTCAACGGGAAAGGCTAGCTTCGAGGTTCGGGCTGCAATCAACCGTTCCCACGCTCATAGCGTAGGGAAACCGGCATGCAATCCCTCCAACCACTCTTAGCTACGCCGATATCCCGACCTTAGGTTCACCCAGGTTCCGCCACGCTATAACCGGGCCCTACCCAATGCTAGGCTATAATAACCTTACTCAATGGTAACCCTCACAGTCACCACGTATAATCAACCTCGTTGACTACGGCAAATAAATTGCATGTACTTAATGTGCCAATCCTCACACGTAATGTGCCAATAAGCTTCACGGGGTAATACAATAAGCTTCACACATAGACGACGCACGGCCCGCGCACTGAAAATTCAGCAAAAATGATCAGTGCGTCGTTGTGCGCCCAACATTGTCAGGATTTGGGAGAGGCTAGCGAGCTGACACCGAATGCATAGCGTGTTGCTGACGCGCTGCGCGTATACTGGGCGCATACAAAGCGCATACAGACCGTATACAGAGGGCACGTGTCAAAAACCCCAACGAATACATCACGTGTTGCTAGCGTGTGGGACGAATGGCCAGCGCATGCACCGCGCGCTCAACGCACAGCCCGCGAACGGCAGCGGTCACGTGATCGTATTTCATCTTCTGAGCTGATGGTTCTTCTGGACACGATCAGTAGGAACCTCTGTCATCACTCATGAGGGTCGGAGGAGAAGTGATGAGGATCGGTGCGGGACCCACTTATTTACCCTATGACTACACGCTACGTACACGCTACGTACACGCCAGGTATACGCTAGGAACACGCAAGAAGAACGTTGGGTGCGTTAGAGACCCGTTCAGCACGCTCATATTCGCCGCATGTTCGCCGGACATGCGTTTAAAGCACGCTAGGTGTGCGCTAGGTGTGCACTAGGCGTTCGCTAGACCTCAGCCGCCGAACTAAAGGGGCGTTCACACTATCGCGGAAAAATCACACTGTTCCATTGGTTTGTACACAAACTGGTTTGCCGCTTGTGCGCGGCCTATCGCGACGCGCAAAAGATTTGAGCTGGGTCAAAGTTCAAATTTGTTGAACTTTGACCGCGGTGCGCTGACCTTTCCAACGCGCAGCCAATGAGGTATCGGAGAAGCCCCAAGATACCAGAACTGGAATTTTCTATTTTGGAAAGATCGGCGATTGGGGGGTCATGCAATGCGGTGAGCGCAGCGCAAAAGTGTGATTTTTCCGCGATAGTGTGAACGCACCTTTACAACGAATACACAGCGTGCGCTCCGCGTATGTCTGGCGTTGGTCTAGCGGGCTCTGCGCGTGTCTGGCGTCCTTTTGACGTGTACATTCAAGCGTCGAGCTCCGCGCACATTTTTGTGCATGCACAAAAAATCCTGACGCACACAGCGAATGACGTCGAATGCATAACGTTGGTCCAACGCGCTCGACGAACGAGTAACGCATAATGACGCACACCTAGCGAACGACAACGCACTGGCCAAATTTGCAATTTTTTAATGCGCGGGCCGTGCGTCCCCCGTGCGTCGTCTATGTGTGACCGTGCCATAAAGAAGCGAACAGCCAACGATACAGTTCGGACAGTCAGCCCCAGGCCAATAATTGACCCTCACGGGACCACAAAGAGAAAGGGCAAAATTACGAGAACTCTGTAGGAAATGCGACACAGGTTCGTCTCGGCCGTCCTGACAGGCAGGCCAAAGACAACCTCAATATCGCCCGTAGCCTACACCCAACCTACAAATTACCTCCTTTCTCAATCTGAGTCCCCAAAACTGAACAATCCCAAACCTAAACAATTGGCTACTCACTTGCTCCAGAACAACAAGCACAAAATCACAAAGGTTTCTTAGCTACACCCTTACTCGTAGTCACCCGGTGTCGGTCAGCCCACACACGGCACAGCGTCTTCGCAAAAGCACGGAATATACACTGCAAATAATTTGACTTGTACGGCGCCACGTTACGTACCAACTCGTTTTATTAACTGCAACGGTCCTCACAGAACGACGCCATCTGCCTGAGTGACAAGATCTCATGGCCAGCGCACAGACAGAGCAATGCGCTCTCCTGATTGGCCGGCGCGCGCTATGCATAATTCATGATATAGACGCGCTACTAGTCTGCTGTACCTGTTTCGCCACAATATGTATATACACTGTTAAAAAATTCTCTGTTCATTTACAGTACATTCATATGTCAATTGGCATTACATAGCGTACTGTTTTTGAACAGTACATTCTACTTTTTTGTTTTCTCCGTTTGCATACAGTAGACTCTACTGTTATTTGGAATTGTAAATTTACAGAAGATTCTTCTGTTTTTCAAGTGTTCGTTTTGTGCATGGTTTTGTTCCTGAACATAGCCTTCTGTCCAGAAATTATAAATTCTCTTAGCATGAATATAGAAAGAGAATTGCTATCTCATTGAAGTGTGAGAGCACCTGTTGGTGGGTGTGTTTTGGAAGGTTTGTGCACTGGTGCGTGAAATGTGACGTGCAAAGCGGCACGCATGCCGGGCTGTTGCAAGTCATTCGCAGTCACCGCGTCGTATAGTTCATTTCGTCTTGTCTCTTCTCCGTTCTTTCCACGTCGTCTGTTTGAATATGCAACAATCAGACAGAATGTTCCAGCTTCAAGCGACACTTGAATGAAACATCCCCACGCTTTGTCAGCTACAAGGGGGCCGCAACAAACCGAGTCAACGAGATTTGCTCAAACGCGTATAGCCTAATAGTATAGGGCATGGGCATTTCAGTCCTGAACGAGGCATGGTCAACTACTGAATTCCTTCCGAGCATTTCTACTTGTGTCCAAAGACGGCAGAGGATGCCAGTAATAATGTTGAGATAAGTATACCCTTTTTTCATTAAACTACTTATATGAAATGTACGGGTTGATTTGGGAAGCAAAGAGGTTAAACGGAACCAATTTGTTATATGAAGAATTTTTAACTGCATGCGATAGATCTAGACCGTGCAAGTTTGGTTTACGAAATTCCTAGAAAAACGACCATTGCGAGACACATCTTTAGGTGTGCAACGTTTTTTGGCTCTTATCCCGTACTCCTTGGGGTGTTTGTAGAATCATATTGATTTGAGGATTGATGAGTGTCGGGGGTCGAAACCAGGTTGAAACAAAACCCTACTCATGCAAACATTTTTGAACAATAGGTTGCATACATTTTTGGAGAATTTTTTCTGTATCTATCAATTTTGGCTTGGAATGACGACGGGCTAAGGAATTTTGCAACCATTGCGTTCGGTTTCGGGATATTTTAACAGCAAGTCGCTTCAAGCGCGGTAATCGCTGATAACACTGCCGAGCAGAGATCGCGCAGAGATTTAATTAATGCGCCACGCGATTGGCCTGATCGTAACATTACCATATGTCTCGCATAGCGCAGATCTATTTCCCGTATCATGTCTAAAAATCAGTGCCGCAAAGGATAGCGATTTTACATTAAGATACTTTGGAGAGTGGTTGGAAATGTTTACCAAATTGCAGAGATTTCATTAATTTTCATTATACACCGCAACCAAAGACCAGACAGCAGGCATAACGCGTCTAGGCGGATGGAATTTTGTGAACCACAAATCACGATTTACGCAAAGTCACAAGCTGGAAGCTAGTTTAAATATAGGACCTATGCTGTACCATTTAGCGCCCGAATCGGCGGGTATACGACAGCCAATATATGGTCCGGAATACGAAATCCGGGTCGCACAATTTAAGGGCGGAATTGCCTTAATCTCGTTCGTAGTTTGCAAAGCCCACGAGGGGCTTTCGTTGTGTAAAATAGTCCACGAGGGACATCTTCAGACCATGGGCGTCTATGGCGAGTTGATCATGCCAGACAATCCGTACGTTGCAATGTTTGCAGGTATATGTATTCGACAAGGAAAACCTTTGACATTTTTAGATTCGATCCGTATGTTTTATACACTGTGCTTGATACACCGGTGGGGGTAGGGATGATCCCCATGTGTTTTATACGTTGTTATAATTGATTTTTGTGAATCACAAATCACGATTTACGCAAAGGCATGAGCTAAAAGCTACTATACATGTAGGCTACGCTGTTTTATTTAGCGCTCGAGTCGAAGGGCATGCTCAGACAGCCAAATTAAGGTCTGAAATACGATATTCAAGTTATACAACGTAAGGTCGGAATTGCCTTAATTTCGTTCGTAGTTTGCAAAGCCCACGACGGGCTTTCGTTGTGTATAATAGTCCACGAGTGACATATTCAGACCACGAGCGTCTATATGGCAAGTTGATCAAGCCAGTATGTTTGGGTGTTTGCATGTATGTATTCGACAAGGAAAACCTTTGACATTTTTAGACCCGATCCGTATGTTTTACACACTGTTGCGAAGGTTTAAGTCTATATGCTTGATACACTGATGCGGGGTAGAGATGATCCCCATGTGTTTTATACGTTGTTATAATTGATTTTTGTCAATCACAAATCACGATTTACGCAAAGTCATCAGCTGAAGTTAGTATACACGTAGAGGCTACGCTGTTCTATTTAGCGCCCGAGTCGACGGTTATGCTCAGACAGCCAAATTACGGTCCGAAATATGAAATTCAAGTTACACAATGTAAGGTCGGGATTGTGTTAATCTCGTTTGTAGTTTGCAAAGCCCACGACAGGTTTTCATTGTGTATAATAATACACGAGTGACATCTGCAGACCATGAGCGTCTATGGCAAATTGATAAAGCTATAGACGGGCCGTTGCAATGCTTGCACGTATCAGATATTCGACGGAAAAGGAAAATTGGATCGTCGAAGTGTAAACAACTCGGAGTCAGAAGAGATCTTGCATATCGTATAACATGGTTTATTGGTTTATTCGATCTGTAACAATAGCAAACACAGAATACAACGTTAAGTATGCTATCTTGAAAATATGTAAATTAACACTGCTCAGTGGGTGCCCCTTTAATGTGGTAACAACCAATTTAATGGGAGAAACCCAAATAAAGTCATTTCCAACACATCTATCAAATCTCTAAAATCATCTAAGGATGGCCTGAAAGAATACACCTGAATTCTTAAACCTAAATTCGGTGCAATACAATCGGTCAGGAAGGTCACCAAAAGACTACATCTAATTTCAAGTCACATGTTCCGGTAAATACTCAATCACAGTAAAATGCACATAACTTTCTTAAATTGACACTAAAATACACTTACTTCTTTGGCAAGACTCTTCCACATAGGACTCAGCACTGGATCTTCTTGCATCCAATGAAACTACTTAAAAACAGGTTATATTTTCGCCCAAACTGGCAACAAACAAAGCATAACTTGATCAAACATGGCTGAACTGATTTATGAGTGACATGTGAAAATCGACTAAACTAAATGTGAACTATTGAGGGCGCTCTTCAGATTCTGGTCTTGTCAGGCAACTCTGTTCACCAGAACATCCTCCGCCCGGCCTAATGCTCATCTCCATATCCCTCTGCAGGATAGAGGACCGCTACTTTGGTGATAGGTCGGACATACTGTCCATTGGCTGTACGAACTTTGATGTTCCGAACTCGCCCATCTGGTCCCGGGTAGACTTCTAAGATTCTGCCGATGTGCCACTTGCCGCGGATGGCGTTCTGGTCAGCTACCGTCACGATGTCGTTCACTCGAACAATAGTGGTAGCACGTCTCGGATCCAACGTCGCCAGAACGAATTCACAATCTTCTGTACAAACTCTACTCGGTGATTTGGATTCTTCGTACTTCGAAACGGACCTTGGGGTACCTCGGAGGAAGACCTTCCAAGCAGGATGTCGTTTGGGCAGAGGTAAGCACCATCATCTGGGTCGTTCGGGATTCTTCCAATTGGTCGCTGATTGATGAGATTGGCCACTTCAAGCAGAACTGTGTAGAGCTCAAAGGGTGTTAGCACTTAATGCAGACTTGCAGCTTTTCACGAGCGCCTCAGCGCAGCCATTCTGGTGTGGGGCTGCTGGTGAGATGAATCTCCACTCCATCTACTTTTCTGCGCAGAACTGCTGAAGTTCTTTGGCATTCCACCCCTTTATCATCTCGCGAAGCTCTCGCTCAGCTCCTACAAGCTGTGTGCCGTTGTCACTTATCATTAGTGCCGGATAGCCTCGGATGGAAAAGAATCTTCGCAGAACTTGCATGTACTCCATGGTGGAATAGTCAACAGCTAGCTCCAGGTGGACTGCCCTCGTATTTAGGCATGTGAAGATTACTCCATAGTGTTTGGAGGTCTTGTTGCGTCCGATCTTCACCTGGTACGGCCCGAAGTAGTCACATGACGTGAAATGAAATGGTGGTGTGTAAGGTGCCAATCTCTGCTTCGGCAAGTCGGCCATGATTTGTGATTCCACCTTGTGATCTGTTTCTCTGCAAACTACACACCTGAACTTCACCGTCTTGGCAAGGGTGTGGGCTTTCAGGATCCAGTACAATCGTCTTGTCCTCGCTACTGTGGTTGCGACACCAGTATGCCCATACTGGTGCATGTGACGCATGATCAGACGTGATACGTGGTGGTCGTTCGGTAGGAGGGCTGGATGCTTCGATTCATACGACATTGATGATTCCTTTACTCGACCTCCTACCCTCATTAGTCCATCTGCTTCTATGAATGGACTTAGTGTTTTGAACTCTCCCTTGGCGAGGCGGTCATGGAGGCTCTTCTGTGCATTCTTGATCCAATACTTCTCTGTCTCTTGGAGCTCCTGTGGTGACAGTGGACCATCTTTGGCTGTCATTCCATTTTGTCGTTTAGCACGCAAGTTCCAGACAAACCTCAGAGTGTAGGCTGTCACTCTGATCAGCTTTCTCCAGGAGGAAATCTTGCGGCAGTCCATTACCTCTGGTCTCATCTGTGTCAAGAAGACATTTTGTGTCTTTCGTTGTTCTCTTTCTACTTCAGCTCGGTCTACGATGGAAGCATCTTGGGGCCAGTCCTCTTCGGGTAGACACAGGAAGTCTGGCCCATGTTGCCATCGATCGGACAGTCGTTTGACGGGTATGCCACGAGACACATCATCGGCTACATTGCTCTCCCCTGGGACGTGTCTCCACTGTGATGGATCAGATCTACTCTGAATTTCCGCAACTCGATTGGACACGAATGGCTTGAAACCTCGTGCTGTGCTACGTATCCACGCCAACGCAATCATGCTGTTAGAAAGAAAGATTGTCTTGTCTATCTGAAGTCTGGTTTCCTCAGTGATGGTTGTGTACAGACGGGCAGCAACTACTGCTGCTTGTAGCTCCAGGCGGGGTATGGTCAGCGTTTTCAAGGGTGCAACTCTTGACTTCGCAGCAATGAATCGGACATCGTATCTACCATCACTCCGCATCCATCTAGCGTAAGCACAAGCACCAAAGGCGTCTTCTGATGCGTCTGAGAAAATACAGAGTGTCGGATTTCCGATGGCATCAAAGGGGGTGAGTGATCTCTGGAAATGCACGTCATTTAGCTCCTCCATCTCTTCAAACAGTTGGATCCACAAGTTTTGCTCAGCCAATGAAAGTTCTTGATCCCAGTCGAGTCCCCTTTGCCAAAGTCTCTGCATACCAATTTTTGCTCGTATCAGGAATGGTGCAGCAAATCCAATCGGGTCAAACACTCTGGCAACTTGACTCAGGACTCTTCGTTTTGTCAGTTTTATCTTGGGTCCTCCAGCTTCTGTAGACAAATATTTGTCTAAGTCCAGGGTAGTTTTGTAGGACAGATCGTCGTCTTTAGGGTTCCAGACTGCCCCTAAAACTTTCTCTTGTGTCGGGTCCTGATTGGGTTTCAGCTCATGGCGATCATGGTTAGTAGGGTCTCCTGTTAGTGGCTTGTTGGACAGCCAGCCTTTCACCTTAAATCCTCCCTGGCTTAGGATGATGTCAAGGGCAGTTGTCAACTTTTGTGCATCCTCTATTGTGGGGACAGAATCACAGATATCATCCATATAGGTGTTTTCTTCCAACACCCGTGCCGCCTCTGGAAACTTATATTTTCCTTCTTCAGCTGTTTTTCTCAATGCTGTTTGTGCCATAGCCGGTGCAGGTTTATCTCCGAATGTGAGGACGGTTTTGACGTAGACATCTAGCTGTTGGTCTGTCTTCATGTCTCTCCACAGGAACCGGTGAACATGTTGATCTCTCTCGGGTATTAGAATTCTGTGGTACATTTTTGAGATGTCACCTATGACAGCTACTTTATTCTCTCGAAATCTCAGGATCACCCCAAACAGGTTGTTCAGTAGATCTGGCCCTTTCATCCAGTAGTCGTTTAGACGATGCCCTTGGTATGTCGCGGATGTATTGAACACTATGCGTAGTGGGGTGCTTTTACTGTCCGGCTTTAGGACTCCATGGTGAGCGATATAGTGGATTGGACCAGTGTAGGACTTTAACTCCTCTTCAGACAGCTTTCTGGCAAACTGCATCGCTGTCATCTCTTGTATCTGTTTATCGTAGGCACTGGCATGGTCAGTATTCTTCATCAGTCGGCGTTCTATCGATTCTAGTTTTCGTTCTGCTTGTATTTTATTATCTGGAAGTAGATTTGGATCTCGTTTCCACGGGTATGACATGATCCACTGGTTGCCAATCTTGGTACAGCTTTGCTCAATGACTCTAGCTTTCTCCACCTCAGTAGGGCTCATCTTTTGTGGTTCACAGCTGCATGTGTTTGACGTAACTCCCATGGCTTCAGTTGTCCAGAAATCTGCTAAGTCGACTGGTGTCGACAACTTCACATGCAATACTCGGCTCGTTTGCATTGGTTCCCCTGGGATTGCTCCGAAAATCACCCAACCCAGTGGTGATTGACGAGCAACTAGATTTCCAGCCTCAATTGTCTGTCCGCAGTGCATCTTTGCATAGTCTATTCCGATGAGAAGGTCAACAGAGCCGCTTCCTCGATGGAGACTGTCCGGGTGGATTTTGAAGTTTTGTGCTATGGTTGTGAGATTCACAATAGCCAACTCGTCACAGATACAGGGAATGCCAACGGCCGATACTGTATGGAACTTGGACTTGTTCAGTGGGCGGATACGAACTTGGTATATCTTTGTTCGTAATTCTTCCTCCTCGCCTCCAACCTTAGTGATTGTGGTTACAACTTCTTTTCCTTTCAGCTTCAGATTTTCTGCGAGTGACATCCGAATTAAACTTATCTGAGCACCAGAGTCAAACAGTAGGTTTCCTAACTTATGGTTGTCATGGTTACCGATATCAACCAAAACAACGGGCAGCATTGCTTCTCTGCAGTTTACTGATGCGACGCCAACAAGATTGGTGTTATTGGCAGAAGTGGAGTGTAAAAGTGGGTGATGAAAGAGCTTGCATTGGGTGCCATCCATCATCCCTGGGCATTGACGTCTTCGAGAACAGGTCGCAGCATTATGGTTTCTGCCGGCCTTCTTTAAGCAACTGAAACATGCATGGTTGGTTTTCATCAACTACATTCGGTCAGCGGGGCTCATGGACTTGATTTTTGGGCATTGATCCAACCAATGCTCAGACGTTTCACACAGCCAACACTTAAAACTGGGGGAAAACTTTTGGTCAGCGGGTTTTTTGACGTAGTTAACTGCTACTGTGTGACGTGCAGAATTCTGGTTTCTCACTGGGGCTATAGCTCTCATGCGCGTCTTCATTTCTGACGTCATCCACTCCATCAGATTTTGTAGGGTAGCCTCTTTCCTTTCTCCTTGAAGGACTCGAAACCATACCTTTCGATCATCTGCGGCCAGTTTCCTCTCAATCAGTGCAAGCATGTAGTTGTTATCCATATCGTGGGGACGGCCAACTTCTTTCAAAACATTGTGACTCCTCTTGACTAGGTGAACCAACTCACAGAATCTGTTATCTTCTTCATCCCGGAGAGCTTTGAATTTCTTGATATCTTGAGTGATGATGTCGGCCACGAATCTGGGATCCCCATAGATGGAATTTAGATATTCCCATGCGGCGTCATAATCTGAACCCAAACCCTGGATGAGGTCAAGGGGTTTGCCATGCAGACATGTGCGTAAAATAGCTATCGCATCTCTCTTACTGTATCGTTGATCTATCATGTGGCAGAAATCAGATTTAAAGGTGAAGTACTCTCGTACATCTCCGGAAAACTTTGGCATTTTCGGCTTTTCCAATCGGAGTGCGGATGAAGAAAGACTGGTTGAGATATGTATCGTCTCGGCTTTCAGCGGGTTGTCAGGTTTTTCAGACGTCACGGTGACTGCTGTATCGAGGTCAGATTTGACGGGATTTGCAGATGGAACAGGATTCGCAGATGGGACCGGATTCGCAGATGGGACCGGATTCGCAGATGGGACCGGATTCGCAGATGTCTGGTTAGCATCTTCAGGATTGGCGGTAATCTCGTCATCGTTGGTAGCATTTTCTGAGTTAGCAATTGATGGAGACGGTACATCGTAGTTAGCATTTCCGGGGTTAGCAATTGACGGAGACAGTACATCATGGGTAGCATTTTCGGGGTTAGCAATTGACGGAGACAGTACATCAGCGGCAGGGGTATCAACAGCTTTGGACTGTATGAAATCGGTAGCCTCACACTTGCTCTGCAAATAGGAATCTTGGCAGACTTCTAACCAGGTTTCCTCAGCTTCAAACTGCTCTTCATCATCAATATATTCGGTGTACTCCTCATGCTTAACTAGCAGATTATCATAAGCCTGGTCGAGTTTAATCAATAAATCTCCTACCTCTGTGGCGGTGCGATCTCCCTCTATCAGCTTCCGCAGTGCCTTACCCCGTCGCGTCAATGCAGCTTTCGCATTCCGCCTCTTCACCTTGGCTTGTTTCACAGCGTTGATGGTATCGGTCATATCTGACGGTTTGTTGTTACACCTCGGACCCCGTGGTTAGCATCATAGAAATCGAATGTTGTGGATCGTCGAAGTGTAAACAACTCGGAGTCAGAAGAGATCTTGCATATCGTATAACATGGTTTATTGGTTTATTCGATCTGTAACAATAGCAAACACAGAATACAACGTTAAGTATGCTATCTTGAAAATATGTAAATTAACACTGCTCAGTGGGTGCCCCTTTAATGTGGTAACAACCAATTTAATGGGAGAAACCCAAATAAAGTCATTTCCAACACATCTATCAAATCTCTAAAATCATCTAAGGATGGCCTGAAAGAATACACCTGAATTCTTAAACCTAAATTCGGTGCAATACAATCGGTCAGGAAGGTCACCAAAAGACTACATCTAATTTCAAGTCACATGTTCCGGTAAATACTCAATCACAGTAAAATGCACATAACTTTCTTAAATTGACACTAAAATACACTTACTTCTTTGGCAAGACTATTCCACATAGGACTCAGCACTGGATCTTCTTGCATCCAATGAAACTACTTAAAAACAGGTTATATTTTCGCCCAAACTGGCAACAAACAAAGCATAACTTGATCAAACATGGCTGAACTGATTTATGAGTGACATGTGAAAATCGACTAAACTAAATGTGAACTATTGAGGGCGCTCTTCAGATTCTGGTCTTGTCAGGCAACTCTGTTCACCAGAACAAAAATCTTTGATATTTTTAGACTCGATCCGTATGTTTTATACACCGTCGCGAAGGTCTAAGCCCGTATACTTGATACACTGAGGTGTAGGGATGATGTCCATGTGTTTTATATGTTATAAACATTTTAGTCCCACGTGGTTTTACGCAGTGTTGGGTATGGGTGAGCATGAATTTAGACGATGAGCTCGGATTACCCCGCTTTTGTTAAGGCGGATTGAGCCTTTGTCTGGGTTCGTATCGTATAGGAAAACCATGGTCCTTTCAAACCAAGACATATGGTTTTCGTATGTTCATACACAGAAGTGGACCCAGTGACATGATATGAACACACGAGTCCCGTGTAACGTTCGTTGATGAATCCGGCAGTCCCGATTGACTGTTTTTTGATGAAAATAGCGGACACGCTAGTATAATATAATTGATTTGTTCCTTCCCTAAAGTTTCGTCTTTTACTTCCAGTCACTATGGAGGATGACATTTGAAAGGAATTCCGATTTCATCAAAGCCGAGAGGGCGACACGTAGCCAACCGCACGGACCGGGGAAAGAGCATCAGCTTCAAGGCCTTCGCAATCGGCATTATGTTATGGTCCCACATTTCAGTCAGCACTGGTTCCTGAAGAAACTTTCATTGAGTCAGTCTTGGGTAGCACGCACAACGCCGTCTCTAATCCTAACGTCTCTAAAGGGTGCCTTTCCGGGGAGAAGCTGTCAAATTTAAGACTGATCCTCTACGAAAGTGGCCAACATGTATCGTTAGCAGACATTCACAGTGCGTTTTAAGTCAACTCGTTTATCATCCCTTTGCCGACCTCATGGTATCACTTTCAGTAAAAGGAAATTCGAACAAGGACAATTTTGCAAGGTCGGGCATCCCCCACGCATTACCCGGACGTGGGTTTATGGAGTCTTGAAAACGAGCTTCGTACATTACTAGCCACAGACAGCTTGTTGGCCGTCCTATAGTCCCGTACGCCGGATGTGCACCTTTTCCCGAGTACACGCAGTTGTAGCTCCGAGGTGCATCGGAAACCGATTTAGTATCACACGCCAATGCGGAAGAGGGCCAGTGGCAGAATGGATTTCTAGTATTCTAACAAGTTATCATTATCTCGTGATATAAAATGTTAAGGTGTTGCATGGAATTATTACCGCTAGAGTATAAACAAATCAGTTTTCCCTCGCCTTCCATGCGAACTTTGTCCTCGCAATATAGAGCAATCTACTTAAAGTGGGCGTAGGTGACTGCAGCATCCCAGAATAAAACAGATAAAATATAGTCCTGATGTCACGTTGTTTGATTTGATGTTACGTACATCGGGGCTGAAATGAGATCAACTCTTATGTAACTGAACGAAGCATATTATGGGTTATTGACGACTGTTTCTTGTTGTAGACGTTTGAGTGTGGATATATGCACAGTTTGCCCTTCACTTTTTGTGTTGGAGATGCACCATCACCTCGTGGAAAATAAGTCAGCATTTTCCTCTCAATTTCGCTTTTATTTGCATGCTGAGATGTAGTGGAGGGCAACACAACGTTCAGTATACCGGGGGTTTAACTTGGCTCATTAAAATACAGGAATACCATGAATTCAGGGGCAATTGTCGTCTGAATCCATTGTATTCCCGTACTATGAGGCAGGCCGGCTGCACGCTCACTGTATACCTCCACTGCAGGCAGTATAGCACTACACTACATTACAAATAACACGCAAATAAAAACAAAAAATGAAAGAGAAATACCGACTTGCCTTTCACGACATGTAGAGCAGTTACTTCACGTTTAAATCAGCCCTTCACTGAGGAATTTCCAGTACACATTTCGGCATGAAACACCTAGCAAAAGCTGGTATTTTCAGACATGAAATTGCACGTCCAACTGCATGCACAGTGCAGTTATTTATGGCTGAATTTTGCTGTTGTAATTTCTCGCGCGCGTACATCGGTACTCGCGTACATTGGTACTCGCTATCAACGCCGCACAGTTGTTGCCGCGTACCAGGGAACATGGGCGGAAAACAGTAAATTTAACTGTTGGTGAACAGTAACATGTATCTGTACTTGAACAAATGAGTATTCAAAGTGTCTTGTTCCTGAACAAAACTGTAATTTAACGGCAAATCGTCTGTAATTAAAATGTACACAGACGGAAGAATGTTTGTGCAATAAGAACAAATTCCAAAAACAGTAAAAGTTACTGTTCGTTTTTTTACTTTTTCAACAGAAAAACGACTGTAACAAAATACAATTTTTATATATATATATGTACATATATATACATATATATATACGTTTAATAAAAAACAGAGCTAAGCATCACAGTTTGTCATCCAAAAGTACAAGTCGATCTGATGCAAAATAAATGTTTACAATCGATTCAGAATCACGAACAACCTCTCATTTGACCCCCACAAGATGATTGCTGCAGTATTTAAATTTTGAATATTTCCGGATTAATGGTTCCTGGTACCCCAAATTTAAAGAGTTGTCACGGGTTTTCCTAGGGGAGTTGAATTTCAACTTTTTAGGAGATGTTACTAGACACCTTGAATAACAATTTGGTGAAGAACTAATTTGGTAAGGATTTAGTTCCCAGATTTGCCAAATATCGGATAATATTCCCTGACTAACAGTGTCCTATTTCAGAAATTAATTTCCAAAAGTGCTTGGGCCCAATTTTGCATCTGAAACAAGACCTTGGCAACAACCTGTTTGCGGAAAAGTCATGTAGACAAAAATAGCACGTTGGGGATTACGTCATCCCAGCGATTTCTCATCGGGGGCTTTCCTTTTGTGCGTAAACACCCGATACATTATATTAACATTAGAGATTGCTTTTATGACCTCGTCATTGCGAATTCAATCCCGTATACGAGCAACGTACACGTTAAGCCATTTCTGGGAAATCTCTTCACAAAAATCTGGTCAACCGGGTTTGCACAATAATTGGTGAGTCTATAGACCGTATCGAATAGCCGCCATTTGGTGGGGCACCTTCTGTTATGTTACTTAAACCGTTCAACAATTAAAGCACATATGTGCAATCATGCATGTACTCAATGAACAAAGAAACTGCCCCACGAAATGGCGGCTATTCGATAGGTCTATACCGCTCACCCGGGGAAAGAACAAAGCTATTATTAACCCGAAGCTTTTCACAGACGTTAATGGTGGGTGTTTCTCTTTAACAGCTTGAATCCAAACGGGCTTTATTATTTCAGAGCAATATGGCGATGTGGCAAACAGTTGAAACCGCGCCCTGGGGTTTGCAGCCAAGTCAGTTGGAGACTTGGTACAACGCGAACATACAGAGCGGAACTAGCGACTTCGATGAAGAATGCCGTCAAGCCATCAACGAGGTGGTCAAACATATTCATAAGTTTTGTTCCACTCGCCCGGAACTGTTCGACGTCAGTAAAGTCGTAAAGGTAGGCTTTTGTTTGGTGGCATACTGCAAAGAGCTTTATACACGAGGAGTTGCACCTCTTCCTGGGCATCCTTGTAATTAAGTAGCCTAAGCCACTTAGGCCTAAGTCAGTTTTGGTTTTTGAGGACTTGATCTTTGCCGAGTCTAAACAGCGTCCTGTATGGAGATGATGGTGCAATACAATAGACTGCCGAAGTGTGACGTGCGTTGCCATGGCGATTGGATCTAAACTATCACGGCCGTCGGGAAAAGTTGGAAACCACTGGGATACGGTTGAGTGATTTTTAGTTTAGATCCATTTGCCTAGGCAACCAACAAAAGGTGACGTATTCACTTCGGCAGTCTATAAACATATGCTGCAAGTGACACATCGGCAGAAACGTTTAAACCAATTTGCTTCAAGAGAATTACATATTGTTTGCAGGGTGGATCATTTGGAAAGGGAACGATGGTCCAAGATTTGTCGGACGTAGATATGGTGGTCTTCATCAACCCACCTCACCTGAAACCGATCCACTCCTACGATTCACCCCAAGAATACAGGAACGTCGTTGGAAAGATCATCCGACGTCTGGCTTTGGCAATAGAGCAGCTATCCTCGGTAAAGATAATCAAAGAAGACGAATACCTCGTCAGCTTCGAATTACGAGTCGGAAGGAGGTTGGTGCAATTTGATCTTCTACCGACGGCAGACAACTTTGGAGGCGAAGAAAGTAAGATATATTCTTTCGTTCTGTATAAATGCAATTCTAAACGTGGAATGAGAGGAACAGCATATGGTCCCCATCGGGATTCAAACCCAAGACCTCTGACAACGAGCAAAATGCACAACTGGCTAAGCTATCGTGCACTCTGGTATACTCCCTCAGGTTTTTCCAAGACCTCTGACACACTAGGCAGATGCTCCATACTAGTTGAGCTATGAGGCACAGTGGTGTACTCCCTCAGGTTTTTGCTACTCGAGACCCTCGGCTGAAGTGCCTATTGTATATTTCACTCGCCTAAGGTAGCCAAATTATAGCAAATTATACTAAATGCAGAAAAGTTGAAGGGTTTCCAATACGTTTACATTGTCGAGTGCAGGTTTAACAGAGATATTCAAGCGAATGCTGAGGATGAAGAAAAGTGAAATGGGTTTCTACTCGGCTTCTCTGGTCGAACACCAGCGCAAGTTCATTGGCGCCCAACCAGGCTACCTCAAGGCGCTCATTCGCCTGGTCAAATACTGGGCCTACGACAAGCTCCCAAACGAGCTTCAGAAATCCTTCCCGCTTGAGGTAATCACCATTTACTGCTGGGAGAAGGCCGGATCGCCATCCCGATTCAGCAAAGCTGATGGGCTTAAGGCCGTTCTCACGACCCTCACCAACTTGGGAACACTGCGCCACTACTGGAAGGAACATTACTCTTCCAACCTGGCAGAGAAATCCATAAGCACTCTTGGTATTAGGTGGTAAGTAGACATAAATGATACCTTAATTACTTCTAAACTTGCAAGCAATTCAAACGAGCCAATCTTCGAGGCTGCATCGATGGTCTAGTTTAAATATGGCTTGCAAAGAGAAAAATCCAAATCGTTTCTGTACAATGCAACCTGGTGAAATTTGAAACCAAACGACAACCGACAAAGTGACATGGTCTAACTTTTAAACTATAGGGCCTATTCTAGACAACCCTATAGTCTATTTTATACTAGTCTATTTTTTGTACTTTATAAAGTGCCTTATTGGGACCAAATGCTTACCTGGAACATAATTGATTTCTTCAAATGCCAACTTGAACGCCTTCAATTCTCGACATATTTGTGACTGTAACCAAACGAAATCTGTCTTCCATACGGTATACCTGCCCAGTCCTGTTGTGCTCGATCCGGTGAATCCAACTAACAACGCGTGCCACGTGTACTGGGGTGACAACAGGACCAAAATGGAGTCGATCGCCCGCTCGAGCCTTCAGTGCACGCTTCTTCGTGGCGTCAACCTCCGACCAAACTGGGACTAGAGCGCCGTGCCATATTTTTGGAAATTTGACTAATTAGCCGAAATTTGAGAGGCATGGACACAGAGACTTTGATATATGGTTCAAATGAGTAGGGAACAAATTACTACGCCATGAATGAGCAAAAATTACTTCCACTTATAACATCGTTTGGACCGACGCAATAATTCCTTACTAAACATAAATACTAAGTTGCAATTAATGAGCATGCAGATATAACATTTAAAATGACAATTTGTGCTTCTATACTATATTATACGTCTTGCCATAATCATATCAATCTGTTTACACAAATATATTTGTAATTGGTAATCAACTAATATGAATCACCGCTCGCTGAAACAACTTGCAGATGCAAAACATTATGAAATGTTTGCCAATTATATATAACTTAGAACGTAGAGACCTGTGGGCCCATGTGCATAAAAGGCTACTAGGCCTAGTTGGCAACTAAAATGGACTTAAGTTGCTTACTAAGCCTAGTTGATTACTAATTGTGATGCATAAAACCCAACTAGATATAGTAACATTCTAAAATTCTGGCAAAAGTTAGAGTTGATCTGGGGTACCTCTAAGTCACTAGATGACAACTAATCAGTCTGCCTTTGGACAACATGGCTCGTAGAATCATGGAGCTAAACAACTTTGTGCCTAAGCTTTGCTTCACAATGACGGATTACTTGTAAGTACTGGGCAGTAATGCAATGTTACAAAGACCCTTAGAAATGAGTTATGCTCAGTTGGAATGTGGTTCGAAGCTCAAACACAATAAACTTGTCTACAAGCCTATTGTATCTGACATAATCACCTCCTCTCCAAGGCCATAGCACCAAAATCAGTTACAAACCAAATTGTCCTAGTATGCAACTAGTAAGCAATGTGCCTAGTGAGGTTTTATGCAACACAAATTAGTTGCCAACTCCGTAGGTATAAACTAGGGAATTTATAATCTTACTAAGCACTAGTTGGCAGCTAAACTAGTAGCCTTTTATGCACATGGGCCCTGGGCCCATGTGCATAAAAGGCTACTAGGCCTAGTTGGCAACTAAAATGGACTTAAGTTGCTTACTAAGCCTAGTTGATTACTAATTGTGATGCATAAAACCCAACTAGATATAGTAACATTCTAAAATTCTGGCAAAAGTTAGAGTTGATCTGGGGTACCTCTAAGTCACTAGATGACAACTAATCAGTCTGCCTTTGGACAACATGGCTCGTAGAATCATGGAGCTAAACAACTTTGTGCCTAAGCTTTGCTTCACAATGACGGATTACTTGTAAGTACTGGGCAGTAATGCAATGTTACAAAGACCCTTAGAAATGAGTTATGCTCAGTTGGAATGTGGTTCGAAGCTCAAACACAATAAACTTGTCTACAAGCCTATTGTATCTGACATAATCACCTCCTCTCCAAGGCCATAGCACCAAAATCAGTTACAAACCAAATTGTCCTAGTATGCAACTAGTAAGCAATGTGCCTAGTGAGGTTTTATGCAACACAAATTAGTTGCCAACTCCGTAGGTATAAACTAGGGAATTTATAATCTTACTAAGCACTAGTTGGCAGCTAAACTAGTAGCCTTTTATGCACATGGGCCCTGGGCCCATGTGCATAAAAGGCTACTAGGCCTAGTTGGCAACTAAAATGGACTTAAGTTGCTTACTAAGCCTAGTTGATTACTAATTGTGATGCATAAAACCCAACTAGATATAGTAACATTCTAAAATTCTGGCAAAAGTTAGAGTTGATCTGGGGTACCTCTAAGTCACTAGATGACAACCAATCAGTCTGCCTTTGGACAACATGGCTCGTAGAATCATGGAGCTAAACAACTTTGTGCCTAAGCTTTGCTTCACAATGACGGATTACTTGTAAGTACTGGGCAGTAATGCAATGTTACAAAGACCCTTAAAATGAGTTATGCTCAGTTGGAATGTGGTTGAAGCTCAAACACAATAAACTTGTCTACAAGCCTATTGTATCTGACATAATCACCTCTCCAAGGCCATAGCACCCAAATCAGTTACAAACCAAATTGTCCTAGTATGCAACTAGTAAGCAATGTGCCTAGTGAGGTTTTATGCAACACAAATTAGTTGCCAACTCCGTAGGTATAAACTAGGGAATTTATAATCTTACTAAGCACTAGTTGGCAGCTAAACTAGTAGCCTTTTATGCACATGGGTCCAGGACTGCATGCATAGACAAAAGTTAACAGAAAATGTGTCGTTAACATGTTAACTGCGCTTAATTTGTGTATTGGAATATTGTAATCGGTTCAGGTGTTACAAAGTTGGGATTGTTAGAACCTGGTTATGTAAACTGCTTATATGCAGCACGATAATGCAGAGGGTGTCCCCCCACACCCCCCCCCCCCCCCCCCCCCACTACCATTGTTCCCCCATTGTGTCTCAAACATCTAAGGAATTTCCAAGGAATTCCTTTCAG
The DNA here is from genome assembly GCA_037783545.1 of Henricia sp. BOLD:AAB3569. NCBI lineage: Eukaryota > Metazoa > Echinodermata > Asteroidea > Spinulosida > Echinasteridae > Henricia > Henricia sp. BOLD:AAB3569. The sequence continues at coordinate 357,998 of JBBELK010000861.1, read as the reverse complement.
TTTTAGGGGGAGGGTAAGTTGTTGGTGCGTTAACAAAAGGAAAGAGGGTGTTGATGTATAGGGGCGTTAGGGTGAGTCCCTTTGCCACATATCGTGCTGGGTATAAAACTGCTAATTAATAAGAGCTATAGTAGAATGCAAATTATAACAAAATTTGAAAGACAAATATAAAGTAAAGTATAGACTAATCCAACGAACGAAAACTGCGGTGTATCTCCAATGCGTTTACGTAACGTCACAAATAGACATACACTGCGGTAACAATGGAATAACCACAAAAGAGCGGCTCACTAAATGTTATTCGGATTACACTATTCTACGTGTTACGTTTTCTACTCCCTAGAAACGCATATAAATAGGGTATAGACTATAGAGTAAGTAAAACAACAAAAGATCCTACCGACTTCAAAAAGTGGTCTTCCGATCTAAATACGTTTATTGCAGTCTCTACTTGACCGCGTGGGGTTTCCGCAGGCGCGGATCCAGGAATTTTGTATACGGGGGGCACCCAAAAAAGGGACAAATGCGAGCGCGTAGCGCGAATGCCTTACGGCGTGGGGTCCGGGGCCCGCTTAAGGGCCCCGGGAAATTTTGGATTCTAGATGCTCTGTGGTGCAATCTATAAGGCGATTCCTGGCCACTTTTAACTGACTTTTGAAAGCAAAAGTTTTGAAGATTGTTGTGTGTTTTGAGAATTGTGTGTATGAAGAATTATTTTCGCCATTATTTTTAGCCATTATTTTCGCCCGTTAAGTTGACAAAAATCTATAAAGTTTCTCCCTCCCCAATTTGGCATTTAATATGCAGTTTTTACCCATCATCATTTCTTATTTTTCCGGATTTTTTCTTGGTTTTAATTCAGTCCAGTTGAAAAGTTCAAGAAAAGGACTTGATTTCAGACTGTTCCTTGCCCTAATGCCCTGTGTTAAAACATCGGCAGATCGGCTGCAAGATATAATAGACCATTAGTAGGCAGGCCTATGTGTATTGGCGTCAAGTTGTCCTCGGCAAAAATTTCCACAAGGTATACTTTTTCAGACGAAACAGAACAATTTATATACTTTGAGGAATCAGGTCAGCAAACCAGACTTCAACAAACGAAAAATGGTCAAACCAGTAATTATACTCCACCATGGGGATTAGATGTTGAGGGGGGAATTCAGTTCCTAATTGGCATGATTGATTACCTTTTTTTTCTTATTGCATTTTTTCAGTATTTTTAAAGCCAAAAGTATACGCAGATGTTAAATATCGGCATCGGTATTTTTTTAAGAAGAATGCCCTCCGATTTCTCTTTGTCTTTACGGCCTTTCCTTCCCCCCATTTTTTTGTTTTGACTCAACTACTTGCCCTCCCCCCTTTTTTCTTTTACCTCCTTTCCTTTCAGCCCAATTTTTCTTTTTGACTCAATGTGCCCGGGGGGCACGTGCCCCCTCGGCCCCCCTGGATCCGCGCCTGTTTCCCCATTTCCCTGGCGTTTTCTTCCCACTTCTAAATCTATATTCTTCGCCATCTTATAAAGTTGATCACAAAGTTAAAGCTAAAACCGTATAGTAGATAGTATATAACCCTAGATGCTTTAAAACAACAAACATTTTTCCCCAAAGAAATAAACTCTGTATGCTTGAGTTCATGAATTTGTGTCCTGGTATCCATCAAAATAAAGTTGTTTTGATTCCGCTTATAATTTGATCATTACATCTAAATTGCTCTCAGAAATCCGCCAACGTTGTAACCATAACACCACGGACCATACAAGCTCCTTGTACCGCCATGTGAAATTAGACAGATCCAAACTGACAGTTAACTCTTAGGCATTTTAGGCTCGGGTCACACGAGTGAGGTCACAGGTCTGGTTTCTTACCGCACGAGTCGTGCCCGCTAGCGATATTTTTTTCCGTACCGCTGTTTAGCGAACATTGCTTCTGATTGGTTTAACTCCTATGCATATGTTGCATACTGATGTATTTTGTCGATAAGTACCTCAACATAACCCCACACCATACCACACTAATTCCTCAATTAATAGTAAAAAACATTTAATACGAGATTCGACAGGAGATTTGAACCTGCAATCTCTCGCTTGATAGTACTACGTCTTAACCAAGCCCATAAACGCAATTCTTTCGGATCTTCGGATGCCAAGTCACCGATGGTGCGGTCTCTGTAGGCCTACGTACAGCTAATGGCCCAGTCACAATGTCGGCGATCTGTCGGGGATTAGTTTTGGCGGGGGGTCGTCGTAGAAAATAAAGAAGCCTTGAACAATCCTAGCAATAATCCTAATAAAAGTGGAGCAGTTACATTGTCTGAGATTTTTTCAAGGATTTTGACCCGGTTTTGTCGAAAAATCGTGGGATTAGCCTCCGATCGCCTCCGATTGCATCGGAGACGATATCTGCGAGCATCTTTTCTTTTAATTTCCAAGAGCGTCTCAAACTTTTAGCGATCCGATCGGAGGCGCCCTTATATACACGGCGATTTACTACGATTCCACCGTACGATTCGTCGGAGACGATCACAGAAAGCGTACGAATCGTCGCAGGGCGCCTCCGATTCAGTCGGAGGGCGCCGGAGACCACTCGCAGACATTGAATCTCAACCTGAATTTCCAATCCCACACAGAATCTTGCGACTAGTCTCAGATTATTCGGAGGACGCCTGTTACAAGTTCCTAAAATTTCTCGTATTATTGAAATTTGTAACATTCCTTCACGTACACGCTGTGCAGGTAGTTTTAACTATTCTTTATTGTTAAGGAGCACTCATCTGTAGGATGGGTGCCTTTAAATACGGGGTGTGTTTAGATCGCGTTAGAGCTTTAGTTTTCACTCCTTATGACTGGGCGTATGGGCCGTCGCTCTCCGGTCTATTGATGCGTGACCTCCCGTTTGTGTTGTGGTCTGATGCCTGATGCCGTGCTTGGTGGTCGCCGTGCCGGGATTTGGATGTCTTCGTCGGGTGAACTGACTTTGTCATATGTGCGTCGGACGGACTTCCCTACCTTGGTGCCGTGTTCCGTTCTCGAACTTCCAGCTCTTCAGTGCGATGACTGTTGTGCTGCCGTGAAGGCAACACCGGGAGGACTGTTCACCCTAACACGCCCTTCGCGATTCGTAGGATACCGGTATTCCTTTATTTAATCATTAATACTTAATATTTGGAGTGTATTATTGTATTTGAATGTTCCAAGAGGGAAGAATTGATTTACACTATTGAAATTTATACCTTTTGTCCTTGTCGCCTTATTTCTCGATTTTCTTGATATCTGACTTCGTAACAGATATTATTGGGGGCTTGTCCGGGAATCGAACCCGGAACCTCTCGCAGGCCGCATAACCTGTGAAAGATTGAATGTTTTTCTTTTTTCTGAACGATCTTTTATAAAATTGTCCGTTCAAAAAATTCTCGTACATACATATTGATCGTTCGTTTTTTTACACAAGAAACCAAGGCGACTTTGACTAGCACAGTGTGTACGTTGGGTTTTTGTTTTTTTGACCGTATTTATTTATCACAATGAGTTTTTCACCTGAAGATTTTCTTGGGCAATCGGAGTTAACCGTTGACGAAGTTGACGAGTTAAGCAAAGATCAACTGTTGGCAGTTGCGAAATGTTTAGAGCTTAAAGTTTTTGGCAGTGCTAAAAAAGCTCACCTGAATCGTGTTGTAACTAAGGCACTAGTGGAAAATGGGTGTCTTGAAACTGAAGCTGACCCACTTGGTCAAGATTCAAAGAAACAGGCAGAATTATTGCATGCACAGATTCAGTTGAAAGAAATGGAAATTCAGTTGCAACATGAGAAAATGAACCATGAATTGAAAATGAAAGAACTTGAATTTCACATGGCGAATAAAACCAATCAGGGGAGCTTCGATTATGCCAAAAACATTAGGCTTGTACCAAGATTTGACCAAAAGGAAGTAGCTAAGTATTTTGCATCTTTTGAGAACTTGGCTCATAAACTGAAATGGCCCAAAGAACACTGGACTGTGTTGCTGCATAGTGTCTTCGAAGGAAAAGCGAAAGACGTCTATACTGCATTAACAACAGAACAAAGCTCCGATTACGATCTAGTGAAACAAAGGGTTTTGAAAGCCTATGAACTTGTGCCCGAGGCTTATAGGCAGAAATTTAGGAACATCAAAAATAGACAACCAAGTCAAACGTACGTAGAGTTTGCCAGGGAAAAAACCAACCAGTTCGATCGCTGGTTGCAATCCAAAGAGATTGGGAATGACTTCGATAAACTCCGTAACCTTATGTTACTTGAAGAGTTTAAAACTTGTCTTCCCACTCCGATAAGGAACCATTTGGTAGATCGCGGAGTGGAGAAATTGGAGCCAGCTGCCATTATGGCAGATGACTATGAATTGTCCCACCGTCAGACCTTTGGCGAGTCTACAGTTACAGGTCAGAGACGGTGGAACAAAAATGGCGGAAATGCAGGATTTAAATCTGCAAATTTTAGTAAACCCGCGTCTGGGTTGGAACGAAATTCCACCACAGAACAGGGGTCGAGCTCAAAAGAGCAAGATGGTAAATCCGCCATTGTCTCGCCAAAAACAACATGGCGTAGAAATAGACCGATTTGCAGTTTCTGTCATAAGCCTGGGCATGTGTATGACACTTGTTTTAAGAGAAAAAATCAAGTGGAAAAAGGTGTTGCTTTAATTGCCAATTCAGGGATATCCCGTAATGAGTCTGGTTCAGCTGAGCCAAGCAACTTATGCAAATCGATCTCGGAAGTAAGTCCGATTGCCCAGGAAAATCAATCAGGGGTGGATGAACCAAGTTATGAACCCTTTATGTCAAACGGGTATGTTTCTTGCACTGAGGATGGTGAGCTGGTTTCGGTTCAAGTTTTAAGGGATACTGGGGCGGCACAATCTTTGATGTTGAGTAGTGTCATTCCCTCAATTAATGACCGTCCAATTCACACCAGTGTTTTAATTAGGGGAGTTGGCAGTGATTTTTACACTGTCCCCCTTTATGAGGTCTACTTTGAGTCTGATTTTCAGACTGGACTAGTGGATGTTGGCATAGTCCCTAGTCTACCCATTAAAGGGGTTACGTTCCTCCTTGGGAATGACATTGCAGGATCGAAGGTAGACCCATGCTCCACACCATGTGTCAAATTAACGACAACTCCTTCCTTAAATCCTGACACAGAGCGGATTTCGGAGGATTTTCCCGGCATTTTTCCCGCCTGTGTAACCACCAGGTCCATGGCCCGTGATAATGGGAAGGAGGTTAAAGTACTTGAAAATAGGGCCAATAATGAATGTATTGATTTGGCAGATACATTTTGGACCAAACTTGTAAATTTAAAGTCTTTGACTCCAGACTGCAGTCTAGAGAAAGACAATTTTGGTGATTCTAAGCCCATTGGGCTCGATCGATCTAAGTTAATTGCAGAGCAGGAGGCCGATCAGGAATTGAGTAGGCTCAGTGTCTCTGCCCTCAGTGAAAGTGAGGCTAAAGCAGTTCCGGTTTGTTATTTCAAATCGGAAACGGGTGTGCTTATGCGCAAATGGCGCCACCCCGAAATTCCGGCAGACGAAGAATGGGGCATAATTAACCAAATTGTAGTTCCATTGTCATACCGTAAAGAGATCATGAGAGTGGCTCATGAACAACCAATGTCTGGTCATTTGGGAGTGCGCAAGACTCGAGACAGAATCATGCGACATTTCTTTTGGCCGAAATTGTACAAGGATGTCAGTGAGTTTTGCAAAACTTGCCATACATGCCAAATAGCAGGAAAACCTAATCAGAAAATACAAAACGCTCCACTGATTCCCATTCCTGCACGTGGGCAACCTTTTGATAAGGTAATAATAGACTGTGTAGGACCATTGCCGAAAACGAGATCAAGCCATCAGTACCTTTTGACAATCATTGACGTAGTGACCCGTTATCCCGAGGCTATTCCTCTGAGGAAAATAACGGCAACTGCCATTTCTGAGGCCCTTGTCAAGTTTTTTACAAAGATGGGGTTACCAAAAGAAATTCAGCACGATCAGGGGTCAAACTTTACCAGTTCGGTGTTCAGACAAGTTTTAAAAGCTTTGGGAATTACACAATCCGTTTCATCAGCTTACCATCCTCAGTCCCAGGGTCTTCTTGAACGGTACCACCAAACTTTAAAGAGCATGATGACTAAGTATTGTTATGAGCGGCAGAATGATTGGGATAAGGGAATTGATTTTCTCTTGTTTGCAACAAGAGAGGTCCCTTCTGAGGCTACGGGTTTTAGCCCTTTTGAACTCGTGTTTGGGCATGAAGTTCGGGGACCTCTCAAGTTGATGAAAGAGAAACTCCTTGAGCCCCAATCTGAAACTCAAAGTAACTTGCTTGACTTTGTTTCAGATTTGAACGAAAGAATGCATACCGCTCAAACAATAGCCAAAGCTAATCTTGCTCAGTCGCAAACACGTATGAAAACGAGGTTTGACAAAGAGTCCGTAGAACGAGATTTCGAACCTGGCGATCTAGTTCTAGTCTTGTTGCCGGTTCAGGGAGACTGTTTGCATGCCAAGTTTAGTGGTCCGTATCAAATTGAAAAGAAACTCAATAGTGTCAATTACGTGGTAAATACACCTGATCGTAGGAAAGGGAAACGAGTGTGTCACATTAACATGTTGAAAAAATACCATGAACGACAAAAGGGTTCAGTAGCTCTGGCTCTGGTACAGAACGTTGACAATGATACAACCATGCACATGGAATCTGATGACAGGGAGTCCGGTTTATTGGAAGTTTCAGCCATCATGACAAAAAACTCGGAAATATTGAGCAACCTTGAGTTGAAACTTCAACACTTGGGACATGATGAACGCTTGGAGATGACTGAAGCCATTCAGTCATTTCCAGACGTTTTCTCCGATAAGCCGGGCCGTACGTCATTATTATTCCATGATGTAGACGTAGGCGAGGCCAGTCCTGTCAAACAACATCCATACCGATTGAATCCTGTGAAATTAAAAGCAATCAATGAGGAAATTCAATATATGCTTGATAATGGCATTGTCTCCCCAAGTCAAAGTGCATGGAGTTCACCTGTGTTGCTTGTTCCTAAAGAAGATGGATCAAACAGATTTTGCATAGACTATCGCAAGGTGAACTCTGTCACGAAGACTGATTGTTTTCCTATACCTAGGTTGGATGACTGCATAGACAGGATTGGTCACGCCTCGTTTGTCAGTAAATACGATTTGCTGAAAGGGTATTGGCAGGTACCACTGACGGAACGAGCCAAAGAGATCTCAGCATTTGCTACGCCAAATGGGTTGTATTCGTGCAACGTCATGCCTTTTGGTATGAAGAATGCGCCTAGTACTTTCACTAGGCTGATGAGTAAAGTCACGGCCGGTATGCACGGGTGCGTCGTTTATATTGATGACGTCGTGATTTACTCGAGTACATGGCAAGAGCATGTTGAGATCACAAAGACTTTGTTCAGTCAGTTGTCCACTGCCAATCTCACAGTGAATCTAAAGAAAAGTGATGTTGGCAAAGCCAGCGTAACGTATTTGGGTCATGAAGTAGGAAACGGCAAGATTTTGCCAAAAGCTGCAAAGGTATTAGCAATTAATGAATATCCTACGCCCACGAGTAAAAAAGAGCTCATGAGGTTTTTAGGTATGGCAGGATTTTTCCGGAAGTTCTGTCCCAATTTTGCAACAGTAGCGAATCCACTGACTTGTTTGTTAGCCAAGAGTGTACAATTTGTGTGGTCACCTCAGTGCCAGCTGGCACTTGAGCAATTGAAGAAAGTTATGACCAGTGAACCGGTTTTGACAATAGCCGATTTTGAGAAACCGTTCGTAATGAACATAGATGCAAGTGACGTGGGCGTAGGAGCTGTATTACTTCAGGCCGATGGCCAGGGCTATCACCACCCAGTGAGTTACTTTTCACGGAAAATTAACAAACATCAAAAGAATTATTCGACAATCGAAAAGGAGATGTTGGCTCTAGTCCTGGCAATCGAGCATTTTGAGATTTACGTCACGGGTCCTTTTCCGCTCACTGTGCATACAGATCATAATCCACTGACTTTCATCAATAAGTTCAAAAACAAAAGTCGGAGGCTCATGAGATGGAGTCTTTTCCTCCAAGGCTACAACTTGCAGTATCGGCATATCCCAGGCAAAGAAAATATCCTTGCCGATGGGTTAAGCCGGTGCTGATTCAATGCCAATGTATGTGGAGTAGTCAGTGAATTATTATCAACTACCTAGTTTGATTATGGGTAGATGTATTTAAATGTAATATTCATATTTTGAAATTTGAATGAAAGTGAAGGTTCAACTTATTTGTTTTTGAAAATAGATGAACGTTTAAAAAAAAAAAAAAAATTAAAAAAAAAATCCTTTAAGGTCGTATTTTTTTCCTTTATGGGGGAGGGTGTTACAAGTTCCTAAAATTTCTCGTATTATTGAAATTTGTAACATTCCTTCACGTACACGCTGTGCAGGTAGTTTTAACTATTCTTTATTGTTAAGGAGCACTCATCTGTAGGATGGGTGCCTTTAAATACGGGGTGTGTTTAGATCGCGTTAGAGCTTTAGTTTTCACTCCTTATGACTGGGCGTATGGGCCGTCGCTCTCCGGTCTATTGATGCGTGACCTCCCGTTTGTGTTGTGGTCTGATGCCTGATGCCGTGCTTGGTGGTCGCCGTGCCGGGATTTGGATGTCTTCGTCGGGTGAACTGACTTTGTCATATGTGCGTCGGACGGACTTCCCTACCTTGGTGCCGTGTTCCGTTCTCGAACTTCCAGCTCTTCAGTGCGATGACTGTTGTGCTGCCGTGAAGGCAACACCGGGAGGACTGTTCACCCTAACACGCCCTTCGCGATTCGTAGGATACCGGTATTCCTTTATTTAATCATTAATACTTAATATTTGGAGTGTATTATTGTATTTGAATGTTCCAAGAGGGAAGAATTGATTTACACTATTGAAATTTATACCTTTTGTCCTTGTCGCCTTATTTCTCGATTTTCTTGATATCTGACTTCGTAACAACGCCTCCGATTAATCGGAGGGCATCGTAGGTCATCAGAGATTGTGTCTGGGATGCCCAAAATGGGTGAAAAATCTTGCGAGCAATCTTAAAATTTTAAGTTCAAAGTTGGGGACCGCGACGGGTGTGGCGATGCCAAAAAAATCTGCGACAAGCCGCAGGCGTCCGGAGAGCGCCTCCGACGGGTGCAAAATCGTGAGATCTGTCTCAAGATTTTGTTCAAATTTCCCGGTTTTACCCATCGCCGACGCATCGCAACTGATTTGTGACTGGCCCATTAGCAAAGGATTCATTGGTCTTTCCCGCTCGCGGTACTGATAGATTCAAAATAATGACGGCACTGCAGAATTCTTAGGGAAACTATTTTAAACACCACAGTAGCCGGAACTTCATATTCAGTCGTTGTATGTGGAACCAGTCTAAGGGCAGTATAACAAAAGAGCTAGACTGGTTCCCGCTCCACATATTCCACATATGATCAGCCGGAGATCGTTTGGTCCGGGAATCTGACGCCATTACAGCGATTTCTCATTGGGACTTCCCCTAGCGCATGTCGCAATCCCAATTGCCACTTCACTAGATTTCAACAACACATGATCAACTTACATGTATTTGGGGTTAATTCTCGTACGAGCAAGGCACGTTACTCCTCTTCTATAAAGGCAGTCTCTTCACGAGGTCTGGCCAAACGGAGGTTGCACCGTGCATCATCGACTTGGTAAGTCAACACAGCGACTATTAAAGCCCGTATGCTGGATTTGTAATCTCCCAAATTTTGCAGGGGCGGAATTGGCTTTTGGTTAAGGATGGGGTCCGGTTGTTGCTCCTATTATATAGGTGCTTCTCCTGCAATCTAAGGCACTTTATGGGCTTTTTAAAGGTTTCGGGAGAGGGATTTTAATGCAATATTTTATTTATTTATTCTTTAAACATTAGTTCGCCACTCAAGGGAGGAGTTGCAACCCCCTTTATGCCATCAACTATACGGTTTTAGCTTTACCTATACTATATTATCAACTTGAGATGACGAAAAAGGAGTTGCAGTTTTAGAAGTGGGAGGAAAACCCCAGAGAAATGCCCCAGGGGAAAACTTACGCGGTCAAGTAGGGACTGCAAACCCAATCCACATACACGCCCCGGATTCGAACCCGGGACGCCAGAGGTGAAAGGCGAGGAAAGAACCAGGGGCCAATTTCATAGAGGTATTTAAGCACAAAAAATTGCTTAAGCACAAAAAACTCTTGCTCAGTAGAGTATGCTACCAGTGAAATCCTCATGTGATAGAAATAGTATATGACCAGTTTTAGAGGACTGTTTCATTACCATGACAATCACATGAAATTTTTGCTGGTAACCTCATTTTATCAAGTAAGGTTTTTCATGCTTAAGCAATTTTTTATGCTTAAGCAGCTCTATGAAATTGGCCCCTGTACGCCAACCCGACCGCCCCTGTGGTTACGGTATTGCGTGAAGCCGTGCGTGCATAGCGTCGCCAGGCATGGGACTCACTACCCCTAGACGCCATATAAGCCCCATACAGATATTCAGTATAGGTTGAATCTGTATTTCTTAAAAATATTACCTTTTTAGACTATAGATGGGTTTTATATTCAAAAGTACATACATTTGAAATCAGGCATTGCGTGGTTACGACGTAAAGCTTAAAACAATGCATGTTCCCGTAACAATTTACGGGAAAATTATCTCCGCGCGATCTGCTTTGTTAACAACATTCTCGGAACGTTTCTAGAACGTTATAGTGCAACGTTTAAACGTCCACAGAACGTCCCCTCGATCGACGTTTAAAATTAACGTGACCAAAAACGAACTTTCTCCGAACGTTATTAAAAAACGTTCTTCGAACGTTATAGTGCAACGTTAGATTCAAACGTCTACAGAACGTCCCCTCGACGTTAAAAACGAACGTAACTTCCACAAACGTTCGGGGAACGTCCCCTCGACGTTCAAAACAAACGTGACCAAAATCGAACATTCAGCGAACGTTCGCGGAACGTTATGTGTTAGCTGGGGAGGCAATTCTGGTAGAGTGGTGCACCCTGCCTTACCGGCTCGTACGGTAGCTGATGCAGCCAGCCTTGCCTAATTGAAATTAGTACCACTAAAAAAAAAGTTATTGTTTTTACCCCGGTTCTACCCATTCCATGCCTGTATTTATGGCCACCATTTTGAGTTTGTGGCTTGTATTGTTTGTCGAAAGTTGGATTGAAATTTTGTGGACACCAGTGAATTCCCTGGCCCTGAAAACCCCACACTGTAGGTTAGACATTTCAATCACGTTTCTACTCCAAATATTAAAGCGATGGGACCGGGAACCAATCTATAAAACAGCCGGCTGAGGTATTGGCTTGTTCAATACTTTGTGATTTTGTGCATTAAAATTCTTCATTAAAAATTCTGAAAATTACAAATTTGGGCAGAGATTTTCATTTGAAAGAGTAGTTAATACTATTTTTTAAATATTGTGTTACGAGAATAAGAAAAATACAGGAACTTCTTACTACATTTCACGAACACTGTGCACAGGACAATGAAGAGCGCCACCAATAATTGAATTAACTTGTACAAATTTCATGTCGTCTGCAGGTGCCAGAAGTGGCTGAAAATTTCAAATATTTTAAAATGCCCAACTTTGCAGAGAGGTCATCAAGCAGATTCTGATAATATAAAGTATATACTTTGAAACTTTGGAAACCTGTTATATATCTTTCAGTGCAAGGTCAAGGTAAAAACTGGCATTTGGCTGCCGGACTATACAGTATCATTAAAAATGCCTTCAAATCATATTTTTGTGAATTGTACTTTATGTAATCACTTTTTGAAATAGAAGGCATTTCAAGAATATGTCCTGAATTTACAAACTACAACATTTTACAAGATGTCAGATGTAACGGGGGACAGAAAAATTTTACCCCAAATGTATAGAATGACCCATAAAGAAACACATAGCACATCGTGTACGGAATACGAAAGAACAAGGCTATGATTTAGCCTCGCGCGTTAACTCTGGATTTCAGACCAAGGTAACCAGCCTATAGTCGCTGACTATTGTCAGCGACTATAGGCTGGTTACCGGAATATCTTGGTCTGAAATCCAGAGTTAACGCGCGAGGCTAAATCATAGCCTTGTTCTTTCGTATTCCGTACACGATGTGCTATGTGTTTCTTTATGGGTCATTCTATACATTTGGGGTAAAAATTTACAGTTTATCGCGAGAGGTCGCTAATATTTTGCCATCTAATTACGATCAAAGACTTGAACAAGGCTACACAGTGGGAGGCCCGCTTTAAGGTAACTTATATACTTTATGTGTGATCTTGCTCGCTATTCAGTGTCTTGATAGCCCCATTAATGCCTAATTCCATCGTTCATTTCTATTTTGCTCATATACGAAAAGGACGAGACACGTAACGACGTCCAGAAAAGATCTCAGCAATTCAACGTTTAATTGAAAAAAAATCATGTTTGTACATAGCCATGGGAAGCTGCTTATCGACAGATTTCCCTCCTTGGAGCTTGGATGCATCAAATTTGGATTCGTGGTACAGCGCAAACATACAGGAAGGCCTGGCAGTATTCGACAGCGAGTGCCGCGAAGCCATTCACTGGGTGGTCAGATATCTACACGGGGAATGTTCATCTAATAAAACCCTCTTTGACGTCTCCCAAATTGTAAAGGTACAACAAATAAATAGCTGTTAAGACGTTTATCTGGAATGCAGGAGGTCACAGGTTTGAGCCCACTTCCACCCGAGTAAGCCGAGCTTTCAACGAGTTTTCGACAAAGACACTCTCGCACTTCGTGGCAGTGCTGACGAACCTCCAGATGGCTACTGGGCAACGATTTAATTAGTCAGCCAATCTCGGCTACCAGCTTCATTTAGCTTTAGACGGTCACTGTCAGTATAGTCTATTTCATTATCAACAGGTATCCTTCGACCACGTTTTTCAAAAATTATGTATACCCACTAAGTGGTGGTGATATTCCTCTATTTTGCATTTTTAAGGACAACCTGGAATCGAGGTTTGGAACGCATACATAACTGAAGATTTCTTTTACAAATTTTTAAAAATATCAAGGAACATTTTGGCCAAAAGTGAGCGGAAACAGAGAAAACAGTAGACGGTGGTTATGGAAAGCGGCCACCTCAGATAGACAAGAAAATGTGGTTTTATCAAACTTTCAGATAGATTTATATGAAGTGAACAGTTTTATCAACACTTTGATATTTTTGAGCAGGGTGGCTCTTTGGGAAAGGGCACGATGCTCCAAGACAAATCCGACGTGGATCTGGTCGCCTTTATCAATCCGCCCCACATGAAGCCAATGCGCGAGTGCCAGTCGCCAAACGATTACAGAAATCAGCTCAAAGTCGTTCTAGAAGCTTTGAAGAATGCCCTGAATCGCACGGATAAAGTGACGGTCAAGAGGGCTGACGATTACCTGATCAACTTCGATTTGTGTGTCAACGGGAGGCGTATTAGCGTCGACCTTCTACCGACTGCCGACAACTTTTTTGGATATAATCTTGGTATGATTCAAGCAAAGATTTTCCAACATTCTATAACTTAATTTTATTTGAGTTACCAATGCAGCAAATAATATTTGAAGGCACGTTAAAGTTTAAACTCGAACTTGCACCCATTTTGCTCCGTTAAACTGTAGGCATGTTTTCATTGATGTGATGCGATCAAGCAACATCAATTGCACAAAATACAGCTCCCAGTCTGTCTATCTCTTATTTTTAACCTGTAACTTGTGGCGTCGTCTTTCACCCACAGGACCACACGACATATTCGAAGAAATATTACAAGTAAAAAGTGGATACGACAGAGGCTTCTACTCGGCGTCTCTGGTCAAATTCCAGCGAGATTTTGTCAAAGAAAAATCTGTTTACGTCAAGGAGCTCATTCGTCTCGTCAAGTTTTGGGCCTACACCAAGCTTCCAGACAATCTCCGGAAGTCGTACCCTTTGGAGCTGATCACCATCTACCGATGGGAGATGGCTGGAAGTCCAGCACGATTCAGCAAAGCCCAGGGGCTAAAAGACGTCCTAGCAACCTTAGAAGACCTACAAGGTTTGCGTCACTATTGGACGGAGTATTACAACAAAAAAATGGCTGAACGCGCGATCACCAAGATCGGCCACAGAAAGTGAGTGAACAGTTTCATTAAAATTGGCTACACACTACCTCTCTTTGTAACCAAATGTTACACGACACTCGTATCATATTTTCATCGGTTTCCTCACGCTTGCGAGTGACAGTGGAATGGGCATTTTAGAGGAATCCTTGGTATGAATACCAGAAAGAAATAATAATAATAATAATAATAAGGCTAAATACTATGAATTGTAGGATAGGGCGACAAATCGTGTTTAAAAAAGCTATATTAGGGCGACCTGCTCAATAGGGCGACATTTTGGTGTCGCCCTAATATTTTTGAGTTTAAAATTAATTTTTTTAGGTCAAAAAACAATTATTTTAGGTCGAGAACCATTTTTATGGGGACTGGAGTCGTTTCTCTTCGGTCTGCGACCATCTCCGGAAGCTTTGGGTAAAAAAATAAGGTGTCATTTTGAGTGACTCTTGCCCAAATTTCGGTGGTCCCCGGCGAGAGTCTTGCCGAAGTGTCGCCCCATTGCGGCATCCAGCGTTCTTTAAATAACCATAATAATCTTCATTGTGTTAATTTGCAGGCCCATTTTACTGGACCCCGGCAACCCAACCAACAACGTGTGCTGGGTGTACCAACGAGGGGATAACATGGAACATATTGCGAAGGCAGTTAACGCAACCCTGAAGTCCACGCTTATGGAGAGTGTTCAAGTCTATGGAGGCTGGCGAAAATATTAAGTTACAGCAGGAACCGTCCTTCGGAATCCGTGTAATTAGCATATTGGAAATATGGAGAGGGAACAATTTATTTTGGTGTGAATTTGTTTTCAGATGTATTCGAAAAAAATTGAATTACCTGGGACCGAATTCAATAAATAAAATGAAACGTGCAGTTATTTTGCATTTGCACTGAAGGATAGACCTTGAGGTATGTATACGACAATATCAAGTCTCAAACTGCTCAAATCTGACAAAGTTCCACTACAAATATCGTCTGAAGCACATCAGACCAGAGCACTTTCACATACACCATTGCAATCCTGAGAGTCTAGTGTTTCATAAAATAACGGTAACGCTTACGGAATCGTCAATTTGGCCATCTACGATGTCTGGAAACATTGGACAAAATTCGGACAACGTTCTGAGCTGCATGCCCCTGAGCGACGCCATCTTAGCTGATATGCTGGCGCTTCTCGATCATGAGACGTTAAGGAGCCCGGCTAACTGTGCAATATGCATAATTCATATTGACGTCGCGCGTGTTTATCCAAGCTGGCCATACGTCACGCGCGCAGTGCAGCTAGTTATCGAACTGTGCGAGTGGCGTATTCCCAGGGGCCAATTTCAAGCATGAAAAACCTTGCTTAATAAAATGAGGTTCCCACTAAATATTTCATGCGATTGTCATGGAAATGAAACAGTCCTCTAACACTGGTAATACACTATTTCTATCACATGAGGATTTCACTGGTAACGTTCTCTACTAAGCAAGTGTTTTTTTGTGCTTAAGCAAATTGTTGTGCTTAAACACCTCTATGAAATTTGGCCCCAGGATAAACACACGGACGTCAATATGAATATGCATATTGCACAGCTGGGCTCCTTGACCGAGAAGCGCCACCACGCGTCCAGCATATCAGCTCAGAACGTTGTCCGAATTTTGTCCAATGTTTCCAGACATCGTAGATGGCCAAATTGACGATTCCGTAAGCGTTACCGTTATTTTATGAAACACTAGACTCTCAGGATTGCAATGGTGTATGCGAAAATGCTCTGGTCTGATGTGCTTCGGACGATATTTGTAGTGGAACTTTGTCAGATTTGAGCAGTTTGAGACTTGGTATTGTCGTACGAACCTAAAGTAGGGCTGTGATTTGCGACTGTAATTAGTCAGATTTGAAAAGCGAGCTATTTACAGCCCTATTTGTAGGGCTAGGATAGACCCTATTATATGTTCACGCGTTTGAACGGTTCAATCGTGTCCCCTGGATCAGTTCTATAGAATGTAAACTGCCGATTGGAAAGGTGCCAGACTACTTCAAGCCTCGTCTTTAAATATAATCGAGGCGGGAATCGAGGTTTGGAACGCATACGTAACTGGCACCTTTCCAGTCGACAGTTTGCATTCTGTAGAACTGATTCAGGGAACACGATGAATCGTCAAAACACGTGCATAGGTTCTGCGGGAGGCCGAGGACGGGGGAACTAATTACCAATGTGCCATGATATATACTTTATAATACACGTGTACTGTAATCCCTTTGTCTAAATTTGTTCCGTTTTACGCTTTCTCCAGGCCTGGGCGCGTTCAATAGCACAATACCTACGCCGGTATTGCATACCCAAAACGTTGAACGCAACCGAACGCACGGTATTCCCAAAACGTATTGCATCCCAACTCGAACGAAGTACGCTTTACATACCACGATGGCTGACGGATAAATTGTGACTACGGCCTCAGGGTTTCAAGTCAATATTTTGCTTCATAGGAATTCAACATTCAGCGTGTCGAGAAGAATTTCGAACTGTTTATTTTTCGACTGTGGAAGACCACTACTGGTTGAGTTAGCAGTTTTGATTTGAAATTAATTGTCAGAATCTTTGCGTTAAGCGTGCAGCCGTAGTGCTTTGCAAACCGCGTTGTCTGCAGTTTGATCGTACGTTTTGGGATGCACTCGTTTGACAAGCTGTTTCGGTTGCAGCATACCGACACTGCCATACGTATTTTGGTATTGTGCTGTTTCCCATGCACAAGAGTTCGTATTTTATTAGGCCATGAAAATTATGTTAAAGTTGCACTGCCCGTGTTTGGGCCGATTTGGGCGTAACATTTAAAAAAAAAAGTTAAATAGGTATTTTTCTAGAATATAAAAAGTTATCAACTTTCATTTGGTACCAAGAACGTAAAAATCCGTCAAGGATTAATGCCGGTCGATTAAAAACAAGAAATGATTAAAAGGCTGGCAGGTCATTTAATCGACAGGGTTATGACGTAAATGTACATGTGCGCGTACATGTGTACATTGTACACATACTATGTACATATGAGCGTACGCGCACATGTACAACATGTGAAGCACGTTTCAAGAAAAAGGCTTGTATCTCCAATTCCCGACTTCGGAAATTTAAGTTTTTGATATTTTTCGTTACAGAGACACGTAAGCTTTCTAAATTCGTTCGCTTGTGTAAATTAATTTTTTAAATCCTTTCACCGAAACACGGGAAATGCAACTTTAATTGCGCCTCGACCTAGAAATCATGGACCGTTGATATTCTTTTATTACAAACAAACAAAATCATTTAAACAAAATTAACAAAAATAGTTAGTGAGCCTACCTCGATCAAGCCAAATTTGTGTGTGTGTATGTTGTTGAGCAACCCATTTTTCCCATGCATGGGTGTATATATTTTGATAACATATCAAGTGTCATATTTTTCTCATTACCATTCTGAAATTTCGTGCCATCAATCCGTATTATTCCAGAAATATCGTCAAAAATCCACCGATGTTTTGGAAACTAATTTATCCGGTTACATAAAGCAATGCAGTGATTACACCAAGCTTTTTGCTTCCTCATCCAAACCGAGGAATGCAAATTTCCTGTTTTCTTCCCATGGATAGTATTTTTGGAGAGGCATTTTATATGATTGTTAATTATATTTTATTTGCCTTTATATTTATATCACTTGGCATTAAAAACCACAGTATTAACAGATGTTAGAATATATGATCGCTTCGTTGCTTAACTGTGAAAACGGCAGCTGCATGAAAACTGCAGTTGTGAAATAATTTACCAATTATTCTGCGCGAGTGAACATAATAATGCAATCATGATTGCACGTTATCAGAAATGTTTACGTTTTGTACGGTGTTAATCGAGAACAAGGACATACCGGAAACATTTCACGAAGACAGTATAAAAAGGAGATTGGGGTCCTCTGTCAGGAATTCGAACCATGCGCCTTTCCAACAGTACATGATCCCCGGGCATGATCCCAACTGCAAATGAAACAGTCAACGTCTGGAGACTGTGCACTGTAATAACACCGTAGTCAAATTTGAACAGTCAAAACATTGCACCCAGCTGCATTACCCTAAAGACATAGTTACTGATTAATAGGCCTAACTATAAGTCATATACAAAAATATACAAATCCCTCTTCTATACAAACATTACATACAGTCTGCCAACCAACCAATCAACCAACCAACAAAACTACGAAATATCTTACTTTCAATCGAACCCTCAACAGAGGGCAGTTGAACAAAAGAGCCTTCTACATCCTGAGATATCAGGAAATGTCCACTCTGCAAAGCGACGTAACTTAGAGGCTTTGTGCCGTCACGTGACCCCCATAGCAAACGTAACTACGCCGCCATGACATGGGGCACACACACAGCACTCGCGCGATCGCGCAAGCACAAACGTGCATTGACGTACGTCACGTGTATTGAAAAACAAAACATCGAATTTTGGGCACGTTTTGCTGCGTTTATGATTGCGGAAAGCGGTCCGAAAGAGGTGAACATATCAGATTATTCGGCCTACAACGCATCAAGCCAACAAACGCGAGAACTTTCACGACTTAGGCGAGAAAAATGGCTGGCATTTTGCCCGGGGCATTTTGGCAAATATTCGCAGAGATGACCATGATGACTGCACCCGCTCGCTGCACTTCAATCAAGATAATGTTACAATGAATTATTTAGGTCTAATTAAACATGTTAAATAAAACATGATGTTAAATAGTAAATACGGTGAGTTGGGCGAAAATTCTAAGTTAATTTGCAGGGTAGGCTATGCGATGATCTTTTTTTTTCTTCAAAATGTCTCATCACATCAACATGATCAAGCATAGTTGAGTGCAGGGGGAAAAAAAAATCCAAATTTACATGATAGGCCTATTAAAGTGTTAGAAAATATAAAGAATAAGATGAGGAAACACTCAAGAAATGTTCAGCCTGTCTCAATGTTTGTATACAAGGAATTAAGCCACGAAAGTTCCAAAATAACCAAAACCACCCACTTCGTTCAGAGGGCAGTAGAACAAAAGAGCCTTCTAGAAATAATGGGCCCAATAATTACATCCTGAGATATCAGGAAATGTCCACTCTGCAAAGCGACGTAACTTAGAGGCTTTGTGCCGTCACGTGACCCCCATAGCAAACGTAACTACGCCGCCATGACATGGGGCAAGTGACAGCACTCGCGCGATCGCGCAAGCACAAACGTGCATTGACGTACGTCACTACGTGTATTGAAAAACAAAACATCGAATTTTGGGCACGTTTTGCTGCGTTTATGATTGCGGAAAGCGGTCCGAAAGAGGTGAACATATCAGATTGTTCGGCCTACAACGCATCAAGCCAACAAACGCGAGAACTTTCACGACTTAGGCGAGAAAAATGGCTGGCATTTTGCCCGGGGCATTTTGGCAAATATTCGCAGAGATGACCATGATGACTGCACCCGCTCGCTGCACTTCAATCAGGGTAATGTTACAATGAATTATTTAGGTCTAATTGAACATGTTAAATAAAACATGATGTTAAATAGTAAATACGGTGAGTTGGGAGAAAATTCTAAGTTAATTTGCAGGGTAGGCTATGCGATGATCTTTTTTTTTCTTCAAAATGTCTCATCACATCAACATGATCAAGCATAGTTGAGTGCAGGGGGGAAACAAAATCAAAATTTACATGATAGGCCTATTAAAGTGTTAGAAAATATAAAGAATAAAATGTTCAGCCTGTCTCAATGTTTGTATACAAGGAATTAAGCCACGAAAGTTCCAAAATAACCAAAACCATCCACTTCGTTCAGATTAACTTAACAGATCTGGGGCCAATTTCATAGAGATGTTTAAGCACAACATTTTGCTTAGGAGCAAAAAACTCTTGCTTAGTACAGAACGTTACCAGTGGAATCCTTATGTTATAGAAATAGTGCATGACCAGTGTAAAAGGACTGTTGCATTACCGTGACAATCACATGAAATGTTTGGTGGTAACCTCAAGGTTTTTCATGCTTAAGCAATTTTTCATGCTTAAGCAGCTGTATGAAATTGGCCCCTGTTACACTAACACGATGTGTAACATGGGTGTTGAACTAACATTGGATGCAACACTATACACGTCTTAAACATCATGTTAACATCGAGTTAACACGGTATTTATTCCGAGGTCACAATTTTGATTAAAGTTAACAGATCTGTTACACTAACACTAACGCGCAACCTAGAGTTGTGACTTCGCACTATGTACAGTGCAGATAATTAACATGGTGTTAACATATCTGTTAACATGGTGTTAACCTGGACGTTCAGTCAGAGGTAGAGATTAATGCCGTGTTAACAGATCTGTTGTGACCTCACCCAATGGATACGGTTATAAACATAGATAGACTGGTTCCTCTAACATTTCTCAGACACTCTAATTAATTTGATAATCGCTGGGTCTGGGAATCATACTCTTGTAGCGTTGGGCGGCTTTTGGGCGCGATCGGTCGATCTGCGCTAAATCGCGTCGCGCGATGGGTGGATCCATTTTTCTGAAAAGGTGAACCAGGATGCGTTAAAGTTGAACCACGACGTTTGAAAAATTAAAGTACGACGTTTAAAAAGTTGAACCACGACGTTTGAAAATTGAAGTACAACGTTTAAAAACTGAAGTACGACGTTTGAAAACTGATGTACGACGTTTGAAACTGAAGTACGACGTTTGAAAAGTTGAACCGCGACGTTTGAACGCAGATGTACGACGTTTGAAAACTGATGTACGACGTTTGAAAACTTGAACCGCGACGTTTGAAAACAGATGTACGACGTTTGAAAACAGATGTACGACGTTTGAAAACAGATGTACGACATTTGCCTGTCCGTTTTGGAATTCCATAATTATCAACTACTCAGCTCTTTCCTTGTCAATCCTGTATGTGGGTTCCACCAAAAATTGGAAGTCGAGGAAAAGTATTGACTTCAGAAACATGTTTTTTTTCTTTAACTCTTTGACATTTTTCTATGAGTGATTCATACTATTACTAGCACTGACTGCGCATGAGTAGAGCTATTATTAATCTTGATTTGGCTTATTTGTTTAAAAAGACAGTAAATAAATTCATTCATTTTTGGTACTACATGTACATGCACCTAGTATTATATGTGTTAAATGGTCAGTCATTGTATAGTGTAGATTAAAATGTGGGATTTTTTTTCCCTCCCAGGATAACCAGCAAAGCTGTGTGAACAAACTCACCCAGATTTGGCACCTTATGGGTCACTCATCAAGCATTGTTGCTCAACTTCCTCAAGCAAGTTTCACATGTCGTTTTTGAGGCAAACCCCAACTGGCATGCATGCACCAGGGCAGGGGAGATAAATCTATGGGGTCAATAGCTAACGTCCGCATCCACGTGGAAAGATGTGTTCGTCAAAAGTACTTTATTCTTTGACATGGAATAGTTCCTATTGTAAATTGATTATGCAAAGTCAGTTAACAGTGCTTGATAAAATAGCAATTTGCTGCACTTTGACAAATTGCTCTAAGTCTGTGATACCTGT
Source organism: Henricia sp. BOLD:AAB3569 (assembly GCA_037783545.1). Classification (NCBI taxonomy): domain Eukaryota; kingdom Metazoa; phylum Echinodermata; class Asteroidea; order Spinulosida; family Echinasteridae; genus Henricia; species Henricia sp. BOLD:AAB3569. The sequence goes on along the minus strand of JBBELK010000861.1, from coordinate 336,268 downwards.
TGATTAAGATGTGAAACTTTTGGGGGACACTTGTATAGACGATGTGCCCTCTGGCATTACATCAAATCAAAACGTGCCTGGCGTTATGTGCACGCATAGTGTTTTGCATAAATTTGATTTAGAAATGAGGTCTCATGTCAAATCGTCTTTGAATTATGTGACCTTTGGCATCATTGCCAAACCAAATTTATGCAAAACAGGATGCGCACACATAATGCGCAGTCTCACAGTATTAAGTGTTTCCCCCACCCCTCTACCCTGTGCTAACTCCACTCCTTTAGGATTTGGTCATGATTTTCATGCCCCAGGGTGGGGATTTTGACGCATAGAAAACAATTTTCAGTGCACCTTGGAGCAAAACATGCATTTCTTTTGTCCCTGGGGTGGGGAATTTGTCACTCGAAAAGTGGCAATCCCCACCTCTTAGGTGGGGCAGCCTGGGGGAGAGGGATGGGGGAAACAATTTATAACGATGTACATAACGATGACCAATTTTCAACAGAGGGCAGTTATGTATAAAACAAATAACACATTGTCTATTGGGACCATGCCATCTGCACTTTGTGACCATGGGAAAAAAAACAGGACATTTTCAGAAGCTGAGAGAGTACACATACTGTGCCTCATAGCTGGACTAGTAGAGCACCTGCCCAGACTAAATCATAAGTCTCAGGTTCGAAGCCTGATGAGGACTACATGATTTGTTTTGTGTTGGGGGGTGGGGGGGGGGGGGGGGGGGGGTGGGGGGGGGGGGGGGGGGTGGGGGGGGGGGGGGGGGGGGGGCGTGTTTAGTTTTTTTAATCTTATGTATTGTACACAAGGACTAAAGTTATTGTTAATTTTATGAAGCTGTTGAGCAGAAAAGAAATGCCTAAATCCAAAAATTGTTTGCTTTATAAAAATTGGTTACAAGTAAAAACCTTATATGATGTATATTACAGTTGACTGGTTCTACTACTATTCTTGCTAAAACATGGTCGATATACAATTTTGACTATTAACCCATAATTTCTAAAAAGCAAATTTTGGATTAAGCAAGCTTTTCTGCTAATGTGTAGCAAAAATGTTAAAAGGTCATGTTTATGAACTAACAATAAAGTATGCAACAATACTTGTATTCTCTCAATACTTGTACAGTTTTATTTTTGTAGAGATCTCTGCCATTCTAGTTCCTTGTGCAAAGAACTGCTTTAAAAACATGGACAATTCTAAGTCCCAATGTTAAAAAATTGATATGTTGTAAACACTTTCTCTGGTTCTAAGTTATTTTTGCCCAAAATATTCAGTTGGGATATTTTTTACCACCCCTCAGTCCCCCCTTTGTACGTTTATCATTAATTATTTTTATTCCTGATTATGCGACACTATTGTATAACAAAGTAATCTACAAAGTCTCAAGGATGTCATGTAGGCCTATATCAACAAGGTTCAATATTTCACTTGCCAGTTTCAAATCAGTTATAACTAAACAACTCCTGCATCAATCTACTCGAGCTTTATTTATTGCACAGAATTGTTCATATATTATTAAATACTGCAATCTCTTTTTTAAATAATCTTTCACAAGAATATAAGAATTGATTGAACAAATTAGGAATGTGATTTTGCTTCGTTGGGGAGAATGAATGTCAATTATGGTTTATTTTGCCCCACCTGAACTTGGTTAGCATTATAGACCCTTTGCACCGGCAGCTCTGACAGGGGGATGTTTTCATATTGAATTGTAGTAACAAAATATTTACAAAGTGGCTATACTCGGTGTTCCCCAAGATACACCCAAAAATCATAACATATGCTCGGGTGGGACTTGAACCCACAACCTTCTGCATACTAAACAGACATCTTAACCAACGAGCTCCAGCGGAGCCCCAGCATGCGAACTTCACCTAATCCAGCCATGCAGTTGCAGTGCCCTGCTATTACAGTGCCATTGTTCCTTGTTGTCACCCCTGGGAGTGGTTTACCTGTGTGAAAATTAAACAAAAAATTAAAAACAGAATTAAGTTCACCGGAAAGATTATTATGAAAGGGCACCTTGTGAGACCCCATGCGCTAAAGCTATGGGAAAACTCTAAAAAAGGTTTGTTCTCGAGGGAACAAATTTGAAAGTTGATCATGACTTCAGACTACCCCTAGAACTATGGGGGATATAGTATCCCCCATAGGTAATGTTGTTTTTTTCCAATATGGCGGCGCCTGAACTTTAAGATCGGACCGAAACGTTTTCGGCTAGCGCAATAATCCGCTGCCCAATCGCCACCAAACTCCGTCTGATAGTTCTTGAGACACTCACCTTGCGTGTGTCTACGGAATTTCGGTACCATTTGTCCACTAAATTCTCCGAAAATAATGTTGGGAAATGAACGGGAACATGTGCGATGCATCCACATGCATGATCCAGGCATTCGGTAAAAGCCGGATTTTCCGGAACTCCCGGAGTTGCCGGAACTGCTTGGATTTGTTTTTGTCCCAGCAGTTCCGGCAACTCCGGGAGTTCCGGAAAATCCGACTTTTACCGAATGCCTGGATCATGCATGTGGATGCATCGCACATGTTCCCATTCATTTCCCAACATTATTTTCGGAGAATTTAGTGGACAAATGGTACCGAAATTCCGTAGACACACGCAAGGTGAGTGTCTCAAGAACTATCAGACGGAGTTTGGTGGCGATTGGGCAGCGGATTGCGCTAGCCGAAAACGTTTCGGTCCGATCTTAAAGTTCAGGCGCCGCCATATTGGAAAAAAAACAAACATTATCTATGGGGAATACTATATCCCCCATAGCTCTAGAAGTAACTTCAGACCTTTTGTGCAAAACATGCGACAGGCTGACAGATTTAAAAGTGTTTCCTCACAAAATATTTAACTTTCCCCACTCGAATTTGTGGGTTTTTCCCATTAAATCTGCACATTTAATGCTAGATCATGCATGAGTCCTTTTAAAGAAACAGATTTCGATCAACTTCCCAACATTTTGAGGAACAAAATCTGATCATCTCGTACCCTGGCCCTGCAAATTAACTTTGCCTTTTCGTAATACCATCTTACCGGTACATGTTTTATTGGTCTAACACAGACACACTTGTGGGGTACAAAACACAATGGAACAATGGTACCCTATAAAGAAATTCAAAAGGAACAGTGGTACCCCACAGAGGAATTCTAAAGAAAAGGGAAAATAGGACAACAATGCATGTACCCCATAAACCCCTGTGTACACAGATGTGTGAGCGTGTTTAGTCCTAATTCATTGTTACCTTGATGACATGCATGACGGAAGACAGTAGGTGTACATGTAGGTGCAGGCCTACGTCTTTTCTGCCCGTTGCCGACTGCACTCAGCGTAAATTTCTTTTCCCCAGTCATTTTTTGTTATATTATTATTATTATTATTAGGTGATCGGGCTGTTCCCCGATCACCTATTGATATTGTACGATTTCTTTGTCTTTTTTTTTTATTGGCTTTTTCGTTTAGGACGAAAAAGCCTTTGTTTTCGTTTTGATTTATTTTTTTTTTTGTTTTTTCCGTTTATTTCTTCTTCTGATTTTTTTCCCATAGACAAAGCGCATAGGCGTTGTCGGCGCTTTTTCAGGTTGTTCCCAAACATTGATCTTAACCAAACTTGGTCACATCAAAGACATAGTATAAGAGGTGTGCACCCAAGAATGGCTTCATTGTGACGTCATCCGTTACGTCATTATAACACTTTAAAAATGCCTAAAAAGCGGAAAATTGCCGAAATATGCACTTTTTAAAATGGTTCCCTTGCCCAAACCACATGACCCAGGGTTTTCATATTTGGCAAACATTTAGATCAGATCATGAGCTTCAATGTTCTTAGTGTAGGCATTTTCATCTGACCCTTCCTTCCTGGGTCAATCGAAGGTCAAAGTTCAGCCAATTCTAAAATCACATTTTTTGTATTTGTTTGTACTTATGAAGCAATATTAGCTATTCAACCATGCTTGATTTTCATAAAACTAGGTACAGACATGGGCCCCATCACAAATGCCCACCACCATGTAGAACGTCACCATGAAGTCAATGATTACGTAATTATAATAATTTTAAAATGGCACAAAAGTGAATTTTTATCATGAAAATTACCAAAATATGCATTTCGTATAAAGTTTCCCTCTATAAAACCACATGACCCAGGGTCTTAATATTTAGCAGATATTATAGATCAGATCATTGGCTACAATGTTCTTTGTGTAGGCATTTTCATCTGACCCTTCCTTCCTGGGTCAATTGAAGGCCAAAGTTCAGCCAAGTCAACATTTCCGTATATACAGGTTGGATTTTAAAAAACGAAACCGAGATATTATTGCTAATTGTAACTAAAGTAGGGCGCGTATGAATGAACGGGAGATATCATCTGTTAGGGTTGAATCTCCTCTTTAAAATGACACCATGATCATGTCATTATGTTTTCGGTTGACTGAGCAGTGACCAGTGTTATTCCAGGGGCCTAGTTTTAGATTTGACCGTTCTCAATGCGAGCAAACGTCGCACAAATAAATCTTTACCGTAGCTGTCTATTTCGTGTGCCCTGTGTGACACGGCGCCGACCGAGACGGTGACACGGTAACTTTTAACTGTGTCTACCACGGACGTGTAATTCTACAGAAGATGGTTTAACAAAAGGACAGTAAGTATGATACAATATTTTATGTTATTTCAGTCTTATTTAAGAGAGTCCACTCTCTACAAGAAAGTAATTGTATGTTATTGAGGGAATGTCGTAGTTTTGCCGTGAAGCATTCATTCCAATGTTTGTTTTCTTCCTTTTAGGTTTAGTAAGGTGCAAAGCTTAATATAGGCCTGATATCATTAAGTCATTGTCAGGATTTTATTGAACCATCTTCAACAAATCTAATTAAGAAAGTGTTCCTTCTTGGCCAAACTCTTTGCAATCTTAACAAATTATGTGCTCCGATTTCTGCCTTTGATGACAAATATATGTAGGCCTATATCAGTTTTTCGAGTAAACATCGGATTTCCATCCCAAATGTGAACAAAACAAACTAAAAATTAACAATCTTTTTTCGCTGGGACAGCAGATGAAAATTACCAAAATATGCACTTTTTAAAATGTTTCCCTCTATAAAACCACATGATCCAGGGTCTTCATATTTAGCAGACATTATAGATCAGATAATGGGATACAATTTGCTGGGTGGAGTCATTTTCATATGATTCCTCCGTCCTGGGTCAATTAAAGGCCAAAGTTCAGCCAAGTCAAAATTTGCGTTAAACAATGCATAAGCCACCAAATGTCGACTTCCGTACGTGACCGGCAGAGGGCGCCGTTTATAAATTACGGTGTTGCACAGACCTATAAACCTATAGACCAACGATCGTGCATTGAAAATCGTGACTTCGAAAAGTATGGGCAAATGACGACACAATGGGCTGCATGAGCTAACCGCGCGGGTTTAAAGCGCTGAACGCTATTCCAAAACGCGCGTACGCCGTGTGTATTGTACGCGTTCCTATGAAGTATGGGCGATGGACGCACGAAGCTCGCAAAGCGGACTGACAGCGCGCACGAGGATTGAAATTGTCATGCTTCCAAACTACTTCTAAAAAATAAGTATACATTTGTACATATCATTTCGTGAAGTGTGGTGAAGTGTGACGTCAGTTACTATAGTAATTGTGTCTAAACATTCGCTGCTAATCTGAATCGTCCATCAGTAAAGCGCAGGGAAACAGTTCACTGGTTTTAATGTAGATCCAGTAACCATGGCAACACATAAAGGGTGGCGTTTTCACTTTAGTAGTCTATTCGCTGGCAGAGTGTGACGTCAATTTGCGCGCGTTAATTCAATAAAAATGCATAAACAATTAATATATTACACATGCCATTTTAATATACATGTAGGCCTAACATCTAAAAGCAAATTCAAACCTTGTCTGCATCACCCAGCAGAGCTCCATATTGTACTTTAAAGCTGCTGTTGTAATCCCGTAACTATATAGCCATTCATTATCGCTTTACGGTTACCGTAACTATAGCCACTGCGTAGTAGTTCTGAATCCGTTGCATCACCAAATACACACGCACACAGGCACGCATAGTGCACGCGACGTCAACTCAAATTCTCGAAACAATGACGAATCGTACCCGACGATTAACGATAACGTCCGGACGTGCATTCGGGTAACTTCGGGAACCTTTGCAAAAAGGAGCAATTCCTCCTGTTTCAATATGGCGGGCAAACGTGTACATATTACACGTGTACATCATACGGAGCGCGTGTGGTCTAGTGGGTATGAAGCGGGACTCCCAATCAGAGGTTGGGGGTTCGAACCCCACTTCGACCAACGTGTCTGTGTCCCTGGGCAAGGCACTTAATCCCAGTTGCCTCGTAAACCCAAGCGATATATGGGAAGCTGTTAAAGGGATTGCCACAATCTAACTGCTGATAGTGTTGTGCGCCTGACCAGCAGCCACCTAGTTGAAGCGAAATGGTTCTGGTGATTCCCTGATATAATAATGGTAACAGCGCCTTGAGCACCCTGCAGGGTGGATATGTGCGCTATATAATTACTATGAATGCTAGGATAGGGCGACATTTTGTGTGTAATAAAGCTATGTTAGGGCGACGCGCTCTATTAGGGCGACATTTTGGTGTCGCCCTAATATTTTTGAGTTTAAAAATCATTTTTTAAAGGTCAAAAACCATTTTTTTTAGTTTTAGGTCGAGAACCATTTTTATTGGGACTGGAGTTGTTTCTCTTTGGTCTGGAACCATTTTTGGAAGCTTTGGGTAAAAAAATAAGGTGTCAATTTGAGTGACTCTTGCCGAAATTTCGGTGGTCCCCGGGGAGAGTCTTCCCGAAATGTCGCCCCATTGCGGCATTCAGAGTTGTTTAAAATCTCATAATTAATATTATGATTATTACTCAGATGCCCACATGCTTTGACCTTTGACCTGATTCCCGATTGGTCAAACAGACTCTGCCTTGTAGTTTGAACGTGTTCAGAGCTAGTCTACTGTGTTATGGTTCAACTAGGGTAGGGTATTCAAAAATATGGTGTTGACCTTTGACCTTGCTATTTTGTAAAAGTGGTCAACGATGCCGAGATCGGGTTGGCAGTGTTAGTGTCTAAGGTAAATGCTTTCCAAAAAATGCGCCCTCTAGCGGCGAAATTAACAAATCTTAAAATGACCCTTTCATAGCAATTTTTGCGCAAATTAGCCCATAGTGGTGCTTATAGAGTACGTCGACCACCAAACATGTCTGTGTTGTTAAAACATTGATTACGTCATCAGCATTGAAGGTTAATATTTTTTAAAGTTAAATAGTTGATATGTTAACAACATCTAATTTTACAAGGTAAGCATGCAAAAAAATGTGAAAAAGCCCTACGATCTGTTCATAGAACAGACGTAGCTCTAGTTTTTCTTCTTTTTCTTCTTTTTCCACTCAAACGTTTCCAGAGCTTTTCTTCAAAACGGTTCAAGCTATCAACTTCAAACTTTGTAGGAACATCAACCCCAATGTGAAGGTGTGCATACAAGTGTGACGTCATTGTGACGTCATTGGGTATCAAATTACAACCCAAAAATGACTAAAATATGCATGTTTTAAAATGCTTCCGTCTGGAAAACCACGTGACCCATGATTTTGGTATTTAGCAGGCTTATAGATAAGATCATGGCGTACAATTTTCTTCGTGTGGGCATTTTCATCTGACCCTTCCTTCTGGGGTCAATTTGAGGTCAAAGTTCAACGAAAACGAAAATCTCAATTTTTGCACTTATTGAGCAACAATGCCCATCAAACCAAGCTGAATCTTTAAGTAACTAAGTACAGGCATAGGTCCTATGGCAGACTTTCACCAGCGTGTATAATATTATGATGGCATCAAGCGTGACGTCATCGTGACGTCATCAAGTATCAAATTACACCCCCCAAAAAAACAAAATATGCATATTTTAAAATGCTTCCGTCTTGAAAACCACGTGACCCAGGATCTTCGTATTTGGCAGGTTTATAGATGACATTCTGTGCTACAATTTTCTTTGTGTGGGCATTTTCATCTGACCCTTCCCTCTGGGGTCAATTGGAGGTCAAAGTTCAACGAAACTGAGAATCTCAGTTTTTGCACTTACCAGCAACAATGCCCATCAAACCAAGCTGAATCGTTAGTAAATTAGATACATACATAGGCCCTACGGCAGACTTTCACCAGAATGTATAGTATCATGATGGCATCAAGTGTGACGTAATCATTACGTCATCAGGTGTCAAATTACAAAAATTCAAAGGTTATTATTTCCAAAATTCATATCTCAAGAACCGTAATAGATACTTGAACAACTCTTTCACAACATGATAAGTTTAAATGAACTGAACAAATCATACAATGTCATGACCCCTGTGTGACGCCTACTTCCGGTCCAAACCGGAAGTTGTTCGAAAATGTGCATTTTTTAAAGCGTTTTGAATGCAAATAGATTCAAAGTGGTAGTGAATTTGACCATATTTCTACGGAACGAAATGTTTCCACACATGTGGACTTTTTGACTATACCATTGGTGACATCATCACATGGACGGTAGTTACGTAATGTGGTGTCAAAATACGCAAATTTGGAGCTGAATTGTTTAAAAATGCTGTATCTTGAGAACTACAGCAGATATTTGCATGATTCTTGCGCCACATTTAAGAACTTGATCTTTATCAAATTGTTGAACAATTTGTGCACAACATTGTAACGTCATGATATCGTCACAGGTGTCAAATTACAAAAATTAAATGGTTATTATTTCAAAAATTCATATCTCAAGAATCGTAATAGATACTTGAACAATTCTTTCACAGCATGATAGGTCGCAATGAACTGAACAAATCATACAATGGCATGACCCCTGTGTGACCCAAACATCCGGTCCAAACCGGAAGAGGTTCGAAAATGTACACTTTTTTAGCATTTTGAATGCAAATAGAGCCAAAGTGGTAGGGAATTTGACCATAGTTCTACGGAACGAAATGTTCCCTCACATGTGGACTTTATGACTACATATATACCACTGATGACGTCATCACGTGCACGGTGGTTACGTAATGTGGAGAAATTATTTGTTGGGTCCCTTGATAATTAAGCTAACTCAGTCGTTTGAGGGCGCTATGCCAAGCCTCCACCAATCTGACGATTTGCGCCCATATATAGTGCTCGACTTCTAATAATAAAACTTGTATCTAGGCGGCCTGTCTCGGGTCAGAGGTCATAATGTATCTTTTTATATAGGATGTCTGGGCCACACGGCCAATGATATACACGTACGTGCGCGAGTAGTGAATAAGTCAGACAGACGAGACATAATAAGCAGGGCTTGATTTACAACCGAGAAAATTGGACTTTTGAAGATGTAAAACTGCTAGTTTCCGTGGCATCATCGCCAGGAAAGTTGAATAAACACTAGATAGGACAAGGACATTTACTTTTGGTGACTTAGCTGTTGTATCTTGGGTGTAATTATGTACCGCTAGCCTTAGTCGGCGGACCAGAGTAAATATGTCTTCTCCCCGAAAACTGTGAAGGTGACATGCTGGAAATCGTTGCTGTGTTGGAAATAAAATGGACATGGTGGACCGCAACTCAAGTTGACTGGAGCGTCAGTTTATTCTAGATGCAATTGAACCCCAACTCCCCACACGGCGATATACTACAGTAATATGATCTCAAATGACAAAATCTTTAGAACTGTAATAGATATTGAAAAGATTCTTTCACCACATATAGGCCTAGGCCTACATGTCAAAACTTGTTCTTCAGTAGATACTTGAACAGTCTGTGCACACAATAGTAACGTTATGATGAGATTGACAGTTATGACGTCATCAGATACACAATTTTAGCGTTGAATAGTCAGAGTCATGTCTTGAGAATTCCAATACTTTTTCAACATCAAACAACTCAAGTTTTCAAACAATCTAAAAACTGTGTTGTCATCATCATTTCAATGTTTATGTCACCCGATCACCTTGCGTTTGTAAAAAACACAAACGCGAAGCTCTAGTTATTATTAAATTTTTGACACAGTCAAGGGTCGTGAACAAGACCTTACGGTCCGTATAAAATCACTCCCCGGATAAAAAGATAAAAGATTAAAAATATTAAAAAGAAATCCCAGATAAAAGATAAAAGGAATTAAAACACAATGTAAAATATTAGGGCCTACCGGTATACTACAACTATATGAGAAAATAAAAGAAAGTACGAAATATAGTAATGTATTGATAAAATAACGTTGCTCCCTGGGAATATGGTAAAAGGTATGCTAAAACACAACAACAACAAGCAGCAAACAAGCAGCAAAAAAGATAAAAGATAAAAAAGAAATCCCAGATAAAAAGATAAAAGGAATTAAAACACAATGTAAAACATTATACTACAACTATGAGAAAATAAAAGAAAGTACGAAATATAGTAATGTATTGATAAAATAACGTTGCTCCCCGGGAATATGGTAAAAGGTATGCTAAAACACAACAACAACAACAACAACAAAAAGTCATCAAAGTTGTCGTATTTGTTGGCTTGATGCGTTATAGGCTGAACAATCTGATATGTTCACCTCTTTCAGACCGCTTTCCGCAATCATAAACGCTGCAAAACTTGCCCAAAATTCGATGTTTTGTTTTTCAACACACGTACGTCAATGCACGTTTGTGCTTGCGCGAGTGCTGTGTGCCCCATGTCATGGCGGCGTAGTTACGGTTGCTATGGGGGTCACGTGACGGCGCAAAGCCTCTATTTCAGTGTTTTAAAACTTTGTTTGCTGAAATCTATCAACTTAAACTATATTGTATACATTGACAAAATGGGAACTCACAGATCCGCACGAACAATTTTATACGTATGTAACTTGGTGGACTATGGGTGGACAGACTTCAAAGGTTGGCGTTCATGAACTGGATAGTCGCACGCATGGGAACGTGCTTGGTGTATTTCTCACCAACTGAACCAACTGAAGGTCAAAGGCCAATTTCAGTGGAAAGCGCTCATGAATAAATAATTAGGATCATGAAATGGCGAGTTACGTACGTATAAAAATGTGGACAGACAAAACAGTATTGGACAAACGATGACCATTTTCCTGGAAGTGCTAGTCTTGGCCCAAGACTACTCTAGTCGATATTGGTTTGTGTACGCGTTGGCCATATAGTGCGCCCTCTTGCAGCACTAACGGACCAGTCTTTGCTCACTAGAGTAGTCTTGGGAATTTCTCCCGGAAGTTCAGCATTGGGGGCGGTACCGTTTTATGTAAATAGCTGCAGAGGGTTTTATGATGGCACACAAGGGACATGGCATACCACAGATATATTTGCAAATATTTGCAATGTCGCAATGTCATACGCCTTTGCAAACATGTTTGTAAATATATTCGCAAACATTTGCCAAGAAACTTATGCCACCGAAAATATTAGCAACGATAAAACGGTCATATTCGATGATTCTTGTAAGCCGCCTTATATTTTTCAAACCATTCGAGGCGCGTGCACGCGGTGTATTTGGGTCACGCTCTGCGGTCGACGCGCTGTATTTGGGTCGCTCGCTGCATTCCCACGCTCTGCTGTATTTCGGGTCACTCGCTGATTGGTTCCCTAGGAAAGCCTAGGCAAAAACAAAGAAAAAGTTAAACCTTCCGGGAGAAATTCCCAAGACTACTCTAGTGAGCAAAGACTGGTCCGTTAGTGCTGCAAGAGGGCGCACTATATGGCCAACGCGTACACAAACCAATATCGACTAGAGTAGTCTTGGGCCAAGACTATGGAAGTGCTTCCATTATATCCAGGATAAACACAATGCATATATTGGTGCTATCATTGTCAACAACCTTGAACTAAAAAAAGTTCAAATGACATTTGGTTTTGTTTAGTAATGGCGGGATGTACGAACGTAACGGAGTGGACAGACATTCGTTCGTGCGTAACACACACTTTTGTTTCATCCTGAATTACATAAGACGCACACAACAAAAGTTTTGTTTGCTGATATGTATTGAACTATTCACACTGTAGAAAACAACAATACAAATAAGATTTTGCTTTTAAAAAGCTGTACATGTGGATGCAAAGTCACCCATATAACAATGTCACATTTTCGACTTCAAATAATGGGTGGACATCAGATTTCTGTCAAGGAAAAAAGTACAAAGTACAAAGTTGATTCCCGTTTGAAACGTTTTTGTCTTTACTATATCTCAACAATAGATTCAAGTACACCATGCACTTTTAAATGATTCTAAACATCCCTGTCTGTGGATATTTTGGTGGTTTGGTGCAACACTCCATTTTGGCCCATTAGTGTGGAAAGGCCCACTTACAGACAAGAAAATCATGTTCCAGATCATTGTACTGCTAGTGACGTCATACAATGAGATGACCACAAGAGGGCGGGATATCTGGGCCCTGACTGATCATCTCTACACACGTGGTAAATGTGGCTCTTCTCCCGAGAGTGCTCGAAAATGTAGAGAAAAATTACATTGGACTAGTTTTTTTAGCTAAGATAATCTCAGCTCTTGCTTTATCATTTTTCATTGGGATGTGGTCTTTTCACCAGTAGATGTGTTGGGATGTGGTATTTTCTACTGGTGAAAAGACCACATCCCAATGAAAAATGATAAAGCAAGATAGGCTATATGTAGCAAACTTACTTACCACGTGTTTACTGTGTACGTCCTGGCTGCCTGGTGGTATTTAAGCACATTAGTCATCAGTTAGTCATGTTAGTTGGCCTACACTACAGTTTATACGGTAGTTGACCTAACTGACCACAACAGGTTACACTCTCACAAAATTAGGGCTGGGCTATTAAAATGATACGATAGCATGTCAACTTGTTACATAAAACCACGGAGGTAGATAAAACTACGTCCATCTAGCTCGTTAAATTTCATAAAACTCTCTTGTCAGATTGTTTGCGCCGCATAGTCAGATAGTAGTATTTCCTTGTTACGGTGTCCTTGAGTCGCCACAGTGAAAATATTTAATAAACTGCAATGCTGCGTAATAAATTGACTGCGCGCGATCATACGTGCACAAGGCGCGGTGCACTAGTCTCGTACCCAGACCAGGGCTGCGTTACAAACACGCGAACGGGTTGTTAACGTTGGCGCCAGCGATAAGGGAGAAAAACACAAAAGGTGCAATTTGTTTGTTATTTTCCAAACTACAAACCATCGTCTGTCATCTCGCGAACATCGCGAACAATCCAAGTTTGTTGGCCAACGTTGGGGAACGTTCAGGGCGCACAATTCGTTCCACTCTAAATTGTTGGCCAACGTTGCCAACGTCTGCAAACGTTCGCGTGTTTGGAACGCAGCCTTGCTGTGGATGCTCGCATGATCAGGTCTGGGGAATCACGATGACAGCTCATCGCTGATTAGTTGAGGCCCGCACTGAATGTCGGTGCGGGACCCCTGTGAAGCTTTTCGCCATTATCATAAGCACCGCCAATAAAGCTCCGAAATATGGAATTCCAAAACGGACAGGCAAACGTCCTACTTCAGTTTTCAAACGTCGTACTTCAGTTGTTAAACGTTGTTAAATGCCACCCTAGACCGTGGCCGAGTGGTTTGGGTCATTGACTCGCAATCATAGGTGAAAACTTGGGGTTGCGGGTTCGAACCTCCCGGCCCCCGGCTGCGGTACCTGTGCCCTTTTGGCCTTGAGCAAGGCACTCAACCACACTGCCCCATCCTTCGGAAGGGATGTAAAGCCGTTGGTCCAGTGTGTTAGGTAACGGTAACGCACTTTAAAGATCCCAGAGCATTCTTTTGTGAAGAGCAAGGGGCCGGGGATTCCCCGGTGTCTCTGGCCATTTCTAAGTCTTCATGGGTTTCCTCACGCTTGCGAGTGACAGTGCAATGTGCACTTTTGAGGAATCCTTGGTATGAATACCACTATGAAATAATAATACAACGAATGAATATGAGGACCGGCTATATACTGGCATTACGTCATGTAATGCCAGTAATGCCAGACTCAAGAAAAATGCAGACTTGGAACTTGTTGTTATGCTACGTTTACACCATGTCCCCGGCAGTCCCGGCGCCCCGGTAGAGGATCACGGTGGAGGCACCGGGATGGACTTCGGGGAGCGTAGGGGACCGGGGTGGCGAAACGTGAATGACCGTAGCTCACCCTTGCCACCGGCCGGTGACCGGCCAGTGAGCAGCTCTGTCAAAAATTTTGCCCCGGCAGTCCCGGCACTAATGAGAATCGTCCTGGGCCGCAGTGCGACGGGGCTTCCGTCACAGGGCGTGACGGACCGCAGTGTGTCTTGAGTCACCGGGGTGTGGCACCGTGGGGTGCCGGGGACCTCTGATCGCCTCACGCTCCGCCACGTTTGGAAGCCCGGCACCCAACGGTCTGCCAGGGCCCGTCACGGTAGTGGCCACAGCATGGTGTGAATGCGGCCCGGTGAGCTGCGGTGTGCCAAGTTGTGTGACGGTTGTTGCTCACGGCCAGTTACGCCTCACTGCGTCGCGCTACAGGACAAAGTGAAAATGAAGTTGTTGTTGCACGTATGGCAATCCAAGTGCCCTGTGTGCCAAGTGAAAATGAAGGTGTGGAGCGCACTATTTATACTCACCGGGGCTCACCGGGAGACCACCGGGTAACCACCGGGGCGTGAAACGTGACAGCTGCCACGTTCAGTTGTAGGGCGCCGCAGCAGACCCTCGCACACCGTCGGGAACGTATTGGGCCGGGACAACAAACGTGACACGAAGGGTGATACTATATACCGGAAAACACCGGAAAACACCGGAAAATACCGGAAAACACCGGAAAACTCACCGGAAAACACCGGAAAACACCGGAAAACATACTAAATACCGGAAAACACTAAATACCGGAAAACACCGAAAAACACCGGAAAACATACTAAATACCGGAAAACACACTAAATACCGGAAAACACCGGAAAACACACTAAATACTGGAAAACACCGGAAAACATACTAAATACCGGAAAACACACTAAATACCGGAAAACACCCGAAAGCACTTAAAACACCACCCCCACTACCTGCAGAAAACCGGTGTTTTCCGGTATTTAGTATGTTTTCCGGTATTTAGTATGTTTTCCGGTGTTTTCTGGTGTTTTCCGGTGTTTTCCGGTAAATAGTACTACCGTGACAGGGTGGGGACGGACGGGAGGCACCGCATCAGAACTTAGCAGGCCGGCCTGGGACGTGGACCCATCCGTAGTGGAACGGCGCTTGAAACGTAGCGCGCCGTGCCGGTTCCGGGGCGCGCGGCCCGGAACCGGCACGGCGCGCCACGCTTTCCGTACCTGGACGTAACGCACCGTGTGGTAGAACGCAACACACCGGCTCAACTAGGGCCGAGTCGAGCAAAAGTAATAAAAAGACAATAACAGTTCCACGGCACGCCACGTTTTGGCCAAACCGGGGCGCCGGGACTGCCGGGGACATGGTGTAAACGTAGCATTAATGACCAATCTATTACACAGGTAAATAAACATAAACATTTGGGAATAATTGTCGATGATAGGCTAACGTGGGTACCTCATGTAAATGCTCTCCGTTCCAAACTTGGTTTTTCCAACTTTCTTCTGGCTCGAGTTCGTAATTTTATTGATATGCGTACAGCTACTCTTCTTTACAATGCCATTGTATTACCATTGATTATTGCTGCAGTGTATGGGGGCAAAGGTCAGTCACAAATATTCAACGCATTCAGGTATTACAGAATAAAGCATTTCGTATTATTACCAAATCCCATCCATTAACATCTCATACCCAACTTATAAATTTACTTAAACAACACACTGTCCGAAATCGAATTCAATTTCAACTTGGCTGTCTAGCCTACAGGTCTAGCACTGACAACTCCCCGGTCTATTTGTCTCGATATTTTTCCAGAGCCCCCAGTAGAAACACTATGAGCAAAAACATGTACATGTTCATTGTAACCCCATTGTTAGTAACAATGGTGTGTGCCCAATTTCCATTGTTAGATGTTCATAGTGAAATATGACTACAAGGTCACAATCTCAAGGCCACTTCATCTTGCCAAGAGTTCGGACTGAATCCCTCAGGAACAGCTTTTGTTACAAGGGACCTAGTTTTCTTAATTCACTTCCATCTGACATTCGCAATGCTTCTTCGTACATCACATCTAAAGCCAAACTAAAACAATACTTGAGGGATGATCAATAATTATTGTTGATTGTCTTTCAAGTGTTGTTTTATGCTATTAGCTGCTCCTTAGGGGTGTAAAGTTCAACTTGTGTGTTGTTTGTCACTTGTATCTTGTTTGTGTGTCTGTTTCTGTCTTTGATATGTTTGGTTCTCAAAACTATAGGTGTGCAATATAAATGTGTAATGTTTATTGTTTTATGTGTATATGTATTTGAGGGCCCCTTTAAAGTCAGCTTTTTAGCTGTAAGGGTCACCCTCTTGAAATAAAGTTTAATTAAAAAAAAATTAAAATACAAAAATTAAAAATGTATTTATTTTTAGGAACGCATAACCGTTAATTTTCAAAGCGCGCCAATACAAATTTAATATATTAACCGTAAAATATTACACAAGCCCATTATAGCATTAAACAAAAATCAAATTCAAACCTTGTCTGCATTATCGTAAATAACACGCGGCGAATCATACTCTTCAGTTGTAGCGTTGGGCGGCTTTCAGTCGATTTGCGCTCAATTGCTTCGCGCGATGGTTGGATCCATTCTGCTGATCTGAATTGAAAAGGTGAACCAGAATGTGTGAAAGTTAAACCGCGACGTTTGAAAAGTTGAACCGCGACGTTTGAAAAGTTGAACCGCGATGTTTGACAAGTTGAACCGCGACGTTTGAAAAATTGAAGTACGACGTTTGAAAACTGATGTACGACGTTTAAAAACTGAAGTACGACGTTTGCCTGTCCGTTTTGGAATTCCATAGTACTGATGAGCTTTCACCGTGATTCCCCAGACCTGATATGCGAGCATCCACAGCAGGTCTGGGTACGAGACTAGGCGTGCACAGCCTTTTCCACGACCAAATGAGCAAAAAAAGTGTTCTACACTTGTAATCGTAACACAAATCCGCAAATGTGACAAAACGTGACATCACTAGCTACTAGAGGCAGTGCAAACAGGTTTTATCAAAAGTTTCGTTCATACGCGTATAGATATGTAATATGGTCTTATTATTATTAACCATGACAGTTTGACTAATTTAGTATTGGTAATTAACACTTGAGTCACAATAGAGTGCAGTGCAAATTAAAGGAGGTGAAAGGTTATGTTCACTTGGCGAAACTTACTTCCTGCCTACATGAAAAGCCTAGAGGGCTGGCGCTGACGTTGCGCGGCGCATTTTTGTGGCTGGTATGCATCACTAAAATAAAAACCCAGTGAACATATATATAGTATAGAGCTAAGTCGTAATCGAAAGTAAACCCAACGGTACCGAAAGTGGAGCAACCCTATACGAAAGTTATTTAACGGGTGTTTATCTCTGTGTGCGTATATAGAGATTTGCGGATAAAACTGACTTGTACTAAGCAACTTCTTTAAGCGCTCATTACAAAACATTTTAAACAGCTGTTTTATTGTCCGCGCCTTACTTAATCAGGGCCCGGTTGCACCAAACATGCTTGTCGTATAAGATAAGGAATTTAGGACCGCCCTAAGACATGTCGTAACTGCGGTTGCACCAAAAAGCTCTTAAGCTGGTCCTAAAAACTATCTTACGACAAGCGTGTAGGACATGTAATAGTGTATAACTGTATGGGGACATATGATACGATAGTCACAATTCCTAAATCTTGCCGAACGATGTGCTTCTCCTTGGGTGGAATTTCTCGTTTCAACGGGATTGGAGCGGTCCGTTGCTGGCGCTTGTGTTGCTGCTGCTGGCCTTTGTGTTGCTGCTGCTGACGGTTGTGTTGCTGTTGCTGGCGCTTGTGGCATATGCTTCCTGTAAAACATTAAAATAAGAATAGCGTTAGATTTCCGTGTAATACGATTTATATGAGATACAGGGCGGCAAGGCACGGCTGTTTTTTCCCTACTTGTCCCTACATTATGCACCTATCAATTGTTTCCCCCACCCCTCCCCCGCCCCCAGGGCTGCCCCACCTAAGAGGTGGCGGGGATTGTTACTTTTGGCGTGACAAAATCCCCACCACTGGGGCACAATTTAGGTGACAAAAATCCCCACCCTCGGGTGCAAAACATGTATTTCAACACGCATTTCGTGCTTTCTCAAATTGCAAAAACGTGTCCATTGTGATGCTAGATCATTCATGCTCCTTCTCAAATGTTCATTTTGAAATCAATAATGCTTATTTATCCGATTAATGTTATGTTGATTTAGGCCTCATAAAAATAGAAACAATTTCAAAATGGTTCAATTTCCTTTCGTTTATCACCACCCCAACCCCCCGCCCCCCACCCCGGGGGGGGGGGGGGGGGGATTCCCTGGACTAACACTGCAAATGATGTTAAAACATGCAGATGTATTGTTTTCAATATCTGCATAATGAAACCAATAAAAAAATGTCACTGTATTTCAACCCGACATACTGGCTCGTACGATTGTCCTAACTATTTAAGTCACCTCCCTACTTGACGCAATTTCTTATCTTAAATCCATATCCCATCAATGCGTAAGTTGTGATGGTGCAACAGGTTTGTCGTAACTTTTTCAGTTGCACGAAACTTGTCTTACACCACAGGTGGGAAGTTAGTACATGTCGTAATATATCGATGGTGCAACCTATTTTCGTTCGTAACTTCAGTACAGCACTTAAGACCTTTAGTGCAACCGGGCCCTGGGCTGCGTTTCAAGTATATGCTCATCAACAACTGGTACCCAGAGTTCCATAGATGCGTGCACAAAAGTACCGTGGTCAGTGGCAAACGTTGGCAACGTTTGCGTAAGTCGAACGCAGCCCAGGTTGCTTGCTGTACACGCCTATTAGCCTTTTAGAAGTATGGCGGAACAAAAGGAGAGGGCGCAATTTCATTTTGGTATGAATTTTTTTATCAATTGTATTTCTTTCCAAAAACTTGATTTACATGTTGTAATTATAATACATAGACAGAATTATAAATAAAATTAATAAGTGTAAAGTGAAAAACTGAGTTATTTTGCATTTTAGTCGATTTTATACCCACTGCAAAGTGCGCCCTCCTATTGTGTCCGCCATACTTCAAAAAGGCGGCGGTCACCAAAATCCATTATTACAATCCTTGACTTATTACAATCCTTGCACTAGTATACCCACCTTGCACCATCCGGAGTTTCGGGACAGCTCATGAAATGCGCCTTATATAGGGTGTATGTGAAATCATATTGATTTTTGAGGATTGAGGAGTGTTGGGGGTTAAAGGAGCGTGACCAGATTACATGTTTGAACCCCCGATTTTCCCATCGGTGTTGAGATTTTTATACCATATCGTTTGGCAATTATTTTCATTAACATTCTGAAATTTCGCGTTCTCAATCCGCATATTTAAATTAGAGATTGCGCATTTTTCTGTTTCTTCCCATGGATAGTATTTTTGAGAGGTATTTTATGATTCTATAAGGTTAAAATGAAATCCATTTTCTGGAAAAATGTGAACGCCTTCTTTATTTGCGCAAATCGAACCTGAAACCATAGCGATCACCAGTTGCATATGGTTGCGAATAACAAATAGTGGTCATAAGTTCCGAACGCAACTCACACGCAACTAATAAGTTTTATAGGTTTGAAGTACGCAACAACCACGCAGGTGATCGCAGACACACGCAGAGTAAGTTCAGAAATTTTGAACATGTTCAATAATTCTCTGCGAATGCCTGCGATCAATTTATACGCAACAGGGACGCAACAGGTACGCTACGCACGCAACACGATCGCAACAGGTACGCAACTCATAAGTTATGAACGCAGGTGATAGGAGGTCCAGATTTGAGGTATCTGGCCAGGTTTTTGTAGCGTACATGTTGCCAATGTGTTGCGTACCTGTTGCGATCACGTTGCGTGTGTAGCGTACCCCCAACCTATTGTGCGTATAATACCATACATGTATCCCCAACCTATGCCCTGCGTATCCAACCTATTAGTTGCGTGTGAGTTGCGTGTTAGTTGCGTACTACATGCGTGTTGAGAAATGGTATAAATAGTGGGCCTTTTCTAGATCGGTGTCAGTTGTTAGTGGACCTCCGAGGTGACCACATGGAGCTACCTCTTGCTGTTATTGGACATCAGTTTAATCTGGTCAATTTAGCACTCCAGCACATACAGAATAGAATAAACAGGCCCAACGCAACTTGTAAGTTTTGAACGCAACTCAAACGCAACTCGTTAGTTCTGCACGCAACCCACACGCAACCCACACGCAACTCACACGCAACCCATAGGTTAGAAATTGACAAAATTGGTGCGTATAAAAATATTTTTTTACACGCAACTCATACGTTTCAGCATACGCTATGGTGTGATGGCACAACCCACAACTATCTGGAATGACTAACATGCAAACCTTACAGCACTAGTCCTATTATATTTGAGTGCCGCCTTTGACACTGTTGACCACAACATCCTCCTCTCTCGGCTTCAGAATTACCTCGGCATGCAGGACACAGCCCTAGCATGGTGCAAATCTTATCTCTCCAATAGAACTCAACAGGTGTGTATCGGCACTGCAATATCAGACCCGGTTGTCTTGAACTACTCTGTGCCACAGGGGTCAGTACTGGGCCCACAGTGGTTTACGCTGTACACTTTGCCAATTCGTGACATCATTTTGAAATTTAACCTGAATTACCATGTCTATGCGGACGACACTCAGCTATACATCACGTTTAAATCTTCTCAAGAACATGTCAATGCCTCCATTGAAAGACTTCAGAAATGTATCCAAGAGATTCGCCACTGGACGCAACAGAACTTCCTGAAGTTAAATGATGACAAGACAGAGTTCCTTTTATTTGGATCACGTCAACAATTATCAAAAGTTACAGTGCCATACATTTCCATTGGTGACGCTCAGATAGCTCCCTCGTTGCAGGCTCGGAACTTGGGTGTTATTTTCGATTCGTCAATGACACTTCAACCACACATCAACAACGTCATTCGTCTCTCAACATCAGGAACATCGGTCAAATACGCAAGTTTTTGGACAAGAGCGCTACGGAAAAAGTAATTCATGCATTTGTCACTTCTCGCCTTGACAACGGCAATGCCCTTTTGTATGGTCTTCCGCATAACCAGATTGCCCGTCTCCAACGCGTCCAAAACACCGCAGCCCGCATCGTTACACTCTCTAGAAAATCCTGTTCCATCACCCCCATCCTGAAACAACTTCATTGGCTCCCTATCTCTCAACGAATTATCTTCAAGCTTATGCTAATTGTCCACAAAGCACTCAACGGCAAGGCTCCCCATTACATCTCAGAACTTCTTCAAGTTTACACTCCGCCAAGGAACCTACGATCCAGCAACATGCTTCTCCTCATACAAGGAATCCAAGTCTCGACACTCGTGGGGTGACAGAAGTTTTTCTGCAGCCGCACCACACATCTGGAACTCTCTACCGCTTAATCTTAGATCTTGTATCTGTACAACAAAATTCAAATCACTTCTAAAAACTTATCTCATGTCTCAGGTTTTCAAGGACTAATTTGGTTGTTCCTCTCATTTTGTATTGTTTCTTTCATGTTTAATATTACTTTTGTTTGTTTGTTGTGTCTCTGCGCCTTGAACACCCAGCAGGATGGATATGTGCGCATTTAAAATCTTATTATTATTATTATTATTATTATTAAAGAAACGCACAGCGCAAGCTACAATATTGGACAAAATATCTTGGGACACCCCAGCTAAACCGCGCGTCCAACCCCCGCGCAATAGACCTTTATCACGGTGCGGCCGTGATAAAGGCCACTCCGTGACGGCGGGCGGAGACTTCATGCTACAATATGAAGGATCTATCGGTTGCAACTGGCTATAATTGTACTATATGTGGGCGTCACTCACGTGCGCGGGAAACAGCTTGCCATATAGAAAAGGAATGTCTGAACCTTGTTAACCTAAGAGCCTTAGGATCAGGCCACTCAGACGAATGAGGAGACCTATGAGTATATTGTGGCATATTTTTGTACAGGCGGAGCACCTGGACGAAAGACCACAACACCAAGGAAGCACGTCTCAACAGGATCATCATGTCGAAAGTGTGTGTCTGTGGCTTTTTGACTGTGATAATATACCGGGAGCCCATGGGGGTCGACCAATGGCAAGAATAAAGTATGCTTAAGCAGTGTATTTTATTTGCAATTTCTACCACAACGCATACAGGGTGATCCAAAGACTCCTTTTATTCTAGAAGATTCTAGAATTAATGTCATCAAAATGTCAAACCTATAGGCAATTTTCAACGACAAATTTCTTTGATATTGAGCGTGCCTTTCTTTGTCAAATATTTCTAATTTTGTATTTAACACGAAAAGTGCTCTTTTAACTTTGATCACTGCAATTCAGCGTTTTGAACAATTTGCAAGCTCGAACCCTGAAGATATAAAATAAATCCTAGCTTTCTACTTTATACGAAAAATGCATTTAAATAAAATGAAATTGGTACAAAGATATTAACATAATATAACATAATTATGACACACTGTTGCACGGGTCTCTATTGATTCATAAGTTTGAAAGTCTGAAGAAAAGTGTCATTTATAACGGTTATATTTAACAAAAATAACTATTATTTAAAAAAAATAAAATATGGAAGCATGGAGGTTTTCCTACCTCCATGATGGAAGCAACAAATGCATAAACATTACCTAACACAGGGGCAAAGCGTTTCCCCCCTAAAATGTTTCAGGGTTGTAGTTGAGTCCATAATATTACAAGTCCTCAAAAGCCTTAGTTCACAAGTTCATCACAAGTCCTTGGATCATAAGTCAATTAAGTCGCAAGCCATTCATTCTTTCATGGAGTTTGATGGAGCTATATGATGAATTCGACGACAATCGTGGTAGTATGCCAAGCCCACCAATCATGATAATAAAATGTCAATGCCCCTCCAAGAAGGACAATCAACACATTGTTACGTGTTAGTGTAAGTGTTACAGATCTGTTAACAGATCTGTTATCCTAATCAAAATTGTGACCTAGGAACAAACGACATGTTAGTACAGTGTGTGTTGAAACTCGTGCGCAGAACCGCAAATTGCAGTGAGTGGGGGCGCAATTCTAAAAAAGGACAGTACATAGTCACAACAAAAAATAAACATATAATGATAGCTATTATTAAGACTACATTATTATTACTACATGTATTATTATTATCAGTCGTCCGAGTATGCGAAGCAGTAATCTGGCAATTTCTTAATTTTAGTATATTCAAGTTATTAATAATAATAACAATGATT
The DNA here is from genome assembly GCA_037783545.1 of Henricia sp. BOLD:AAB3569. Classification (NCBI taxonomy): domain Eukaryota; kingdom Metazoa; phylum Echinodermata; class Asteroidea; order Spinulosida; family Echinasteridae; genus Henricia; species Henricia sp. BOLD:AAB3569. The sequence goes on along the minus strand of JBBELK010000861.1, from coordinate 312,852 downwards.
AGATTTGTATAGCGCACATATCCAACCTGCAGGGTGTTCAAGGCGCTGTTACCATTATTACCGCTGCCATCAGGGAATCACTGTGTATCGTCTTATGATACACTGTGTATCGTCTTATGAGAGCTCTTTTTGACCAAAATATTGTACATTCTAAATGGATCGGGTGTGTTAAATCAATGTTAGATGATACTGGATTTTCTGTTTTATGGAATCAAACTGAAATAAGTGTTTTTTCTAAAAATAGACTCTCTAAAGATTTTGATCGTAGACTGCAGGATATTGCTAAACAGCACTTGGAATGTGACATTTCAAATAACAGACTATTGGACTAACCCAAACACTGTTAAATTGGAGTTATTGTTTAATGTAAAAGGTTCCCTTCAATTGTTTAATCTAGCTAAATTTATTAAGATAATACTATCTAAATTTCCGTAAGTCATTTGGTTATACTAATTCTTGCATATTGATAATGTATTATATAAAGCTAACTTGTACTTTATTTTCTTAACCTACATAACCTATATATTAATTACTTTGTAACCTGTACTGGCTCTCATACTCCAGTTGGGGTCGTAGAGATAAATAAACCATTCCAACCATTCCAACCAGAACCATTTCGCTTCAACTAGGTGGCTGCTGGTCAGGCGCACAACCCTATCAGCAGTTAGATTGTAGCATTCCCCTTAACAGCTTCTCATATATCGCTTGGGTTGACGAGGCAACTGGGATTAAGTGCCTTGCCCAGGGACACAGACACGTTGGTCGAAGTGGGGCTCGAACACCCAAGCTCTGATTAGGAGTCCCGCTTCATACCCACTAGACCACACGCGCTCCCTTAGTTTCTATAAAAAGTACATGTAATACATACCGAAAGTCAAAAACATATAACACGGCAGCAAAATGTACATATTATTCGGCGCGTTAAACGGGGCAATAAACGCCGTGTTAACACGACGTTTAGTGTGTAATGAAAGTCGTGCGCAGAACCGAAAATTGCAGTGAGTGAGGGCGCAATTCTGTGCTACGTGTTAGTGTTAGTTAACAGATCTGTTAACACGGCGTCTCGGGAAACCGTGTTAGTGTTAGTGTGAACACTAACACAGAATTGTGACCTCCGGTCCCGTTACCCGAGCTTAACCACTAAGTGATTGAAATGTTCAAAATCTTCACGAAGCCAAACAAATGTCTCAATTGTGTGTAAAATGCAGGATTCAACACATTTTATAAGCCTGTGAAAACTGAAAGTCAATTGTTGAGAATCACGAAAGTTCCAAAATAATCAAAACTAACACCACCCACTCCGTTCAGATTAACAGATCTGTTACACTAACACGATGTGTAACATGAGGTGTTGAACTAACATGAGATGTCACACTAACACATCCTAAATATCATGTTTACATCTAGTTAACATGGTGTTTGTTCTGAGGTCACAATTCTGATTAAGTTACACTAACACGCAACCCAGAGTTGTGACTTCGCCATATGTACAGTGCAGAGAATTAACATGGTGTACAGATCTGTTAACACGGTGTTAACCTGGACGTTCAGTTAGAGGTTGAGATTAATGCCGTGTTAACATATCTGTTAACAGATCTGTTAAACTAACACTAACACGTAACACACACACAGAATTGTGACCTCACCCACTGGACGAAGACCGAAATAGGGCGGATACGCCTCAACGATCAAACTTCAGACCAATAGACTCAAGATATACAGTGCGAGTAAAAAAACTATACACAATTCAAATTATTTATTGTATTTTACTATAACAATATTTATATGAGATGTTTTGACAAGTTGTTTTGACATGTATTTTTGATAAGTTCTCCATACTCGCATGTATAATGACGTCACGATTTTTAACACATGTAAACAAACCGTTACATCATTTTGTCTTTGTCAATAATGACCAGATGCAGACAGAAAGCCCCAAACCATATACTATACGTACCTTAGTGCATAATGTTAGGGAAATAATCCAGCAGACTTTAGCAATATATATCGGTACCGAGCGATTGTGTCAGGCCGCAAGGGCCGTATACTCCCCAGGAGTCTGTGCCCAATGATTAGTTTATAACGCTCCACGGGTATCCTGCAGTTCTATTTCCTTCTTTTCCCAAAATAGGAACACATAAACCCAAGGATATTCCTTTTATACCGACTATTTACATGTTATACAAGACACTAAAAAAAGACAGTACACACAAAATATAATGATCGCTATTATTAAGACTATACATTATCATTACTACATGTATTATCATTATCAGTCGTCCGAGTATATGCGAAACAGTAATCTGGCAATTTCTAAATTGATTCTACCCAAGTTATTAGTTATATTATTACAAAGTAAATATAGTGCACACCGAATGTCAAAAACATTTATCAAGACAGCAAAATGTGCCTATTATTCGGCGCATTAATCATGGCAATAAAAAAAAACCAAACTGGGGTACGATACCCAACGATACCCAGCTATGCATTCAGTTAGAACTCTCCACAGAAAAATAAGACTGAGTTATTTGTTGTAGGTCATCCAAATAATTTGTTTCGTCCTTTTCGTGACCGCCTCCGATGACTTCCATTGGAATGCGGTGGCTACTGCTCTCGGCTTTTCGTTCCACAATAGGCTGCAGATAACCAGCCTCGTTGTAGTAAGCAGCTCCAGAGATCGGTCCGGAAGAGTCAACCTCACCCAGTGCGTCCCAACTCTCGGGATTCCCTTCTGGAGACGATTCATCATCCAACACAGCGACCAGATTGGCAAGATCTTCAACTATCTCCCCGAACGTGCATCGCATCTTTGGCGAGTTCCTCCAGCACTGTTGCATGATATCCGATCTGATAAAAAGATATTAAAACAACAATCCTTTTTATGCTACAGGTATAGTACAGGATTTTTTAGCACATTTCCTTTCAAAAGAGCACGGTACTATAGTGTCCCTATCCCGGCTGTAGGGAGATTTCTGCAAAAATATAGGCATTTTTTGTTTATGTTCCTGCATTTTTAAAGACACTATACAAAAGTCTAGCTCACATGTAACATATATACATTTTGCAATTTTAACAGATTCGATAGTACTCTTAAGTTCCAGGAGGAAACCATTGTTTTCCTCTCGTTCACTGGAGTCCTCATATGACACATCCACATGAAACATTTCGACCACCCAGTGTTGTTAAAATTAGTCATGATATTACGAGAAGTTAACAGAATGTCTTCACCGTGAAATCGATGTTTGTCAGTGTGCTTATATAAATGAAAGTATATGTACTGATATATAACATATAATACCCTGTTTACACCGAAATCCCGAGGGACTTGAGAGTGATTTACGAACAAAAATTGGTCAAAATCAGGAGTTGGTCCTCCTATGTTACTTGTCAGAAGGTCGTAAGTTAGTCATGAACACTCGCAATAACTCGGGGGGAATCGCCATCGCTCGGCACAAGTTCCCGACCGTATGGAACGGTTCACAACGGTCGGGAAACTTTCTCGGTCGCCCCCTTGACAACAGTTTCATGACCACTCACGAGTCCAAGAAATACAGAATTTTACAACTCGTAAGTCGACCCTAACTTGGTCGTGCTTCGGTGTAAACATAGCATTATGAACATTACTGGGGAATTTCTTTCGGGGTTGGGGGAGGGGTGGGGGAGGGTCATAATGGCTTGTATACCTCCCCTGCCAGGTATGTCCTTTCTCAAGTGAACAAGAACGAAAGCAAGGCTGGTAAATATTAATTAAAATGTTTGCTTTGCATTTTCAAATCAAAACTAGACATTTGTAGTTCAATTTGTATACAGATTATTCAAGTTTAAGGTGCACCTAATACACCATTAATTTTCACTCCTTCGTGCGCACGTTTTGAACTGGTAAACGTCATATTCGAAATCAGCAGGTTCAAATTGATATAAATAGACAAAGTTCTCGTAATCTGCAGGGTGGTATCGCAAAAGTCATTTAATAGCCACATTTTCAGGGGGTTGATCATGGCCTATGGGTGTTGGTGAAGAGTAGGTCCTTTATATTTTGTAAATTCGACACATGCTTGTTTTCTTGTGTGCCGGGTAGATCGACCCGGTGGAATTTATTTTTGGCCCGGGGGGTGGGGGGCGGGGGAGCGGTGGTCTTTTACACACATTTTTGGTGGGCATAATCCTGGAGGATCCATGCGTCTTCCTTGCTGGAGGAAATCGTAGACGTCCCTGTTACGAACCCCTGGATACGGCTGACGACCTCCGGAAAACACCTCCCACAGGAGGACACCGTACGACCACTGAAGAGATAGAACATATTTATCAAATGTGTCTTTTTTTGGGGGGGGGGTTCTTAATTTGGAAAGTTGTTGGGACATGCAATTACCGGATAACAGTCAGGTTATAAGACAAACCCAATGGACTTCTATCATTTGCCAAGGTCAGCTAGAGAGTCTGCCCAGTCTTTTCCCATCGAACTCGTATTTTATTAGCTTATTTCCATGGTAACAAAGTGCCATGACAAAATACATGTATGAAGTTTTGTGGAAGCATGTAATTGATCGGTGATCAAGTTAAGACGCCCCATGAGTATTATTAAAAGTATAGGTTTTCGCGCACATTTGTTTAATTTCGTAATTGATAGCTCATGTTTGTGTCCAAAACATTTCGTACGTTTTCACACTTTTTCTAAAGAAACCTTTTTTTTATTTCGTCGTCAGCAGTTGCCAAGCGATACGACGAATAGAACAATTTCGTCACTAGGAAATTCAATTTCACATTCTATTTGAATTCGTCACATAATTGATTTCATGATAAACTTGGATATTTCTACGTCTTCATATTTTACATGAAATGTTTACATGCATACATTATGGTTGCATGACGTCGGCCTATATAACATTGACATGTAAGATTCGGAGAGAGCAAGTGCAAGAATTAACCTTTAAAGTTGTCCTTAAAAAGCTTGCACACAAAGCTATATCTACAGTTTGATCATACGACGAATTTGATCGATAAATTCTTAAAATGGGTTGAACAAAGACAAATTAAATCCTTACGTGATGTAGATGATCATCAATCGAGACGAATTCGATTGAAATCTTACGACATTGGATGGAATTTGTTTTTTAATTGGTTGACCTTTGATCAATTGGACAGTGTAAAAAAAATGGGTAAATATTTGCCCAACGTTGAGCAAATAGTCAGCTCAACCAATAGTTGGTTAACATGCAAAACACACTTGATGGGTACAACAATTTACCCAGTACCTCGCCAATAAAACGGTATCTCAACAACTGGGTGAAAGGAATTCACAAATAAATTCGCCAACTTAGCTCGCTTTAACCAACTTTGCAAACATCTCCAAGCTAATCTACACAATGTTGGACAAGTCGCCCTATTATTCCCCAGCGCGTGGTCAAAGTTTACCCAGAACAATTTGCACCCATTTCTTGATGAATATACATGTATGCCCAAACTCCATGACTCCAAACATGACCAACAATTTGTATTTACTCAATATCCATCAACTAGAAAAAATAACGAGCAACAAATGCAGAATTCTGTTTACCCAACGATTCATTTGCCCAATATTGCGCGTTTCACTCGTCTCGGCACGAAATTTAAGTTAACCGGATATGATTTGAATGAAAACAGTTTTAAAATGTTTAAAATTATTATAAAAACCCTTACTTGGCGAGAGTGAATAATATTGATCGTCCTTAACATACACGACAAATAATTGTTTACATTCATTTTCAAGAAATTACAAACAAACAATTGTTACGAATCAGTTAGTCATCAGCCTCATAGATGTATATAAATCAGCTCGTTTCATCTGCAGCGTCAGGGATTCTGACTACAAATGCACTACAACAATGTCTGTTTATTTACAGTACATTCATTGTCAATTGGCATTACATAGCGTACTGTTTTTGAACAGTACATTCTACTTTTTTGTTTTCTCTGTTTGCATACAGTATACTGCTACTGTTATTTGGAATTGTAAATATAGAGAATTTTCAACAGACGACTAAAGCCCAATTCATACTCGCTCGGCGACCTACGTGCGGAACGGACATTTTGCCCGCCGCAGTTGCGGCGAGTAGGGTCAAACAAGTTCAACAGTGCGCGGTCAGTCCGCATCTGAGCGCACGGGTCGTTTCCACCCGTTTCTAGTGTGCGCGCGCTCAATCCGTTCCTGTTCCGTTCGAGATAAACCAAGTTTATCTTTTTGCGCTTTGCGCGTGACCCCGACACGTCGTGACACGTATAGGCCTATGCCAACTCCGCAATAAACTGGCAGCAGAGGTTCACGTGTATATACTGGTGCCATATAAAATGATTTTTGTCAAGAAAAATAGCATTTTCGTCACATGAGAATGAGCAATTAATTAAAGAACTGGTGAATTACCCGAATTTGTACAATCATGGATTGCCATAATGGGTAATTCCATAAAAATAGGACACTGCCCCCTTTACGTCGTGACACTTCTGGAGTTGATTTTTTTTTATAATAACCGGACTTCAGAATTACCCTCGGCATATAACAAATATGAGCTCATGAATCGAACATCACCTTTATTAACGAGAACGATTTAATAAACTATAGTGCGATCTTGTAAATGCAAGTGTAGCATTTTGAAATATTTCGCTCATAATGTAGATTGAATCGATAAAGTCCAGGTTGGACAGCTGGGTAAAATCAGCAAATACCTTTTCCAGAACGAAACTGGTCATAAAGACTTGAAATGTAATCGCAAGAAACAGTTTTCTTGAATATTTTTAAGACATTATTTTACATTAGAAATGTTGTAAACATGAAACAGCCATTTTTACAAATGCATTCAAAATCAAATGTCACACTTTGGCTCCAGACCTGTTTTTATGGAAATACCATAGGACATATACCGCTTGTTCCCCGATGATTTCGAATGGAGAGGGAACGTTAAAAGAGCGGTGTGGGTATTTTTGAGAGATTAATACACGAAAGCTAACGGTTGATTGTACAGAATACGGGGCCGGGTCGGCGCAACACGACTACCGAGTATGAATTAAAATGCGCACTCAAAGTGCGCCGAGTGCCCGATTTTTACCTCGGCGACTTATTAGCGCAAAGCGGACTTGTATGAACGCGTGAAAACTCCGCGGCGACTACACTCGGCGAGTATGCGGCGAGTGAGTTCGGCGGAGAAGTATGAACCTAATTTAAGTCTTCGTTTTGTGCATGGTTTTGTTTTGTCCAGAAACAACTTTATGTAACCATGATGTAACTAAACGAAGCATATGGGTGATTGACGACTGTTTCTTGTTGTAGACGTTTGATTCTGGATATGCACAGTTTGCCCTTCACTTTTTGTGTTGAAGATGTACCATCACCTCGTGGAAAATAAGTCGGTATTTTCCTCTCAATTTCATAGCTTTTATTTGCATGCTGAGATGTATTGCAGGGTCAACACAACGTTCAGTATACCGGGGATTTAACTTGGCTCATTAAATTTCAGGAATACCATGATTTCAGCGGCAATTGCCGTCTGAATCCAGTGTATTCCTGTACTATGAGGCAGGCTGCACGCTCCTGTATACCCCACTGCATGCAGTGTAGCACTGCACTACATTACAAATAACACGCAAATAAAAACCAAAAATGTAAGAGAAATACCGTATTGCCTTTCACGACATTTAGAGCAGCTACTTCACGGTTAAATCAGCACTGCACTGAGGAATTTCCAGTATATACACATTTCGGCATGAAACGCCTGGCAAAAGCTGGCATTTTCCGACATTAAATTGCACGTCCAACTACATGCACGGTGCAGTTAATGACTGTTGTCATTTCCCGCGCGCGACAGCGTACATTGGTATACTCGCTATCAACGCCGCAAAGTTGCTGCCGCGTACCAGGGAACATGGGCAGAAAACAGTAGATTTAACTGTTGGTGAACAGTAAACTGTCTGTATTTGAACAAAAGAGTATTCAAAGTGTCTTGTTCCTGAACAAAACTGTAATTTAACGGCAATATGTTTAAAATGTACACAGACGGAAGAAAGTTTGTGCAATAACAACAAATTCCAAAAACAGTAAAAGTTACTGTTCGTTTTTGACTTTTTCAACAGAAAAACGACTGTAACACAACACAATTTTTTTACAGTGTAGAGTCAAGTTCCTCTGTGCCTCGTATAGCTCAGATGGTAGAGCATCTGGCCGGAAGCGTATTTTTTCCCCGGTATAATAGGTAGATGAAGCGCATTAAAAGTTGTATCTGCTTATGATTGGCTGAAATAGATATGAATATTTAAATTCTCTATGTAGTGCCCTCACGGAGTTCTTAAATTAAGGGATAAAACAATTTGAATTGATAGGGATGTAGAATTGCTTAGTAGTCTATGGTAATACGTAGGATTATCAATCAAGAGTTTGCGAGTTTGATTCTGCTTTGAGTCACATTTCTTATTCAATAATCATTGAGGAAAGAGTGGGGAGCGTGAGGGTTATGTTAAGGTAAAGTTATCGACATAAGCTAGTATGCAACATAATGCATGGCGTTAGACCAATCGGATTCAATATTCGCTTCACCCACCTTTACGGAAAAAATGTGCTGATCAGAGTGCCATATGTCTAACCATGTAGGGCCTAAATCCCGATGGGGAACATGCACATGAATTCCTCTCATATTGTGTAGTTTGTGTATAAACCTTCTTCAAGATCACACCAAATTTAACGCCGACGTTGGGCATTACCCGTAAAATGACCGGCTTCGCGATCAACTTTATTAATGCTTTTGCTTGAGATCTCAAACTTTGCACTTTAACTCACCACGTCTGTTTTCATGTTATACACCTTTCTTTCCATTGACTCCGGTGCCATCCACTTCACTGGCAGTTTGGCCTGCTTGTCTCCACTTGTGTAATAATCCGACTCATCCAGATCCCGAGACAATCCAAAATCCGCTATTTTGGCCGTCTCTTTGTCATCGATCCTTAAATGTATCCAGTGCATGGAAGAGTAGAATAAAAGAAACAGTGTCGTAACTACGGGGGGCACAGGGGGAACGTGTGCACGCCCAACTACCGCCACGCCCCCCCCCCCCCCCCCAGCTGAGGTACGTGCCCCACGGGTGCCCCCTCCCCTCCGATTTGAAATTCGAAAATGGGTATTTTTGACAACATTGTGGAGGGTTAGTGACCCCCAGGTGCCCCCTCAGATGTGTCACCCTAGTTATTGTACGCCGCTGATAAGAAATAACCATACATATGTAATAAGACAACCGCGATTTTTGCTTGAAAAGGATCGAGTCGGCAAATTCAGTGTGTGGCTGGCAAAGAACCTTGTTGCACCCATTATGCACCTTCCCATCACCCCACTGGAAATTTGACACACGGTGAATTTTATTTTCATCGTATTGCTACGAATCCCATACCCCACCACCCTGTTGTAATATCCTGCAAACCTCATTGAAATATCATGCAACCCCACCCCAGCATACCGTAGCGTCTGTAGTATTTACTGGAAGCTTACAATAATAGCAGAACACTTACATGCAGTTCCTCGCTGCTAAATCCCTGTGGACGAATTTCCGCTCAGAAAGGTACTTCATCCCGCGAGCTATGTGCAGGGCAAACGTTACAAGCTGTGGCACTCCCGGATTCTACAGTTTGATACCAAAGTTTACAAGAAAACGAGTTTCCTAAAAGTGACATCTGATCGAAGAGCGGTTTCTGCACCTATGATTGTTTAGTGTATAATGTTAGTGTTAGGATTGCAATGCATGCAATTACCTTTACCTTCAAATAGTTACTTGAAAAACGTTCATTATTTACCTTTTTCCGTTTCACTAAGTACGACTTAAGATCACCGTTTGCCATGAAGGGAAGAACAATCAGCGGCTGTCCGTCAGGGTCAAAGGTCAGACCAAGCAGTCCGAGTACGTTGGGATGATCAAAGTTTTTCATTATCAACCCTTCCTCAAGAAATTTTATGACGTTACGTGAATCACTTGTGTCTGAAATTAAACAATACATTACATGTTTCCGTAAAAAACCCATCTTGGTAAAGATATGTAATCAGTCATAAACGCCTGAATATTTAGACAAAAAATCTCTTATCCAATTAAAACAAACACTGTACTTATAGAAAATTCAATGTGGTGCTAGAAGTACGCTAGATCGTTATTAAAACCTTGTATTGTCTTGACCGCCACTTGAAGCTCAGTTCTGGATGAAGCTGTATTCAGTGTCGCTTGGTAAACTATCCCAAATGCACCTGGGTTGAATGAAAATAAGAATGCATAGTATGAAGCAGATATATAATGTGCACATTCCTGGCAAGTATAAATGCACCCAGAAAACACCTCACTTATTTATTTAAGAATGTTTCTTTAGACTTTTAAAGAAAGGAGGTGTTCAAATATGACACATCAACATTGTAGAATAAAACGTACATCTGTATCGCATTTAGCCTTGTACAAGAAAGGGCAAAGCCAATGGTTTCGGACGCTCTTGGTCACTCCGGGAGCCGCAACATAACAGGAAATGGCATCATACTATATTATTAATTTTAAATACGCACCCTGCCCAAGGACCTTTCCCATCTTCAGCTGATTGAATTTGATCTGCAGGTCTCCTGGAACAATGCTTATGTTGTCGTTCAATACGACCGTCTTCCCGGGAATGACCGGTGGGCACTGTTTATTTGTACTGCCATCATTCGACTGTCGACTCCTTTCTGCAAGATCTTGTAATTCTACCAAAACAAACAAACAAGGTAAATGAAAGTACATAAGTGACATAATACAAGTTTTGCGCGTCCGAACGTTCGCTTCTATAAATCTCATCGCAATTTATCCTCACTGGCAAACAGAACAATTAATATACTGACGAAATGGACCTTGGGTTTTTGCATTATGTGATGAGAAAGTAGGCTAGCTATTCTGTAAACAAATGTGGCATCGTAACATACCTGCGTGAAATTCTCGTATCCGAGTCAAGAGGCGCTGGTTGTATTCTTTCAGAAGTTTCTTTTGTTTATTTCGCTTGATGGTGAGGACCACTATGAGAGCAAGCAAGACAACTCCAACTATCGGAACAACGGTTGCCAGGAGGATAGTCCATATGTTGCTCGGATAAACCACCACCCCGGCGGTAAACGTTTGGTCGCCATACCAGTGTACCTATGACGAGAAAGGGAAATTATGGTCGCCTCGTATTACTGATCCGAAAGAGACGAAAATCAACTGTGAAAAATTGTAACAATGGACCTGTGTTTTTAATAATAAGAATATGGTACAGTGATCAAGTTAATTTTGCGTCTTCCTCCGCCTTTACGTATACACGAACATCAGTGGCAACCTGGTGCCTACACTCTCAGAACGCTGGTTAAAATATCACTGGTTAAAAATAAGTTGGTTAAAAACCTCCCAATGTTGGTTAAATTCTGAGTTGGGTAAAAAAATTTCTTTAACCAGGGGTTGGTTAAGAAATATTCTGCTTTCTGGTTGGGTAAACTGCGGGTTGTGTAAAATATAAGATCAGAGGGCTGTATTTTAACCAACTATGGTTATAATGCGACCCCCCGCAAAAGCGAAGTTGGTTAAAACAAATCGCCCAACCATGTCACGTGGTGTCCAGCGAAAGCTGTCATTGGTGAATGGCAGCATTCGCCAGTGCAGCATTTTTTTAACGCGTCGCGTCGTTGTCGATGTGTGGATGTAAAAACGTTGTGTGTGCGTACAGGCACACAGTAAAACACACACAAAATGGCGAAAGTTCACGGTCAGATTAGCGGTGTTTCTGAGCCGAAATGACGGTTATTTGAAGGTAAGCATGTCTCGTTTAATCGTCTGGTATTTCGGTAGACTTTGTGGATACATTAGTGGTTGCTAGCAGAAAGATTTGGCAGACCTTTTCGAAGGTTTAAGCCGACATGAACGTGCTATTTTTTAAAAACCATACACGCACGGCATGCACGGCTACTCGGCTAGGCTTTGTACACGTAGGCCGTGTGTATGCTAGTGATAGTGGAGTATACATGTGATCGCTATACGAACGGTCTTCGTTTCTCCCACTCCTCCCTAGCCCCCCACCCGTACCCCCGGGCTGTCCCACCTAAGACTAAGAGGTGGGGGTTGTCACTAAGTTTGGTGTAATAAATTCCCCGCCCCTGGGGAAAATTTGGATGACAAAATCCTCGCCCATATGGGGACAAAACGTGCACGTTTATTTTCTCTAGGTGCGCTGTAAATTGTATTTCTATATGCGTACGTCGTGGACGAATCGCCACCTGAGAGGTGGGGCACCGCGGGGGGAGGATGGGGGGAAACAATTGATAGGTACATGACTTGGAAAGAATTCCGATTACCACTAGTCGGCACTGATTGTCCTTATAGTGATTTAATAACCACTAAAATGTGTTAAACGTTTAAAGAAAAGTCTTTTTGGTATTTTTTTAGTAAAAAAGGGTAAGAGTTTAGTACTCGGACATCACTAATTTTGCCTTTAAATTATTTATTAAATAGCAATAAGTGCAAATATAATGAGAAAACCAAAATTTGGAGGGGAAAAATATGAAGAATTTACTCGAAAAATTTTAGAATTTTAGTTGTCCCATAGGCTTAGTGCATGAGGGCTTATGTGATGTCCGACTTGTAAATTCTTTCCGATAGATGTCATGCATACTAAATTAGTCTTTGTTTCATTTTGTTTATCCATACAGCAATTTAATAACAACACGGTAATGAGAAGCCAAGGCGACAACCACTCATCACAGTTGATTTGACAACTGCTACTCCCTGATGCTATTGTCTTCATGATAAAGCTGGTGAGGGCCAATCGAGGTGGATCATTCTGATGGAAACACTAACATTCAAGAAGACATAGTGTGCTGGACATAATAACTAAATCATCTGATCTGCCGTTTGATATTTTGTTTGTGAGCTACAGCTGCCTTAGAGTAATCTGGTGTGAGAGGCCTGAATACGGGAAACGTTTTATTTAGTGGACAGTAATGATTGTATGCTAACTGCATTTTGGTCACTTTTTGATCCAGAACAAACATTCCATACTTTGCAAGCTAATCGCAACTAAATATAAATTGTGTTAGTGTTATTTCGCAACCCGAAGTTAACTTTTCTTTGTCTGTGTAAACCACAAAAGAAACAAAAAGCAGTCAAGCATTATCAAACTCAATGTTAACACAGTGTGATGTGTTTGAAAGAATCCAAATAATTTCATTCAGAAAATTTCAGGATATATTTGACCTACTGCTGCTGATTATGTACATCAAAATACGGTACATGATATATTCAAAATAATAAAATGTCAAATTATCAAGGTCATTGTGTAGTATTTGCCTTTATTTAGTGTTTTAAAGAACTGATAACATAATAAATTAACCAACTGTTGGTAAAATATTGCCCAATTTCTGTGAACAGCATTTAAGTAAATTGCCCAACCATTCTGGTATAACCAACTGCATGGTTAAAATTTGCCCAACTCACCATTAACCAACAGGTTGGTTAAAATTTAATTAACCAGTCATTGGTTAAAAATTTTAACCAACCACGTATTAAAATTTAACCAACCTGGGTTGGTTAAGGTTTTAACCAACTGTTGGGATGTTCACCTGGTAATACATGGTTGGTTAAAATTTTAACCAAGTTGGTTAAAATTGTTAACCAACGTTCTGTAATCCATGACCAAAAATATACCTCAGGTGAAATGCAAACCCATGATTCAATTCAGTCCTTGTAAAGCATACTAACAAGCCTCCTATACTAAAATAAACCAAGGGTGCCCCGATCCAGAGTCTCGTCCACAAGTCTGGTCCACATCAGCACTTCACGAGAAGTGCAGACAGACAGCTTTCAGCACTCCAAATCATACAAACGGTGTAGGGCTTTGAGATCATGTAAACGACGCGTCCATGCCTGTGTCAATCATATGATCTCAAGCATATTATCAGGAGGTGATCTGTACACTCCGGTCAATACATCGCCTGGATCTTTCACTATATCTGGAATGAGTCTGCCTCAAAACGACAAAGTCCTTTCTGCTGTAGTGAGCGTTTCCAGGCGCATATGACTGCAGGAAACGTTCCCAGGCAGCTATGCTCGAGGGAAGTACTTTGAAGATGTCCTTGTGGCGTAATCTACGTCTTGCAGTTGGCATCTTAACACAGTCATCTCTTTGTGCAGAAAGATCCTCTGATATACAGCTTTGTCCAGTAAACTACTTTGCCGAGCCAACGTAGACGTCTTAACGTGATTAGAAAATCCCATAATGTTGTCTTGCCATAAACTCTAGCCTGCCTTTGTTAAGGCCCGGTCACACAGCGCTTTACGGCTTAATCACGGCCAAAACCCGTCCAAAAGTGGTCTTCCGTGAAGCAGACGATGTTGTTCGCGTTGATGTCGAGTTTAAGACGAGCTACAGTCGATTTATAGACGTGGCAGGACGCGGGGAGAAATCGGAACGGCGTCGGACGCGGCAAAAAGTTTTGAACTGCTCAAAATTTTAGCCCGCGGACAACCATGGGTGGCACACGTGGTAAAGACGTGCAACACACGTGAAACACACGTGATAATCCGTGTTCCGGCAGTGATTAAAACTTGGGGAGACGCAGTAAGACGCAGTAAGACGCGAAAGTTTAGCGGTCTGTCACGGACAGTGCTATGGCAGTGGAGTGCCCGTTTTACGTCCGCGCTCAACACGTGATCAGCAGTGCTACAGACGCGATGAGGCCTCGGTTAGCCGTGGTAACTTGCCACTTTTTTTCCCGCGTTTAAACACGTGCGAACCTATTTTTAACCTTACACGTGGTTAGCTGTGCTTAGGCTGTGCTTAGGCAGTGCTTTAGCAGTAGAACAGCCGCCGACGGCCATACCCGTACAAAGCACGGCCAAGCCAAAATTGACAAAAAATTACCACTTACGACCACGTCCACCAGATTTTCATAACTTTTTGTACGTGATTTAGACGTGGAGTGCTGTGTGACCGGGCCTTTAGGAGAGTGGCAAGATGGATTCACGCGTTTGTGGACGTGGACATCGGTGTAATTTGTTAACGTGATGCTTGACGAAACTATTTAAGTCTGAATGGCGTGGTGGTGACGTTCCAATATCAACTCAGGAGTCGGCACCGAGATGTTCTCGAGGGCAACTCAGTTCCAATTCACATTAATGGGATTCCCTTTCTCTTAGTCACGGTGCTATCAGATGCATGGTGTCTCCACGTACCTAAATGCCAACAACCATTAGCCTTCCTTGTAAGGAACTCGTAGGCAAGGATTTTTTTATGTACCCGCAACACAAGTTTTGCGGACTGGGACAGTCGTGTTTTATAGACCTGATGGGTGAACGAACTCTCATAAATTGTCAATCTTAACAGTGGAATGACGGCCTTTTAATGTCTGCTGAATTCAGCATCGAAGGATGTTGAATAATTCTTGTGTGAAACCATTCGCTTCGTGGATGGTCTTCACGAAGCCAAGCAGAACCCCATATATAAAACCAATTTCTTTCGCGATCTGCTCTCAATGTCGTGCACAGCCTTTGGCGAAATGAAAGTGACCAGCTCTTGTGCTCTCTATTGTGGCGTACCAGGGACATTGCATATCACAGATTTCTGTGCAAATATTAGCGATGTCATACATTTGCAAATAGTCCATGGGCCAATGCCCCTAAAAATGGATGTCGGTACCATTCTGGAGGACAAAGGCTCATCATATATTTTTGAAAGATGACCACCTTGGGCACATATTTTGGTATGATGGACATTCTCAAGTGGTAGTTTTATACCATTTTGGTGAAAACACATGGTTTTTGGGACAAAATCACGTTTTAAATATTTTCCTTATAAAAAGAGTTTGCAGGCTTAAATGAAAAATCTAACAAGTGGATATTGTGAGCAGTGAAATCATTGATTTTTTTAAATGGTTCGTTTCATCTTTTTTTCAATGGTTGCCATGGCAATAGCCATTTTGGGGCAAAAAACACAATTTTTGGTATTAAAATTTAAAAATTCATATTACAGGATTCATATGGAATATTGGGCTACTTCCAAAGGCAAACTCATTGTGAGATACCCAGGCAGTTTTTAGGTACCTTAGAGTACAGTACATGTAGGCATAAAGGTACATTTTGGGCTAAAAACAACATTTTACAATTGCTGTTTTGGGGTAAAATCACGTTTTTTGGGATTTTCCTTATAAAAAGAGTTTGCGGGCTTAAATGAAAAATTTAACAAGTGAATATTGTGAGCAGTGGAATCGTTGATTTTTTTAAATGGTTCGTTTCATCTTTTTTTCAATGGTTGCGATGGCAACAGCCGTTTTGGGGCAAACAACACAATTTTTGCTAATAAAAATTTATATTACAGGATTCATATGTAATATTGGGCTACTTCCAACAGCAAACTTATTGTGAGATACCCAGGCAGGTTTTAGGTACTTAGAGTACATGTAGGCATAAAGGTACATTTTGGGCCATAAAGGTACATAAAGGTATATTGGCAAACCACCAGTGGTCTGCCACTCTAAAACCGCCAGCAAACCACGAGCGGTATCCAGCAGCAAACCACAAGTGGTCTTCCGCGACAAAACCGC
The DNA here is from genome assembly GCA_037783545.1 of Henricia sp. BOLD:AAB3569. Lineage (NCBI taxonomy): Eukaryota > Metazoa > Echinodermata > Asteroidea > Spinulosida > Echinasteridae > Henricia > Henricia sp. BOLD:AAB3569. Next base: position 296,270 of record JBBELK010000861.1, on the reverse strand, counting down.
CAGCAAACCACTGGCCAGCCATTCTAAAACCACCACCGGACCACCATAAAAGCAGCCGGTGGCAAACCACCAGTTGCCTGCCACTCACACTCCGCCAGTAGACCACCAGTAGTGGTTGACAGGGGTATGCCTCGCCATTATGATGACCTGTCACTCCTAATATAAACTGTCATCAGCGGTTCACTGTCACTAAATATACAGGGTGTCCAAAAGAAAGCGTCCAGGTCAAACCTGGCAACAGAATCTCTGTTTCCCCGGATCCTGATAGGGAATTTCTTACATGAAAAAATAGTCTTTATCGCATCTTTATCACATAAAAATCAGTCAAGTGAATCATGAGGTCAGCCCTCAACTAGGAGTCACTATTTATCGTTGTCAAACAATCAGATACTTGGTACATGAACTTGGGTGTGACTGGGTTGCAGTTGGAAAGACTCTAGTATGCTATATGAATCCTTGGATGTGGAGTTTTAAATTACCAAAAATTGTGGTTTTGCCCCGAAATGGCTATTGTGATGTTTAACCATTGAGACAAAGATTAATAAGCCTTAAAAAAAATTCAACGCTTCTGCTTGTCGCGATATGTTTGTGTTGGTGTACACATACCATTTTTAGCAGAAAATAATAATAAAATAAACCCCAAAATTTACCCCAAAACGACGAATCTCAAATGACGTTTTTGTCAAAAAATGTACTATTCCTAAAAACTGCCTGGGTATCTCACAATGAGTTGGCCTTTGGAAGTAGCCCAATATTCCATATGAATCCTGTAATATAAATGTTTAAAGTTTTATTACCAAAAATGTGTGTTTTGCCCAAAAACGGCTGTTGCCATGGCAACCATTGAAAAAAATGAAACAAACCATTTAAACAAATCAACGATTTCACTGCTCACAATATCCAGTTGTTAGATTTTTCATTTAAGCCTGCAAACTCTTTTTATAAGGAAAATATTAAAAAACGTGATTTTGTCCCAAAACAGCAATTATAAAATGTTGTTTTTGGCCCAAAATGTACCTTTATGCCTACATGTACTGTACTCTAAGATACCTAAAAACTGCCTGGGTATCTCACAATGAGTTTGCTGTTGGAAGTAGCCCAATATTCCATATGAATCCTGTAATATAAATTTTTAAAGTTTTATTACCAAAAATGGTGTTTTTTGCCCCAAAACGGCTGTTGCCATGGCAACCATTGAAAAAACGATGAAACAAACCATTTAAAAAATCAACGATTTCACTGCTCACAATATCCACTTGTTAGATTTTTCATTTAAGCCTGCAAACTCTTTTTATCAGGAAATATTAAAAAACGTGATTTTGTCCCAAAACAGCAATTCTAAAATGTTGTTTTTGGCCCAAAATTTACCTTTATGCCTACATGTACTGTACTCTAGGGTACCTACAAACTGTCTGGGTATCTCACAATGAGTTTGCTGTTGGAAGTAGCCCAATATTCCATATGAATCCTGTAATATAAATGTTTAAAGTTTTATTACCAAAAATTAGTTTTTTGCCCCAAAACGGCTGTTGCCATGGCAACCATTGAAAAAATGAAACAAACCATTTAAAAAAATCTACGATTTCACTGCTTACAATATCCACTTGTTAGATTTTTCATTTAAGCCGGCAAACTCTTTTTATAAGCAAAATCTTAAAAAACGTGATTTTGTCCCCAAAACCATGTTTTTTCACCAAAATGGTATAAAACTACCACTTGAGAATGTCCATCATACCAAAAAATGTGCCCAAGGTGGTCATCTTTCAAAAAAATATGATGAGCCTTTGTCCCCCAATATGGTACCGACAAGTGTCTTGGCCCATGGACTAAAAGTCGTAAATGTCTTTGCAAATGTCTTTTCAAACATCTTTGCAAATGCGATGTCGTACGTTTTTGTCGCATACTTTGTTGCATACATGTACTTGGCAGGCAATAGAAATTCGTGATATGCGATGTCCCTTTACTGTCTTTACTTTTCTTGCACAGAAAATACCGTGCTATAGAGTGGACGTTGGCTCTGAACCTACTTTGAGCGTGCATTTATGGACAAGTTATGAGTTCCTCTATGTGTGGGTACCATGTTTAAAAATCAGATTTGTTCAATTTGCATCTATTACCGTGCTTAGATTCAATTTTAAATTTTAATATAACTCTCTTAGTTAAAGGAACACACCGGCTTTGTTGGGCTATTTTGGGCTCGAAATAGACCCATACATTATTCTGAAGCGCTTTCCAGAGTAAATTAGATATATCCTGAAAAGACGCCGTCAAATTTGGCCGTTTTTTAGCACTTTAGAAAAATTCAAGGTCACGTGACTTTTCGGAACCAAATTCTGGTTCCGAAAAGTCACGTGGTCTTGTGAGTTAGTTGTATTTCCAGCCGTATAAAAGTTTGTTACTGCAGAACTGCAGCAAATTCAACTCTGATTTCCCTCAAATATTTATAAGTAATTGACAAAAGAGAGACTATTTATACAGGTATGAAACAAAGTTAAACATAAGTATGAAAATTCGAACATAATTGTTTGTTTCGAGAGTCTGGAGAACGGGAGCGAGCGCGTGCTACGGCAGGCTACCGTGGAGTGTAGTATATTTGCCCCGCGCAGCACGGCAAATAGCCTGAGTGCACACACACACGGGCGTCACGGTGTTGCTTCGGTGTACGTTCGTGAAGAAAAAACATGATGCCAACTCCTCAAAAGAAAACGGAAATTCCTATTCAGTCGTCCGGGCTGTCCAGTGAAATCGTGAGCAGAATTTGGAGATATCCTGAGCAGGAGAAGAGCGAATCGTTTGTGACAAAGTCGTGAGGCTCGCGCGTAGTTGCAACGGCTGGTAAAGCGTATAACCCGTCTTTTGACCGTTTTTGTTACTTTTGCACTTCTTTAGTAAATTACGGGATATTTTGATGATTTTTTTTTTCACAACGACCATCAAAAAAGTATTGTCAATGCTGCTACATCACTAAATCATGTAAACAGTAGGCCGGTGTTACCTTTAATATCTGAAGCTACAAAACGTATATACAAACAGACGCACTATGGAACAGTCGCTTAGTAAGGAGCTCTGTTTAAACCCAGTTGAAATTTTGACTAACGACTGTTTTATGTTGTATATGCCGCGGCTTTCGGTATTTATGGCAATGCAGTTTAAAGGTACACCGGCCTACTGTTTACGTAATTTAGTGATACAGCATCCTTGACAATATTTTTTTAAAGGTCCTTGTGAAAACAAATCGTCAAAATGTCCCGTAATTAACCACAAAAGCTTAAAATTAATAACATTTTGTGTCAAAATTGTATGTTCGATTTTTCAGAGTTATGTTTAACTGTTTCATAACCTGAATAGATACTCTCTTTTGTCAACTCATAAATATACAAATAATCTTACAACAGCTGTTGGCGTTATCCTGTTATTGGGGTCGCCGTGTGCATCAAAGCCAGGGGGTTCATTCTCAGGAAGCTTGCAACGAATGAGCGTACTAAAAAGAACGTCAATCAGACAACGCTCGCTGCCAACCGTTACGCTTATGTCCGCTTCTGCAGTGAATGCTTCATCGAGTCTCTGACCCTGTTTTAAAAGGAAATGAGACACAAATTTACAATGTTGACAGTCGTAAGCCCCTTAACTGTTCTGTTCGTAGGTAAGGTATAAATGTCGTGCTTGTAATTACAACGGCTAAGGTGCCCATCTCTCTTTCGTTGGCGAAAGAGAGATATGGACGGTTCGCCACTCCTCTCATACAGTCTATTTTACTTTCCCAACATGATGATGCCGGTCTGACGCAAATTGCCTTGCCTAAGAGCACATCCGTTGGTTACAATGAAACTTGTTCTCACAATATTCAATTTTAATACGAGTCAAGCACTCTATCCATCACACCATATATCTGTAAATAAACTAATATTTTGCTGCGATAGGACATGTTACAGCCATAGTATGTGATACTATATAAATACGATTTTCATATCGTGTATAGGTTAAATCGTGTTGTCTTTTTTGACTACCCTATTGTCAAAGTATAATAAAATGGCTGTCTATGATTAACATGTATTAGTTATTTGATCAACTATTGATAATTATATGGACAATAATGGGAAGCACCTAAAACATTTCCAAACATCGTACATCGTCTGCTAACGCAACTGGCTACAGAAAGTATCAGGGATCGAAACTTCACTATTATGCTTGGAGATCCTACGCGCTAATGTGGTATGGACGTCACGAAAATGGCTCCCGTAGGATTTTCGTGCTAAAATTGATTTTTGTTTGCTTTATTGGGTTGATTTGAGGTCAAATAGTGGGAAAATGGTGGGGTTCAAATCTTCCGACCCCTGGGTGACCCCCTCCTCCAGACCAACCAGGCGTATATTTTCGGCAATAACAAACCGATTTACACAATATTTGGGGTCTTTATAGATGTTTTCGAGGCCACCAAGTCACTTTATGACACTTTCAAAGTGACCGGAAGTGGCTATCACTTACTTCCGGTGGAGAACTCTCGTCTGCCAATACCATTTGTATCCACATCAGATTATTTAAAGGAGCACGAGGTTATTTTCACACTACCCTCTGAACATATTGCTACCATGGAGCCATATTGCTGAAACCTAAGACACTACGTTCACAGGTCAATCTTCAAAATGGACGATGTAATGACGTAATGGTCATTCAAACACATAAAACATTCATATACTGGTTCGGTGGATACTGCCTGCCTGTCAACTTAAATTCATCCATGACTCTGTGTACCTGACTGCTTCATGTAAGAATCAACCCTGGTCGTCTTTGAGATATTGTGGTGAAATCGGGAAGACGGGGAAACAACAACCAAGTGAAATCCCAGCGCTGCCACCATTGTGGCGAAAGCGGAAAGAAAGGGAACAACGACCACGACAATTACCACTGCTCCCACCACCGATACGGTATCTGACGATACCTTACAGCTGCCAGGAGTCGAAAATAGTTCAAGGCCTAATAGTCCATGGGCCAGAGGGGCCCACCGTGCACCCCCCCCCCCCCCCCCCCTAGAATTGACGAAACAACATTTTCCTAGTAGGTTTGCATCTGTACTTCATTTTAACATTTGTTAACATGATATTAGCTGGGACTCACTACTTGAATTTGGATGTTACATGAACCCTCAAGCCCAAGACTTTTGACGGCCATTTTAGGGTATGGGGAAATTCAAATATCCATTGTTCCGTCAAACATTGTCGTAGAGATACAAGTTACCCCTCAAAATGTAGGTCTTGGTGAATTCTACACAGTAGTATGTGAGTCATGTCTTTTAATTTAGTACGTAGGTCAACGAGGTCAAAAGGTCAATTTTAAAGGGAGTTGCGAAAAATTTGGTAATCCTCGCCATCAAACAACAATTTACACGTACAGTACGTGCACCCTCCCTAGAAATGACGAAACAACATTTTTCTAGTAGGTTTGCATCTGTACTTCACTTTCAGACATGTTAATATGAGATTAACTGGGACTCACTAGTTGATTTTTGGATGTTACATGAACCCTCAAGCCTAAGACTTCATGGCCATTTTAGGGTTGGGGAAAATTCAAATATCCATTGTTCCGTCCAAAATTGTCGTACAGATACAAGTTACCCCTCAAAATGTAGGTATTGGTGAGTTCTACACAGTGGTACATGAGTTATGTCTTTTAATTTAGTAAGTAGGTCAACAGAGGTCAAAAAGTCCAATTTTAAAGAGAGTTTCGCTAAATTTGGTAATCCTTGCCATCAAACAAAACTGTATGTGTAAATTAATTAAGTTTTACTATAACATGATATTATTCTGACTCAACGTATTTTATTCGTCATATAAATACAGGTTAATTTGATTATATTGGTAGAAAGGCTTTCTGCCACAACGTGGGAAATAGGCGGGTCAATATAGCACCAAACATACCCCAACATAAAAAAAACTTACAGGCATGGGAGGGGTGGAGACAATGACTTCTCTATAATAACTGTTGATGTCAGATGTAGCTAATTGTATTGTTCAGTAATGTGTATAACATGATACTGTGGCAAGACTGGCTGCACAACCCACCATATGAGCCGCTAAGGCAGGGTGGGCCACTCTGCCAGAATTGCCTCCCTGACAACCTGCACTTCTGGGGCTGTTTTTTAGACATGGGATTCAAAAGGTCTTGTCAGGCCCATGCCGGTTTAATAAGGATAAAAACAAACTTCAGCATGAAGCCATCCCAGCCCAGCTCTAAGCCATCCTAGCCCAGCCAAAAGCCATCCCATTTTAGCCCAAAGCCATCCCGACCTAGCCCAGAGCCATCCCAGTCAAGCTCAATGCCCTCCCAGCTATGCCCAAACCCCAAAACCCCAGCCTAAAGACATCCCAGCCCAGCTCTAAGCCATCCCGGCCCAGCCCGAAGCCATCCCGCCCAGGCTGAAGCCATCCCGGCCCAACCCGAAGCCATATTGGTTCAGCCCGAAGCCATCCCAGCCAAGCCCAATGCCCTCCCAGCTACGCCCAAACCCCCCTCCAGCCTGACGCCATCCCAACCTAGCCCGAAGCCATCCCTGTCTAGCTAGAAACCATCTCAGCCCAGCCCGAAGCCATCCCGGCCCAGCCCAATTCAATCCCAGCCCGAAGCCATTCCGGCCCAGCCTAAAGCCACCCCGGGCCCAGCCAGAAGCCACTGCACCCTGACCCAACCTAAATAACTCCTAATGCAGCCCGGAACCCTCCCAACCTTGTCCAAAGCCTTCTCAGCTCTGCCCGAAGCCATCCCAGCTAAGTTCAGCCCAAATCCTTCCTGGCCCAGCCCGAAGTCATCCCGTACAGCTTCAGGTTGGACTAGGGTGGCCTTCAGAGCTTGAGGGCTTTGCAATATACGGGCTGGGCCGGGGTAGTTTTGGGCTGGACCGGGGTAGCTTTAGGCTGGGCCGGGGTGGCTTCGTGCTGGGCTGGAGTGGCTTCAGGCTGGGCTGGGGTGGCTTCAGGCTGGGCTGGGGTGGCTTTAGGCTGGGCTTTGGGGCTTCAGGCTGGGCTTTTTGGACTTTGGTTTTTGCTGAGAGGGCATTGGGCTGGGGCTTGATGACTTCGGGCTGGGCCGGGATGGCATCAGGCTAGGCCAGGATGGCTTCGCGGGCTTGGGTTATGGGGTTTGGGCATAGATGGGAGGGCATTGAGCTTGGCTTGGATGGTTTCGGGCTGAACTGGGATGGCTTCGGGATGAACCGGGATGGCCAAGTTTGTTAGCTTTTTATCCTGATTAAATCTGCAGGGGCCTGACCAGACTTTCTGAATCCCATGTCTCAAAAACAGCCCTAGACGTGTAGGTTGTCAGGGAGGCAATTCTGGCAGAGTGGCCCACCCTGCCTTAGCGGCTCATATGGTGGGTGGTGGTGGGGGGGGGGGGGGGGGGGGGGGGGGGGTGCACGGTGGGCCCCTCTGGCCCATGGACTATAAGGTTACGGAGTTTAACCTCTCTAGTTGAGCTTTCGAAGACGGTCGATGCGGGTCCAGTATCAATTTCTCGGGACTTCTTGCCTTTGTAAGTTAAAAGCTTTATAGGAGTGTGGGCTCCAATGCGACCACGTGATATAGTTCACACTCACTAGTTTGTTCAGAACCACACATCAACAAAAGAGATATTTCGCATGGTGCAACCGTACACCGTTCACACTTATTTCCACCGTGCGTAGTCTCAACTCTAGTACTGATCACGAAACAGTCAACCTATATTGAACTTCCATCTGATGCCCAAAGCTAGTTGAAAACTGGCTTTCTCTAAAAGATGCCGAGACTCGAAGATCATTCCTAATTGTCTTCGACTATGGGATCCCATCTGAAACCATATCCTGCAGGTTTTCAGCCTGGCCCTTTTACGAATCCATACATGTACCTCAAATACACTGTCGCACCTAGCTGCACTAGACAAACAAACAACCCATGCACGGGAGACATTTCGCAATGCCAATGCGATTCTGCCAAAGAACTTCTCCAAGATCTAAGCCCTCACCGAGTCATCAAGCACCCACGCATACACGTACACTTGTCTCAAGCAGATAAGGACATTTTATCAGCTTTTACATACCCGCCCTTCCACGCAAAGTCGGCCAGTATAATTTGTTGTATCCTCACGTCCGCCATCCCGCCTGAGACGATCCTAGTTTGAGAATTCAGCAACGGAGCCAGTAGTGTAACACCTCAACAAGACAGCCGCATAAAACTTCCGCATCCAAATCCGCCAAGTTCTCAAGCAAGCCAAGCCGCTAAGCTTAGACCAAACATCTCAAGATTGCTGTGAGCGCACAACTAGCCATCTCTCTTGACCAGATCATGACGGGTTGCTAACCTGCTTCTCATCATCTGGGTTCAGACGGAGAGAGATAACAAATAAGTAGGAACTCCATATGGAATCTCCTTTATCCCGGATCTTAGCCTGGATGTTCAAGGACAAGTTTAAAACCACTGCACTCTTCACTGCACTGCTTCCTAAGCACCTGGCTTCGCTACGTAGATGACACCTTCATCATCTGGATACATGTACCGCAAGACATCAAGCTACATGTGCCATCTGAACAACTTGCACTCCAGCATCAAGCTCATGAATGAACACGAACGAGGCCATCCCATTTCCCTCCTTAGATTTCATATTTGTCGACACCCATACGGTACCATCGGGCATGACGTCTGCCAACTCACACAGACTGGTATCTCCACAACTTATTTCATCATCCTGGAATCAACTCCTCGGTCAACCGTATACCTTACTTTCAGTACAATGGGTTTACAACATATATGACCAACAACTTAAGCACTCCAGCTCAACGAATACTAGAGACAACAAGTCAAGACCCAATATCTGAAGACCTGGGGCTGTCGGATCCCCTATACCCAATGTCGGCCAATTACCTATAAGACCACAGTCTCCCTACCTTACATGGGGAGTGCCTCTCTCAAGATTCAACGCAATCTCAACCATGCCAACATCAAGGCATACCACTCATCGACCGAGCAAACTACACGACACACTACAGACCCACAGGGACAAGCAAGACAAGCGATGATGCACATGATCCTCTATACAGACGTGGAAAGGTATCAGCAGGACTGGTCGAGACCTACCCACCAGACTAAAAAAAATCATCGCTGAGGAACGCGGAGGAGACTATGAAAAATCAGCCATAGTCAAGCAATCACACAAAGAGGTCCACGTTATCGACTGGAAAGGAGCACAAATCATTGTTTCTGTCGACAGATGGCGCCCAAGACGCACCAGAAAAGCCATCAAAATCAACAAAAAACAGTATCCCAAGACGTCAGCTTCAACATCAGCAACATTCGGCACTCTCTATACTCAGCCACACCGGTGGGCCCTCTATACCCAAGTTCCTTGTCCCACTACAGCCACAGCAACAGTGATATGCATCACTGAGCACACCAACTGCCAACCACATCATAAGGATTCAGTGCCTAAACACGCCCCAGCATCCAAGCCCAAGTCACTCCTCTTCAGTGCACTCTTTCTTCCAGCAATCCTCTCATCCAGTGCCTAAGCCTTGTATCATCACGAGTCGGGCACTTCCCCTGAAGACGAACAGAACACACTGTGCGAAACGTTGAGTTAACACGCACCGGTTCTTTTGAGAACCACACACATACAAAAGATATATTTCACATGGTGTAACTGAAAACCATTTACACACTGATTTCCATTATGCATAGTCTCAAGTCTTACTCAGCCGCTTTTACTCAGATGTAACACAGAAAAAATCAACAAGAATTTGTTTATTATTTCCTTGTAACAGGATGGTCAACGTCCCATGCATCGAAACCCTTAAAACGAAAAGCAGCTATTTTATGACTAGGTTTATTATTACTTGACGCCAAGTATGACGTCTAACGTTATAACGTCACTGCAAATGGTTGGTCAAATCTACCCACCTCCGGTCACTTTAAAAGTGTCATCCTCAAAACATCTGAAACGACCATATTGCGTAAATCTGTCCATTATTGCCGAAAATAGGCACCTGATCAGTCTGGGGAGGGTAAACTGCAGACCCGTGACGGTAAACTGCATCGACCGCCTTTAAAAGCTTAACCGGGGATGTTAAACTCTGTTTAGGCCTTTAAACTATTTCGCCTGGTGTCAGCACTACTGTAGGGTACCGTCGGATATCGTATCAGCAAACCGATCCCGGGGAATTCATCCTCTTGAAACAGTGCCCCTTTAACGCACTCCCTAACTCCTGCGTACAGTGGCCCTGTTGAAAAAGGCCCCATTTCGCGGTGGGACTAGCGACAGAAATCTTGTCGCCTCTGCTGGACCAATCAGGACGCTTGGCAGTGCATTGCAGCATGATTGCAGGCATTCAAATTTAACGCGCGCAGATTGTAAACACCGTGCATGCATGTGATACAAGTACTCGGTAATGCTGGCCGTTGTCCGCGTCGGCGATTGGCTGCTATTTTTAAGCATACTGGGGAATCCGTTCTATTACATTCGTCAGCATGCATCCCTGTTATTAATTTGACAAACTGCGGAGTAAATTAAGATCGTCGTTTGAAAGTTTGGTAGGAATGGGACAGTCATAAGGAACGGAACCCAATACAATTTCTGGAAAGTATAGAAATCGTTTCTTTTCGGCATAACATGACCGAATTGATTAAATTACATCAAAATGACTCGGGCGTGAGTTGGCTCAAGACAACAGCCGGCTCACTCCACAGATTTGCGTGTGTTTCCTCAGGGTATTGTTACGTCGCTTTGCAGAGTGGGAATTCCCTGATATCTCAGGATGGGGGAATGGGTCTCCCCTCTCTTTGTTTGCGACAATGGTGGTAGCGGTGGGTTTTCTCTTGGTCATACTTCCCCGTCTTCCCGATTTCGCCACAATATAAAAAACACGACATAAAGCAGACAGGTACAGAGAGTTAAGCGATAATTTAAGATGACAGGCAGGCAGTATCCACCAAACCAGTTTTTAAATGTTTTATGTGTTTGAATGACTACTACGTCGTTAGAGCGTCCATCTTGAAACTTGACCTTAGGTTTCAGCAATATGGCTCCATGGTAGCAAAATGTTCACAGGGTAGTGTGAAAATTACCTTTAATCTCATGTTGATGAAACTGGTAATGGCATACGAGAGTTTTCCATCGGAAGTCAGTGATAGCCACTTCCGTTCACTTTAAAAGTATTGTTAACGGACTTGACATCCTCGAAAACATCTAAAACGACCCCAATATTGTGTAAATCGGTTCATTATTGCCGACAATATGCGTCTGGTCGGTCTGGAGGAGGGGAAACGGAAGACCTCGCCCCCAGGGGGTCATCCAGGGGTCGGACAATTTAAACTCCACCATTTTCCCACTATTTGACCTCAAATCAACCAAATAAAGAAAACAAAATGGATGACACGTAATACCGCACTATAACCACTGGCCTATCTCCATCAAACTTTTATCATTTCATATACGGCTGTTTTCTATGAAGACTTTATTGGCACGTTTGCCTTGTAGTGCCTTTTTAATTACATTAACTCGCCAAGAGATGATCGAGTAACGAAATAACAGTATATCGAGTCTAAAAAATAATAGGAACCCACCTATTTGCGGACTTAGGGTTTTACGTGGACGTGAACGTAAAATTACAGCATATAGACTTCTCAAGTAACAGTTTTTCCCCGTGATATAACAGGATCGTACTGTCGTCCTAGCTGCCAAGAAATTCCCGTAAAAATACAGGTTTATTATTTGTTTTACAGTGCAATTAGTTGGGGATATGTAATACAGGGTTCATCATACTTACTTTGATTTCCAGAATGTATCTGGAGTTACTGCCTATTACAAACTCGTCATTAGTAAACTTGAAGAAAACTGGATCAAGGCAATAACTAAATGTGTCATCGGCGGATGGTTTCCAGGAAATAATATGAAAGCCGTCCAACTGGAAGTCCAGACTGACATATGCACACGTGTTTGGCTCGCTTAAATTCACTGCAGGAGATCTGCACTCCATAAAGCTATTGCTTTGAATATCACATATCTGTTATCAAGAGAAAAATCAGGTTACTAACTTGTAGTAACATTATATGTTCAAGTTCTACATCTATTCGCAAAACCTTGGCATTACGCGAGGCGAAAATCCAATAACACAGCAATTAACACAATACACCAGTAAGTATATGCATCATTACAAAAAAAAATTCTCGTAAGCTTCCTGCCGTAGGTCGGCACTCTTTCTTGTATTGGAGGCCAAAAATCCGCAAAAATAGTCAGGAGGCGTATTAAAAATGTAAGTTCGTCCTAACTTTCAAGTGGCAACTTAAAAATAAGGTGATATTAACTAATTCGATAGTGCGGAATAAACCCTTTGCACGAGGAACCCACTACATACAAGGGGCAATCACATATTGTCATCGTGCGTCATGCACGAGTATGCCCTCATTTTAAAGGTAAGTGCTTTGAAATTTAAAACGGATAGGCCTACTAATGCTTAGTCCAAATCAGATTTTTCACAATGTCCAAGCTTGTACGTAATGCTGGATTGCCAGTGGGACAGTACGCTACCGTTTATGAAATTGAAGTTAGTATACTCATCAGCAGGCTAGCGTGATACAAATCTGTGAAAGAAATTCGAAGGAAGTTGAAGTTAACGTGTAAATGTGCCAGCAAGTTTTAAAAGTTAACAGGTACCTCTTCCTTAGATGTCACTTCGGCATTTTGAGCAACGATTCTTGCTACCTGCACAGATTCAAAACCAGTACCGTTGACTCCCAGTGTCCTGCCGCCACTATACGACAGAATTAATGATACATAAAAACTACAATGTAGTAAAAACTAAATGTACCGTATATTTGGCTGCAGGGAATAATCTGCTCCAAAGGAATTAGGTGCATTTAAACAAATTTAATCTTAACAGAATCAAGGCTTTGTTTTTACAAATTTGGTTCTTGCTGAAAGTATTTATTTGAATTGAAGTAGGCACCAGAAAAATACTCTATTATTTTTGTTAAATCACCGTCTTGTTATAAATGTAGTCACTTGAGATTTTGCAATAAAATTTATAATATCGCAATAAAGTGTTCGACATACTGCCCACATCCACCTACCTTTGATAACTTGTGCGGGGTTGTACGTCCTGTACACTGGGGTTAGCTGTAAAGGTAAATAATGTTTCCATAGTTCTTACAGCTCCGTCGAATACAACTGAAACTGGACCGGCATTGCCTTGCGTTGAGTTTCCAGTGTAGCATTGGAAAGAGGAATCGGTGAAGCTGTGAATGAAGTTAGATTATCCTAAAGATTAAAATACAATATGCCAGTGACCAGGTTGCACTTTGCTTCTGATAGCATAACATAAAGCCTTTATTGTAAAATGTATTGCATCCAGTCGATGATTAGACCTTAGGTAAACTGCACTCACCTACTCTGATTAATGCTGCATGGTACGTCCATTCCAACAACAGCACGAATGTCTCTTCCTGTGTTCAGGACGCTTCCTGTTACTGTGATTAAGGTTCCACCTGCTTCAATCCCCAAACTTGGACTAAAGCCGCCAATCACAGGATCCTGGAGATATAGAGAATGTGCCAGAAAGTTAAAGGGACTCTTCAACGTTCTGGGAAAATAAGACCGCCAGCCCAAAATACGGACAGCAAACAGCCCGTTCCGTATCTCAGCATATGATTCACAAATATATAAGTCCAGTTTTTAAGGTCATGTACACCATGGAATTATGCAAGATGTTGATGCTTTGTAATACAATTATATGAAAATACCAATGAGCTTTACTTAAATTTTATAACAATTACCCACCCAGATCCATTCGTTTCTGAAACTTACGGCAAAATGTACACTGCGACATCAGAAATGTTTTTACATGCCACGACATTTAACGTTACCGTGTATGTGAAGCTGACGTCACCTGTGCTGGTCAACTCGGCGCCGTCTGGAGAAGACACTGAAGCTACGGATATGGTAAGAAGCTGTGGGTTCCCTGGGATCATTGGGGCGGTTCGGCAACGTACACTGGTAATAAGGTACAGTGAAGTATTGATATGAAAACACGCAATAATTTCCTCATTTCATATACAGCCGCCCACTGTTCGAACCCTTCTTTATAACGGTAAATTCGTTGGTCGAACGTCTTCCTATTAATATTGGAGGTCGTGGGTTCAAGTCCCAGCCGAGCACGCTATGTTTCCAGGTCACTTTGTATTTGGAAAAAGTAGTGTTGCAGTGCTCGAGTCTAGGACTCGAGTCCGACTCGAGTCGAAATTTTCGTGACTCGGACTCGACTCGAGTCACATTAGAAAATGACTCGGACTCGGACTCGACCGTGATGACTCCGACTCAAACATGGTGACTCGTGACTCACGAGTCACATCATAATTTCACGTAAGTGTGTGAACGAAATATAGCAGATTCAGTTTCATTAATTTGGCGAACAAGTGACTCGTAACTCGGACTCGGACTCGAGAATAGTGACTCGTGACTCGGACTCAGACTCGAGGCTAATGACTCGAGACGCGGACTCGGACTCGATATTGGTGACTCGAATACAGCACTAGGAAAAAGACGACTAGGACGAGGACCTGACATACTTGATGCTGAAAGCATCAAATATGAAAGAACGAAGATGGCACCGTAAAATATGAAAGAACGAAGATGGCACCGTATTATGCTCATGCTCGGCAGGAAGATTAGTCTATACGGCAACGTGATGGTCCCAAGGATACACATGGGTACTTTTAGGAGCTGAAGAGCCCGGAAAACAATGATCATTGGGCCGACGTTAGGGGGGAGGGGGGTGGGGTTGGGGGGAGGGGGGGGGGGGGGGGGGGTGCACAGCTGGTCGCTTCGGTGTCGCTCAGCTTATATAGACATACATGTATTATAATCTAATAGCATTGTCATTGCTGTGGCGTTTTATCAGCGGTGTTATATTAGTTTCATTATTATTAATATTTGTTTTGCCGATATTACCATGATTTTCCCGACAAAATAAGAATTACATCATATATTGGAGGCCAAAAAGTGTCTGAGGGTGTGTTTGGGGTGGCAAATTGCTATCTTCTCCCCGCCCAACACCCCCCCCCCCCCCCCCCCCCCGCCGACTCTCTTACGCCTATGCATTGCTACCATTGGATGGGATGCGAGACCATAGCCTGTTTTACCGCCAGGAGTTAGTTTAGTCTCTAACCAGTAAGTGCTACGTGGAGAGAGACAATGTGGAGATATTAAATACATGACGCGATGGCAATGGCCAGGCCTTACCTACGAACGCCGAAAAGTCCGACGCGCTATCTATACAGGGTGTTTTAAAAGAAAAGGTAATCCAACTTTAAAAGGTTGCTTTGACCAGACTGTACATTTGCCAGTACAAATCATGGTACCATATCTTAAAGCAGAGGGAATGGGCTTTCCAATGATGCCTTTGTTACCCTCCTACGGTTACGCATCACTTAGCACCATTGTCTCGAAATTGAGGTTGAAAATCGGGGTTGGTTCACTTTCAACAAAATCGAACAAAATTGACACACAAGATTGAACAAAATTACACAATCTTATTAATTTATTGGATTGTATGCATTCACACTTTCCAACATATTCAATCACACACATCTGATTTGTTTTTATTCACCACGTCCCTCCACGTGTCCACCTCCTCTCTCCAAAGTTAACATCAGCGGCGCATGTCGTTCACAGAATTCCAATGTGGCGGGTGCAAGATGGTGCACCAGTACCAGCGCACCGTCTCATTGCGACTTCTTTAAAGAACAAAGTTTTCACAATGCCACCGCACAACATGCAGGATCTGCGCGTGACAGGATTCAGCGAGAGGTGGACAGTTTGCAAGAGGATCCCGACACCGTGAGACATGCGCCGCTGATGTCAACTTTGTTTGGAGAGAGGAGGTGGACATGTGGAGGATCGTGGTGAATAAAGAAATCAGAATCCTTTGTTAGAAAGTGTGAATGAATAAAATGTAATTACTGAATAAGATTGTGTCATTTTTTGAAAGTGAACCAACCCCCTATTTGCACCTAAATTTCAAGACAATGGTGCTCAGTGATGCGTGATCCTAGGAAAGTTACTGACAAACGTATAGTCTGGTCAAAACAACCTTTCAAAGTTGGATTACCTTTTTTTAAACACCCTGTATAAGACCACAGCGCCTCAAGAAAGCGACGCCATCTGAAAGCGAGTCAGATTCACACACAATTATTATTATAGGTATTATATACGACCAAAGCTGGACGGAAATTGCTTTAAGCCAGGAGCCCGGCCAGTCTGGCTGCACACCCTCAAAAGAAGTTAGGGCGAGCTCTAAAACTACATAGCTGGTGGGACATGCCCTTGATTGTGCTGTCGCGAATCGATGTCGTGATCTACGTGATTCATAACTTCCCTCGTTCCAAACCAAACGTGGTGCACTACAATCGTCTCAAACGCCACCTTTGTGAAGTGGTAACATGCTGATGGAGCAGATCTGTGCACACAGGTGGATCCACCGACCTTGAGCAGCAGGAGAGAGAATACTTGGCTACCAAGAAAACAATGTATCCCCCCCCCCCCCCTGGAGGAAAGCAGCACGTATAGCATTGCCAAGACACAACATGATAGGTGACAGAGCCCGAGGCGATGCAGGTTGCTAATATCCCGTTCACACAGCTCTGCAACCTAAAGGAGTAATTTCACCAAGGATTGTTTTGGTCCCGATAGTACCCGATCCTTTTTTTGGTCGATCGGCCGCATTTTTGCGAAAATAGTCGGGAACCTGCGCGCACTGTCGAGCACTACCCTATACCTTCGGGAGAAGATCTGGCGCGATCGCCTCAGTCCTCCGAGGGTCGGGTACCGAAAAAGTGATCGGCTACTGTTTTTAAACATGTTGAAAAACAGTAGCCGATCAAAAACCGTCGGCCCGTGGTCGTCTTGGTCGTCCGAGGGTCCCCTGAAGGTCCCCTTGTCTCGCCCGCCCTCTGGAGCTTCGTATAGCCTCTGCCGCTCTCTACTGAGGGTCGTGCGTAGTGTCGGCGGAGTGTAAGCACCCGACCCTCACCAGATCCTCGGACGACCGACCTGCATGGCTGGTCAGAAAGTGATGAAATGCTTCGATCTGGCTCGATTTATATAGTCGGGCCCCAAAAACATCGATCTCCGGCCGATCTAGGCAGATTTGGTCGGCCGAAGAACGTCCAAAGATCGTTAAAATCGTCCGAAGACCGTTTACTTTCGGCTTCCTGTGGCTCCCTGCGTCAACATACGCCTACATTCGGCCACTCTCGCGCAAAGAACGGCGGATTAACGGCAGATATCGGCCGCAGAGCGGCCGAAAGCGTCCTCTCTCGAGCCGGGATCGCCCATTTTCGGCCTTGGTGAAATGACCCCTTAAAGAGGTCATTTCACCAAGGATTTTTTTCTTTCCAATCGGCCCGATCTGGACCAGATTGTCCCCGATGAATCAATTTTTTTTGATCGGCCCGATTGTCGTCATGAATCGCCTCCAATCGTCCCCTTTTTTTTACCCGATTGAGTCCCGACCAATGGACCATGGCTGGGGGGGGGGAGGGGGGTGTGACAAATCACGGACGTTCCTCGCGCGATCGACACCTTTCCGGGGCGCAAGTATGCGAAAGTACGCGCAAGTACCCGCAGGTACACGGCAAAGGCCCGGTAGAGACCCGCTTCTCGCGCGCAAGTGAGCGATCTTCGCGCGTTATATACTATAGGGTAGTGCTCGACAGTGCGCGCAGGTTCCCGACTATTTTCGGGGCTATCGGGACCAAAACAATCCTTGGTGAAATGGCCCCTTTACGGTGCTACCTGGTTTATGCAGACCTATTTTGTCCGAAATATTTCAGAATGACATTAGTGAGTGTGCATACGCTTGGTAAAATGCCCAAGTTAGCCCAACACAGAAGCATTTACATGAAACGTGAAATGACTGATTACTGAGCAGCCTGTTGCAGGGAATAACCTAGTCTTGGCCCAAGACTACTCTAGTCGATATTGGTTTGTGCGTTGGCCATTCCCAGTAGTGCGCCCTCTTGCAGCACTAACTGGCCAGCCTTTGCTCACTAGAGTAGTCTTGGAAATCTCTCCCGGAAGGTTTAACTTTTTCTTTGTTTTTGCCTAGGCTTTCCTAGGGAACCAATCAGCGAGTGACCCAAATATAGCAGCGCGTCGGAATGCAGCGAGCGCGACCCAGATACAGCGCGTGCACGCGCTTCGAATGGTTTGAAAAATATAAGGCGGCTTACAAGAATCATCGAACATGACCGTTTTATCGTTGCTAATATTTTCGGTGGCATAAGTGTCTTGGCAAATGTTTGCGAATATATTTACAAACATGTTTGCAAAGGCGTATGACATCGCAAAATACATTTGTTTATGAAGATAATTGCGACATTGCAAATATTTGCAAAGATATCTGTGGTATGCCATGTCCCTTGTGTGCCATCATAAAACCCTGTGCAGCTATTTACATAAAACGGTACCGCCCCCAATGCTGAACTTCCGGGAGAGATTCCCAAGACTTAGACTGGTTCCCGCTCCACATATTCCACATACAACGACTGAATATGAGGACCGGCTACTGTGGTGTTTAAAATAGCACTTTAAGCATTACGTCATGCATTTATTTTTAGAAGCACATAACCGTTAATTTTCAAAGCGCGCTGCGCGCTATATGGCATGAGTGTACAACAATTTGAAAGGGGTTATTACATATTTGACCAATACAAATTTAATATATTAACCTTAAAATATTAAATATGCCCATTTTAATATACATGTAAGGCTAGCATCAAAACGAAAATTCAAACCACCCAGTGATCGAGCTCCATAATGTACTAGTACATTACTTTTAATCTGCTGTTGCAATCCCGTAACTATAGCGACTGACAGCCACTGCGTAGTTTTAAATCCGTGGCATCACCATAAATACACACGCAGCGGCACGCACGTACGTACGTGCACGCGACGTCAATTCAAATTCTCGAAACAATGACGAAGTGTACCCGACGATTAACGGTAACGTCCGGACGACCGGGCGTGCATTCGGGTAACTTCGGGAACCTTCGGAAAAAGGAGGAATTCCTCCTGTTTTAAAATGGCGAAATTGGCGGCTGCCGGACCTTAAATTCAGTCTAGTCAAACGATTTTTGGTCCGGGTACCAGACTATCCCAAGATTACTCTTGTGAGCAAAGGGCTGGCCAGTTAGTGCTGCAAGAGGGCGCACTACTGGAATGGCCAACGCGTACACAAACCAATATCGACTAGAGTAGTCTTGGGCAAAGACTAGGAATAACCTTGAAATTTCATATTATTTTGAAACACCCAAACTGGACAGTGTATCTCTTCTATGTTGTAGGATCTAGGGGGGCGGGGGGGGGGGGGGGGGGTGGTCTTTCTCTGTAAAACATAATTCCCGAGGATGTGGCTACCGTCAGCCGCATTCCCACGACCTGGCATGGTGAGGGACTTTTAGAATGGACTCTGCGTTGCTCCAGGCCACTCCGGGGACTCCATTCATGTTATTTATTGGGGGTTGGGGGAGGGGGGGGGGGGGGGGGGTGATATAAGGGTCACTGGAGGGGCGGTGTACTACTTGTGTGCCAGACTGCCGGGTGTGCCTTTGAGTACTTCAACATCTTTGCACAGCTGGTAGCGGGAAGATATCCCCGCTGGCAGGTCGGGAAACCCACTCTTGCCGACCCTTTTGTTTTGTCAGATATGTTCAAAAAGCTCCATTAGGCCTACTTTTCTTTTTGTTGTAAAGTTTTACCAGTTTAGAAGTAGTATAAAGGTTTTGTCAAGTTAAAAAAGTATTTTACCAGGCTGAGCATGATTGTGGTATAAAATAATTACATTCATTTTAAATATCATATGGACCGACGCAATAATGAGCATTTCAAATAAGTTTATTACCATAACACTACGAGATAGGGGTAACTGAACTGCTTCCTTTGGAGAGGTTACAAGACATGGATTTTAATCATCATGCAATTTAAAGTAAAAACATAAATGCTAACGTAAAAGGCCCAAAGGTTTTGCTTAATGCTATGTAGCCTACCTTTTTCCAATGACATACAGGTTATAAAGTCCAGTGAAGTTACAGAGCGCTTGCCCGACCATCACGATGCGTATATCCTGAAACCTCCTTCCAATATTTGTTCCGGTGATTTCGATGATTGTGTTTCCTTCCATTGGCCCAGTGGGAGGATCCACCTGATTCCGTGTTTAAAGCCCCAATACATCATTTGCAGTTATCGAAAAAACTGAGTGTTTATATCAATGGTAACAAAATCCACATGATTTTTTCCCTTGTAAAATAGTACCTTTGTGGGAGAAATTGCAAACTGAAAGTGGTATAACTTAAAAAGGTTGTCTGCAGAAAATATTTTTTTTACAATTCATTCATACACAAGAAAAACAGGTTTTCTATATAGTTTTAGTATGCATCTACGTGGCTGAAATGTCTACAAGACAGTTTATCAACATTATTCTTTAGTTATGTAGGCCTAATGTTGTTGTTGCTGTTTTTAAAAGTTTTCCAATCATGTAATCACCCTTTAATAATTAATTTAACAGCTTTTGATATAGGTTTGAAACAACTAACAAATATATTTGTCTCATCTTTTACCTTTTAAAATTTGAAAGCAAAGTAGGCCTACCATTAGTCAAACAGATTTGACGTATTTTGGTGCATTGTCACCAAGTTATAACAGACGGCATATTTTACTTGACAGAGACTCATTATGTGTAAATCAATTTGATGATCCACAGATTAGGAAATAGCCTAAATCAGATCATTACATTTTTAACAACACTTTAGAGTGCTCAGTTTCGAACAACAGAAAACAGTCTTACCCTCTCCAGATGAGGAGCAGGGCACGGATCGTTGGAATTCAGAGCCACAGAGTTACATACAGGATCATCCATGAACGCACAACGGCTGCCGCACCAACGACACCCAAGCTCGGGTCTTGCCAGTTGATTAGACAGACATCGACTGCAGTCTTGACGATCAACATCACATTTGTAAAGTGTGACTACAGGGTGCATAATCAGAATTATTTTAGTTTCATACATAGAAACAGTCTCATCAATTCAGATACGTTCATTCATAAAATAATTAATAGTAAACAAACAGTTTTGCAAGTGGTAGCCATGTGTCATGTTAACATGGAGGATTTAACTTTATTAGATCGTCAACATGAACGTGTCTCTGACCTACCGGTGAAGTTATGAATATCGTCGATCTGTTTGTCTCCATTCCACGTCACCTTCAGCAACACATCCAAAGTTTGCATTCTGACGTCATATGTGTACTTAAAAAGAAAGTGAAAAACAAAATCCAATCTGCCCATAAAAACTCTCCAGTAAAATGCGTCAAACTAATTGTTGGTTAAAGAAGTATACCCATTAATGAACATTCACTAAATTGACCATTCGTTGAATATTTCAATCATCACAGTAAATAACGTACCTTTCGACTGTTACACTGGATGATATCGTTGGGCTTCAAGGTTGCTGTAGTGGTCTGTTCATTACCCTCCACAATCAATGAACATCGGTACTGCATTGTGAGCTGAAAGTGACCGGAACAATTTATTCTTTCTAATCAAATAGTGTGCAAATAATCGCTAATAATGTCGCAGTGTTAACAATAAGACTGCGACGTTGCTTTGGATATGTCACTAAAGTGTCATTCGTATTTGCATACCAATATAACACTGTTTAACGCCATTTACTTCTTCCCCTTTGTTCTTTGGAAATGGAAAACCGAACAGTGTTGTGAGCTTCTCTTCGAATCTGAATAAATTCACATGGTGTTAGTACCAAGTACAATAAATGCAAAACTATTACAAACTGTTTTCTACAAAATATTTACCCGATTTTGGTCGCCGGGTAAGTTGCTGGCACTGACTAAGATAATACTTGGAACACCAACAGGCACAAGCACCTCCCCCGTCTGTTGTTCCAACTGTGGACAGAACGACTGCCCTCGCATCACAGAAACATCGGGATTCTATATAAATGTGTACAAAGTGGAAGTTTATTTCACAGAAAACAAAATATGGACATCTCAAAAATCCTCGTGTTTTAAAGTTAACTGGTTACAAAACCTAAACACAGCCCCAGCACCGAACAGTTTAATACTACTTCAAAAATACCTGAGACAATGTATTCATTTCTGTTGGTTGAGAACACGTCACAGACATAAAATACCAACGTTTATAACCAGCTTGGGGTCTGACGCTACATAATTCTTCACGTCCGGGCCTTTCCGGTTTTGAACGTACGGTTTGAAACCGATAAACCACACATTCTGTCCGTTATTTTCTGATGTTTTCATCAGTTGGGTGAAGCCTGGCAGAATGGCAAAGAATCAGTTGAAGAGGCCAAAATGGATACAGGATGAAATTAAACAGGTTACACAAGACAGACAGTGAAGTAGTCGAGACCTTTCCGGGACCTTTCCAAAAGCTTCCTACGTGCAGTGTATATTATATTATCATTATGCATACATTAATGCAGACATTAATATCATGCATACAATTTTCACAGCTGAACACTTCCATACCCATGTATGTATTCAAAATGAGGCTACATGTACTTCCTTTAAAAGCGAGTTGCTTGGAATGATTTGCCCATTCCAAACATTGGTAACAGATTAAAAATCACAATTAGAAATCTTATTTTGTTATCATCACTTAATTATTTTAATTTGTTTCAAGGTTGCCAAAAAGGTATCGTCTACCACACTGTTGCACGATCGAATGGGACAGTGGTAATGTACAATCTAAGCTCTTTTAGACTAAAATGGATTGTGCATGTTGCAGACGTTTGCAGCCAATCCTTGAGCTCATGTTGCAAAGAACCGAGAATGCCTTTACATTGTCTCCTGTAACGATGGGGTATCTCATACTGCACTCGTCACTCGTGTGGGTGCACCTGTTGTCGACGACACACCAATCGCAGTTCCACGCACTTGTAACACACATTGTGCACCTACGAAAAGGGTATACAAAGCTCTTATTGTTGGTGTTAATTATTTTGATGGCATTCTGGCAATTATTTCTTTGATGCACGTGATTTTTTAGTTTAAAACCTCTGCTCACTATTGGGAATTTACTTACAGATTTACACATAACTTACACAATATAAACATAATGATGGCAACAAAACTTCCCCTGAAATGATATGGTCTCGAGTGTCTTTGAGAAACGAGCAAAATAATTATTTTTCATCTCGTGAGAGGAGGATTATATTTTGTAATCCGCCGCACCCCCCCCCCCCCCCCCCCCGATTTCCGGTGAAAAATCGTTAAAGATTTTCACCTTTTTTTAAAGTATGAAATGACCAATAAGGGTGTCACTTATAACAAGTGGATGTTACTACATAAGGATTATTCTAACGGCCAAAAACCAATGTTGTGCGATGGTTTTAACTTTCACCTATTCATAACTTCCAAATCAAGATGATGAAGGAGATACAGCTTGAAGAGTGAGAAGAAAATCCTAAAGTAATATCCACGTGAAATATATGATTCATATACATGTACAGGTTCAGGAACCGATTCAGGGATGCCAAAGATGACAGGTAAAAAAACCAAAACCAAAACACACACACACACCACAGTCTCCCACCCCCCGCCCCCATACACTATGCGGACTTCTCTTTTTTCCCGTGCACTGTATAGAACATTTGGCCGAAAATATTTTTTCCTCAAAATCAAAACGCAGTTTTTCGCCCTAACTTTATACAATTAGCCCAAGGGCATCATTACACAACTCTCCCTTTTTTGAAACCCGCCCCAACCCCTTGGCTTTTTAACATGCCAAGACAACTCGTCTGCGGACCTGTGCAAGTCCACACAGTTACGGTGCTACCTGGTTTATGCGGTGTTACCTCTTTTGTCCGAAAGTTTGCATAGTGTATGTAATGCTCGTACACGCACATGAACCCACACAAACGCGCTTATTAGAAATTTTATAATATGGCAAGCACTGAAGGCATACGTACGTACGGTACATTTAAAGGCCCCACATATAATTTGCAATGACCCAACATTTTACTTCATGAGTTGTACAAAAAAAAGTGTTGATAGCAATGGGCTGGCGCGGACATCCGGGAACTTATCTTGTTCCCAACTTCAATCACTTAGAAGTGAGTAGGTTATAAGTCCGGCGCACAGTCTCATCACACCGATGGAAAGTCATCGGTTGCTATGTACGCGCAGTGAAGAACGATGTATTTTTACCCGACTGACGTCATCCTGCCCCAACCCATAGTAACAAACACCACATGAATTTATTTCTAGGAATTAATTATTGGTCGTTTTTCATAGACTCTTGCATAATTTCAAGACTAAGCCTGCTACATGTAGGCCTACTCTGGACACGATCAAAAACCTACGCGAAGTGTCTGGAACAGTCATAGAAGTTCAAAACTGTAGATATAAAGTTGACGTTCGTCTCAGACGAAAACACACCCAACCTTATTCCCACGTTGTCTTCTGCACAAAAGACGGAAAGAAGCAAACTGTCAATATGCTTAGGAAATTGGTAAAAAGAAAAAGTAGAGGATTTTAACTTTTAAACAAAGGATGACAAAATTAAGTAAGACACAAAATATTAGAGTTTATTACCCATTTGAGGAATCGTTGGTACATCACGCGCATCTGGAGTTGTACACTGTATGGTTTTGCCCTGAATTGCTGCTTGTGAAAGTGGTAGGCTTCCGAACTTACAGCTATAAGATTCTCCCTCCTTAAGGATTGGGAGCTGCTCTACTGTCAGTGTAATCTGTTAGTAAATGATGGAAAACGTGTAAATGCAGTCAAGATCGACGTCTTCGAAAACACAGGTAACTTTGTTTTGATTACAGTTTCTGCTAAACAGCTTAGTGCTCATCGTGCCCTGTGACATGAGACAGTTTGGGGCCTTTTGTGCACCCCCTTCAAAGGTTCGAGGCAGCAAATATTGAAAATATACATGGCATTTGGTATGACCATTTTCGATAAAATTATTCTTCGATTAATGCAAACAATTAACATCTTTTGCGAAAATTCTTATCGTGAAAAGTCATTGCGTGTATAGACATTTTGAAGAAATGGTGAAGGAACCATGATGACTGTAGTTCTTATCACATCTAACTCCATATCAGGATATTTTATCAGCTTTGTCATGCTCGCCGTTCCACCCAAAGTCGGGTAATATGATCCTTTACACCCTCACGTAAGCACTGAAGACGATCCCAGTTTGACAATTCAGTCAACAGAACCGGATGCAGATAATTTCCGCATCCAAATCCACTACGTTCTCAAGCCAGTTATACCCAACATCTCATCAAGAGGGTTGTGAGCGAACAGCCCTCTCTTTTGACCAGATCCATGATGGCTTTGTCATGATCATTGTGGTCACAGTACTCAAAATGCTGTTGTGTTTGTGGATTTTGATGGCTTTACTGATGCGTCTTGGGTGCCATCTTTCGACAGGAATATTGACTTGTGCTGCTTTCCAGTTGATAACGTGGACCTCTTTGTGTGAGTGTTTGACTATGACTGATTTGTCATTGTCTCGGCGTCTCTGAGTAATGTTTTCAATGACTCTGGTGGGTAGGTTTCGACTAGTCTTGCCGATACACACCTTTCCACATCGCAGGGGATCATGCATGTACGCTATCCTTGTCTTGC
The DNA here is from genome assembly GCA_037783545.1 of Henricia sp. BOLD:AAB3569. NCBI lineage: Eukaryota > Metazoa > Echinodermata > Asteroidea > Spinulosida > Echinasteridae > Henricia > Henricia sp. BOLD:AAB3569. The sequence continues at coordinate 270,582 of JBBELK010000861.1, read as the reverse complement.
TTGTCCTCGTGGGTCTGGTCGATGAATGGTATACCTTGATGTTGGCGTGGTTAAGAATGCATTGAATCTTGTGAGTGGTACTCCTTATGTAAGGAAGATTGTGGTCTTACAGGTGATTGGCCGACTTTGGGTATCCGACTGCCACAGATCTTCACATCTTGGGTCTCTTGGCTTGTTAATTGTCTCCAGTAATCATTGGGCTGGAGTGCTCTGGTGAAAATGAATATGTTCTTGTCTGTAGATGTTAGCTATACTTAAGTGCGGTTGACCAATGAGTTGATTATATAATGATGAAATGAGTTGGCTTGTAGACGTCGTGTCCGAGAGTAGTGTCTGGACGTCTGGGGAATCTGGATGTCCAGGAGGGAAACGGGATGTTCTTGTTCGTGTTCTATCATGAGCTTCATACTGGGATGGAAGTTGTTCAGATGGTGTAGCAACAACTTGCGATAGCCAGATGATGAATATGGCTTCGTGAAGACGAAGATGGCTTTGTCATCTACGTGGCACTTGGGCAGCGGTTTAAACTTTTCCATGAACATTAGGCTAAGACGCGGGATGAGGATATTCCATGGAGGTCCTATTTATCTGAATGAGAATGAGAGAGAGAGAGAGAGAGAGAGGGAAAGAGAGGGGGAAAGAGAGGGGAGGGGGGGGGGGGGAGGGGGAGAGAGAGAGAGAGAGAGAGAGGGGGGGAGCGGGGGTTGGGGGGGGGGGGGGGGGGGAGAAAGAGGATTATATATATATATATATATATATATATATATATATATATATATATATATATATATATATATATATATATATATATATATATATATATATATATATATATTGGTCCTTAAGGTGCACGGGTTGTGCACAAGTCTATGAAGAGGTTAGAGGATTTGGTCCTTGTGGGGTTTGGTCCTTGGGGGGTTCTCGACAGTCCTTAGTTTTCGCACCAAAAACACTACATTATTTAAGGAAAATTCAAGATTTTCTGTTCACAAATCAAAATTGGGGGTCTTAACCGCTAAACGTGAGGGTTTAAACAAAATAGGTAAATAAAGTCGAAAAACCATCGTTTTTAGTGTCCAAAAGTGGTCAATTCCAAAACCCCACAAGGACCAGGCTCCTCATCGACGGCTTTGAGTGGGCGAGCCTGACAAAGCTGATAAAATTTCCTGATCTGCTTGCAACAAGTGGTGTGCGTGCTTGATGACTCTGTCTTGGAGAAGTTCTTGGGCAATATCATATTTACATTGGAAAAGGTCTGTTTGTTTGTCTAGTGCAGCTATAGGTGCGACCGGCTACCTGATATATGGGCCAGGGTGGAAGCCTGCTTCTTTGTATATGACGTTTAAAACCAAACTAAAACAGTACTTGAGGGATGATCAATAATTGTTATTGATTGTCTTTCAAGTGTTGTTTTATGCTATTATCTCCTCCTTAGGGGTGTAAAGTGCAACTTATTGTGTGTTGTTTGTTACTTGTATCTTGTTTGTGTGTCTGTTTCTGTCTCTGATATGTTTGGTCCCCAAAACTATAGGTATGCAATATAAATGTGTAATGTTTATTGTTTTATGTGTACATGTATTTGAGGGCCCCTTTAAAGTCAGCTTTTCAGCTGTAAGGGTCACCCTCTTGAAATAAAGTTTAATACAACATTTAAAAAAAAAGGATATGGTCCGATGTGTGGTTCCAAATGATATCCCATAGTGGAAGACAATTAGGAATGTCTCTGCATAGTTCACAGCTATGAGCATCATCAGATGGAAGTTCATTCGAGGATCTACATATAGCAGAGTTGAGACTATAACGCATGTTGGAAATCAGTGTGTAAACGGTGTGCGGTTGCACCACGTGAACTATCTGTTTTGTAGATATGATATTCTGAGTGCATGATTAGTCCCATTTTTAATGTTTTCGGTAATTTTTGATCCAATTTCATGGCCCGGGTGGGGTCTGGTAACAGTGTTTTTTTTTGGCGGTCATGAAACACGAACTAAAAACCACAGAACCCCATGGACTATGGCTATGCAATTTGTTATGTGGTTTGTAGTCCTATTGTCATCCTAAAATGTGAAAGGAGGTCACAGTGAGATGATGTTTATGGTCGTAGCACTGAAAATCGCGATCTTTGATGATTTTTGTGATTTTGCAAACAACAAAATGCTGCTTTTTTCCTCCTGAGCGGCACATGCACCGGCTGTAACACTTAAGAATACTTTTTTGGGACGTCCCAAGGTATTAATTGCTTTCCGGTGACGTCACGCCTTTCATCCACCATTGTTCATGACCCACGTGGCTCGATGCGAGTGATTACCGGCAAAATAAGCAAGAAAAGCGCATTGGTTGCACTTACCTCTGCAGCTTAACCTTGCTTTATGTTGTTGCGCCATGGCTGTTGTATCGATACAGATAAGATAATAATAATAATAATAATAACAACATTTATATAGCGCCTTATGCAATGCCTCAAAGCGCTTTACAGAAATTTGAGATACTAAGATATATTAATATTAATCTACAATAAAATTGTTTGAAAGCTGATAGCTTCTATACAGACTTACACATTTCAATAAAAATTACAATTTAAATTACAAAAACACCTACAATTTTTAAGATAAAAATAGGATGGTAAGATAAGATAACTAACATTATAAGAGGGGAGCGGTTTCCAACACATTCACCCTCGTTTCGATCCTCAGTATCTGGATTTTACAGTAAAAACGATTAAATTTGACCAAAAAAAAATTACGCAAAACAAAAATCAGTTAAAATATTTCTTAAACAAATAGGTTTTAACATGTCCTTTGGAGATGGCGAGTGAAGTGGCTAAACGTATGTGTTGTGGCAGACTGTTCCAAAGGGTCGGTGCTGAGTAGGCGAGAGCTCGTTCAACGGCCTGTGACAGTTAGTAAATTCTGTGAAGCGGAGCGAAGATGTCTTTTAGGTACGTACTCTTGCACAATTACTGCCATATACTGTGGACCGGTCCCATTGATTGTTTTGTAAGTGAGTAGTAGGATTTTGTAGATGACACGTTGTTTGATTGGAAGCCAGTGGAGAGATTGCAAGATTGGTGAGATGTGTTGACGGCGAGGAGTACCAGTCACAAGTCGTGCAGCACTATTTTGCACGCGTTGAAGTTTATGGACTTCTGAGTCGGGAAGACCGTAGAGTAGTGAATTGCAAAAATCCAGTCTCGAAGTGACAAAGGAATGGATGAGTCTGGCTGTGCAGTTGTCATCAAGGTATTCACGGATCCGACTTATACCCCGAAGTGCAACAAATGCTGAACGGCAGACCCGATTTACTTGGTCAGACATACGCAGGTTGCAGTCAATTATGACCCCAAGACTCTTTACAGACTTCGTTGGATGAATCGTTGCATCGCCAATAATAAGAGATGGTGGATGAGGACTGTGAGAACTAAAACGTGAGGTGAGGTAGAGGAGCTCTGTTTTGCTATCATTGAGGCACAGGCTATTAGCAGCAGACTATAATCTCACATCAGTAATGCACTGCTGCATTTTTCTCACTGCTTCCTGTTGCTGTATTTCTTCAGGCTAAAAATCGTGATCAAGTGAAAGCACTTTGGTTTTTTAAAGCCGAGTGCATGCTCAATCATTTGAACGTATCACAACGCGCGCGTGCGGTATCTTCAAATGAAAGTACGCTGGTGAGTATATTTTACGCGGGTCCATTAACGTCTATTGGCGCGGGCGTGTACGGTCGTGACCGTTGACCACCAAACATTCCCGGATGTTCTACGTCACGGAAAGCAATCAGTACTACAACTGAAACTCTGAGGATTTTTCGCAATCAAATTGCCCTAGCCCAGGGACTAATTAGTTAGTCGTCGTTAGTTTTAGATGAAGCGTGCATTCACATATGACATTAACGAAGATCAAAGTCGAACGAAGAAAAGGTGAGGTGAGATGAGGTGTCACCGCAGCACTATGTGAAGAAGCACTGGGCACAGCTGGAGTCAGCACGGAAACTGGCTGCCGCTAATCTGTTTAAGGCAGCAGAGCACATGACCGTAGCTCAAGAGAAGGATGTATAATTAGCGACCGCTGGCGATTGGTGAGTATGTCTTGGTCAGAGACCGTACACGTCGCAGGAGGTCCAAGATAAAGGATTTATGGGATTACTTGGTGGTTGGTCGGCCCTTTGAGGGGCAACCTGTCTATGAAATGCGCAATCCAGCAGGGCGACGACGTTTTACTTTGGGAGAAGATGTGGGGTTTGTAGCACAGCGCCCGGTGAGTCCACCGTTGGAGCGACATATAGCGCCACACGCGGCGGCGGGCAGACGCTGTCTGCCTGCCTCGTGTGGTTGGAGATGTCGCTTAAAGCCAACTCAACAGCCAATCAGAACCCGCCGTGTGGTTTATGTAGCATAGCAACCAAGCTACCAATCCTCAACGCAACCCCCTACCCACATATGCACGTGGTGGAACTGGAAGAGGACACCTATTCCCCCAACCCCCCACCCCACCCCCAACCCACACCCTACCCCAGCCCCCCTCCACCCCAACCCCCCTCCAACCCCCCACCCCACCCCCAACCCACACCCCACCCCAGCCCCCCTCCACCCCAACTCCCCTCCAACCCCCCGAGCGACTTTGGTCTGGCCGGTCAACATTTTTGGTATGCCACTAAAAACCAGTGCCCCCAGCGAAAAAAATCGTGGCACTTTATCGTAGGGGAATCGTACACATGTCCTGCGATTGTCCTGCGACTGTCCTACGTTTGTCGTAGGATGTTTTTTCGAAGTGCGATTGTCGCAAGACAAAACAACGATCACACGAGCATCGCAGGACCATCGTACGACAATCGTACGTCTGTCGTAAGACTGTCCTACGATATGCGTGGTGTACTGTATTGTTGTAGGTGGCAACTAGTTGTGGCAGTTAGTCAGCCCATCTCTTTCTCTTCTCCGCAGGCAATACATTTAGCAAGTTGTGCAGAGTGCGATTAAAGCGCTCACACTGCCCGTTACCATGCGGGTGGTAAGGGGTGGTGTGTGAGCGCCCAATGCCATACAACCTACAGAGCTCTTGGATGACCCTTGCCTCAAAGCACTGCCCATTTACAAGAGCACGAGCCACCCTCTGAGCCCGCTGGTCTCTCGTGGGGATAGCTCAAGCAAACTTGGCAAAACCATCTGTGAGAACTAACACATTATTGTGACCAGTGGATGATGGTTCAAGCACAGTAAAATCCATCGCTGTGACTTCTAATGGGGCTGTGGCTTGCAGCGTTCGTTGCGGAGGTTTCGTGTGAAGGTTATGCTGCTTGCTGATGGCGCATTTCCTACATTGCTGACACCACACTTTCACAGATTCTTCCATTTTAGGCCAGAAAGTGAGAGGCTTGATCGACTGGATTGTCCGTTTTGCGCCAAAGTGGCCCAAGTCATGAAATGATCCTCAGTACAACCTCCTGCAATATGTGACAAAGGAAAGGAATATGTGGTGGTTACCAAATTTAGCCTCCAATAGTCAACACATAGACGTATTGACTGGTCCTTTTTTCGAACCACCACAATAGGCGATGCCCAAGGGCTCACGCCCACCCGGATAACTCCAGCTTCAACTAGTTCCCTCATAATTATGTTTTCTAACTTCCTGGTACTGTGATGGGGGTAGGGCCCTATACCGATGTCGAATGGGAGCCGCATCCCCGTCTCAATCGTGTGTTTTACCGTGTCACAAAACCCCAGATCTCGGTCGTGTTTTGAGAAAACACCGTCATACTTCTCAATCAGAAGCCTCCCGAACTTGGCTTCATCGGCTGAGAGTTCAATCCTAACCTTAAACTCATTGGGCTGTAGATCTTTGGGGATCAGGGTCAAGGTTGATGAGCAGGAGGGAGTCGTAGTACTCGGTGAATTGGGGTAATTTGCTCCGTTTTTATCTGGTTTACTGACTACATCCGCATGATACAGTTCTCCTATGCACGTATGACCCGGGACGATGATATCCCCACCACTATCATTGGTCAGCGCCACCAGGAATGCACCATTGTACACCGACCAAACACCGCCCAATCTGTATGGAGGAATGCAAGTTAGAAGGTCCGCTTGGTTCAAGAACTGCCTCGTATGTCATACCATCAGGTCATGGACGAGCGGTTGCCTGAAGTGTGATAGTCTCACCCTGGGGAACAACTACTGCACACCATATGGGTAGGTATGCGCGACTTATTTTCCCATCTATTTTAGAGAACTTGACCCTTTTTTCTGTGGCCACTATCGCTTTCTCCCATGCTGCTCCTGGTGTACTGGTGCGCAACTGTTCTATATATCCCTGGCCGCTGTCTCTATTTAGGCGACTCCAACATTCCTTCAGAACATTCATCCCCAATATACAGGGTGGATTGTCAGTTACCGTCACTCTATCATTCTCCTTGATCACTATCGTGATGCCTAGGGCTGTCACATCTGTTTCAAAACAGCCAATATTGCTCCGTTGGCCGACACTAATTGAAATTACTCGGAAACTGGCTTCATCTCGATTCCTCTCGGCTTTAGAAACTGGTCATAATAAGGTTCCAAAACGGTAGTGACCATCGAGCCGGTGTCAAAAAGACAGTGCACGGGATGTAAACAATCGCCATGCGAAACATTAACACCGTAACAGTTCGATGTGGCTTATAATTTATTAAGAAAAATGGCCATTTAATGAGCCTTTCTGTCTCCTTCCAGCTGTCTGGCTCCCGACAACTGGGGCGCTTGTTTTCCTGTTGGGGAGGGACGTCAGGTCGTTGTTGGTACATGTAGAGTCGGTCCTGAACCGTGGGCTGCTTGGAGTGGGGAAATGGGCAGTTGCGAGTAAAATTACCCGGCCCACCTCAGTTATAGCACAGAAGAGTCCGCAGTGGATGGGACGGGGTGCACTGCCTAAAATTACCGTCACCCTGCTAAGTGGGCCCAACTTGGATGACCTTGCCCTTGACTATAGGGCGGTAGTATGGGAGTTTGCCTCAAAGTTAGGGCCTCAACTGCCTTCTCCAGTTTGTCCACCACCAGCTCCAGTTGTGTCACGGAACTACCTTCAATGTGGACAGCAGTGACTGCACCTTGTTTAGCCGGTTTACATTCACGAGCTCTCTCCCCGCCCCTCTCTTCTCTTTTAATAGCCCAATTCTTTAGCTCGATGAGTGTCATTCCTGGGCAACGATCGAGCAGGTCTCGGCAGGAGTGACGTAGGCTTTCACTCTCTAGCCCGTCGATAAACTGTTCTTTTTACATTCGGTCGGGGTGCTGGTAAATTGTCTCCTTCTTTTGGAGACGCAAAAACAAACACTGTAGTGCCACCGAAAACTCCCCCACACTCTCTCCTTGCTGTTGTCGCCGGTCTTGGAGTCGTCTCTGCAACTCGCCGCTTGTCAAGCCCTCTGCATATGAGTCTTTCAAGAAGGATAATACCTGTTCACCCTGAAGCGTCTGGTTATACACATTTTCATAAAGCAACTAAAACAGCAACTAGAATAGATTATGTCTTTATCTCCTCAAATTTATTAAATAATATCTGTGATGTATCTATTAACATACAGGGTTTTTCTGACCATCATATTGTCAATGTCAAATTGAACGACATGCAAATTCGCCATGGTTTTGGTAGGTGGATTTGCAATAACAGCCTTTTGAACGACAAGCATTGTTTTGACATATTAAACAATTTATGGTATTACTGGATATCTCAAAAGGAGCACTATGGTTCTCTAACTGAATGGTGGGACGTTGGGAAATTTAGAATCAAGGAAATTATTCAAGAGTATGGGAGAGAAAAAGCGTGGAAAAAGAAACAAAAACAAGTGCAGTTACAGAAAAGGTACACATTTTTGTATTAATAACCCGGGCAAATGCAAAATCGAGGATATTCAAAATGTTGAAGTTCAACTACAGAATTGCGAAATTGACAAATGGAAACAAGCCAAAATTAGAGTTAGAAACACATTAAAGGAGGAGAGTGAAAAACCTTCGAAATATTTCCTTAATTTGGAAAAGGAACAAATTCAAAACAGTAACATTGAAAAACTCCTTACGTCTGATAGTAATTACGTTAACGATCCCAGTGATATGTTAGATTGTGCTAGTACTTTTTATGGTAATTTATATACATCTGAAGATATCTCCATGCAATATTTTAACGAAAAAATATCTCACATTGAAACTAAACAAATATCCGAAGACATCAGGGATGTGTTGGAAAATGATATTTCTGAGGATGAGATCAAAACTGCATTATTTCATATGAACAAGAACAAGTCTTGACGGCCTTACAGTTGAATTTTACCAGACTTTTTGGGATATTATTTGTGTAGATATTTCCGAAGGTTTTAATGAGTGTTATCAGCTCGGTTTCTTGAGTGAATCGATGAACTCGGCGTTAATTAGACTTATCTATACAAAATCGGGAAATAAGTACGATTTGAAAAATTGGCGCCCCATAAGTCTTCTTAATGTTGATTATAAAATATTGTCTAAAGTTATAACTAACGGGTTGAAACTTATTATGCCTATTCTTATTGGAGAAGAACAGTCATGTGGTGTTCCATCAAGAAAAATTCGAGATAATCTCATGGTTCTTAGAGATGTAATTGATTATGTTAATTGGAATAATTTAAAGGGTGCAATAATCAGTTTAGATCAAGAAAAGGCCTTTGATCGCATCAATTGGTTTTACAGGTTTTACATTTTCTTAAAAAGATGGGTGTTCCCCCCAATTTGATTAAATGGATTCAACTTTTATACAGTAGACCTAATTGCAGCATAATTATTAATAACTTTATTGGTGTGCCAGTACAGGTTACACGTGGTATAAGACAGGGGTGTCCTCTATCGCCACTTCTTTACTCTATTTGCGTGGAAGGTTTGACATCTTTAATTATAACTAATCCGTCGTTTAAAGGTATAAGTACTCCTAATGGGGACAGTAGTATTCGTCTCATCCAACATGCAGATGATACTAACTTGTTCGTAAGCGATGATTCGGAGTTTAGTGTAATTCAAAACATCCTTGAAACATTTTGTTGCGGAAGTGGTTCCAAACTTAATGTTCAAAAATCTAAAGGCATCTGGCTGGGGAGGTGGTGTATTAGAAAGGATACTCCGTGTAATTTTACTTGGTGTAAGAAAATGAAAATTATATGAATGGTGGTTGGGAATAATGTGACTCCAGAGGATAATTGGGCCCTAGAGTCAACAAAATAAATTGTATTTTACAAAAATGGTCGAAGCGTAATTTAACCTATTTTGGAAAAGCCGTTATCGTTAACACCCTTGTTGGGGCAGGAATCAACTATCTGGGTAGTGTTGTTGCTTGCCCTCCTGAGGTCGAAAAGAAAATTAGTAATGCTATATGGAGGTTCTATTGGGGTGGGAAAGTTGAGAAAATTAAGAGGAAAACCGTTATTGGCTCAACAAATATGGGCGGGACAGGTCTTATTGATGTTCATGGTAAAATAATGAGTCTTAAATTACAGTGGCTTGTGCGGTATGTTACAGACAGTGAGACGTGGAAAGGTTTTTTGGATTATTGGGTGGGCAGAGCTAGTGGGAAAAGTAATTTGGGGTGGTATATATTTGGAAATCCTCGGGTTCATCTCGAAACCACGAAATTTTATGCAGAGGTTATTCGTGCTTTTTATTCGGTAGGGGGAAGGTGAATGTAAATTTCTCATGTTTCTTGGAAGTAAGTAATATTCCACTGTATAATAACATTCATGTTACAGTAGACAGTTCGACGTTTGATAGTAATGTTCTAAGAAATGTAGGGATTTTCCTTTTAAAGGACATTGTTCTTAATGGTAAATTACTTTCATTTCGTATGATTGCCCGTAAAAATATTGAATATCACGGCGGGAAGAATTATGGTCAGAGTTAATAGAACAATCAACCCTACCTTAGTTGATGAAAAAAGACATGGTCCTCCCAATCACATATGCAAATGGCTTACTGTGGGTGACTCTAATGACTTACCTGTTCTATTACGAGTACTAATACCAACTATGGAAATCTTGTTTTACGGAAATTTATTGAACCCAAGGAACAGGCTACGTGGTTGAACATATTGAATATTGCTTATTTAGAATGGTCACTTGTCTGAAAAAGTAGTAATGATAACTTTCTTTTGGATTTGGATGATAAGCAATTTTTGTATCAATTAAAACATCGAATTTTGCCCACTAAAGACGTTTTGTACAGAATAGGTAAAATCAATGATACTATTTGTCCGCTATGTAAATCGGAGCCCGAATCTCACGAGCATCTGTTCATATATTGTTCGTGTAACATAAGAGCTTGGATTTGTGTGGAACATTTTTTGAGAAGATATACTGGAAACAAATATTTTTTATCTTAATGACTGTAACATAATTTTTGTCCACAACTTACAACCAGTTCAAACTGTTATTGTTACCAAAATGCTTCGCCAGATATGGAACACCAGGTGTAAAATATCCTTTAATAATTATACGTCTGATCTAGAGGTTGACATAATATTTCAGTTCAAACGAAACTTGAAATTGTTTCTTCTTTCTGAGAAAAGCAGAATGAACTTCAAAAAGTGTTATGCAAAAAATAATGTAATGTGTACATTTGGAGCCAGAGGACAGCTAAAATTTGACTACTGATTTTTGTTTTTGATTCTGACATCCAAGTGTGATTGTTGTTTTCACTTACTCTTACCTACCCTAATGATTGTACCTTTTAACTGTATATAATTTTGTTATAACGATTTGCATATGTTTTATGTATCCCCATTGATTGTCAATCTGTTTTTGTTAAAATGAGAAAGAATAAACGGAGCCTTAGAGCTCCATTGTCAAGAAAAAATAAAATAAATAAATAAATAAATTTACACGACACAACCCCGATACCACCTGACAGAAATATCCTGAGTATAGACTCTTTGCACCGGCGGCATTGACAGGGGAAAGCGACAATGGATCTACAATGTGCCTAGCTACACGTGCATGACGGACGGTGACAATGTGATTGCCACATGTCAAGGCCGTCTATTTGAGGTGGTTATAGACTACTAAAGTGTGACGTCAGTTGCCATGGTAATTGGGTCTAAACATTCGCTGGTAATCTGAAACGTCTATTGGTATAGCGTAGGGAAACAGTTCACTGGTTTCAGTGTAGACCCAAAAACCATGGCAACACACAAAGGGTGACGTTTTCACTTTAGTAGTCTATTAGTTATCAAAATAACACAAACATATGAGGGCTCTTTCGCCGCAAGCGAAGAAGCCAGGGAAGAAAAACAAAATAACAAAAACAACGTTTCTTCTCCATACTATGCAGGAAATCCGCACTAAAGTCCGCCCTAATTCCAAAAACCTTTTCTGCAGGAATTTGTAGAAAATACAATAGTAGTAGCATCACCCACAAGAGATTGCATTAATCGCCAATTTGTTTTGTTTATTTCTTTAGAAATTCTATAGAAATAGCTAACCTGCTGATTTGAAAACGTAATAGGCAAGCTGCTGTGTGGAATGATCCCAGTAATCCGGATGCACTGAGCATCATTGTAGGCCAGCCATCTTGTGGATACATCTGGCAGTGGGCAAGCATCAAACCTCGTACATCTGTAACAAATTATAAAAATTACTCAGTTTTACACTCAGCAATTTGGCCGGATTACCGACGAAGGTTTTACTTTTTTCAACAAGCATTTAACTAAGCGTCTTCATTATGTTGTATAATCTCCTGTCAAAATCGTGTCACTCGATTGGACAGCGCCATCATTCTCTTACTACGTTTTAAATTCTTTGAATTTTGAATAAATTCAGAAAAAACAGAAATTTCAACTTCAGTCCCTTTAAAGTTAACCATGGTGTTTAGCTAGCTCTCTTATAGGACATAATACAAGATGTTGGATTAAAAATATCCATAATGTCAAAAAAATTGTAAACTTAACCTAAGTCATTCAATGAAGTTTGGATACTGTTATGTACACGCAAAAGAATAAGCGAGATTGTTCTAGTACATTCTATAGTAACTAAAGTTTGTTTACATTTGTACACACACAAACTGAAAAGGCGGTGGATGGAGCAACGCGTGGGAGGCGTAACAGTTGATAGAAAGAATTCCGTTTACTGGTCGCCATTTATTCTCCTTATAATAATTTAATAACCAGCAAAACGTGTTAAAATTTTGAAGGGAAGTCATTTTTAGAGTGAAAAACATTCATAAATTTTCTTGAAAATACTTAAACTTTAAGTTTCTGCCCTGTTTCAGAAACGCACGGCGCCTCAGTAGCGACCAGCTGAACGGAACTCACACCCATATTTTTGTTTGACATTACAAGCTAAGATTGGATACATGTCATACATACTACCTTATAGTCTTTGTTTCATTTTATTTATCCATACATCAATTTAAAAACAACATGCTCATGACATCACACTTCATCTGACTACTGCTATCTTCGTGATATTTTGCATGTGAACATGGTGACTACTGCAGCTGCCCCACAGTAAACTGGTGTGAGAATAATAAAAGCCTGAATACAGGAATTGTTTAATTTAGTGGACAGAATGATTGTATGCTGACTGTAGTAGGCCTATATAAGATTCACAGGTATACAGAAAAACCTGCATTTTGACCACTTTTTGATTCAGAACAAACTTTCCATGCATTGTAAGCTAATCGCAACTAAATGGACATTGTGTTCGTGTTATTTTGCAACCCGAAGTCAACCTTTATTTGCGTGTAGGCACCCCTATTCCCATAACTGTTGGTAAAATATTGCCCAATTTCTGAGAACAGCATTAGCCCGTCCCAGCGCCCAGTCACATTTCCAAACCGATGTCTCCCCGGGTAGTTTAGGGGCTGTTTTTTTGCACTTTCGGGAGGCTGCCAGCGGCTGCCGGGCTATTTTTGGCTTCGGGCGGGCCCCCGGTTCATTTTAATTCTTACTTCAATCAACTCGGGGTCCAGCGAAAAATACAAGCCGGATCCAAGCCGAAAAAACATCGACAGGGCCCTCGCCGGTGCCCGGCCGGGCACCGGCCACATCGGGCGGGCCCCGGGCCAAATTTTTGACGACACAGACGATGTTTATATCAAGCAGGCGCCGGCCGGACTCCGGCCGGGCCCCGGCCGGGCACCTGCTGGGCGCCGATTAGACATCGGCGGGGCCCCGGCCGGGTTCACGGGCGCCGGCCGGGCGCCAAGCGAGGCCCGGCCTGCAGGGTATAAAAGGAACTCGACAGAGACCCTACAGCTGCCCGGCCGGGCTGTGAGAACCGGCCGGCACCCTGTCGGATGCCGCAGGGGCCCCCCGGGACACCGCCAGGGCATCTGACGGGTGCCTGCCGGACACCGACCGATAAACGGGCCAAAACATTCCAGATGGATTACTAGTTTGGTGAGGTATAGAAAGGAGAGGACTTGGTTAATTTGAAGGGGACTTTGCTGAAAATTAAACTCAGAGGATTTGGGAGTTTTTAACATGATTTTTGACTTGGTTGAAACAACATTATTTCGCCAAGACTGAACACATGGTTCACAACTGTTTTGATCTTGACCGCTACGAGTGCTCAAGAGCTGATTTTATCTCGGAAGAGACATTTTGTGAACTGAGTTATAGTCAGTAGACTGTAGTTTGTTTTGAGGTGAATGAATCATTGCCTTGTTATAGTTTCGTAGTTGATCGAAAACTTCGTCTCAGCCGTTATTGCACCGTCAAGAACTGTGATCGCCGATATTTTGTCTGCCAAGCCTGTTCAAGTCCTCGACTTGGTTTTCATAGGATCTTTTGTTTGCGCTCACTTCAGAATTAATCAAACCTAATCACTGTACATTTCGTGACTTGTTTTGATTCCGAAATCATTATATAAATCATATTGTTTCTTTGTTCTTTACATCATGTGATCTTGTTTTTATTTTATTTTTTGTTTGTTTTGCGTTTGGTAAGTTTCCATCTTTTAGAATAGTCTGGAACGTTCCGGACCTTAACAATACGGCGTCCCCGTTTTATTACTGACCTATTTTTTACCAATATTATTATACTATCATTAGCCAATAGTACACAGAAATACCAGCAGCTGAGTAAGACAAATTAAAAACCTTCAGAGATTCAAGCAACGGTCAACAAATGGGATTTTGTGCAAATGCTGGTGTGACATTCAGTGTTTTTCAACATATGTTTTGAACCGCACACAAATTCACGGTAGAATCCTCCAAATTTAGATTAAAAGTGATTTTTTGTTATCAGGAACTGTGTGCTAATGTCAAATTCAACAAGATTACTTTTGGGGACTGAATGAAATGGGATAAATTGGCATGACGTCCTTGTTACACCAATGACTGTCATTTTGTCAAATAATTCAACATTGCCAAAGTCTCTCACTTTACTGTTCTTTAAATTATTCCAGAACAGGCAAACCAACTATATCGTGCAACATCATTAAGACGACTTACTGTCCACTAATTGGTCAATCTGTGGAAATGATGAATCGTCATACTTTGTGCTCCAACTTCGTAGAAGTTTTCACCCAAATATATAAAAATCACGTGGTCACGCATCAAAATCGCATCACCTTGGCTTTTGGATAATTTGGGGGTGGGGAGATGTCATTCTGATCAAGCACCTTTAATCAAGCGTCGACCATTACATACATGCACACATACTTCGCCTGATACCCGTGACACAACCAGAAGGTAGCTTTAAATTCTGTGTGAAAAGACAATATATGACTACAAACGTCCATATCATCTTTCAAGCCAAACATTTTCTCTCTAATAGCGTACGTAATTTACAGTGTGGATCTCTTACCCGACTTAATTTGGTGTGTATTCTGCAAATTTACCTACTCCTGATTAGCCTTACCTTTTCTCCAGAGTACACCATCCACAGTACGGGTCTCCGTCCATTCCCGCCTTAGTCCCAATGCAGGACTCACAAGTTGTATATTGACTGCAATTCTCCACTTTCATCTTGATCAACTATGAAGAACAAAATGCAACATAATAAATGCATAAGTGAAACGAGACAATACCATACTGAGATGTAGATATACGTAAAACGCGAAAATAAACGCGAAAAGCTGAGGATATCATCGTGGAACAGATGAAAAACCTAGTGACACTAGTGGAAAGATACCCTTTTTGCCGTGACTAAGATTTGAGCCTGGATTCTAATACGTTCGCATGAAATAACCAATGAACATTTTCGCGTTCATATTCACGTTTTACGCCTACCCCCATATAGGCCTAATAGG
The DNA here is from genome assembly GCA_037783545.1 of Henricia sp. BOLD:AAB3569. Classification (NCBI taxonomy): domain Eukaryota; kingdom Metazoa; phylum Echinodermata; class Asteroidea; order Spinulosida; family Echinasteridae; genus Henricia; species Henricia sp. BOLD:AAB3569. The sequence continues at coordinate 255,351 of JBBELK010000861.1, read as the reverse complement.
AAGGTTTAGATGCACGTAAACCGCGAACGTGCACCCGAAATGCTTTGAGCATTTGATTGTTAGCCTGCTTTGATAAAATCTTAGAACAGACGAAAACAAAAATCCAATGTGACTTTCGTGGGGGGGGGGGGGGGGGGGGGGGGGGGTTGGGCGCACGCCCCCACCCCCCCCCCCCCCCCCCTTTTCAAAATAAACAAAACAACAACAAAAACATTCCACTTTTTGTGCACACTTTTCCTGCTTAAAGTGGTTAAATATTGCCTCAGATCGCACCACAGAGCATCTAGAATCCATATAGAAGCCGTTAGGGCTTCGCGCTACGCGCTCGCTATTTTATATTGTCATCAGCATTTTATTTCGCGTTCACGTTCGCATTTTACGCATATCAAAACCTCCTTAGTAATGCGACTCTTTTGTGCAAAATCAAAATGATAATATAAAATATAAAATAACAATTTGTTTCAAGACGACCTTGTAACAGTTAAACGTTACATAAAATATAATTTTTATTTGGTGATTATAGTCACTGGTTCCGAGAATAGGGTGGGTATTCTAAGCTGTATTAATTTTAATGCGAATGAATCTCCATATTATCCATGACCAATGTCATGGGCTGCAGTATATGCAATGTCAATTAACAGTAATTGGGACAGTAATATCTCCACAGACTTGCGAACAAAAGTTCGGTACATTTCAATTGTTTTGCATGTCTTAGTTTCTTTTTATATATGCTTTATATCGCCCCAATAACTGGAATCGAGTCATAAAATGGATCAGAGCATTATTTCCCCTTTGTTCTCTCCTTGACGAGCTACAAACAGTTCCAGTCAAATCTGTGTATATAGACTACTCAAGGGAGATGAGGAAGTGGTCTTTATAGACAGGTGGTCTTTCTGGACAGTTTTATGTCGGTAACTGCGAATTGTTAAGCCTTTGACCTGCGCATGGGCTTCATGTCAACTAATGGTCTTCCGTTGTGAAATAAAAACAAAACTTGGGTTTAAACTTACATCTGTAGTAATAGGCTGCTTTGATTATACATAGAATTATAGCTTAGCGTTAATTTGCATATCACCAAACCATTGTGCATGCAGTTGATTAGGTTCACCTTTTGTTTAGTGAGTACAAATATCTCTTCTGAAGTTTCATTTATCCTAGTATCTGCCCTCACTGGGTTGCCATCTAGATGCACCTGCTCATACAATCGAGCTGCAGATCCACTCTCGATGTGGACCTGGGAAATAATGAAAACAAGGGAAAGAATGTCAGAACTATAGCCATTATTATAATATTCCACGACAAAAAAGGTCAAAGAAAAGAGTTATTTTTACACTCAAATTAGTTTTGGGAATGAAAGTATTTAAATCGACTTATTTTTTTTATGAGTCACAGAAATGGCTAATTTAAAAGGCTTGTGTGCATCATTATGCCCAACGTTTTAATACCTTTAAGAGTTGTCCCATAGATGTTCCAATGAATGTTATGGTGTGGTTGTGTTCAGTGCTGGTGATGATGGAAGACCCAAGATGGCCGGAGAGCCGTACTACTGGTGAATGCATAACTGGCTGGATCCCAGTGGCGTATTGATAAGCGCTCCGAGTTTCACACAGAAACTGGGAAATATCCTGAGTTACCTAATTACAAGACACATTTGCAAGCCATCAACATTCAACAAATTATTAAAATGACAATGACTAAAATATCACTATTGAATGTTGAAAAACATACTTTTTTAACATTCAAAATATCTGTCAACAATATGCCTATTCTGCCAAAGTCATCGATTAACCTTGCTCATTATGTGGCAACTGAACAAGAAGGGGTTTTCGTGTCATCTACATATGTTATGACAAAATGGTACCGACGTACGTATAGACTAGTCTCGTGGCCAGACCTGCTGGGGACAATCGCCCAACACGTCTGGGCACATACGATGAAAGTTTATCGCTGATTGGTTGAAAGCAATGCCCATTCGGAGCCGTCGTTGATAGTACGTACACAGCTATTGGCCATGCGATTAAAGTCGGATGCCAAAATATCGTGCGATATGACGCGACATGGTGCTATATAAAGGGTGTCGCAAAATAAATGCAAATCCTAGGGCGGTCGGGTTGGCGTACGGGTTCTTTCTTCGCCTTTCACCTCTGGGGTCCCGGGTTCGAATCCGGGGCGTGTATGTGGATTGGGTTTGCAGTCCCTACTTGACCGCGTGGGTTTTCCCCTGGGGCATTTCTCTGGGGTTTTTCCTCCCACTTCTAAAACTGCAACTCCTTCTTCGTCATCTCAAGTTGATAATATAGTATAGTTAAAGCTAAAACCGTATAGTTGATGGCATCAAGGGCCTTAGTTGCCGAAGATGCCATAAAATATACAACAACAACAACAACAGTTTCGTCTTTACTTTTTAGGGGCAACTTCATTTTTCGGATATAAGTAGTTTGAGACATGCTGAATAGTATTTCACTTGTTCACATTTGAACCATTTGCAAGTAACTTAGAAACAAAGGTCAGAAAAATCGACTTTTTAAGTCGCTTTCTCGCGCGGTTTTTCTCAACCTCGAGCTATTGCTGCCACTGCAAAATGCAGTGTCGTCGCGTTAATCTGGACACGAGTTAGGATTGCAATAGACTGAATCCCGATCCACCCTGGCCCAATAAAGCTCAGTGCCCTGGCCGTACCTGTGTGTGTTGACATGATTGAGAATGAAAAAGGAACGCATTTGCAGTCAGTAAGTCTATCCCCATTAGCAATAAATAATTATCTTAAGTGCACGAATACAAAGAAACGTCCACAGTGCGTACGTAATGTACACATGTGTGTGTTGACATGATTGAGAATGAAAAAGGAACCCATTTGCAGTCAGTAGGTCTATCCCCATTAGCAATGAATCATTATGTACCTGCAATCGCAATATACATGTAGGGGTTGGGCCAAAATTTGTAAGAGACCTAGAAATAATGAGCTTCGCCTTCGTCTTAACTTGAATAAGTGATTACTTTTAGGGATTATAATCCAGGAACCGCCGCACCGGGTTAAATAAATTTGATACAAATGTTGACAAATGTCCATGAATTTTGGAAATCTGGATGCAGTAAAAAGCAACTTGACTCCTCCAGGATTCGAACTGCGGACCTTCTGATCAACGTGCAGATGCCCTACAATTGAGCTATTTGTATCGAATTCGATCGTCTTAACTTTTGTAAGTGATCTTCATACTATGCCGTGAATCCGAAACCGCTGGTCCACATTGCACGTAATTGTTTACATTATTAATGCAAAATTACCCTGTGCTAGCTGGACTGGGAAGATTCAGGATTTGCCCGTTTTTGGTCAAAAACAGTATTTTGACCATAGTGCCTGCAAATGCTTTTAGAGTTGACATAAAATGGTGGCACAGTTTCAATAATGTTAAATCCGAATCTCATGTTCGCTGCTTGTAAGTTGTAGGCCCAATAGGTTAACAAAGGAGAAACAATACTTATTTTGAGATTTGTTTGCCCATTTTTTTGTCAAAATAGTAACATTTTGCCATTAATACCTTTGTTTTGTCAAAAACGGGGGGACACGTTTTTAAGTTAAATTAAATGTATTTTTACAGCTAGGGGCCTATCATGCATTTTCCCTTGCCATTTTATAGCACTTCCTTTATTTCCTGGATTTTTGCTGGGGGAACACCCTCCGAAACACCCCACCCCGGCCCATGTTTAGTTTATAAGTTCAACTGCACGTGTACGTATTTATAAATACAAACACTTTAACATAGTGAAAACAATCCACGGTGTAATTCTTTTTTTAAAGGCACAGCAGGCTGGTCAGTAATGCGCGCGCGCCAAGTTCATCCCACGAAATACGCAGTTCCGTACGTTTTCTATGGAGCTGCGTAATTCGTGGCACGAATTTGGCGCGCGCGCAATGCTGACGAACGTCCAAGTCTATAACTTGATGACACATTACAAAATTATTTTGCGTGTATGGGGGCGTGTAGTGCGTCTCAAGGGCAAATCTGTTTTTGTGTGAATTAGTCCGAATTCAACATTTTTTAAGCATAATAAGAGCACAAAGGTTTCTTCATTCAAGCACTTTAATGACACTTTAATGTGTATACACTGAAAAGGACAGTAGCTACACGTTTTCATGTTGCGAACACCCTTTTTCTTGTCTAGTCTTATGCCTATATGCTTAACATTATTTTATTGAACTTTACGTGGTACAAAATGAGATCACAAACTGTCAAATACATTAAACATGACACCTGGAACAGTGTTATGTGGGTATACATGTAGCTCCAACAATCACCAAACCGCGGGCAGAATATAATAGACTGAAAACGATAGGCAGCGCGAGCACAGCCTCCGGGCGAGTGCTTAAACCCAGCACAGTTCGATTTCCTGAGCGATTTCGTTATTCTTCTCAACTAATTCCCGCTGAATGGCATTAATCAACCTGGTTACAGTTACGAAATGTCTGCCAACCGAGTGGGTTATGGGCCTAATCCCCCTTTTAATTCCCAATCGAATGACGAACGCACGTTTGGCACAGCCAGCTAGGGTGGAGTGGCAACCAGTCTATTGTAATCCTAACTCGTGTCCAGATTACCGAGCGACGATACTGGATTTTGCAATGGATAGATAGATCGAGGTTGAGAAAAACCGTACAAGAAAGCGAACAAAATCGCCGGTTTTTCTGACCTTTATTTCTAATTTACGAACAGATAGCTCAAATGTGAACAAGTGAAATATTATTCAGCATGTCCCAAACTACTTATATCCGAAAAATAAAGTTGCCCCTAAAAAGTAAAGACGAAACTCGATTTCTAGGCCTCTTACAGATTTTGGCCCATGGCCTACTGGGGCAAGTCGATCGTGGAGTGTTGTTTGATCATAAGTTCTCGGATCAAAATAATGTTTGCTTCAGTTGATTTGATCCCACAAATGTTCTATGGGATTGAGATCTGGGGAGTTAGGGCCATATCATCCGGTCATTTTCTAGAACCTGTAAAAGCTCATTAGAGTTGACGTGCATTGTCATAAAGTGTTCGTCTGCAGGGGTAATAACGTTTGGTCGACCAGTTCTGGCAAGTCTGTGACAGCTCAAATAAATTCCGAATTTTGAACGCAATTTCCTTATTGCATTTGGACTGACTCCCATCAAACGGGCTACTTGTTTCACAGGTGTAAGGGTCTCTAGCAGGCAATGGCCCTGTCTTGAATGGACAAGCGTGGCATTTTCTTAAGTTAATTAAACTGCTTAGTGTAGTCACGGTGCACGAACACCACAAGATACTGAGGACCAAAACCCAGTGTACTTGTCATGTGTGAAAAGAAATAGTAAATTGTTCACTGGATTTTGCAATTTTTGAAAAGTGTCGATTTTACCTCTAACTGCTGCTCATTCATGCATGACATGCACGTTCCATGCATTGCACCAATCATTCACACCAAGTTTCGTGTAATTCTGAAATTTACTTTGGGAGATATAATCAATTAGTTAGAGGGGAACTTACTTTTGTTGAGGTGTTTAAATTATATATATGCATGGTTTAAAAGCTACAACCTTCCTCTTTGAAATGGTACATCAAACATTGAAATCTGATAATTTTTGATAAAGTTAGTAATGTTCCAATAGAGGTCAAATTAACATGGGACCAAGTTTTTAAATGCGTGTGATATTAATAATATTAGGGAGGTTTCGGTTGCATACGGTTAGGCAAAACGACGACTATTAGTGAATTTTACGTCATCGATTTGTGCGTACTTGTGGCGTTTACACAAATATCCCAAGTGTTGTTTTGTTGTCTACACTGATAGCAACGCCTCTACACCTTAGTGAAAAACGGACAGCGAAAGGTAACGATTTTGAGGTTTGGCTAATCGTAGTCGTAATCACCGTGCACACCGAAACCTCACTAATCAATAGGGAAGAAGGTACCAATATTGCAATCTTAATCGAGAGCACTCCTGGTGACATCGGACGGCCCAGTTGGCGCAAAACATCGAATATGTCGAGGCGCTGCTGGATGCCAACCTAGATGTCAGTGCTAGACGGAATGAACTGTATGGGCCTACCGCGTACGTTTAAACCGCATCACTCGGCTGGTCCTGGGCATGCACCCCTATCAAAATGTGCGCATGACATCGGCTGCTTCAGGCAGATTTACCGCAACATGACGAAGTAATTTTTGTCATTTGATCGTCGACCACTTGCAGGCAGATGTGCGATCGGCACAAGGTGGATTTTCTGTCCATTGAAAAGTCACTCAGGCATTGTCCAAGAGTATATACTCCCTCAAACAACATTACCATATGCATTCAAAAACTTGGTTCCATGGTCAATTTGACTTCTCTTGGGAAATTACTCACAACTCGGTCCAAAATTACCGGATTTGAATGTTTTCTGTCTCATTTGAAAGATATGGAGGTTGTAGCTTTCAAACCATGTATGTATAATCTATGTTGGTTACACAGTATAGGTTTAGCATTCCGTTAAATTTGGATTGCATTTATTTTGAGACACCCTGTACAGTGCAGCTCGTGGACTCCGTCAGTGTTTTAAATGCTATGCCTAACTGTCGTGATTGAATTTGACCGACATTGGGAGGGAATTCTTTGTGTTTGACGAGGGACGACAGCCATAGATATGTGCCAGTTACTAAATATTATTATGTAATGTACAGTGATGTAAGCGAAGAAATACTATATATGTGTCGTTTCTCGCAACGACTATTCGGTGTGTGTGGCAGTATACATGCACACACAGTCTTCCGAGCTTTACCAACGCGTGCATGTTATGATAATGAGCCAAAACCTTCGGTGCGGGACTCAACCAATCAGCGATGAGCTACCATCGGCTGTTCCCAGACCTGATGGGCGAGCATCCCAAGTAGGGCTGGGTAGGAGACTACGTATAGACCTCCCACGTCAAAATAAGCACATTTTCGCAAATAGCAACATAGTTTAGTGAGAAGAAGGGAGTACCGTGCTTATGCAACCCCGGAAACCAACTTTTAATTATAATTTCTATATGGGAAATAATGCGTAGAAAACGATTAGCTTTGTTAAGAAGTTGTCCGAATGTCCCACGTATGTGTTTTATGCAAATTCTGTTTTTCACCCTATCGGTGCCAAAATATCATATAACTGAACAAATAAGGTGTCTAGACCTATGTTTTCATTGTAAAGGATTATAAACAAAACCTATTAAAAATAGATAAAACACGTCTGTGACATGGTATTCAAAATAGTGGCAATATGCAAATTAGAAATGCCGATTACAGTTTGATTTTTAGGGGTAAAATAACAATACACGTTTCATCCCACTGAATTATTTGCTTTACATTTATATTAATTGTAAATTTTTCCTCTTGTTTGTAAACAGCAGTGATAGTAGTTATAGATCTGGACAATAAGCAGGCGCGGATCCAGGAATTTTGTAGACGGGGGGCACAACAAAAATGGACAAATGCGAGCGCGTAGCGCGAAGCCCTTACGGCGTGGGGTCCGGGGCCCGCTTAAGGGCCCCGAACATTTTTGGATTCTAGATGCTCTGTGGTGCAATCTAAGGCGATTCCTGGCCACTTTTAACTGACTTTTTTAAGCAAAAGTTTTGAAGATTGTTGTGTGTTTTGAGAATTGTGTGTATGAAAATTATTTTCGCCATTATTTTTAGCCATTATTTTCGCCCGGTTAAGTTGACAAAAATCAATTGACAAAGTTTCTCCCTCCCCAATTTGGCATTTAATATGCAGTTTTTACCCATCCTCATTTCTTATTTTTCCGGATTTTTTCTTGGTTTTAATTCAGTCCAGTTGAAAAGTTCAAGAAAAGGACTTGATTTCAGACTGTTCCTTGCCCTAATGCCCTGTGTTAAAACATCGGCAGATCGGCTGCAAGACATAATAGACCATTAGTAGGCAGGCCTATGTGTATTGGCGTCAAGTTGTCCTTGGCAAAAATTTCCACAAGGTATACCTTGAACCTTTTTTAGACGAAACAATTTATATACTTTGAGGAATCAGGTCAGCAAACCAGACTTCACAAACTACCGATAACAAACGAAAAATGGTCAAACCAGTAATTATACTCCACCATGGGGATTTAGATGTTGAGGGGGGAATTCAGTTCCATGGCATGATTGATTACCTTTTTTTCTTATTGCATTTTTTCAGTATTTTTAAAGCCAAAAAGTATACGCATATGTTAAATATCGGCATCGGTATTTTTTTAAAGAAGATTGCCCTCCGATTTCTCTTATTTTTTTACAGCCTTTCCTTCCCCCCATTTTGTTTTTGACTCAACTACTTGCCCTCCCCCCTTTTTTCTTTTACCTCCTTTCCTTTCCGCCCATTTTTTTTGTTGTTGACTCAATTTGCCCGGAAGGCACGTGCACCCCCCCCCCCCCCCCCCCCCGCCCCCCCCCCCCCCACCCCCCCTGGATCCGCGCCTGATTAGACTTGGTTCCAAGTCCGAGATCCTGTTTTGTTTTCCGTTTCCGATTTTTGAAATGTATGGACAGGGAACTAGTCTATTTCGGTTCAGAATCTCGGACTTGGGAATCCTGCACGCCTGTTGTACACGGTCTATGGGAATTAAGTCCAAAACTGGACGTAACGATTTGATTGGTTGAAATCGCTGGAAGCCCTCTGTGTTGTGCATATTCATTAAAAATCTTGTAGAGGATGTATTTTTGCGAGTCGTGTCGTCTGCTGGTACATGGTCGTGTCGGATTGTTTACAAACCTGTTGTAAATTATCTACAAAATTCTGACATATCGGTTGAGAATTTACTGACATTCGCATATGGTTGAGATGGTGAAAGCATCTGGGGGCACATGACATGTGAATTGAATCTTCAACAGGTAATCACTTAAAATTAGAAAATATTACCATACGCGGACAGTGCCCGCACATGCCTGGCTGGCTTAGCCGGCCTAGCGCTGCCTGGGCCAGGCGGTCGTGGGCCGGGGCCGGCTGCGGCGCGGGACGGGCAGCCTCTACCCGGTTTCACGGTACGTTAATGTTCACATATGACTAAGACTTACATGCAGTAAGAATGGAGAAGTTGAGCAGAAAGAATTTTTCTTTAAAATTAATACTTATCAAACCCATGGTAACTTGCTGATTTGATGAAAAAACCAAATTTAGGAATGAGAAAAATTAACGATTTTATCAAGAAACAGATTTTTTTAAGCCAATCTCTTATTTGTTGTCCTAATAAAATAAGTAATAGGCCTGAGGTCTGACATTGTCTGAAGACTGAAGCCAGAGTTCTCCATTCTTTCGGGTAATCTTGCCAAAAAGTCAAACTTGAGCAAGCATGCTCAGATGCTAGTGAGCTAGAAGCAGGCATCTGCTTTGTTAGCTGGATGTCGTGGGTTCAAATCCCACCTGATCCGAGCACGTACGCTATGAAGTTTTCCCGATAGTATCTTGGGGGAAAACATTTAGTATACTTGTACACCGTTAATAATTCCATAGTTGGGAAAGGGCAAAACATATAGCCTACATGTCATGATATAGGCCCTATATGCACATGTATGAATGGTTTCCCCAACCACTTCTCCGCTCTACCCCACCTCAGAGAAGGGGATTGTCACTTTTCAAGAGACAAAATCCCACTCCTGGGGCAAAATCTAGGTGACAAAATTTCACCCAGGGGTACGGGTGTGCGATGCAAAATCAGTAATCTTTTGCACAGACAATCTGATTTCCTTTTGTCAAAATTCCCACCCTGGGTGCATGAAAAATGTGACTAAACCCTCACCTAAGAGGAAATATTACCCTAATTAGTAAGGCAAAGCACAAGCAGGTAGATTTACGTAGATTCACTTTTTTGGGGCAGTGGAGGGGTGTGTGGGGGGTGCTTTTTAAATAAGCTTAATTTTTGGTATATTGTCTTGATTTTCTATTTTTATTTTTGTCAGGTGCTCTTAATTCAGAAACATGCATCCAAAAACTGCATCTGTTAATTAGCTCTTGTGACACATGTATATGTCAGGAAAGGCAAAGTATGGTAATTTATACCAATAACCTTTTTACTTGTAATTGTGCACAGAGTCCAACTGAGGCAGGACTTCTTCGAGAGCTCAGCTTGAACTCACTGCAGGAAGCCTTGGCAATGCCTTTGTGATGAGTTGCAGATTCTCAGGGACTATTCACAAGCTTTAAAGGAACTGGGGTACCAAGGAACTGGCACAAAACTTAAAGAGGAGTTCAGCATGATATGGACAGCATGATATTTTCCTACGGTGATTAGAGCACAATTTGAGTACTTTGCAACATCCTAGCTCCAACACACAGCCTTGGGAAAACATTATTGGACCACCTACAACCTGACAACAAAAATAAGTACATGTATGTAAGAATTTGTTAAGGCATGTCGTACATATTTGATGCCTTGTAAGCCTCCTGAGCTAATGACTATTGTCTGAGACCAAATATCATAAACATAAGCTTGGTTGCTGAGGGATTTTTTTGAATAATTCAAGACATAGGTGGTCCAATATTTTTTTTTCCAAGGCTTTATGTCTCTGGGGCCTCTGAAGAGGCCCCCAGTCCTTCCTAGGTTAATTAGCCAGATTTAAAAACATATATTTCAAAAACATATGTTTCACTGAGGTACATCTAACATTTTTTGAAGTAGAATTTACTAAGATAACAATACAGGTACAATTGCATTGTCTCGTAGGTTTTGTTCATTTTGCCGTGATCTTTGTTTGATTTCCTTTTTCTTGTACTAGGTAGATTCACAAGCTGCAAAAATGAGGGCGATTTTGTATACCCATTTTGTGCCTACAAATTCATATGCAGCACGATATGGGGCCGAGGGTACACCCCTCCCTCCCCCCTACCATTGTCCCTCCATTGTGTCTGAATTCCTTTCAGTTTTTAGGGGTAGTTGGTGCGTTAACAAAAGGGAAGAGAGTGTGTTGAGTCATATAGGCCCCAAATCGTGCTGGGTATACAAATTGTGACACATTTTTAAACCTACAATCTCTTCGGGAGGCATTTTAAGCAATACATTATAAAATGTTTAATGTAGAGCATTTTTTGTTTTAAAAGGAATACAGCAGTATAAAACCAACTATATGAACTTTGCTCATGCTGTTTAAAAGAGCCCCAAATAAAATTGAATGTTGATCTTGAACATGATTGCTAAAATTTGCCTTATTTTGTGCAGGCGGTCTCGAGACTCCAACTCCAAATGATATGGCTTGACTTGAGACTCGAAACTCAAAAGACTCGACTTGAGTCAGATTTTGTTATTTGATTCAGCCAAAAATAAAATAAATCTTTTATGAATTTTACGTTATTTTGGGGACCGAATTTCAGCACTAAAGAAACCTTGGCTAAAAGCATGTGAGTTTCAGTGTTTAGACTCAATTTGAAATTAGTTTGGCAATTTATTGTCGTGACTACTTGACTTAACCAGCAAACTTGACCAATATGCCCGACTTGACTTGAGACTCAAAGGCAGCTTGACTTGACTTGGGAGTCGGGCAGAAGGATTCTTGAGTTGTCTCATAGGTTTAAATGCAGGAGGGCTTATGTGACGTCGAACCCTTCATCAGGAAAATAGGTAAATTTGTTACGAAATGTATTTGTCTAGTCCTTGTTTTATTGACGTTTTTAATATGTATTTGAAGATTTTTATTAGTAGGACTAGTATTTGAGCCAGCTGGAGAGGAGAACCTCTCGACAGAAACTTTGGTTTCTTTTAGGTAATCCTTCGGGCTCTGACTGGTTTAATTTTATTCTTTATTTGTTTTTCTATTTTTGAATGTTTTACTTGTAATTTTCCTGAGAAATGAAATAAATAAAATAAATAAAAATAGATGCTGTATAATACTATGGACTCGGGTCAAGTCGACCGTTTGCCCAACTCGATCGTGAACCAACTCGACCACGCAGTGCATGCAACAAATCACTTTGCTTTACGTCCACCGATTGACTGACAGAATTTACGAGTGTATAGTGATACATCAAGAATAGTGGCACTATTTTTGGACATAAAAATCCCAAGTTTTTCAAAGAAAAACTGTAACTACGGTCGGTTTGCGGTCGATTTGGTTCACGGTCGAGTTGGCAAACGGTCGCCTCGTCATTTGCACGGGTGCGGGGCCGGGGAGCTCGCCGGGGCCACACGTTATCAAATCGGCCGGGCAAATCGGTAACGATCACTCTCAAACCGCTTCAAAATAATATACATGTAGATTTTGTCATCAGAAAGGTTCTGCTGTTGCGTGTCCCCAGTTTTGACAAATACCATGAATACATGTACCCCGGTACCTGCTTTTTTTCGCATTTTGGTCTCGGCATTTGCCTTGAAAACAAGTGCACAAGATTTTTCAAGTTTATCGCACGCATGTTCGCAACAGCAGTTGCGCTAAAATACATGCACTGAGAGGATTACAAAGCGACTATTCCATTCTATCAAAAGGTAACTGATGTGTATTTTGACACGAGTAAATGTCAGGAGAACGTTTTATTTTTATTTTCATTCAAAATATTACAACATTTCATGCTTATGGCACTAGTTCTTCATAACAACAAACCACAGAAACAGTATTAAAAAGAAGGCTGCAAAAATGGTAAACCGCATCTTACCTGTGAAGCTTATAGACCCGACCACCCGGATTTGTATACGTTCCAATTGGCCGTCGCTACGGAAACCGCGCTGTATGTAAATCCAACTGGTGAATATATGAATGTAGCTGGCGTACAGGATTCCCAAGTCCGAGATTCTGAACCGAAATAGACTAGTTCCCTGTCCATACATTTCAAAAATCGGAAACGGAAAACAAAACAGGATCTCGGACTTGGAACCAAGTCTAGCGCCTGATAAGCTATCATGCCCAAAAGAAAACGTGACCAAAGCACAAATCCTGCAGTCCCAAAACAGTCTCAGTATATGCATTCTTCATGTGCAATGCATGTCTGATAATGGTCAATTTACACTGCAGTAAAATAATCTGTTGCACGTATTGGCTCACAGCGCGCCGCGCAACGACTATGCACACACATTCATACACGTATCGGTACGGGCCTAAACCAAACGCCTTTATGGTTCTGCATTCAGCCAGCGAAACTTATTACAGTAAAAGAGAAAGCATCCCAGCGTGAGCTAAAATTTCATTGGTCGACGCACGGCATGTTATGTTTGAAAAACGCTATGAAGCTTTGTTCATCCGAGGCAGTATTAAGAGCTCCCACAAATCATGCAGCTGTTATATTACGACCGTTGTCCCCCAGAAGTGTAATCAAATACGTAAACAGACAAGCACAATAAATGCTACGAACCCGAGAATATTTGTTGTTTTCGTCCATCGATCATGCCACGGTTCTCGTAACATGAGGACGCCATGACATGCATAATGCATGCATCGCGTCATACGTGCTACTCATGAAGCTCTTTATTGGCTCAAGACAAATGTTAAATATTCATACCTTGCATACCCGCATATCCAAAGCCCGCCCATTTTCGGCCAAAACTGGCCGAAAAAAATAAAGAAAGACATTAAACCCGGAAGTGCAGACTCGACAAGGCTGTCTTTCGAGCTAGGCCAGGCCTTACGCAGCTAGTGCTGTATATGTACGCAGCCAGTGTGTTGCCGTACGGGTTTAATATGGAAGTCGTTATCGCACAGTTGCTCGTTTTGATGCCGTGTGTAGTTTGCATGCGCTAGACCTAATATTCTCTCGTACAGCAAAAAACCTGGAGACGGCCTTGGACAAGGCTAATACCCACATGACCTAGAAAAGTGTCGGGCATCACTGGCAGTGCTATCAACGCTTCACTGGCAACCTCCGTCTTTAGGGGGATAAACCAGAAGCATAAACTTCTCAATGACATAATTCCCCTCGCAGGTTGTCTTGAGGTTGCCAATGACCCATCTTTCCACCAGAATACATTTTTTTGCAACTAGATGGCGATCGCAAGACTGAGCGAGCAGGAAACTTTCCATCTTACAAGAACTAGTGTGGGGTTCGTAGAGCTGAGGCACTGAAGGATATACTGAGCATGCTCATTCAAACATCACATTGTCCAGCAGAATGAGGTCCTGCTGTTATCTTCCTTGCGCTTGCTCTATGTTGAAGAACTAAAACAAAATGGGTATACAAACAGAGAAACTACTTCCGCTACAAAATGACCCGAATATTGTCTGCTTTACAAAAGTTGATCATGACGAAGCCGATGCCATTTCATTCTGGCTTGTGTACAGCTCAAAAATCACTGTTTCTTCTACTCTTGCAAAAGCCTACATTCTTGGAAGCACTGACAAGGGATGGGGTTAGGCTGGGGCTGGGCTGGGCTGAGCTGAGCTGGCTGGCTTTGGGCCGGGCCAGGCCTAGCCCGGCTTTGGGCCGGGCCAGGCCGAGCCCGGCTTTGGGCTGGGCCTGGCCTAGCTTCGGGCTGGGCTTGGAAGGCTTCGAGCTGTGCTGGGATAGGTTCGGGCTGGGCTTCGGAGCCTTGAGCTGGCCTAGAAGGGCTTTGGGCTGGGCTGGGAGTGCTTCGGGATGGGCTTGGAAGGCTTCTGGCTTGGCTTCGGGGCTTTGGGCTGGGCTTGGAAGGCTTCGGGCTGTGCCGGGATGGGTTCATGCTTGGCTGAGAGCGCTTTGGGCTCTGCTGGAATGGGTTCGGGCTGGGCTTCGGGGCTTTGAATTTGGCTCGTAGGACTCCAGGCTGGGATTTGGAGGGCTTTGGGCTGGGCTGGGAGGGCTTTGCGCTAGGCTGGGAGGGCTTTGCGCTAGGCTGGGAGGGCTCTGGGCTGGACTTCGTGGCTTCGGGCTGGGCTGGGAATTGGAAGGTTTCAGGCTGGGCTGGGAGGGCTTCAGGATGGGCTGGGAGGGTTTCGGGCTGGGCTGGGATGGCTTCAGGCTAGGCTGGGGCCACGGGCTGAGTTGGGATGGCTTCATGCTAGGATTGGCTGGGATGGCTTTAGGCTGGGCGGGGAGGGTTTCATAATAGGCTGGGCTGGGAGGGCTTCATGCTGGGCTGGGAGGGCTTCGGGCTGGGCTGGGATGGCTTCGGGCTGGGCTGGGATGGCTTCAGGCTAGGCTGGGGCCACGGGCTGAGTTGGGATGGCTTCATGCTAGGATGGGCTGGGATGGATTTAGGCTGGGCTGGGAGGGTCAAGTTTGTTGGGTTTTATCTTGATTTAACCTGCGTGGGATAAGCTGACCTCCTGAATTGCGCGTCTCAAAAACGGTTCTAGAAGTGCAGGTTGTAGGGGAGGCTGCCTTGCCACAGGAGGGGATCATGTTATGCACATTATTACTGACCAATAAAATAAGCTACATCTGACATCAGCAGTTAGAGAAGTTATTGTCTCTACCCCTTCCACGGCCTGTAAATATGACTACCATTTTGAGTTTGTAGCTTGTATTGTTTGTCTAAGGTTGGATTGAAATTGTATAGATACATGTTAATTCCCTTGCCCTGAAAACCCTAGGGTATTTAAATCACTGTTCTACTCTAAATATTTCAGCGATTTTCAAGGTCAACGGCGGCCATCTTGGAAGTGACCCAGATATCACCCATTTCCGGTGGCTTAATTTTGGTAGAGTTTTTTCCTGTCATTCACCATATTCAGTAGGACCAGAAACTGTTGAAAATTTTTTTGTTGGAATTGTTTTTGGAGGTTAGGGTACTTTTTCCCATAAATATACCCGTCTATGAGAGGTGCAAAGTGACCATGATCAGACATGGATTGCACATAAAGAATGCACGTTGGCTGATATTGTTTTGGGACAGAACTGCAGAGAAGTGATCACTTGGGCATGATGGCTCATTGTCTAGATTTACAACTACTACCATGACTGCTGTTTACAAACAAGAGGAAACAAATAATTATTAATAGCAAATAAATTAGTGGTATAAAACGTGTATTCGTTACCCCTAAAAATCAAATTGTAATCGGCATCTCTAATTTGCATATTGCCACTATTTTGAATACTATGTCACCGACGTGTTTTATCTCATTTCTAATGGTTATTTTTATAATCCTTGACCTTGAAAACATAGGTCTAGACACCTTATTTGTTCAGTTATCTGCGATTTTGGCACCGATAGGGCGAAAAACATATTTTCCAGTAATGGCGGCGCTAATTTGCATAAAATACATATGTGAGACATTCGGACAACTTTTTAACATAGCTAATTGTTTTCTACGCATTATTCCCCATCTAGAAATGCTAATTAACAGTTGGTTTCCGGGGGGTGCACGGTACCCCCTTCTTCCCACTAGACTCATGTATAATTAGCGTCCGACGTTCAGCATATACGTGGACAACAAAATCAAAATCGTAATTTTTTTTGGTTAGCTTATAGATGCCAAAGATCCAAAAAACATTCCAAAAACAATCCGGTCAAAAAAACAGTCCAGTCAAAATGTTCAAGAGGAGAATTTTGAATCGTGTTTCATCATCTCTCTCCCTCATAACTTCTGTATGCAGTCGGGTACAAAAACAAAGTTTGTAATTGTATAAATGGACTTACCATTAAAATACTCTTTAATTGTATGTATCCAAAGGTAGTGGACGTTTTAGAATGTGTTGTGATCTGCCGTCAAATTTTAGTTATAATAGACATTTTAAAGATCAGTTCTCGATTTAACTGATACTAATTCCAGGACATTTTATAATTTATAAGTGAGAGTTTAATTAACCTTGTGTCTTTTAAATAAATGTTTTAATTTGTACCAGTTCATGCGGAGGGAATTTCAGTCAACTACATGTAGATAGCCTTTAGGCCTACATAGTTGGTTTTTTTTTGCTTTGCCTTTTTAATCTGACTTTGTGATTGAAAGGTTGGCATATTTGTGTATGTACACCCTCCTATCAAAAAGTGTCAATCATCAAATTAACTGCCAAAGAGCTACATGTCCCTTCAGCAGTTAGGGTGTGGACTAGAAACGTGTGCGCGCGAATTCCCGGTAAAATGGAATACCTACTGGCACGGTACCGCTGCACCGACTACCGGAAAAATATTTCGTCTGATATGTTGATCCTTCTGTTACACATCCTCTCACAGCAGCTTTAAATGCATCTTCAATGTCACTCATCCTGTAAAGACACACTGCAGAGTCATCAGCTGGTGTACCGAGGGCATCCCCAATAGTTCCTACACTTCTTGCAAACACAGCATACAACACTTGGTCAGCAGCATCCAAACTCAATGATGCAGCAAGATCTGAACCTGCTGGTCCAACATGGACAGCCTGAATCAACCTGTATCCTTCACACTCGATGATAATCTCTGTGAAGGATTCAAGATTATCACTGATGTGGCAGACTCGAGTTAGTATAGAGAGATACGGGGTTGTTTGTAAAGTGCCGATACTTTCCCTACGTACGGCAACAAAGTAGGTATAGCCTTTCCAAACAAATGCGTGCACATAATTTATTCGAAATGGGTGTGCTTTGTAATTTGAAGAAACTTCAATTATATTCCTAGATTCAACAAACAAAAAACCAACACTTCCTACAGGTCTTCTACTGTAAGAAGGAATGTCTTGGTACCCATTTTCTAGACTATATGTGGCTGCTACGTAAAATCTTTGACCACTAGGTCCAGGTGCAACAACCCCAACATTTGTTTTTTCGCCGAATGCCACAATTCCGTCCCTTTCATCACCATCTGGCATCAGATCCTCTTCTCTTCTAGAATAGCATTTCCCAATATCTTCACTGCCACATTCAATGACTCGCCCACCTTGCAAAACCAGAATCTTATTGTAGTTTTTGTAACTTTTGTCATTTCTTCCTGTACTACGGTTGGCAACCTGCTTAAAATTCTCATTCAATCGAAAGAGAAAGTTCAGTGCACCAATGTATACGTCACCGTTTCCTGGATGCACAGCAAAGTGATCCAGTTGGGTGTCCACTCCGCGCTGTGTGATGGGGTTATTAAAGGATGCTATCTCATATGCAGACAGGCTCCTATTCAACTGTGCACAAACAACTGGGATGAAGAATGTAAGGATTGATGTCAAGTACATAAACAACTTGGATCTTGGTGTATCCGTGGGTTCCATACTGTTGTTATGGTTTCTCTGAAAGGTCTAAACAAGAACACTTTCACCCAGATGCAGTTGCTTAATCTCCCAGCTACTGTAATATAATAAAAACAAGAAACGTTCACTCTTGTTATTTTGCAATTATGGTTGAAATACCTTCTTCAATTAGACCCACCACGTCCCACAAAATAATATACCACATTTTGCTCTTCGCGTTTACTGAACCGTTATTGACAGACAATATTCTCAAGTTTTCACTATACAGACTAGCGCAGGAGTAACACAAAAAACACGATCACGAACACGCGTACGTATACGCGATTGTTCGGGAAGTACGTACCGTGTATCGCTACCGTTCACTTATTATAGTCGGGTCGACCGAAACGTTCACGCAAAAAGATGTGACAATGGCGAACAACGAGGAAGTTATTTGATTTGAAATTATAAACACGACTTCTGCACTGCAAAAACTCTGGTGTTAAATTTCTGACACCAGCCTGCATGGTGTAAAACGTGACATGATTCTTTTGGTGTTAAAGTAACAACAAATTATTAAAAACTTATTGAATATCTTGGTGTAAACGTCTCTGGTGTTAAACAAAAAACAATGCTAAGCGGGCATGCGCGGACATCTGATTGGCTACAGGCGACCTGATCATTTTCCACGTTTGTGCATACAAACCATACTCGTTGTATCTATGACTAGACTATCTGCCCTGGTTTTCCTTATTATATTATTATTACTCCTTACATGCCTTAAGGGGTTGTGGAAAAAAATGAATAAATGTGTTTCTCTGTCTTCTCAAATCATGAAATGGTTTTGTCTGAAGTACTATAGTCTTTGAGAAATTGGTAAAACAATTAGTTTTCGTTTGATGAGACGAAAATTAAATTCGCCCCAAAACCATTTCGCCCAAGTGCCATTTCGCCCCCAAACCATTTCGCCCGAGTGCCATTTCGCCCCAAATCACTTCGTCCAAACACTACCTCGCCCAAGTGCTACTTCGTCTCAAAACCACTTAGTGCACAGGCCGTGGTTCAGGGTGAAATGGTTCAGGGCGAAGTCAGGGTTTTGGGGCGAAATGACTGCAAACCCTGTTTTGACTGTTTTCTCAAAAGTTAGACGAAGTACGGAGCTGGTTTTTGCTCAGATTGGTTTTAATCATGCATATCTTCAATCACACGGGGATAAAACTATTTGTATCAGTTTACTAATCATGTAGGCCTATATCTTTAAATGTTGATGGACTGTTTGAAACTGGCATACCGCGGGCTTTTTCAGAGTTGATGGCAAAGTTATCAGTGTTGAATTATTGTTTTGCTTTGGCGTGCAATACTATGGATACAGCAATGAAAGATATAATAGTTGTAACGTCACGCGTATGGCACGCCAAAGCGCAAATAATTCAACATGCACAGATAATTTTGCCAACCCTGAAAAAAGAGTCTGAACATTTGTAAAAACTTTCCAACAAGAGCACGGTATGCCAGTTTCAAGCAGTCTATCAACATTTAAAAGTCGTGCTAACCTTTTTCTTTCTTGCGCAACAATATTTTGAGAAAATTTTCGTCAACATTAAATTATCAGTGTTAAATAATTTTTCGAAGTAATGGCGGATAGCAACCGGTTGTCAAGTAGCCTTTTGACAAGGCCTCGTGAATTTGGGCGATTTGAGTAGAGTCTATACAGGCCGAGTGTCTCATTCAGTTCGGAAAAGGCCTTATGGCAAACAGAAGGCGTAACGTTTGGACAGCCTTGGTATACTCCGCTCAAGACGCCCACTTGTCTCACATTTTAATTACCAAACAATATAACCCCAAAGCCATAAGGCCTTGCCAAAAGGCTAGTTGTCAAGTGAAACCCAAGAATATCAGTATTACTCCTTATATTACTCTTGAGGGGGTTTTGGAGAAACAATGAATGAATGCGTTTCTGTGTCTTCTCAAATCATAATGAGGACAATGGCATTTTGCCAAAAACACGGATAAATAGTTCGGATAAAAAAAATAATACTGTAAGTGAAAAGTGGTAAATCACCAAGACGTTTCACAGTGAAACGTTTTAATTTTTAAGGGAAAGTGTCTTCAGTATTGAAACCAGAGAATCAAGTGACACCAGAGGTGGTTTTAAAATATTTTAACACCAAATGCTGGTGTTAATTTACACCACGGGTGTTGTCTTATTTCGATACTGGGAAAGAATCATAAATAACACCATGGGTGTTCATTTTTTTTGCAAGTTGGGGAAAATGCAAGAGAGAAAAAATAATACAAACAAACACCGCGTTGTGCATCCAATATCACATACAATTAAATTTGCTCCAAATCGACATTGGTTATATTTAAAACATGCAAAAGTTTCTTTATGGGATTCATTTCCCCTTATTTTCCCACGGTGCTCCTTCCACTTCTAAAACTACATATTCTTGAGTTGATAATAAAGTAAAGTAAAGCCAAAGCTAATACCGTATAGTATATAGCTAATGGCATAAGGGCCTTGGTTTCCGAAGATAAAGTTAACAACATCATGAGATTCAAACAAATGAACTTTTCCATTTAAAACCCATTGTGTCATTTGCAGTGACCAGAATTATTTCATGGGCTGACAAATATAAACCGGCTAAAAGTGTTTGTAATAGGCCTAATAGTAACAAACACCACATGATTTTTTTTCGTGTAAAATTTACCTTTGTGGGAGAAACTGCCAGCCGAAGGTTTTTTTTTAAACAGCTAGAATCCCCCCTTCCACATTTTTTTAGTTTTTCTGTTTATCATGGAGGTGTATGTGTCTACAACACCATCACAACTTGTTTTTCACAAACAATCGACAGACTTTTGCTTAAAACGTAAAGCAGTTCCGACCCTCTTCACCCAAATTCTGAAACGCTCGAGGTCACTCGGCTTGTTTATCAACAGGGTGTTGACGTCATCCTGAGAAACATACAAAACGGTCTGTGCAGTATTGAATGGAAAATACACGAAGTGAATGTTTATCATGCCTATTTTGTCCTTGTAATTCAAAATACAAACGTGAAAAACACTTCATGTAATATGACAGCAATCTACTATTACCTGTTTTGTGAAAAAACGATGAAATTGTGGCTCACAGTGACTCTCTTTTGAAGTAAATACTGGTGCATTGCGACCGGTGGTTTTGTCACGGAACGAAGGGCATTCACAGCGGTCTGTGTACGGTCCACTGCGGCGTAGTTTCCACGTGTTTGGACATCGGCCGTACAAGTTATAGAATGAGCGACTCATTTTTCTCTCTCTTGGTAATAGAAAAGAAAAAGTTTCTGATCTTTTTTTTTTTTCATAGTCTCTGGTAAAACATGCAACCACGCAGCTACTGGGCATATCTCTGGCTTTTTGGAACAACAAAATTCTTCAAAAAACACCATCTAAAAGAGACGGTTTTCTAAGTTTTTTGCGTGTAAACGTATGGAACTAACTATCGTGTTGACTTCTCTTTCTCAGGATTGCGCATATCATGAATACCTAATGAGCGTTTCAGAAATCGCGAAAATCTCATTTTCGAAAAGCGCACTTTTGCTTGCAATTTATCCACTTAAAACCGACAATTAAAAAATAATAAAAATCCACGTCGGCAAGAGGGATGTTTGGACTATCGAAAAAAGCCTAAATGCTGGATTTTCGTCAAGGGGGATTCTTCCTCTTTAAATTGTTTGCACACGATTTGTTTGTACCATTTACTCAACACTAAAACAATGCATAGATTTTCAAGGTTTTCTAAAGTATTACTGAATCTATGTTGCTGACATTTCCACAAGGCAGTTTATCAGAATTAATTTTTAAAATTGTCCCTAGAATTCGTAACATTTTTTTTTTAAAGTTTGATCTGCCAATGATATATTGGGCCTTTAACATCCCTCCCCACAACACTACAGCATTCGAAATCACATGCGCTTTTTGCGGGACGCATTTGATCATTCGAATTTATATTAGACATTCACCTGCATGTCGTATCTGTGAAACCAAATTGACGCTTCGTTAACTTTGAATAACATAATTTTCCAATAGAATGTTAAAGGTATGTACGGTTGATTATGGTACGGGAATCACGGGGCGGTCGGGATGGTGTGGTTATTTTCCCCGTCTTTCACCTCTTGTGTCCATTTTTTCCTTTACAAATGCATCAAAATATCACATTTTTGAAATACCAGGGAAATAAACGACATGGCAAAGTTTTCGATGTTCACTAAACTCACCTTCTACTTCCCAAAGTTGAAGCCTGGATGCCTGTGCGTGCTGCTGAAACGTCACACTACAACTTTGACTTTCACACGCAAAATAAAGCCGAGAAAATGCCTTCAGGAAACTTTTAGACCTGATCACATTGTGCGAAGCCCATTTGGGATCCAACACTTGATTTGTAACTTGTCAATATCTCAGTGAAAAACCTACGGTGTTAATTGGGACGATCGACGAGTCCTGATGCTGACGGCCGGATGGACTTTGGCTACTTTTTGCAAAGTATTTCCTTATTACGGTAGCTCCGATTGGACACAAAATCGAAATAAATGTAGTGCATCATGCATGTTGACCCCAATGCGTATAGGCCGTTAGTGTATTATAGGTTTCCCTTCATAGTGCGCACGCGCGACAATGCAGCTGTCGTCGTCAATGTTCAAGGCTAATGCACCAATCAATTGTTTCCCCCACCCCTCCTCCCCCGGGCTACCCCATCTCACTTTTTGCGTGACAAAATCCCAACCCCTGGGGCAACATTTAGGTGACAAAAATCCCCATCCTCGGGTGCAAAACATGCGCACACAATGCACAGAAAATGGGTAAAATGCCCCAACCTGGGGCATGAAAAGCGTGACAAAACCCCCACCTAGGGGGTGGGGCAGCGCGGGGGTGGGGGAAAACAATTGATAGGTGCATTAAGCCTCGTCTACACTGGCAAACATTTCACATAAAACATGACCAAACTTCACATTTAGTCATGTTTTTCAGAAATGTTTGCAGGTGTGGACAGCCCCAAAAATATTAGCAAACTACAACAAACTTCACCAAACCGTGTTTGCCGGTGTTTGGACATGCAGCTATTGGCAAACATCTGTTTGCTCATGTTTTATGTCTGAACCAATCAGGAACCGGTTTCAAGTCATTAATGCTGACGTCAAGCGCAAGGACAAACGTTGCAAAGATGCCATGAAGGCATATGCTGACAAACGCGAACATGCCAAGCACAAATCAGTCTCCGTTGGTGACACTACTTGCTTTGCCGTGATGGTATGGTTGCTATATAAAGACCAAACGTACCATATAACCTTCGACCCTATATACAGTCACCCGCAAACACTGATCCATGATCGCAGCTCGATGCGGGTTTCACATTGACACGCAACATATCCCGATTTAAGCGCATCAGAGATCGACCTCAATTGCTTCAGGATACTGATGAGTCAGATATTGATGAAACGCCTACCATGCCTGCCCAAACGCCCAATCAAATGCCACGCAGAAACCCACCCAGATCGCGCCACCCACCTGCACACTTCAAGGACTTTGTCAAATAAACTGGACATAAAACAGTTGGTTTCTCACCAGATCTTCAGTGATCTCATAAGTGAACTTGTTGAAAGTGTTTACAGTTAATTGTTAAGTGTTTGTACTGAAAAGTTTTAGAAAACTAGTTTGTTGTTTTTGAAACTTAAAATACATGGCTAAAACATTACATGACCTTTGATTTAAGTTAATTTCTTAAATAGTGCACTTGGTAGAAGTTTCCAACATACCTGCAGTATAATTTACATTTAATCCATTGTTATTTCATGTCCCTCAACTTCAAATTTTAAACTGCAATTTATCAGTGGATAAATTTCATCTAAAGGAAGGAAGGAAGGGATGTAATATACATCATAACAAATTACGTATTTTGTTATATTTGGCACCCCATACATGTCAGTACTGTACAAACCTAGAACTAAGGTCATTAGGTCACTCAATACAACAGTCTACAGCCATACAACACGTGTGTCAGTTGTCTCATACTTTGTGCCTAAAAGTCGGTCTGAATCTCACAATTGATCCCTTAAACTAAAATATCAAAAGTGTTTTAGGGTGTAGAGAAGGACCTCTTCGCTCGTTCCCACCGAGGGCGCTGAGATGGGCTAATCTGTTTGCGCCCTCAATGGGCAAAACTTTATACGACACGTGACCACGAGGTCACGTCTTTTTCTTGTAAACGGAATAAAAAACATTTTTCCAGTAGACAAGGCAGGTTTCGCACACAGTACGTACTTATTTTATTCGTAAATTTGATTTTTGCAACGGATATATAAGCGTTAACATATTACTATTTATTAATTATTCGTCTGACAGCAAACAACCCACAATGCTCCGCGCGTCTGTAACTGTGACCTTTGCGTCACGTGTTTCCTTCACAGAAGTCTGTGAAGGCACATCAGCCCGAGCGAAGAGGACCACGGGAACCCCTTCCACAAATTGTGCTAAATCCGCAATAGGCAGAATTTCTTTCAATCAATATACCTTTCAAATAAACATGGCGCAGCTCCAATATATACTTGGATGCTTCTTCCAGTGTCAAGGAACTTTCCAGAAATATTCACCAATGTTCCTCCAGATTGAGGGCCAAGCTTTGGATAAAAGTCGGTAATTATCGGATCCTGAAATAAGACACAAATTGATTAAATGAATTTTGTTACGTCGGCAATTGTTTGTCCTCAAGGCAAATTATGTTCTCTATTATGTTATATATTACCCGGTACTTAAAGGTGACAGGATCCCCTTTACTTTGTTGGACAGAACCATCTGCTCCATTAATGCTCAGCTGCACTGGCTGAGGATGAAAATCGTAACTGCCACTCGTTCTGCAGTAAACTATGTAATTCAAACGCCCATTCAAAGTCCCATATAAGTTAGCTAATCACACACTACGCTGAAGTCAATGCAGTAATTTTTCTAAATTTTTCTAAATTTAGCTGTTCGTTAAGTAACGTTTGATTCGGGGAAAGTTATCAACAGCTCTACTATAGAAATGAAGCACACATTCGTTTTAGGGCAAATCAATTTGTTACAAGTAAGAAACTAGAATTAAAAATATCGTTATATGTGACCCGCTCTGCAAAAAAGGGTCTTAAGTCGCGCTGGCTAGTATTCTTTTTGCGACCATAAAAAGAAATCTGCGGGAAATCCACGCTTAGTAAAATACCAAAACACAATGGAAATTCCTGGCGGTGCCCAGATACCGCCTGGAACGTCTGTGTTCCCCTGGAATGTCTGCGTTACCGCCTGGAATTTCTTTTGTGTTTAGGTATTTTAATGAGCGTAGAAATGCCACAGATTTCTTTTTATGGTCGCAAAAAGAATACTAGCCAGCGCGACTTAAGACCCTTTTTTGCAGAGCGGGTCACATATGTGTTCACATGGGTGCCATATTAGATAACGCAACTGTTCACCAAAGAAGCATATTGTTAAAAATAATATACATATATAGGCTGCTATATTTGCACACGGTACAATTTTAATTTTATCGTGCACTTAAAAAAAATGTAATTTTACATTTTTAAAAAACAGAACTATGTTGTAATTTTCATTTACAACATACTGATGTGAAATTGTTATTGTTTCTGTGAATTTCTCTAATATAACGGGAATTTCTTGATTTGTTGGCAACAGGCATGTCCACACGGAGGCCGTCCTCTCGAGGGTTCGTCGAAGGTTTTAAACCCTCATGGGAAAACGTGGAGGCTCGGACCGTGACCCTTTCATAAAGTGGATTGTTGTCATTTTGCCTCAAAATTAGAATCACACCCAACAATTTCCTCCTACATGTAGTTGTGTCCTGCAGTGGTTTGAGATGTCCATGATTGGAAAGAAATACTTACAACACCGTTTTTGAAGCCAAAATGTTTGTCCACGTGCAATCTCAACGATAGTTTTTGTTGTCGCAGTTTAAATAATTCTGGCCGTGAGATGCGCTCTCCGCAGTGTAAATAAGGCCAAGTTCGATCAAGCGACTATAGTTCCTATAGTCGACTAGAGTCCCTCGAACAACGGACATTATCTGTCGTTCGAGGGACTCTAGTCGATGTCACAGATATAGTTAAACAGGATCCCACTCCACATATTCGACATACAACGACTGAATGGAGTCTTGTCAAAATATTTTTGGTCCGGGTACCATACTAAGATATAGTGAACTATATAGTCGCTTGATCGAACTTGGCCTTATTTACACTGCGGAGAGCGCATCTCACGTCCAGAATTATTTAAACTGCGACAACAAAAACTATATATCGTTGAGATTGCACGTGGACAAAATTTTGGCTTCAAAAACGGTGTTGTAAGTATTTCTTTCCAATCATTTTCCAATTATGGACATCTCAAACCACTGCAAGACACAACTAGGAGGACATTTTTGGGTGTGATTCTAATTTCGAGGCAAAATGACAACAATCCACTTTATGAAAGGAAAGCTCACTGACTAGTTCCACGTTTGACCATGTGAATAGTGTTCTTAGAGTTGAATGCCGCTAAAAGCAATATTAACGATTAAAACTATGCGTTTATTTACTATGCAAACGATGATATATGCCTACCTGGTACCAGTTCGGTATAATAATAATAATAAAACAGTTCTTATAGAGCGCATCACACAGTTGCCTCAATGCGCTTTACACAAAATGTTAAGTAGATTAAATGTGATGCATTATAAACCAACCCTATCAGAAAATAAGAATTCCTTTAATAAGGATTTGAATTCACTCTCGGTTGTAGCAGTCTTGATATGATATGGTAAAGTGTTCCAGAGAGCTGCTGATGCATGTGTGAAAGACCGATGGCCATACGTGGTGGTGCGAGTGACTGGCATTTGGAGTAATAGACCGGCAGCCCAGAGGGTTTTGGTTAAACGAACGAGGTACCAACAACGTAGGGCAGGAACATTTAGGAAGTGACCTAGTATTTGCAGATCTGGGCGTCTGCCGGGGTCCATCTGCTGCGTTTGACCCCTGGGGGCCCCCAAAGGGGGCCAAAAATTGCGCTGGATCAAACATTCGAGGTACCACATGAAACTAAGTTTAGATGAAAGAGCACATCTCCCAGAGTAGGGAATGGCCCTTGCCAGACGAATTTTCTGCTGCAAAAGTCCCGCCAGACGCCCGCCAAAATATCATTCCATAAAATAAATGCAAGATACAACGGCCGTCGACAAACGCGTCCATTTGTTTTGAACGGGAAGCTTTGACAGATGGCTGTTCTGTGTTTGACCCGGCGTAAATCTGGAAGCGCTGTACAGTGATTGACTATGTTGATTGGAGTACTGGGTTGGCACAAAAATTTGACACAGTATCCCTACCAAAATAATAACTCTCTTAAGTATAAGCTTTTGTCCATTTGTTTGCGAATTTACTGAAGAAGAGGCAAGAACCGGGTGAGATTATGTACAGCGTAAGATTTTCTTGATTGGTCACAATGGGTTACAATGTATGTAGACAGAGACGTTAGTACCTAAATACTCACTGTAGGCTACGTGTAATAAAAAAAGTGTAAATTAAAGTGACTAAACTGTATAATTTTCCACCTTTCCAACTTGCATCGGCGAAACTGACCACTGCTATAGGGCCTATCCAGTATCCAAATATGATGAGCGCGGATTCTTGAACATTGAGCCTTTTCGCGCGAAAACAAAATGACGCGCGTCGCTGTGAGAAAAAGCGACATGAACAGAATATTGTAAGACACAAAATCAAGTTGTTTATGTGGTCATCAGCGCTCCAAACCGCTTTCTGTGAAAGCGACGCGCGTCGAATTTACACACAAAAAGGCTGCTTGTGAATATCCACCCTCAGTATTTATGATATTGTCCGTCTGAACATGCCTATAAAATTAGATGAATTGGAGATGCACACTGAATTTTGTCGCATGTTCTGTATGCAAATTTGACGCACGTTGCTTGACGAAAATGCGGCATGGAAGGAATTTGGAGTGCGGCAGGGAATGAATTACAAAAGTCATGTAGATGAATTGGATCCATGCACACTGAACTTTATTCACGCGTTCTGCATGCATATTAATTTTGACGTGCGCTGCTTGAAGAAAATACGGCCAGGAATTTGGAGTGAAGTGACGCACAAGAATTTCCTGTTATTCTGGGATTTTCAGTGAGTCGGATCATACCAAATTTCTGCGTGTAGCATTTTGTCGTGGTGACGCGCGTCAAATTTCCCCGCTTTTAAAGCCTGGCGCACACTTTTGCGATTTACCGGCCTATCGGCCCACATAACCGGAAAGGTTTGCGCTGAAACTTCGGGGCGGTCTGACCGTACACGAACCGGGACAAATCAATATTGTTTGTTACATTTTTCTGCATTATCCGATGGTTTGGTAATAATCCGGTGTTTGGCCGGTAAATCGCAAAGGTAAATCATAGATCGTCGCGGTTTGAATTAAAACGCGTCTCTGCACTGAAAATCACAGAATTACACAA
This sequence comes from Henricia sp. BOLD:AAB3569, assembly GCA_037783545.1. Classification (NCBI taxonomy): domain Eukaryota; kingdom Metazoa; phylum Echinodermata; class Asteroidea; order Spinulosida; family Echinasteridae; genus Henricia; species Henricia sp. BOLD:AAB3569. Next base: position 226,858 of record JBBELK010000861.1, on the reverse strand, counting down.
AAATATGCCTATAGCACAGAATTTATTTACTTTTGTAAAATGAGTTACCAGCCAATTATTAGCCTATATGGCAAAGTCGGTTTTTTAGAAACAGTAGCAAAATAGTAAAAAAAACAAAAAACATCACATACGATTTTGGCTGGCGGGCCATTTTAGCAGAATAAAGCAAATACATTTTGTGCTAAACAGCGCCATGAAATTGGCTCCGGGTCACCAAAAAGTATACGAAATGTGTCAAACGTCAGATGTCGCACAACTTTAACGTGCGAAGATTAATTTAAAAACATGCGTGTATATTTCGGGACGCGCCTCGTTAGCTATAGTCCGCTCCGCAATAGACGCACATGTATCTCTAGCTCTGTTTACAACACTCCCAGATTTACACCGGATGAAACACAGAACAGCCGTCTGCCAAAGCTACCCGTTCAAAACAAATGGACGCGTTTGTCGACGGCCGTTGTATCTTGCATTTATTTTATGGAATGAGATTTTGGCGGGCGTCTGGCGAGACTTTTGCAGCAGAAAATTCGTCTGGCAAGGGCCATTCCGTACTCTGGGTGATGTGCTCTTTCATCTAAACTTAGTTTCATGTGGTACCTCGAATGTTTGATCCAGCGCAATTTTTGGCCCCCTTTGGGGGTCCCCAGGGGTCAAACGCAGCAGATGGACCCCGGCAGACGCCCAGATCTGCAAATACTAGGTCACTTCCTAAATGTTCCTGCCCTAGGTTGTTGGTACCTCGTTCGTTTAACCAAAACCCTCTGGGCTGCCGGTCTATAAAGATGCTGAACTGGATCGGAGGGTACGTGTTGGCTGATATGCATGAATGAGTTCCCGGAGGTAAGATGGAGCAGAGCCCTGAATGCATTTATACGTGAGGAGCAGTATCTTGAAGATGATACGTTTACTGACCGGTAACCAATGGAGATTGCAAAGTATGGGAGTGATGTGGTGTCTGAGTGAAGAACGAGTGAGGAGTCTTGCGGCAGAATTTTGAATGCGTTGAAGTTTATTGACTTGTAGTTGTGGAAGGGCATAAAGCAAACTGTTATAAAAGTCGAGACGGCAGGTAATGAATGCATGAACGAGTCTTTCAGTAGTTTGTTGATCCAACATCTTGCGCATGCGTCCAATCTTGTGAAGAGCCAGGGAGGAGGAACGACAAATATTGTTGATGTGATTTTGCATTTGAAGGTTCGAGCTTACAATGGTACCGAGGTCACGTGCACTTTTGACGGGTTTACTGCAGGAGTTACCGATGCGGATGCTGTGTATTGGGGCGTGGTGTCGAAACTGCGAAGTAATATGAATGACTTCGGTCTTGTCGTCATTTAATTTCAACTTGTTGATAGTAGACCACGATTTTATGTGTGCGAGACAGGACTCGAGCTTCTCAACAAAATTAGGACGTTGCTCTTCAGTCATTGTGACGTATAGTTGGATATCGTCGGCATACACCATACAGTTGACGTCATGTGAAGCAATGATGTCTTCTAGAGGAGCAGTATATAGCGTAAAGCACAAGGGACCAAGAACAGATCCTTGAGGGACTCCAGTATTAACCTTGTACGATGGCGATGATACATTATTGATGGAAACGGATTGATGGCGATTTGTGAAATACGACTTGAACCAATCCAGTGCAGACTCGGTAATGCCATATCGGTGACGTAATCGATGTATCATGATGTTGTGATCAATCGTGTCAAAGGCGGCGGAATAATCAAGAAGCACAAGAATAGCTTCCTGTCCCTTATCAACGGCAAGAAGCAGATCATTGTATACACGAATGAGGGATGTTTCAACACTTCGGTACTTTCTGTAGGCCGACTGCATTTTACCTGTAAGGTTGTGAGATGCCAAATAACATTGTACTTGATGAGCTGCAGCACGCTCTAACGTCTTTGCAAGAAATGGTAGATTAGCAATTGGTCTGTAGTTTCCAAGGTTACAAGGGTCCAGATTCTGTTTCTTGATGAGTGGAGTGATGCTGGCAAACTTTAGGGCATCAGGAAATCGTCCCTCTTGAAAGCTCATGTTGATAATACTGGCGATTGTCGGAACAAGCTCATCCAGGCAGTCTTTCAACAACCAGGTAGGTAGTGGATCTAACTGACAGTATTTAGACTTGGAGCCCGTGATGAGCTTTTTGACCTCATCAACCGATAGAGCACTGAACCTGTTCATTGATGCCTTTGGGTGGACATCACAATGATGGGAATTTCCGGCTCTTGAAGAATCATCAAGATGTTCTCTGAGGTTTTGGATTTTGGATGAGAAAAACTCAGCAAAGCGTCGAGCAAGTCGCACAGGTGACGACTCAGAGGGAAGTATTTTTGTAGATGATGCGGGTACACTCATCTTGTTTATCAAGTGAAACAAACTTTTATTGTCGCATTGGTCAAGTTTCGCTTTGTGGTAATTTGTCTTAGCATTCGAAACTAGTTGGTGATACTGAAAACGTTGCTGACAGTAGATCTGCCAATGTACTTCCAATTTCGATAACTTCCACCGGCGCTCGTGACGACGCAAATCTCGTCTTGCTACACGGATTTCATCAGTAAACCATGGAGCATGTGGACGAGCTCTGATAGATCGTTTTCGTAGTGGTGCATGCTGGTCGAGTAGAGAAGCGAGGCTGTGATGATACTGATCAGTCAAATCATCAAGATCTGATGATAGTGATAAGCACAGCGGAGAACCCAGAATATCACGTCGATCTAGTGTTTCGATAATCCGTCCAGCTTACATCTTTGAGTTCCCACCAAAACTTGGATACTTTCAAAACTCCGGCCCAAATTTGTACCAGTCAGAGCCAGAATGGTATTTCCTTCATCTGGTCCTGATGAAGGATAAATCTGCAAAGAGATTTCGTTTATAAATGAATCTGTCCTCGTATATTGGACTGCAATTGGATGTTAATTTCTCTATTTTATCCAATGGGTCGACACCTTTTGCGTAAAGAGCCCGCGCGGATCCAGGAATTTTGTAGACGGGGGGCACAAAAAAAACTGAACAAATGCGAGCGCGTAGCGCGAAGCCCTTACGGCGTGTGGTCCGGGGCCCGCTTAAGGGCTCCGTGAAATTTTGGATTCTAGATGCTCTGTGGTGCAATCTAAGGCGATTCCTGGCCACTTTTAACTGACTTTTTTAAGCAAAAGTTTTTAAGATTGTTGTGTGTTTTGAGAATTGTGTGTATGAAGAATTATTTTCGGACCCAGGAATTTTGTAGACGGGGGAGCACAACCAAAAGGGACAAATGCGAGCGCGTATCGCGAAGCCCTTACGGCGTGGGGTCCGGGGCCGGCTTAAGGGCCCCGGAAAATTTTGGATTCTAGATGCTCTGTGGTGCAATCTAAGGCGATTCCTGGCCACTTTTAACTGACTTTTTTAAGCAAAAGTTTTGAAGATTGTTGTGTGTTTTGAGAATTGTGTGTATGAAAAATTATTTTTGCCATTATTTTTAGCCATTATTTTCGCACGGTTAAGTTTCTCCCTCCCCAATTTGGCATTTAATATGCAGTTTTTACCCATCATCATTTCTTATTTTCCGGATTTTTTCTTGGTTTTAGATGTTAAATATCGGCATCGATATTTTTTTAAAGAAGATTGCCCTCCGATTTCTTTTTTTTTTTGTACTGCCTTTCCTTCCCCCCCCCCCACTTTTTTTTTTGACTCAACTACTTTCCCTCCCCCCTTTTTTCTTTTACCTCCTTTACTTTCCGCCCATTTTTTTAAATTTTTTTTTACTCAATTTGCCCGGGGGGCACGTGCCCCCTCGGCCCCCCCAAACCACTTCGTCCTTAAAGGTACACATCGGCCTACTGTTTACATGATTTAGTGATGTAGCAGCATTGACAATACTTTTGTTGATGGTCGTTGTCAAAAAAGATCATCAAAATATCCCCTAATTTACTAAAGAAGTGCAAAATTAACAAAAACGGTCAAAAGACGGGTTAAGCTAGGTTCATACTTCTCCGCCGAACTCACTCGCCGCATACTCGCCGCACTTTCGCCGAGTGTAGTCGCTGCAGAGTTAATACTGACCGCGCACTGTTGAACTTGTTTGACCCTACTCGGCGGACAAAATTTCCGTTCCGCACGTAGGTCGCCGAGCGAGTATGAATTGGGCTTTATACGCTTTACCAGCCGTTGCAACTACGCGCGAGCCTCACGACTTTGTCACAAACGATTCGCTCTTCTCCTGCTCAGGATATCTCCAATTTTCTGCTCACGATTTCATTGGACAGCTTGACGACCGAATATGAATTTCCGAATGTACACTGAAGCAACACGCCCGTGTGTGTGTGCACTCAGGCTATTTGCCGTGCTGCGCGGGGCAAATATCCTACACTCCACGGTAGCCTGCCGTAGCACGCGCTCGCTCCCGTTCTCCGGACTCTCGAAACAAACAATTATGTTCGAATTTTCATACTTATGTTTAACTTTGTTTCATACCTGTATAAATAGTCTCTCTTTTGTCAATTACTTATAAATATTGGGGGAAAATCAGAGTTGAATTTAGTGCAGTTATGCAGTAACAAACTTTTATACGGCTGGAAATACAACTAACTCACAAGGTCACGTGACTTTTGTGGGGTGTTATGGTCGAGCGGTCTAGTGCGTCGAACTTAAAGGAACACGTTGCCTTCGGGTTGCGCTTTATTGGGCGTTTTTGGGCTATTACAAGCGTTTGAAGTATAATGAGCACGATCTGAAAGATGTTTAAAAAGTAGAATATAATGATCCACACAAACGTGCCTTAGAAATGCTTCAATTTTGCGTAATTTCTCGAAGCAGCACGCTCCGTTATTTATGGGAGTCAAAATCTTGACTCCCATAAATGGCGGAGAAATTATATTAGTTTTATTTCCAGCCTGGAGAAAGAAATTATTTTTCCTTCCTCCGTTGCGTGTGATGTGCCTGTTTTTTTAATTCGTGCCTACAATAACCATTGGGTATAAATCATCCAAGTCCTTTCTATCGGTTTGTCCCATGACAATATTCTTACCCTGATTGGCGAGGTTTTCGTTTTTTCTTTTTTGACGCGTCTGCTGTGTTCTCTTGACGATCCATTTTTTGACAGCCAGTCGGGGTGTGTGTGTGTGTGTGTGTGTTTACATTTTACACATGTCTCGGGAGGCGGAGAATGGTATGGTACCTTGCGTTCATCTGATAGGTTTACCTGACCACTGGCTACGGCGCCAGCCTAACTCCTGTTCGTCGCTGCATTTTGCCCACTACCCGGACGATCGTATAGACGGCTTGAAATACGTATACTTTTCGCGGGACATGTAGTGGGGGTCAGAGGTCAGTGTTTGTTGTTTTAATTACCATTCACTAATTATAACACATTAAATGTGTTTTATTGCAAGAACAACTCTTAATAAGTATAAGGAACACCCTCAAACGTGAGATTTCGTGAAATCTGAAGGCAACGTGTTCCTTTAAGTTCCTGTGCCAGTACTAGAATATAGGTTCGATTCCTGGCCGTGACGGGTTTTGGCACATGTGCCATTGAGCAAGGCACGTACTCAACCACACTTGCTCCCATTCCTGTAATTGGCGGTACCTCCGCTGTTGGATGTGGTATAATAAATAAAAACCAGAATTTGGTTCCGAAAAGTCACGTGACCTTGAATTTTTCAAAAGTGCTAAAAAACGGCCAAATTTGACGGCGTCTTTTCAGGATATATCTAATTTACTCTCGAAGGCGCTTCAGAATAATGTATGGGTATATTTCGAGCCCAAAATAGCCCAACAAAGCCGGTGTGTTCCTTTAAGCACTTCGCCCTGAACCACGCCCTGTGCACGAAGTTGTTTTGGTGCGAAGTGGCATTTGGGCGAGGTAGTGTTTGGACGAAGTGGTTTTGGGGCGAAGTGGTTTTGGGGCGAAATGGCCTTTGGGTGAAGTGCTTCAGGGCGAAGTGGTGAAGTGCTTCAGGGCGAAGTGGTTCAGGGCGAAGTGGTCCAGGGCGAAATGAATTTACGTATCGCGAGACGAAACATAATTGTTTTGTTCATATCTCAAAGACTATATAGCACTTCAGACAAAACCATTTCAGGGGAAGTCTTCTACCGTCATTGTGTTTATATTGTGTATGTTATTTGTAAATCTGTGAACATTTCTGATTCCTCGAGATACCAATCATGTAATGTACCTTTGATTAATAGACACGGCAAATTAAAGGTTTGACGTTTAAAGCGGACCATAGTGGCACTACTAGCACAGTGTTTGTGGATCACTAACTCGTACCTCTTCTATAATTGGTGCAGGGCAGTTGCGCATATTATTCGGAGTGACCACCTTGGTATCTCTTGAGCAAACTGCGCTGTCTCGCACTCCGCAGGTGTCATTGCACCACCAACAACCAAGTTCTGAACTGGCTGTTTCTGACGATAAGCAGCGACTACAATCCAGGCCAATTAGCTCACATTTGTACAGTGTAACTGCATAATTTTGAAGAAGCAAAAATAGCACCGAAATCTTTTTATTGATATTTGATAAATGAATGCAAAATTACTTGCATACGTGTGTGTACATGTGTGGGTGTACTTGAGAGTGTAGTACACTATACGAACCTGCACACAATAGACGGACGCATAAACCAGGTAGCACCCTAACTGTGTGGACTTGAACAGGTCCTTAGACGAGTTGTCTTAGCATTTTAAAAAGGATAAGGGGAGGGGGAGGGGGGTTTTAAAAAAAGGTATAACGTGTGTAACGATGCCCTTAAACGATTTGTAAAGTTAGGGCGAAATCCTGCGTTTTGTTTTTGAGTTATAAACAAAATTATCGGCCAACTTTTCTACAGTGCACGAGTACAAAGCGAGGTTAGCATAGTGTGTGTTGAATAAACAACATCATTATATTATAACTCTTAGCGTGCTCGAGTCCCGCAGAGTTTTTAGCGTGTCCTCAGGAAACGCACTAAGTGTATAGTGCATACTGCGTCGTGGACAACTTCAATTTACAATGACTACTATGTTGAAATGTCTATTGCACTTATTTGTTTGGATAGTAATAATACATTTGATATTTAACAACCCTTTAGAAGCACCTGTATGTCCAAGATTGGGCTCATTATTGCCAAAAAGATCCAAAATTTTGTATGCTCCTCAAACAAAATCCCTTAAAACATCTTTGGCTATACCTGTAAAAGAAACTTGTTCACCCCATTCCTGAAACTAAACGTACATCGACTGTTTGGTAAAAGTTTATTTGTTTTTATTTAACTTTTAAATTTGGCAAAATAACCTCTGACCTGTAAATCCATGTCTATCATCTAGAAGATGAACGTTGTCGTCCAGGTCTGTCCACAACAACTCCAAGCGTACATTCAACGTCTGCTCATTGGCAGTGTATGTATACTGAAAGACGTACATGTAAATGAAAATGTTATCATGTTCATGGCGGAGTTCTGGCAAAACACAAGGATTATGGCGTAAATCTTCAAACATTCTTCAATTTCACAGACGTAAATGCTTGTATGGAAATGGGAAGCAATAATAAATTGATTTAATGTTTTTTGATCAGGCGAATTGAAAATAGGATTATACAAACACATGTTGTGAAGATTTCCTATCATTACTAGGTGTGATAATATCTCGGTTGGGGTGGGGTGGGGGGGATGGGGGGGGGGGGGGGGGGGGGGGTGGGGGGGGGGAGATGGGGGGGGGGGGGTGGGGGGGGGGGGGGTGGGGGGGGGGGGGGTGGGGGGGGGGGGGGCGATGGGGGTGGGGGATGGGGGGGGGGGGATATATAAGCGCTCCCCCCGGTCAACCCCGAAAGGCCAGCATGACGAGGGACGACCACGCCGTGAGGAGAATAATATATGTTTTGTCTCTTCGAACAAGATACGGCCAGCACTTCTTGCAAAAAGGTACGGACGTATAAGTCGGTGTCTCCTCAAAGTGCAAACTCGCGGAAAAAAAAACCGTCTCACACCCATTGTGAAAATCGAGCGCCTGGCCTTTGTCAGTAAAAAACGTGAATTGGACAACTGGACAGTGGTCGTATTTTTGAACAAATCTACCATCTAGACATTTGGTGAACTTAATCTTTTTTTAGCAATCTTTTGTTTGAAGTATTCTCCTTGGCACAATTTGAGCTACAGGAACTTTCACGAGTATGTAAGTTTTGTATACCCATTCTCGTGGGCTTTCAAATGGAAATAATATTTACAGCGTGGTGGTCAATTAAAACGTGACTACAAGAAGCCAATGTAAGGATGATACAATTATATTTGACGATGATGCAATCACTTTATTCAAATTTGTGGCTACGACTTTAAATTAAAACAATCTTACTGTTGCCACGTTACAGATTAGCACTGATCCAAGGCGAGATGCAAATGTAGTTTGTCTTGATCCTTCTATGTCGAGACTGCAAAGGTACTCTGTAATCTGCGGAGATAACGAAAACATATAATTGCGCTCGCTGTAATTATCGGTTTTGTTTAATTAAAATACATTTTCAAAAAGTACTCTTACCAAGGCAGCATCAGGAAGGTTGGAGGAATTCACATTTATTGCTCTGTTGACACCATTTGAAACCAGAACTGCAACACTCTGAGACAAAAGCTGAGGGCAGGAATCTGGACTTTGCATTGCAGATAGTGTACTCTGAAGGGAAAACAATTTCGTTTTAAGTGTTTTTATAGAGGATTATGGAGCATGCACCTAAAGCTGCAGTCAATCGAGTATTTATGTACGTTTCGCTCTCACAAAAAATACGACAAAGAATCAATACTGCATTGTATAAAGTGAAGGCACCACTTTTTACGTGACTCTTACTCTGATCATAAAATGCAATCGACACAGAGACTTTTGTGAGTATCACAATTCCATGCACGTTGATAAAGATAGCAATGTAGGAGTTTCTTAATCATTCTGCGATTTATGTCAAAAACCTTTAAAAACCTTATTTCAACTCTAGCCAGATTGGATTAAACCTACGTTTTGTCCAGTTACAATTATCTCATATTGTCTCGTGCAGGCAGAGCTTTCATGTGTGCATCTATCTTCAAAGACGCACCAGTCACAAGCCCAGGCACTCGATGTACAGGAGACACAACTGCAGGAATCAAACATGAAAAAGGTGCAGTACATAACAAAATAATGAGGTAACTGGGCTTTCAAACCATCAACTTATTTAACATACAGCTGATAATAATTATATCAGATTTTATAAATTGCTTTGTCTCCATAGTGGACCAGAACAAGTGGAAGTACGTATACGACCGTGCGTCAAATCCCGAATCTAAGGACACATTCCTTTTTAACAGAATTAGTGCATACACAATGTGAATTTGGGTGTTTCAAAATAACCTCAAAATGTCTGTAAACCAGAATTTTCAAGTGACTTAAAACAGCAATATTTATACAGGTTTTAAAACCAGTGTACATCATACCTTTTAAGAAGTGCATTACAATGTTATAAAATACTTTTCAGCAGGGCCATTAATTGTTTCAGTTCATACATGTCAAAGTGACAAATAAACAAAATTAGTGTTACACAAGCGACATTCTTCGGTTCAAATGAAAAGCCTTACGCAGGGTGCACATATGCACATGTTTATACATGTATTTCCAAAACGACATTTCCAGAATAAAATGTATGGGTGCACATCTGCTTGGTAATGCTCTACACACAAGACATTCTATTTTGAAACACCCCAAATAATAATTGTACGTTTTGTTCTGTTTTGTGAGGAAACAAAAGCACGTGACTGACATCGTCACAAAATGTACAGTTCCTATACTTGGTGGATGCATTTGGGAAGGAATGGATTGGTGTTTAATCCGGGTTTATAATTTAGATGGATAAAATAAGAATTAATTGGTGTTGATGAATTCATGCCATAATGAAAGACAGTTTCTCTTTTCCCTAAAACTTTAACAAACAAATTCTGAATTTAAAAATTACCTTTGGTGTACACTACAATCGTAAAAGACTAACTCTGTCTCCACAATGTTAACTCCCGTTTCTGTAGATTCAATAGCCAGCAGCAAAATCACATGGTCTTCTGCAGAGGACAATGAATTAAAAAAGTGCAGTTAATATGCATGTAGTTTATTGTATTGATTTCGCACGGCAGGCTCAGTTAATCTGCGATCATGGTTGATGACTAAAGGTGTGAAATGTCGTTTGATAACCCGTTTTTACCGAATGAACAAATGTTTTATCTAATAAAAATAATGTGGACACCTACATGTACAATGTGCGACATCGCAAATATTTGCAAAGATATTTGTGCAAACATGTGCGACATAACAAATTTGCAAACTGAAACCCATGACCTGCAGAATTAAGCAAGGTCTTTAGCCCCATACATTAGACCACTTGGCATGGTCCCAGAACATGGAATAGTCCATTACAAAAGTCCAGTTCTCGCAAGTTTGTCTTACGCATTCATCACTGTCATCGGCAATCGAGATTCTCATATGGTTTTCGTACCGTATTATTTCCAGGTCTAAATAGTTACTGAAATCCCTATGGAACTTTGTTTGTGGATTCCTGATTAAGGGCATAACAGTAAGAAGAATGTTGATAAACTAGCCTGTATAAATATCAGCTACATGTACATTGATGCACCAATGCTTCAGAAAACCTTCAAAATCCATGCATGGGTTAATTTTTCTTTAATTTAATGGTTAAAAGAATGTGTGCACACATGTTCTTAAAAACCATTTTACAGTTGTTAATTTCTTACACAAAGTATATCTTGGACATAAATAAACTCATGTCGTGTCTGTTACCGTTGCTATCAACACTTTGAGTAAGGTTTTTCTAGTGAACTCATCAAGTAAAAAATCGGATCATTGTAGATGATATAATAGACCTTTTTAGTTTGTTTCGTGCCTAGCCCCACCTTCACTCCGTAGTATATTGGGTATCCCATTTGCCGAAGGTGTCACACAATGAAGAGTATTCCCTGATTTGAAAGCTACGTTGCTGAATTCATCTCCAATGTGACAAATGTATTGTTGGCCATTTGACAAGTCTGGTAACCGCTGAACATGTAAACGTATCTGTAAGATAAATGAAAAATAAAATGAAGATATGGTTTTTATAATGAATGTCATTTATGTCGCTATACCACCTATGCAGCACGATTTCTGACAAAGGATTTTTCTCGAATGCCTCCATAATATACTTCAACACTCTCTTTTTGTTAACCACTCTCTTTTTGGTACCATCCCCTCAAACCTAAAAGGATTTCCACTAAAGTTCCCTTGATGTTTGAGACTTAACCTGGGACAGTGGAGAAGGAGAAGGTCCCATCTGCCATATGTCGCACATCCAATGTGCCAAAACATTTCTGCTAAAAGACAGCTAAAAATATTTCTTTAAAAACTCTTAAAGATATCACAAAAAGAGCAAATAGTTGTGGTGACAAAGATATGTGTAGCTTTATAATTTAATAACCCACCTGTCGATTTACAAAAGTGAATGGCAGGCTCCCCTTGGGATCTACTCTGCTAATGTTAATGCACTGAGCATCATCGTAGGCAAGCCATCGTATCGATCTATTCGCCATTGGACAAGCATCATACCTTGTGCACCTGAAGCGGAAAATTAACTTTAATTTATTAGGATCCTGCAAATCTTCATTATTTCCAATATTGTTGGGAAAGATAGAGAAGCAGTTGTATACGTTCACCTCCATAACGCGTGTTTGTGAACTGGTCTGGCAAAATGAGTCAGAGATCCTACAGTTTGGGCCTGATAAGCTGCTGTGGATCGAGGTCAGTTAAAATGCGAAAATACATTGGTCATTCTGGTCATTTTAAATTGTATTTTCGCAGTTTATTGGTCTGATTCTACCACTGACTTATAGTTATGGTCGCAAAATAGTCGGCTCAGAGTGAGACTGTGCGATATCCAACTCATTTCTTCCGGTGATGTCAGCTTAATTTGTCAACAATCATAAAGTGGACGTATCCCTCCTAGTCCCTGAAGGCGCTTTTACAAAACTAATCTACATGAAATACACCGACGTGAGATGTGTATTCGTGACATACTTCTTCTCCAAAGTACACCATCCACAGTACGGGTCTCCATCCATTCCTGCCTCAGTCCCAATGCATGAAACGCATGTCGTGTACTGGCTGCAGTTTTCAACACGCATCTTTATCAACTGGAACGAAAACAACAAGCGATATCAAAGAATCTCAGTATTGTTGTGTGTGTCACATTTAAACCCTGGTCATAAGGCAACATTGTTCAAAAGGCTCGTGTAGGCCTATACACGAGCCTTACTTCCGCGAGCCTGAACTACTGTGATCGTAATTGGAAAGCGTTATTATATGACAGTTCAATCATCCCCGAACATTGGATGATCGGGGGGGGGAGGGGGGGGAGGGGGGAGGGAGGGGGAGGGGAGGGGGGAGGGGGGAGGGGAGGGGGGAGGGGGGAGGGGGGGGGGAGGGGGGAGGGGGTGAGTGACTACAGGGGCTATAGCGCCCGCCCCCGAAAAAAGGGCGGGGACCGGGGGTTATTGGGGGAAGGAAAACGGTACTACCCTTCCCAAAGTCTATAGTTCAGGTAACTTGAACTCTAAATATTACGTTATTTACATTGGGACGGGAGATTTGAAAAATCTTGTTTGACTCTCAGCTCCACCACCGCCCCTACCAGACCCCCCCCCCCCCCCCCCTTTGAAAACTCGCCTTTTGTTTGGTGAGTACAAATATTTCTCCTGATGATTTATTGATCCTGGTATCTGCCCTCACTGAGTTGCCGTCCAGATAGACCTGCTCATACAATCGAGCTGTAGAACCACTCTCAAGATGTAACTATTGAGAATTAAGACAAAGCAAAAACGCAATTGGGACAGATACATTTAAATCTAGACTAAAAGCGAAAACATACCAACGTTACTAACATCAACATTTCCAACTTAGCGCGTCTCCCAATTTTGTTTGTTGGAGATTTTTAGTGCATTGAACCGATGTAACAATAACCTGACTATGATAATCATGTCACCTCGAGAATGATTTTAATTGCAATAGCCATCAATGACCAATGCAAAAGCCAGCGACAACGAAGAAATCCCCTTTTCTTTGCGAATGTATGGTTTAGGATCCTTTGGGTGCATTACACAACACGCTTGCAGTCAGCACCGATCAGCCCTTGAAATATGGGTGCTCCTTTTCATTTTCACTGATTTAAAACTTAAAACTAACTGGTGCATCACGAGTAGAAAGAGTTGTAGGATTGGCGGATAAGTTACCTTTAATAGTTTCCCTCTAGTTGTTCCAATGAATGATATGGTGTGACCGCGTTCAGTGCTGGTAATGATGGAGGATCCGATATTGATTGGGAGCCGTACTACTGGTGACTGTACAACCGGTTGGATCCCACTGGCGTATTTATAAAAACCATTAGTATCACACAGATACTGCTCAATGTTTGTAGTGATCTAGAAACACAGTGTATGTAACTAAGTATGTTAAAAGAAAGGCTTCAGGAAATTATAGTGGGTATAAAAGAAGATTCAGAATTGAAAATTTAATATTTCGTTTGCTCCCTCACACGTGAGCGACATGAGTTGCATGTGCGTGGATTTTTTTTAAATTAATTAAAATAATTAAAATGTTCATAATACCAGAAAAGTGGTAATTATAAGGGCAGCTAGACCAAAAGAATTTCAATTAAGACGCAGTATACCAATGTCACAACCTGTAACTGCGGTCACCTTTTCTGCACATCGGCCAATAGCCGGGGCGCTTCCAATTCAATGAAAGAACTCCGTGTTTTGTGTTGCCGCTATACGCTATTATATTTTGTCGTCACTTTCAACAACTTGCGCAAATAAATACTGCATAATGACAATGCTGGTGTAGCTATAAACTGCGTGTTAGGAACTGGGCCAAAAATTTAAATAAAAGTTAAAATATAACGCCAATATTGACGAAAACGTTGGAAACTCGATTTACGAGCAGAACTACCTTTTTGACGATTTTGCGTACGACAAAGTTAACAAATATTAAATTGTATTTTGGCATCTGATTCTTGCGCATATTTTAGGGCAGACAACAGACACAAGCCATTACAGCTTTAAAATATTTGCAGCTTTGTAAGATTGGAAACGGAGGGAGTAAGGGGCACTTGGCATATCGATTTAGAAGCTTAATTGAGGGTGATTGAGGGCGCCCTTCATGAGAGTGTGACGCACCGTAAAACTGCTCCCCCAAATTTTTCTTATTTTGTGTGTAAATACCGTCATCCCGCCAGCTTTAACCTCCGATTATTTCACCTATTCATTTCCTGTAATGGCTGACAATCCACCGACAAAAAAATCTGCAAATACTCGAAGTAGAAGTTCCAAAAAAGATCACGTAAATCCGGCTACAGAAGGGTCCGATGCACAGAGCCCAAAACAAGATGGCGACGGCAGTAAGCCTGAGTGTACGTACGTGTACGTGCGGCACCGATCTGACTACCGTAAACGACAAGTTGGACAAGATCTTGGCTGCTATCAACAACGTGGAATCCAGGTTAACTGTCCTTGAGCAGCAATCGACAACCAATACATCCGACATTGCAGATATAAAAAGGTCAGTGACTTTTGCCCAAAATGAACACGACAAAGCCATCAAGCAAGTCACAAAAAAAACCCAGTACAACCTTGACATACTGCGGTCCCTGGAGGATAAGATCAATGACCTACAAAACCGTAGTCGACGCAATAACATTGTAATCCAAGGAATTCCTGAGGGTTCAGAGTCCGGCCAATCATGTGAAGATTTCGTCCAGAAATTCGTCTCTGAACACACGAAGCTGGAAGGTGCTGAAGACATCGACATCGAGCGGGCACATCGCACTGGTCAGGTCACACAGGACACAGACACTCGTCGTCGTCCACGGCCAATACACTGTCGACTCCTTCGCCACTACGACCGCCAATGTATTCTTAAGAACTCTGCTAAGCTCTTGAAGAATAACCCCTACAAGAATTATAAAGTTGTTATCAGCGATGACGTCACACCTAAAGTTAGAGCACAGAGGAAAGAGCTGCGGGAATCACATCTACGGCGGATACAGAGGGATGAACGGACCGAGTTCGCGTACATACCGTGGTCTGTGCCAGCACTGATCCGGTACAAGCTCCGTGATGGTCCGTTCCGGTCATATCGACTAGGGGGAGAAGCATGATTAATTGTTTAAGGGCAAATTGTCACGCTGCTCTCTTTTAATAATTAAGGTGTATTATACTATTCTTGTGTAATGTGTTTGTTTATATGTGTGTATGAAATAGAGTCAAGGCAAGGCACCATACTAATTATCCACCTATGTGTTCAGAATATCAAGATTTACCTTACAAATTGGTACCCTAAGGAAATGATTTTTCAAGTGTGTATGTGTAAATCATAATGAATCATGTCACTACACAACCAAATGTTGATCCGGACATAAATTGTGCTAGACCTACCACCTCTTGTGAATATTATGACCAGAACAGTTTCCAGGAAGAGTTTACAGGTGACATAAACATTAAAATTTTACATATAAATGCCCGTAGTTTGCAGAAAAACATTTCTTCAATCACATCTAATATTGGCAATTTAAATGATTTTTCAATTATTGGTATTTCAGAAACTTGGCTTAAAGACATAACCGATCCCCTGGTTCAAATCCCAAATTATACACTTGAAGGTTCATGCAGACAGAACAGAAGAGGTGGTGGTGTAGCGATGTACATCAAGCATGGTTATAATTACTTCATACGTCATGACTTGTGTCGAAATAATAATGATATCGAATCATTTTTCATTGAAATTACTAATGTTGGTCAAACTGGTGTTATTATGGGGGTCATTTATAAACCACCCTCTACCCCTACAAATGATTTTATTGACCATTTCAATGACATTTTAGCTAGTACCACTGTAACGAATAAAAAGTGCTATGTCATGGGTGACTTTAACTTAGATTTGTTATCGGATGATAGTTCTGTCAATGATTTTGTTAATACTCTCTCATCCCATTCATTTTACCCTACTATCACCAAACCCACAAGAATCACGCTAAATAGTGCAACTTTAATTGACAACATTTTTACCAATGTCTTTCGTGACCATGCAGCAGGTCTTCTTATGACCGACATAAGTGACCACTTACCAGTTTTTGTAGTTACTAACTGGCAGGAGGGAAGATGTTCCTTTGATCACAAGTGTAAATCTAGAGATTTTTGTGAAAATAACATATGCCAGTTTATTAATGATCTAAATCAAATTAACTGGAGTTTCTTAATAGACCAAGAGGATGTACATGGAATTGTTGATATATTTTTGGAACATGTGTATACACTTTATGAAAAAAATTTCCCGGTGAAGGAAACGTGTTGTCGGTATAATAAGTTAAAGTCACCTTGGCTAACGCATGGCATATATAAATCAATAAGAAGGAAAAATTACTTGTATAAAAAGTTTTTGAAGAATCCAATTACGCAAAATAAGTCAACTTATACTGTATACAAGAATAAATTAACCAAGGTAATAAACAACTCAAAGAAAGATTATTTCACTCGTAAATTTAATGAAGAGGCTTCTCACATTAAAAACACATGGAAACTTATTAATTCCTTACTTAATAAGAATTTCCGTTCACCAAACCCATCTTATTTTAATTACAATGGAACAAAGATTGAAAGTAATAAAGAAATTGCTAATGCTTTTAATGAATACTTTATTAACATTGGCTCAAAACTTGCTGATGACCTCCCATCATGCGACACAAGCTTTGACCAATTTGTACGCAATCATTGTTCAGACTCATTCTTTATGACTCCTGTAACTGAGGAAGAGGTCGTTGATATGCTTAATAAGATTCCCAGTGGCAAGGCGGCAGGTTATGATGGAATTAGTTCTTATATAGTTAAACAAGCAAAATATTCCCTCGCTCGACCATTATCTCAAATATTTAATAAGTCCTTGACAGCTGGAGTCTTTCCGAATGGTTTAAAAATAGGGAAAATCACACCAGTGTATAAAAGTGGCTGTAAGAATGATATTGGAAATTATAGGCCCATTACTGTACTATCTACATTTTCTAAGGTGTTTGAAAAAATAATATATAGTAGATTAATTACTTTTATTGACAAACATAAGATCCTAACAGATTCACAGTTTGGTTTCAGAAATAATCGGTCAACCGACCAAGCCACGTCATTTGTGACAAATAAATTATTGAATGCATTGGATAATAGGGACTTTACAATTGGTGTATTTCTCGATTTGTCAAAAGCATTTGATACTGTCAATCATGGTATTTTGATACGGAAATTAGAGCATTATGGAATTCGTGGCATTGCCTTAGATTTTTTTTAAAAGCTATTTATCTAGCAGACAACAATTTGTCACATATAACGCAGAAATTTCTGACTATCGTACTGTCTCGTGTGGGGTTCCACAAGGCTCTGTATTAGGCCCCTTGCTATTTTTGTTGTATATTAATGATATTTGTAACGTATCTAACATTATATCAATCTGTTTATTTGCAGATGATACAAGCTTATTGTATACACATAATAATATTGACATTGCAGTTCAAAATATTAATTATGAATTAACACGAATAGACTCCTGGCTCTTAGCGAACAAACTTTGTATTAATGTGCAAAAAACAAATTACATTATCTTCTCAATGAAACAAAGAAAATTTACACAATCTTTTCCAGTTATGTTTAACGGAGTTGAACTAAAGCGCGTCCAGAGTACTAAATTTTTGGGTATTATTATTGATGAACATTTATCTTGGAAAAAACACATCCAACAGGTATTAAGTAAAGTATCAAAAAATGTTGGTATCATGAATCGATTGAAGTTTTATCTACCAACTAGTGTACTATTATCATTGTATAATTCGCTGGTACTCCCTTATTTAAATTACTCCATTCTTACATGGGGTGGTTCAGCTTCCAGCTGTGATAAACTACTTAGGATTCAAAACAGAGCTGTTCGCATTATCTCTAAAGCAGGTTATAAAGATCATACAGCACAGATGTTTGCAAATTTAAAAATACTCAGATTTAGTGAATTATATGACTTTAACTTGGGGAAGTTTATGTACAATTATAAGAACAATAATTTACCCCCTTGTTTCAACCCTTGTTTTATTTTAGCATCCGAAGTACATGCCTACAATACTCGTGGAGCCTCTCGGGATAATCTTTACATACACTTTAGTAGGACTTCTTTACATAAAAATAGCCTTGTACAGCGTGGTGTTCTATATTGGAATAATCTTACCCAGGCCTTAAAATCAGCCCCTTCTTCCAGAAATTTTGCTAAAAATCTTAAAAGGGAACTTCTACATACTTATGCATAATGTCAATTAATGTAGAATATTCTTACATTGGTGATGGTGCTATGCCTTGACATCCGTTCATGAGGTCTGTTTTTGTCTTGTTATTCATATTTGTCTGTTCCAGGTCAGGGCACAAAAGCTAACGCTTCACCCAGTACCTAATGTTGTATTCTTTATAATGTACTCGTCATTGATATTAAGATGTTTTCTACAGTTTATTGTAGTAAATTATCTTTGTATTGTGTGAATTCAACATTGAAATAAATGAATTGAATTGAATTGAATGCCTACCGGGATACCATGGCACACTGATGAATATCGTAGAAGGTCCGCCTGATAAGCTGTTCCTTCCGATATACATCCTCTCACAGCAGCTTCAAATGCATCTTCCATGTCACTCATTCTGTAAACACACACTGCAGAGTCCTCATCTGGTATGCCGAGGGAATTCCCTCGAGTTCCTACACTTCTTGCAAACACAGCGTACAACATTTGATCAGCAGCACCCAAGCTCGTTGATGCAGCAAGATCTGAACCTGCTGGTCCAACATGAACAGCCTGAATCAACCTGTATCCTTGACACTCGATCAAAATCTCTGTGTAGGAGTCAAGGTCGTCACTGGTGTGACAGACTCGAGTTAGTTTAGACAGGTACGGAACTGTTGGATATGATCTTGCACTTTGACCGTGTATGGATACAAAATGTGTAAAGCCCTTCCAAACAAATACACTGATGTAAGTTATTGGTATTGCTTCGTATGAGGAAGAAATGCTATCACGAGCAAACAAGAACACCTGTCCCGTGTCTATGGACCTCCTGCTAACGAGTGGGACGTTGTAATATCGATTGTGCTGAATGCTGGATGCTGCAACATACAGTCTTTGCCCACCAGGTCCAGGTGCAACAACGCCAACAGTTGTACTTTCACCGGCTGACACAATTGCATTCCTTTCATCACCATCAGGCATCAAATCATCTTCTCCCCTGGAGTAACATTTTCCTCTATCCTCACTGCCGCATTTAATAACGCGGCCTCCTTCCAAAACCATAATCTTATTGTAGTTTTTGTAGCTTTCTTCATTTCTTCCTGTGCTCAGGTTGGCAACCTGTTTCAAATTGTCATTCAATCGATACAGAAAGTTCAGTGCACCGATGTACACATCCCCAGTTCCTGGATGTACAGCAAAGTGATCCAGTTGAGTGTCCACTGTGCGCGTTGAATTGACGGGGTTATCAAAGGATGCTATTTCATAGTTTATCTGTGTACAAACGACTGGTGTGAAGGATGCAAGAAGCAATAGAACACCGCCGTGCAAGAAATGAACGAATCTTGTGCTTGACTCCATGATGAATGTTTCTGTATCATCTTATGATGTAGACCAAACAAATTTTTAAGTCGTTGCAAGGCTTTTAGCAATGACCCAGTTCACCTGTTTTTCCATGCCTTTACATGATTTAGCAAACACATTGTGAGAGTTGAATGTGTACATTCAACTCTTACAATGTGTTTGGTAAATCATTTAAAGGCATGGAAAAACAGGTGAACTGTGAAATGTGCTTAGTATCGGCAGTTAACAACAGAGAGCATGCAAAGGTAATTTGGCGACTCATAGAGAGATTAAAAAAATTCCCTCAAACTGCTGTAAGACATGAACAAGATATGGTTCATATAATTAGCCTTTTAGAAGTATGGCGGAACAAAAGGAGAGGGCGCAATTTCATTTGGGTATGAATTTTTTTATCAATTGTATTTCTTTCCAAAAACTTGATTTACATGTTGTAATTATAATACATAGACAGAATTATAAATAAAATTAATAAGTGTAAAGTGAAAAACTGAGTTATTTTGCATTTTAGTCGATTTTATACCCACTGCAAAGTGCGCCCTCCTATTGTGTCCGCCATACTTCAAAACTTATATGAACATGTCAGTGTAACATCAATCTCATTCTATGGAAATCATAGATAACCTTTTTTTCGTCCAAGATCCACATGCCCCATGGAGACGAGCAAAGGTATTTAAATAGTCGCCATTTTTTGATATTTCACCGAACCAAAAGGATCCCTAGCCTGAGATCCCAGATCTCGGTCAAAAAATGCACGAAAACAACTCTGCGCAGATCTGGATTTGGATCCATCCGAAAGAAATCCACCCAAAGAGTTCATTTGGGTAAAGCTAGAAAGACGACCACTACGCTTATTACAAACTATGTCCTTATTTAGCAATTCGGAAATACGGGGAGATAATCTTAATTAGTTCAGATGCGAACTATAAAGAATCACTTTTGGTTTTTGATTCAACCAAAATTTTATCATCTTACATAAGAAAAATAAAAAGCAGAAACTAAATGTCATATTTATATCTTGTCTCGAAATATTGTAATTTCATTGGGCTAGAATTAACAGTCACAAGTTGGGTGCATAAAACAACTAAATGCTACTTACTTCCTAACGTATGAACATTGTTTGTTTCATATCGCCTGTCGTGGATGCAATTTACCTTTCCCTTTACACTTTTTTCTTGGTATATAGCCCTGTTGGTTTCATGCATTTCTTTCAAAGTGTGACCAGGTCAGTATTGTTTCACATGCTTGCCGCATTGTTTAAATATTTTCCCATCTGCAGGTTGGGAGTGCTACCTGTTTACAGTTGTTCCTTGTTATTTGTGTATTTTGTATAGAACAATTGTGATAAAGGTGGTGCCCCAGCTGCAGATGGTATTACTGGAATGTTTCGTGCTTTGGCAAGCTTATAATTCCTTGCCCTGGCAGTCTCCTCCCTATATAAGAGAGTGGTGGCCACCTTTGGTTAGGGGGCGGTCGGGTTGGCGTACGGGTTCTTTCCTCGCCTTTCACCTCTGGGGTCCCGGGTTCGAATCCGGGGCGTGTATGTGGATTGGGTTTGCAGTCCCTACTTGACCGCGTGGGTTTTCCCCTGGGGCATTTCTCTGGGGGTTTTCCTCCCACTTCTAAAACTGCAACTCCTTCTTCGTCATCTCAAGTTGATAATATAGTATAGTTAAAGCTAAAACCGTATAGTTGATGGCATAAAGGGCCTTAGTTGCCGAAGATGCCATAAAATATACAACAACAACTTTGGTTAGTTCTTCTGTTTTGACCACTGGTGGTGCACATAGCCTGCCGGTTGGCATGTGCATGAGCCGTAGTGCTGCCTTGAATCTTTCACGATGGCAACTGAATCTACCATGGGTTTGATTGACTGTTATTTT
Source organism: Henricia sp. BOLD:AAB3569 (assembly GCA_037783545.1). Classification (NCBI taxonomy): domain Eukaryota; kingdom Metazoa; phylum Echinodermata; class Asteroidea; order Spinulosida; family Echinasteridae; genus Henricia; species Henricia sp. BOLD:AAB3569. Next base: position 205,312 of record JBBELK010000861.1, on the reverse strand, counting down.
AGTCTTTTAATAAATTTTGAATGTATTTATATGAAAACCATGACATTTTAAAACACTGTCAGTACTGAAACTAATTTAAAAAAAATAAAGTTCCTTTTGTGAAAGTCGTGCCGAGTTAGTGTGCACTGTCTACTTCCTACATTGTATATTTATTAAATACCAACTCGGTTACAATAGTACATGTATTTACAAATTTCAAATTGGCAGTGGCAGCCTCGTCTTGGACGTTGAGCTATTGTATTACATACCACGGATCTTTTCATTATATATACATGTAGATAAACGTCACCGCGAGACCCACGTTTTCGTTTACAATTAAAAATTCCTCTGGCGCTGTGCTGGTACATTGTAAAACAAACTGATACCCTCGCTACTTTCGCAAAATTACAAGCGCGTGGGAGAGCAGCGAATAAGCAGACGGTTTTGTCCTTATTTTGTTCTGGGGTAGTCTGCCGGATTACAGCCCCACCAACCCAAGTGCTATTCCGGTAATTGATTCAGATATTAATGAAGGACAGCAAACACCTTGCCTACAATCAAGAAGATAACGCAAAGCAGACCAGATCAGGGTTTTGCGCCAAAACAAGAGCAGAGTCGCAATTTGAAAACCTTTCACCGATATACAGTATTCCAATAAAGGATACAACGAAACATGTTGACAGATGTGATGTAAGATATGAATTTTAACACTCGACGGAGCTATGAGCTTCTTCAAGTGCTGCGAGCTTCATTGGGCGTTAAAACACCGTATACCACGTCATACCAATACATTTATTTGTAAGTATTTAAGACTAGTTGGTCTTACCTGGACCTCGAATGACGCCTGTATAAAGTTTACTGTACCTAATTTGGTAATGCGACTGTGACTACTTGTACTAAAGCTCGACCTTGAGCAAAAAAGTCGACAATTCTTTACATTATGGTACAGGTCATTATGGTACAGGTCATTTGACTAAAGGCGGAAATGGCAGCATAAAATTATGCTTGTCTTAATACAAATTTTCCCCACAAAAGAGTGTAGCAATTCCCTTTTCCTCTACGTCAACTTCTTTCATACATGAATCAAACTCGGACAAAAAAAAAAAAAAACAAACAAATAACGACAACCGTTATACTGTAATATTTGCCGAAAAAAGTATAAAGTTTACTGTACCTAATTTGGTAATAGTGTTCCTTGGTTTTGAACGTACGTACGACGGTTGTCTACGTCGTAGCCAATAAAAAGCCTTGCTTGATAAGCTCCGCCCACAGTACTGACGAAAGACCAGCGTCCAAACCGATGTTATTTGTTATTCAAATTTTATATTGAAGAAGTGGGGCGGGATTCCAGTGACTGAGCTGGAAAGATTTATTAACATAACAAAGATTTGTTTAATCTCCGAGCTGATACATATGTAATGAAAGAAAAATCCATGCAAGCATGTACACTGTAAAAACACCCTGGTCATATTTGACTAGAAAACAGTCAACATATTGCACCCAGCTGACTCTAAAGACCTATAGTTACTGATAAATGACTATAAAAGTAGTTACTAACAATGAATCTGACTCTGCCTGGTAGGCCTAGTTGTTTTTAACCTGTTAATAACGCCGGGATTATTCCAAATGCCACTTTGTTATAAACCGTTTTGCCCATTTTCCTCGTAAATCACTGCGAGTGTATACACGTCAAAAGCAGTAACAAGTGAATTTCTCCTAAACGTGTTAACCAGTCCTGCCATACGAAAAAAAACACCTAAATTTCAGAATTCGCCACTTTCGACTTGGCCTCCTTCAACGTCAATACGTCGCTGGAGACGGTGGTGGAATGTGTGTGCTGAGCCAAAAGCATCTGAGGAAAGGGAGGATCACTCCAAATGTTATGCAAACCATCTCGATCATTTCGCGCAATTCATTAAGAGGTACAAAGGGACCTCAGACATAAACAATTTCCTTGGCAATGGCGGATGACAAGTCGAAAGTAACAAATTCTCAAATTTAGGGTTTTTTGTCGTATGGCGTTTAAATACCAACCTCTTGGACAAAACTGATGAAACTCACTGAAGGAAATTTGTCAGGCATTGTTTACATGATGTGGAATTTTAGTTTAAATCCATTAAAAAATTATAACGTTATTTATGCAAGACATGATTTTCTTTGGCACGTATAATGAGTGACCATGCATGTGAGAAACATGTTTGTTGTCATGCTCGCAGAAACGATTAATTATACCGGCAATAAGTCAACTCATGGTGAGGCATAGCCTTACCATGAAATAGATTAGACAGGCATGCTGTACGCTGCGCATTACAGATCAAACACGGAAAGTCGTACTTGGGTAAGTCTCGGTAAGGCGCAAAAAACGGCCGTTTAAAAGCAGCGTTTTTTCGTATGGCGTTTAAATCTCAACCTTTTGGACAAAACTGATGGGAGTCACTAAATAAAACTTGTCAGGCCTTGTTTACATGTGAAATGTTGGTTTAAATCAGTTGAAAAATTATGAAGTTATTTAAGATTAAAATTAGGACACGTATTAGAATTGACACCGTACATCGCGATAACGTAATATGTGTGTAATAGCCACAAGACTTTTTCCATACCTGAACTTGGCTTCTCACTGTACGATTTTTGCTACAACATTTTTTTTAGATTAAAGTCTTAGGTAATCTTACAAGCTGCCAACTTATAAAATACACGAAGAACCACTGAAGCTAATTGATTGGGAAACCATAAGACCCAACGTGTGAAAAATACTGCGACCGTATCTGGATGACGCCTAAGTTCAAGAAAGAACCACCCAAGTTGTTTTTTATTTGTATTGTAAAATATATTACTGACATCTATACAAAAATTAGTAAAACTAATTTTTATTAAAAAAATAAAAACAAACAAAAACAATGAGTATAGTACTCAGTACTGGGTATAGTACTCAGTACCATTACTTTAACAGCAGTGACATCAGAGACAGACACAACGAACAACTCCAGTGACGTATTCAATGGCATAAAAGAGTTCGACGTATGAAAAGGAAAGAACTGACTGAGAGTACGTTGCATCATTGTAATGACAATGGAGACTGACTTGATACCTAAGTCACAATTAAAGCGGAGGCCGGGCGGCGTGTGGGATTTATAGGCATCGGCCGGCGTGTAGAGGTACGGTCGGCGAAAGATCGCGCGATTGGGCGGTCACAGTCACAATTAAAAGTGGCCCGCACGCTGCCATGACGGAATGGGGTCGATTTCTTGGCCCGTTTATCGGCCAGTGTCCGGCAGGCACTCGTCCGATGTCCTGCCGATGTCCTGCCTATGTCACTGCGATACCCAAGCCGATATCTGGCCGATTTCCGGCCGGGCGCCGCCAAGTCGGCCGGACGCCGGGAAGGGCCCGGCCGGCGTCTGAGCGGCGTCTGGGCGCCGCCCAGGCGGCGCATGGCCGATTTATGGATTGTCTGGGTTGTCAACAATTTGGCCCGGAGCCCGCCCGATGTGTGCGATGCCCTGCCGGACATCGGCCAGGCATCGACCGATTTATTGGCGATCAGTTTGCGATGCGAAACGCCGCACCAGGTTTTAGGTCTGCGTTAAAAGTAACTCGATGCCCGCCCGATGCCCAAAAATGACCCGGCAACCGCAAGGAGTCCCGTGGGGCCCCGGCCGAAAATGCCTAGAAATCCGTCGCAAACTACTCGCAAAGCCATCGCAAGCTAATTGTGACTGGGGTATAAGAACGAAAGCGCGACGTATAAAAAGAAAAGAACCGACTGAGGGTACGTTGCATTGTAAAGACAATGGAGACTGACTGACTTAAAAACAAAAGCTTGAGTACCCTATTCAAAGAGTGCGACGTATGAAAAGAAAAAAATCGACATAGGGTACGTTGCCTCATTGTAATGACAATGGAGACTGACTTAAGAACGAAATCGCGACGTATGAAATAATAAAAATAGACTGAGGGTACGTTGCATTGTAATAACAATGGAGACTGACTGACTTAAGAACGAAAGCTTAACGTCTTCTGAGACACTCTGTTAACCTTCTGCCGAAGCAGTAGCAAACATCTCATGAGTATGGCGAATTAAGGTGTGCGCGTGAATGTTAACAACGAGGAAAGAAGACTAATCTTTGATGGATTCCGCATTCACGGAAGAAATTGGAATCTCGTGGTGAACCACATTATTCGAAATTCGGACCCGCAAGGTCCTACTTCACGGTTCTGAAGCTGTTGTTAGTTTGCAACACGTATACACTATAGTGCGGAGATCGTGAACTCCAACCATCAATATATATACACTGGATGAAGCAACGACGTCTAAAATGAAAGCCATCGTCCGCATTTGTACCCAACGAAATACAATGCATTGCCTAGACTGGTCATACTGTCTTCACTAGTCTACATCATGGTCTATATACATGTGTTATAAAGCCATGTGTCGTAGCCTATAAAAAGGCAGCTGCTCGACGATTCAAATCAAAACCGCACTAGACCATGGAGTCTTGAGGAGTACTGACGTGTTTCTCCTGTGAACCCCATTTTTATATACGAATTCCCCTAAACGCTGCCAATACGCCATTATACGGTAGCTGTAAGTTAGAAACACGTTCAGTAAGTTCTGTGGTCGTCCGGAACACGTCAAATACGTCTACATACGTCAATATGCGTTGGAGATAAGTTCGACATAGGTTCAAAGCACGTTACTCGATAGGTTAGAAATAAGTTTTGGGTACGTTAGACATTATCTCGGCGTATGTCGACTTTAATATGATTAACTTACAAGTAACGTGTGTGAACGTGTGTCAACGATCGTATTACTTACCTACAACTTATGCGGGACTTATGAGCCACACGCTGGCATACGCCGAAAATGTTTGTGCATGCACAACATTTTTCGACTACCTCGCCTTACTACGACGTATACCAGCGTGTTTCAGCGTGCTCTTAACTTATACAAAACTTACCCATAACTTATTCGACGTACGCCAGCGTATTCGCGAATTTTTTCATACGTCAGCATACGCTGGCTAAAACGTCAAGGTGTGACAGGGCCTTAAGCAAGGACAAGGTCATCTGAATAAGAAAACTTCATCGATGAGGTAGGTATAGTCATGCCACGATCGCGGCCGTGCTCTTGGCATGCTGGAAGCGGGCATACGATCCAGTGATGTTACCCGTGCTTTAAATGTGCACCGTTCCACTATATTGGTCGTCTCAGGGACAGACTCCAGACTACTGGGAATGTATCGGACCGCAGAAGGAGTGGCCTACCTAGGGTGACAATGCCTCCCAATGATTACCATATGGTGCTCCTCCACCTGCGCGAATGCCACCGTGATTCCTACAGACTGCTCGGGAGACACCAGGCAGAAACAACAACAGAATAACCAAACAGTCCGCAACATAAATTTTTAGGTCGTCGTATAGTCGGCGTCTCTATAAGGGACCACAACTGACCCAAGAGCGAAGGCAGCGTCGCTACCAGTGGTGTACAAATTTGTGTACAAATTGGAGAATACGGTGTGTACATAGTGTTCGTAGGACATTATTTTCCAACAAGAAAAGAAACCAACCGCGAAGACAAAATACGGCTGGAAATAAAACTAACTCCAAGACCACGTGATTGATCCGAACCAGAATCTGGTTCCGATAAATCACGTGACCTTTTTTTGAAAAATGCTAAAAAACGGCCAAATTTTGTGGTTTCTTTTTTAGATTCTCTTCAGTCTATTTCCGAAAGACTTTCAGAATGATGTTTGGGTCTATTTCGAGCCCAAAATAGCCCAACAAAACCGGTATGTCCCTTTAAGCATGCGCGTGCTTGGAAACGGGCATTGTTGCGTCACTAGTGTTCAGCAAATTTGCCTCTAAAGCTAGCAAACGTTTGCCAGTGCTTAAAGGCAGTATACATCATTGGTAAACTCGAAAATCAAAAATGCTCACAGATTTACGCCTAACTTACACAATATAAACATGATGACCGTAGAAAACTTCCCCTGAATTGGTTTTGTCTGAAGTGCAATAGTCTTTGACGAAAATTCAATTCGCCCAAGACCATCTCGCCCAAATGCCACTTCGCCCCAAAACCACTTCGTGCACAGGCCGTGGTTCAGGGCGAAATGGTTCAGGGCGAAGTGGTTTTGGGGCGAAATGACTGCAAACCATTTTTGACTGTTTTCTCAAAAGTTAGAAGTATCTTCAATCACACAGGGGGATAAAACTATTTGTAACAGTTTACCAATCATGTATACTATCTTTAAGGTTACGGTCTCCATGAAATAGCCGGGGCCTCTGTTAGCACAAAATCGGCTGCTAAGCAGCTCCATAAATTGGCCCCTGATGACGTAATCGTGACGTCATTAGTACTGTGCACTAGACCACATAGTCAATGTGCAAATGCCTGAAAAAGTGTCGGGGAAAAAATGGGAAGAATTACAAATTAAATTGTAACGAAAACAAAGGCTGTTCCTGATAGTGTTGCATGTCGGAATAGCTGAAGATCAGAACGAAAACAAAGGCTTTTCCGACCGTGTCGGAACAGTTAAAAAGCGAATACTCTTCGTATCTTACTGTTCGCCCAAAAGCGGCTTAATTATTCCTTTAATGCAATGTACGTTTTATATATTGTTATAACTAAATTTTTACTACCAAGCAATACACAATCAAAATGGTGTAGTAGTAAAATGTGCATGCTTTACCCCATCAATATGTAAAATTTAACACACTATTTACCTAACGCTTATTGAGCTGTAACCGAGGGATAAAATACGTGAGCATTTTAAATAATCAGCAAAAGATCATTGCAAACACGATTGGCAAATGCACACAAAAAGGCGCACGCTACTGAAAATGTATGAAGACAAAGTACCTGATTCTACAATAGACTGCCGAAGTGAATACGTCATCTTTTGTTGGTTGCCTAGGCAATTGGCTCTAAACTACAAATCACTGAATCGTGTCCCTGTGCTTTGCAATGGCACTTTTTCCAACGGCCATGATAGTTTAGAGCCAATTGCCATGGCAACCCACGTCACACTTCGGCTGTCTATACGAAGTTTATTCTCAGACTAATGATAATTGTAAGAAAGTTAGTAAACAAAAAGTGCTAGCTACTGAAAATATATGAAGTTACAGAGGTTATAAAGTGTGTTGTACAATACAAAGTATATTTTGTATAATACACAGATACATTTAATTTTTTATTATTAAAAATGATCACATAATTTGGCTAAAACATCGAAAATCACCGATACCATGCTTATTTTAATTGAGGACTGCTATTCTTGTTCATTCTTGCTGAAACACCACCCAAACATGTTTTCCTATAGATATAGGGCTTTTTGAGTCGGGATTTGCATATGGTTGCTGAGGACTTTATGCCTTAACAGAAGTACAATATTCTACGCCGTTTTTCTCTAAAGCGCTTCTTAACAAAATGTGCTTTTGGTCATCACGGAAATGGTCATAACTTGGTCAATTTTTGACGGATTGACACAATGTTTGTAGTTATGTGAAGCTTTGTGAAGCTTTGTGAAGCTTATAATATACTCTATCATTAGCTCCATCTTCATTGTTTTTATGCAAGAGCCTACTTTTAGTGGAGTGGCTCACAATTAAGGAAGTAGGTCTTTTTTCTTATTGTTCACTATACACGAACATATGTATACATGAGTGAACATGTTTCAGTCACCCGAGGGCCGAGGTTATCTACAAAAACAGCAATCACATTAAACCTTATAATAAAAATGAATTCCTTTCAACAAGAAAATTGCTTTAAAGGAAGAGAAACACTTGCAAATGTGTTTTACATTTCTCCAAAATATTGCCAGCGTAGCAAAGTTTGTTATAAAAGTATAGCACATAGAGGTTGATATGTTTAAATAATTGTTTTTCTTCTGATTATTTGAGAAATCACATTTAACTTGCGTCGAAATACGTTTCATGTTATTCGCTATGTTTTGCATGTTCGCTCTGACTCGAGATGGTGTGAGTCAGGTCTCAGCAAAATTGTCATTCTTCACGGCGTGTTGGAGTCGGGAAACAAGCGTTCAATCCTGATGTCATCTAAGCTTTACTGTTGCACGGTTGACATTATTTTCCCTTTCAAAATGTTAAATATGGCGTAGAACATAGCCGCATTAGCTTATCATCAAAATGAATTATGTTGCGGAAGTTGAAAACACGTTTTATTAGGGTTTATGTAGCATTTGTTTTAAATATGACTATTATTCCATACAAATGTTTCTCTCCCTTTAAACGAAGAACAGAAAATTGCTTTAACTTGAAATTAAGGTCACATATAGATTCACAATTTCTGACCACTAACAAAACTAAAGAGGCGATGCCGACTGGGTACAATAGAATTAATGTAAAAAAGTTAATTGATTTAAAATATGAAAAACTACACTGGGTACTATACAGATGTGATTTACTCTTCTGAATAATAAGAGTTTATATACGATAGTTGTGTTACGAGTGCTTATTCTCCATAAAGCTTCTGTCTTTGAAACGCCTCTAATGCTGTAATAATTAAATGACTATAATTTGGCGATTTCTGTTAGAATAAAATATGTTTTCTACCAAATAGGCCTACAGTGAAACTTGTCTGTAGTGGCCACCCTTGGGACCGTGATAAAAACTGGCCACTATAAACAGTTGGCCACGTTATAAAGATTACATTTAGCATCATACACATGGCATTTGGGACCAAAGATGGGTGGCCACTATAAGCAGGTGATATCTTTATCAAGGTGGCCTTAACAGCAGGTTTGAATGTATATTCCTGAGTTGCAGATCCGTTTTAAAATCGTAAATGAAGTGAATAAAACATTATGTAATAGTGGCATACTCATTAAAAAACACCACTAAAGTTTGATCAGTCATTCTTTTCTTGGAAGATATACATAACTGATACAATGTGTTCTCAATCGCACAGCTCTAAAAGACTGCTTCAAGTGTGTCAGGATCGTCAGAAAGAATGTTGTCCACCTCCTCCAGCAATCCATCCAGATTTTCTTCTTTGCATCGTTCGTTTTCTTCGATTGCATCCAAGAGCTTTATACAAAACAAATATATTATAAATCAATGAATTTTTTTTAGCTGTCTGAAAAATCCTTGGTAATTTCTCGCCCTTTAGCCGCAAAGTATATACCATTTTGTAAACATCCAATGAGCCCTCTAATAATGAAGCTATATTGTCAAAGGTCACACAATTCAAAGCCAAACTAACTGTCGACCTCATTCCTATAATCCAAAATCCATGCGTGTCCACAGCAATAGCCGCACCCCCGTTTTGATACCTACCGTAATTAGTTAGGTCGAACCGTCTACACGAAAAGGGACACTGATAAATACGTATTAAAAAGACTCTGATGAAAGTGAATCAAACACAAATGTAGAACAAACATCTACTAGCGGTAATCTACATCTACTGCAAACTTACATTTAGAGCACGTTAAAGATATACAGTCCGTGCGTTTTGGGTGTGGCACCTCGAAAAATTACACTTTTTCAAACGAGACATCAACGAAAAAAATCGGCCAACGTTTAACTATCGAACAATTTATTTTTCTGTCAATATTTCGAATGATTTCGATGTCTAAAATACAAAATATGATGTTTTTTCGTTCCTTTAAAAATTCGTTCTAAGAAATAAAATTCAAATTTGCTAAGAACCACGGACTGTATATCTTTAATAAAAGTACATGTGGAAACCCCTTTGTTTGGCTGTTCCTAATGTGAAATGTTTCATTCTGAGCTGGACTTAGCAAAGGGTGACCACGAGTGGATTGGAATATTTTTTTGAATGACCGACCTTCTGCTTGAAGCGTCGTACAATTTTCCACAGTTGTTCCAGTGTACTCAACTTGCTGAACAAACCTGTGAAATTCTGCAAATGAAAAAAAATTTCATTTTCTTTTTTCAAGTATATCTCAAGTGCGACCATTTAAAAAGAAAAGTTTATCAGTGACTATCAACTGTAACCTCTCGAAAGTTGTAAAACGATTTTGACGAACGTACGTAGGCCTGTACGAGATACCAACTCGCGTAACTTTTTCGCTATGCGTGACTGGAACTGCGGGTATACTCAAGTGCTACGGTTTGTTGTACACTTATAAAAAGAAACGCATATGTGAAATATTATGAGATAGGCCTACATGTATTCGTAAATGTAACGTAACACAATGTCTGGCAGACCCAATAAGGTCACAAGCCTACGACCATATACACAATTGGTGCAAATAAAATTAACAATGCTTAACATGCATGGTGTAACATTTCAATGCTCCGTGGTGGCAAATTTTCAAAAATATTGGCAGTGCATTTTTTTTACTACATATTACTATCATACAACCTCAGAGGCCTTGTAGAGCTCCTTGTTTAGGTCTTGTACAGGAACGGAAGGCAGCTCTTTCATATCTTCGTAGAAGGACGCCACCGACTGCTGGTATTTTTCCTTCTCTCTTATGTACAGTAACTTGTTGACGGATGCCTCCTGCAGCATAAAACGACGACAGATAAAACTTCGTTTGGCTGTAAATTATAAATACCTTTTCTGTTCTAAGGTTTTTCCTGATATACATTGTCAGTAGTGAATCTTGTGTTAGTTTCTGCTAAAAACCAGTCCACCAAAAACTGATGAAAACAAAGTAAAATCAGGGAAACGAAAAAAAGTGTAGTTTTTACACCACACTGTGAACGAAGAGGAGAACAAGGGTACATTCTGCAACTCACCCAAACCATTCTCATACCCGGACTCGTGATTGGAAGACGGTAAATCTAGGGCTATTATTGAGAACTTACCCGCCCAAGTTTATGCGTGGCGGTATCATGAACATCGTGGAACAACTGACCAATGACATCCAAACTTGCTTCCACTGAACGGGAAGGCCGGATGTCGAAGATGTAGTCTGGGTGCTTGATGGCGTTGGCCCAGAAACGCAGCGGCAGACTGTAACAAGAGTCACATAATGTTTTGATGGATGTTCATAGCTGTGGCTTTTCATGGCTGGGTATAGTGCTGCATTTACGGTTCGTATTCACAGAATATAATCTAAAGTGTGGTTTCGAAACAAGCGAAGGATTTTTGACCTTTCGGATAGTTAAATCCTCGGTTCTTTTCACAATCACGCTTTCCTCCCAAAAGAGGTTCTGTGTACTTGGAGCCAGGCAATCATATATATATATTAAATTGAGACTGTGCCACTCGTATCTGGTTTCTGTGACAGAGTGCGTGGATGATTTGATGCAGCAGCTCCCCTCGATAGGCTATGATGCTCGCCGTCTAACCTAGCTTATATAAAGCAGGAATGAGTATGAAATGCTATAATATTATTTTAGGAGTCCTTATTTTTTAAACTTAACACGAAGTTTTGGGGACAAACTAAACAATATTTTTGTAGAGTTTGACAAATTAAAGTAAAGTGAACATTAATTAAAGTGCTGATTAATTGTACTTAAAACGATAGTCGCTATAAAGTATTTAACATTAACTTTTTTTATTTACAAAACCTGTATGACGATTGTGTCCGTTTGTACCATTTTGCGAGCAGATAGCTTTGGACCCATTAAGTCTGCACAACTGTTATTCAAAAGAACCATATCCGCACCATTGTGGCCGAAAAATTATGTCCACACAATTGTGTCCAACACACTATCTGCGCACCCAATGGCACAAACGGACACAATCGTCCTGTGCACGCGTTTGTGTTCGTGTTTCTTGGCCAGCATTTTAAGGGTCCACATCAATAAATAGACTGCTGAAGTGAATACGTCATCTTTTGTTGGTTGTTTAGACAATCGGCTCTAAACTAAAAACCACTGAACCGTGTCCATGTGCTTTGCAATGGTACTTTTTTTCCGACGGCCATGATAGTTTAGAGCCAATTGCCATGGCAACCCACGTCACATTTCGGCTGTCTATTTAAACAAATTACATGTTACTCTTCCAGACATGAGTAATGTCAGGGTCACTGGACGTGAGGTCATGCACGGCCGCCTGGTTGTCAAAGAAGTCAAACATATATTTGATGGTCTTTGGGGTGGTGTCTGCCGACAGAATGGCCTCGAACATGTTGCCTACGAACTTCTGGACCACACCCTGTGTTATGAATCAACAAACAGAACTTTATCCATAATATTTATGATTTATTGAAACAGCTTTGTGGTGAGGTTTGTTCTGTGTTCGATATTTCTGCACTGCAAATCCTGTTGGTCAAAATGGGTTGATATTTTACCCAACGTTGGGTCAAATATCAACTGTTCCAAAGTTTGGGTAAACATTTTAACCAACATAATTGGTAAATATATAATTAATGCAATTATTTACAAATATTTAGATATTTTGGGTGTGGAATCTTTTTTTATCAGACCAAGTACACACTGGCCACTGATATACTGTACCTTAAAATTATACAGTGTAAATTTCATGATCGCTCAGTAAACAGCCGACCATTTTTGACCAACAGCAAGTCATTTGCCCAACATTAAAAATTACCAACAAATTTGCAGTGTGGTACAACTTGTACATAAACTAATTTTTAAACCTATTCCTATAATTAATGAACAAAATATAAGGGAAAGCAGCTGAACCAAAATGTCTATCCTTGCTTGATAATCACATGAACTAACACGAGTTTACTAAACAACTCGTCATTCCTCCTAAATTTTCCCCATTTTATCATTATAAAATCCCATTACAATCATTTGCAGCGACCCACATTTTTTTCTTCATGACAAAAAAAAACCCGACTAAAAGTACTGATGATAGCATTAACAAACAACACGTGGTTTTCCGTATGAAATGGTACCTTTGTCGGAGAAATTGCCAACTAAAAATGTGTTTTTAATCGTTTACACACGTTTGTTTTTACCATACACTGCACACAAAACCCTTGCATGGATTTGTAAGTTTTTTTCTGAAGTATTACTACATCTATAAGGCTAACATTTTGCAAGGCAGTTTATCAACATTATTCTTTTATGTAATGCTGTCGTTCATAACATTTGTTTTAAAAAGTTTTATCGGCAAATGATATAAAGGGCCTTTAAGGTACTTATTTAGGTACTAAATTTGGGCGCTATGAGGAAAATAATTTTAAAAATTCTGATTCAGCGTATAGGCATACCTTTGACGACAATAATCTTGGGAATGAGATCTCTCTGATCCTGCGGCGACTGATCTTATTCCTAAATGTGACAGCATCCAGCCACCAGCAGCCCCTGCGTCGCCTTTGTTGGTATTCCTCGTCTGTTACCCACTCACCTTCTTCCTTGGTCTAAAACACCGATACATTAACAAAACAAACTATTACCCGAGCTCAGCAAACATTGGTAGAGTCCCAATTAAACGTAATACATATACTGATGTAATTTGTTTTTCCTAAGGGCAATGGGTCTGTATAAAGCAGTATTTTCTACAGGTAAGAAAGGCCAAGAATGTTGTCCCATTTGTTTTAGTGTCAAATTAATTAGTGCGGGATGTATACTCTCTGAAGTTGGAAGAAAACAACTCCAACTATATCGCTTTAATAAAACAATGGGTGTTTTGATGAAACAACGTGGCCGTTTAACCAGAACTGTTTGTTTCTTTCTCGTCTGTAGTGAACACGAAGTAAAGAATGGGTTAAGAAATTAATCGACACCGAACACTCCCCCGAAGCCCTTCTGAGGGCGCTATAACAACACAACAACGTTACAATTATCTTGTGAAAGTTGGTGGGTTACAGAACAAAAATAATTGTTTCAAGCAATTTATAATGAAGTGTACATTAGAACCATTATAAGTTTTAGTCGAGCCTATAAAGAGTTGATTGAAAATATGGCCTGGTTTCCCGGCAAAGAAGTGGGGAACAAGACTAATTTCTAATTTATAGGCAAACGATGTTCAACTGTGATTGTTCTTTGGTATTTCTGTATCTTGTGAAAATCAATTGTATTGACGGTGGAACCCCAGCTGCAGCTAGTAATTAAATTGTATTTGTTTTGTGTTTTGACAAACTTGGAATTCCTATTTTAAGTAAAAAGCACACTCTATTCCTGAAAATTGTGCAAAATCATTTGGGCACTGTCTGTAGACATTTGTTTTTAGGCTATACACTTACAAGGTGCCAGTCTCTTATGCCCTCCAGCGTTTCAATCTCCGCAATAGTGTACCGTCGTTTGGTGCTCATCCTTTGCTTGATTTTCTCGTCATCAAAGGCGACATTCACTGACAAATGTTACATTGTAATGACACTGTAAAAAGTATGCCTGGAACTTTTAACAAACTCAATTGTTTAAAATTACACTTGGACAACAGGGCATCTAATAATTAATTGCACATGCAAACGTGCCACAGTCAGTGAAGGTGAACTGCATTTAAGGCGATTTCGCCTAATATATCCGCCCTAGCTTAAAAGTGTCAAAACGTTTATCAATTTTCCCCCAAAAATATAATAATTAAAAATGTGGTTTTTTGTATAGTTTTTCAAAGACACACTAACACCAAAGGGATAGACGTCGCTAAGGACTAAAATTATATTTAAAAGTAAATAACTTTGATTTAAATAAATGCCTTTTTGTATGGAGAAACTCAGGTAAACAATAACTATAGGCCTACTTGGCAAACTTTTGTAAGGAAAGTGCCATAATTTACTGACTTTTTTATCATATTTTAAATGTCCTAATCACATAGTCACATTCTGCCCTTGTTGGCAAACAAACGGTAAATATGTAATTTCACGACTCTTGTTCAATTGGTTTACATTCTTCTGTTGTCGATAGAAATGCCAAAACGTTAACTGAAAACCATGCAAGGCACAAAATGCGGGGTAGGTCTGGAAATTCAATTTTTGTTTTCAAACCACTCCTTTAAATAATTTGGCCACAGTTCAACAAAATCGAAATCCGTTTTGTATGTGTAGAATTTGTAGTATGTACTTCCTTGTGTATTGTCTGCATTATTGTTCATTGTCTGCTCATTTCAAAGTACTTGTCACATGAAAGCAATGCCTGGCAGTTCCCACGGTACCAGACAAAGAAATGAACCACAAAAAAGTACATTCACTTAAAATAAAAATCATTTCCGCCTGTAAAACGTGTAAAAAAAAATCTATGGTTAAAATGCTAAACTTCAAACAATCAACGTTAAAAAACTATGACTTCAATAACCAAGTATCGTGGCCTACAAGGGACATCGCAAATCGCAAATAGGGGTGGGGGGTTGGGGGAGTGGCGCGGGGGTGGCTGGTGAGTGGGTGAGCTCCCTCGCGGGACATGACAACACGTGCCAACGTAATGTAATGTATTGTACTACAAGCGCCGTAATAGCCGATATAGCCGTGGCGTTTTGACGAGCGGTGCCATGTCACTGGTGTAATTCTTTAATTTATTAAGTTTTTGGGTAGAACCATGAATTTGCCGACATTACCGCGATTTTGCCGACGCCCTCTAGCGACGTCGCTGTTTGTACGAAAAAAGAAGGTCCATCAAAAGACTACATATAAAAAGGGACTCCAGGGCCCTATTTCATAAAACTATTTAGGAACATTCCTAATTAATTGTTCCTAAGTCACTTAGGAACAATTAATTGGGAAGATTCCTAACTTAGGCATTATTAATTATCCTAAGTTAGGAACAATTCTAAGTTAGGAACAATGCATAAACTATACATGACTACACATTGTATGGCCGAGTTTGAACACTCTTTCTCTCCGTCTAGCGCGCCTATTTTCCCTGTCAAGTAGGCCTAGAGCCATAAACATAGCCATAATTGACATGTACACAGTTGACAAGCAAGCAAACTGAAGCAGTGTTTAATTTTCCCGCCAAATTGTCATGTGATACCTAACTTTAGGTCTGATTATGATCAGTCCTAAAGTTAGGAACAATTTCAACCAAGATAGGAACGATTTTTTACCTAAATTGCTTTATGAAATAGAACTTTAGGAATGTTCCTAAAGTTAGGAACAATTTTGATTTAGGAATGATAAATGTTCCTAAATCCTACTTAGGAATATTCCTAAAGTTTTATGCAATAGGGCCCTGGTGCGACAAACATTTAAATTTGTGCCTTTAACTTTTGGTCTGGGGAATACCATACCCAGAGAAAAAGTGGAAACGTTTGATTAAACATGAACAACACATTTATGATTGGTTTCTTTTCTTTTTATAGGCATGCGAACATTCACTTTAATTCTGAAAGACAGAAAGCAAGAGACAGTTTTATAGTTGCATTGGAATCCGAAAAAAATATAAAGAACTAATAAAATGTATTGAATACAAATTGTCTTACCATATGATGTCCTTCCCTGCACTTTGAGGATTGTCCCTGACAGGGCAGCATTTGGAACATCCTGTTTCTCAACAAGAGTTACGAGAGCGTTGTCTCCAATCTAAGATAATCACCAAGATAATAATAAACAACATTGTGTGTAAATAGCCAATGCAGACCTTTGGTGACTGTTGCACATTTAAAAACTCATTAAAAAGAAAGGCAATGATATATAGCCTATGTTTTGACATGACGTGGGGCTACTGTTTAAAGGAGCGTGTTAAGATGTTTCCAGAAAATGTATTTTGTTTTAACCTAAGAATCATAAAAAATACCTCCCCGAAATGCATAGAAAGAAATTAGGATGTCAAAGCAAAAAAGGTAGGTGTAATTACTGCACTGCTTTATGATACAAGATAAAATTAGTTTACAAAACATCGGTGTTTTTTTGACGATATCCTTGAACATACGGATTAAAAAGGCGAAATTTCAGAATGGTAATGAGACAAATATGACAAATGCTATGCACCTATCAATTGTCCCCGCCCCCTCCCCCCGTTCCACTTCATTTTAAATACTAATGTTCATGTTTAATTTGTTTATTTTCTTAAATCACTACAATTCATGTAAGTCATACTCACAGGGAAATCTCTCAGCATGTTCAACCTGCGCCAATTACCTTTCACGGGGCATATTATGTCCGTGTCGGTCAAGACAAGCTTTCCACCTCTTCCTTGGCGCCACTCTATTTTATAATGCACGGTATAGAAGTTCTGCATTAAAACATGCTCTCAAATTTGAGACCGATTTCACAGAGCCACTCAGGGCAAAAAAAGGTTTGTTCAAATAAATAGCATGCTAATTTTGTGCACAATTGCGTTTCACGCTCGTTTTTTTGGTACTGTCTAGTGCTTAAAAGCTGGTGTTCCAAAATTAAGTCCTGAAATTACTTCTTGACATGCAGTACAAATCAACAAAACGAACCTCTCTAAAATCAAAGATGCATCTCTGCATTTTGAAACAAGAAAATGGCCAATGCAAATTAACGTTATTGTTAAAAGTTAACAATCACAAAAGATAAACGAATATGAAGGATAAAGCTAAACTAGAGGTATGACGTTTGTTGTTACAAACGCCAGGTGATCGGGCTAAATGAACATTTTGTGATGAATTTCAGACGTTGTTATCACCTGTGGAATGGCAAAAATGGAAGTTCAGCAGCCGATTTCACGAAACTTTACGCAATTGCGCAAGTCCACTTACGCCATTACTTGCGCAATAGCTTATGGCGTAAGTGATTATGGACTTGCGCAATTGCGTAAACTTTCGTGAAATCGGCTGCTGTATACACTAGTCCGGTAACTAATATCTCCTCCCTGCATATCCGCCATAGCTGGGGGTTGATAGCTTGCACCGTTTTGAGATATGAATTGTTGAAATAATAACCTTTGAAATCTTGTAATGTGACACCTGTGACGACATCATGACGTCACAATTTTGTGCACAAATTGTTGAACAATATGTTGAACATCAAGTTCTTAAATGTGGCGAAGGAATCATACCAATATCTGTTGTAGTTTTCAAGATACAGCATTTTAAAACATCTCAGCTCCAAATTTGCGTAATTTGACACCACATTACGTAACCACTGTCCATGTAATGACGTCACCAATGGTATAGTCAAAAGGTCCACATGTGTGGAAACATTTCGTTCCGTAGAAATATGGTCAAATTCACTACCACTTTGAATCTATTTGCATTCAAAATGCTAAAAAATTGCACATTTTCGAACAACTTCCGGTTTGGACCGGAAGTAGGCGTCACACAGGGGTCATGACATCGTATGATTTGTTCAGTTCATTTAGACTTATCATGTTGTGAAAGAATTGTTCAAGTATCTATTACGGTTCTTGAGATATGAATTTTGAAAATAATAACCTTTGAATTTTTGTAATTTGACACCTGATGACGTCATGATTACGTCACACTTGATGCCATCATGATACTATACATGCTGGTGAAAGTCTGCCGTAGGGCCTATGTCTGTATCTAATTTACTAACGATTCAGCTTGGTTTGATGGGCATTGTTACTGGTAAGTGTAAAAACTGAGATTTCCGTTTTCGTTGAACTTTGACCTCCAATTGACCCCAGAAGGAAGGGTCAGATGACAATGCCCACACAAAGAAAATTGTAGAACAGAATGTCATCTATAAACCTGCCAAATACGAAGATCCTGGGTCACGTGGTTTTCGAGACGGAAGCATTTTAAAATATGCATATTTTGTTTTTTTGGGAGGTGTAATTTGATACTTGATGACGTCACGATGACGTCATGCTTGATGCCATCATAATATTAAACACGCTGGTGAAAGTCTGCTATAGGACCTATGCCTGTACTTAGTTTCTTAAAGATTCAGCTTGGTTTGATGGGCATTGTTGCTCAATAAGTGCAAAAATTGAGATTTCCGTTTTCGTTGAACTTTGACCTCAGATTGATCCCAGAAGGAAGGGTCAGATGAAAATGCCCACACGAAGAAAATTATAGGCCATGATCTGATATATAAGCCTGTCAAATACGAAGATCATGGGTCACGTGGTTTTCCAGAAGGAAGCATTTTAAAACATGCATATTTTGGTCATTTTTGGGTTGTAATTTGATACCCGATGACGTCACAGTGACGTCACCCTTGTATGCACACCTTCACATTGGGGTTGATGTTCCTACCAAGTTTCAAATCGATAGCTTGAACCGTTTTGAAGAAAAGCTCTGGAAACGTTTGAGTGGAAAAAAAAAAGAAAAAAAAACTAGAGCTTCGCGTTTGTGTTTTTTACAAACGCAAGGTGATCGGGTGACATAAACATTGAAATGATGATGACGACAGAGTTTTGAGATTGTTTGAAAGCTTGAGTTGTTTGATGTTGAAAAAGTATTTGAATTCTCAAGACATGACTCTGACTATTCAACGCTAAAATTGTGTATCTGATGACGTCATAATTGTCAATCTCATCATAACGTTACTATTGTGTGCACAGATTGTTCAAGTATCTACTGAAGAACAAGTTTTGACATGTATATGTGGTGAAATAATCTTTTCAATATCTATTACAGTTCTAAAGATGTTGTCATTTGAGATCATATTACTGTCGCCGTGTGGGGAGTTGGGGTTCAATTGCATCTAGACTAAACTGACGCTCCGGTCAACTTGAGTTGCGGTCCACCATGTCCATTTATTTCCAACACAGCAACGATTTTCAGCATGTCACATTCACAGTTTTCGGGGAGAAGACATATTTACTCTGGTCCGCGAGTAAGGCGAGCCGTACATAATTACACCCAAGATACAACAGCTAAGTCACCAAATGGAAATGTCCTTGTGCTATCAAGTGTTCATTCAACTTTCCTGGCGATGATGCCACGGAAACTAGCAGTTTTACATCTTCAAAAGTCCAATTTTCTCGGTTGTAAATCAAGCCCTGCTTATTATGTCTTGTCTGTCTGACTTATTCACTACACGCGCACGTACATCCTCCTTAAAAAGATACATTATGACCTCTGACCCGAGACAGGCCGCCTAGATACAAGTTCTATTGTTATAAGTCGAGCACTATATATGGGCGCAAATCGTCAGATTAGTGGAGGCTTGGCATAGCGCCCTCAAACGACTGAGTTAGCTTAATTATCAAGGGACCTAACAAATAATTTCTCCACATTACGTAACCACCGTGCACGTGATGACGTCATCAGTGGTATATATGTAGTCATAAAGTCCACATGTGAGGGAACATTTCGTTCCGTAGAACTATGGTCAAATTCCCTACCACTTTGGCTCTATTTGCATTCAAAGTGCTAAAAAGTGTACATTTTTGAACGTCTTCCGGTTTGGACCGGAGGTTTGGATCACACAGGGGTCATGCCATTGTATGATTTGTTCAGTTCATTGCGACCTATCATGCTATGAAAGAATTGTTCAAGTATCTATTACGATTCTTGAGATATGAATTTTTGAAATAATAACCATTTAATTTTTGTAATTTGACACCTGTGACGATATCATGACGTCACAATGTGTACAAATTGTTCAACAATTTGATAAACATCATGTTCTTAAATGTGGCGAAAGAATCATGCAAATATCTGCTGTAGTTCTCAAGATACAGCATTTTTAAACAAGTCAGCTCCAAATTTGCGTATTTTGACACCACATTACGTAACTAC
The DNA here is from genome assembly GCA_037783545.1 of Henricia sp. BOLD:AAB3569. Lineage (NCBI taxonomy): Eukaryota > Metazoa > Echinodermata > Asteroidea > Spinulosida > Echinasteridae > Henricia > Henricia sp. BOLD:AAB3569. The sequence continues at coordinate 184,869 of JBBELK010000861.1, read as the reverse complement.
CGTCCATGTGATGACGTCACCAATGGTATAGTCAAGAAGTCCACATGTGTGGAAACATTTCGTTCCGTAGAAATATGGTCAAATTCACTACCACTTTGAATCTATTGCATTCAAAACGCTTAAAAAATGCACATTTTCGAACAACTTCCGGTTTGGACCGGAAGTAGGCGTCACACAGGGGTCATGACATCGTATGATTTGTTCAGTTCATTTAGACTTATCATGTTGTGAAAGAATTGTTCAAGTATCTTATACGGTTCTTGAGATATGAATTTTGGAAATAATAACCTTTGAATTTTTGTATTTTGACACCTGATGACGTCATGATTACGTCACACTTGATGCCATCATGATACTATACATTCTGGTGAAAGTCTGCCGTAGGGCCTATGTCTGTATCTAATTTACTAACGATTCAGCTTGGTTTGATGGGCATTGTTGCTGGTAAGTGTAAAAACTGAGATTCTCAGTTTCGTTGAACTTTGACCTCCAATTGACCCCAGAAGGAAGGGTCAGATGACAATGCCCACACAAAGAAAATTGTAGAACAGAATGTCATCTATAAACCTGCCAAATACGAAGATCATGGGTCACGTGGTTTTCAAGACGGAAGAATTTTAAAATATGCATATTTTGGTTTTTTGGGGGGTGTAATTTGATACTTGATGACGTCACGATGACGTCACGCTTGATGCCATCATAATATTATACACGCTGGTGAAAGTCTGCCATAGGACCTATGCCTGTACCTAGTTACTTAAAGATTCAGCTTGGTTTGATGGGCATTGTTGCTCAATAAGTGCAAAAATTGAGATTTTCGTTTTCGTTGAACTTTGACCTCAGATTGACCCCAGAAGGAAGGGTCAGATGAAAATGCCCACACGAAGAAAATTGTAGGTCATGATCTGATATATAAGCCTGTCAAATACGAAGATCATGGGTCACGTGGTTTTCTAGACGGAAGCATTTTAAAACATGCATATTTTAGTCATATTTGGGTTGTAATTTGATACCCGATGACGTCACAATGACGTCACACTTCAGTGCACACCTTCACATTGGGATTGATGTTCCTACCAAGTTTCAAGTTGATAGCTTGAACCGTTTTGAAGAAAAGCTCTGGAAACGTTTGAGTGGAAAAAGAAGAAAAAAAAAAAAAAAAAAAAAAAAGAAATCGTACAATAGTAATAGGTGATCGGAATGAGTTCCGATCACCTAAAAAGACAAAGAAATCGTACGAGAGTAATAGGTGATCGGGCTGTTGGCCCGATCACCTAATTAATGTAGTATACAGCCTTACCGAGCGCGACTTGGTTGGCACTGGGTCTGTTGGAGTACGATCTATTACCATGGACTGCGTCCAGAATTTTCTCCTTCACCTGAGAGATGCTGTCTACGTCCAGCACCTTGACTTCTTTTATGATTTCGCCGTCCTCGTCGATGAGAACTACCAATGTCTGTATAAATGGATATGGCTCTTGTTATTAAAATATGTTTTGAAAATACTTGATATTTTAACGAATGATGATCTATTAAGTTAAATACATAGTAGCACTTTCATAGCAACATTCGTAGCAAGAACTACATCATCAGATGCTCATGTATAATTTGGTTCCACAAGTGCTACCTTGTATTTAAGTGTTATATACTAACACGGCTGTTTAGTTCATTGTTCATTTTTTTAGTAACTACTGAAAACGATTTTAGTTTAAATAAATGAAATAAGAATGTAAAACACGTACTGATAAAATGGCTACAAGACGTAAATGAAAACAGCTGGAAAACCCTAAATATTTAAGAAAATTTGTTTCTCTACTTTCTGACAGTTTCTCTACTTTCTGACAGTTTTCAAAATGACACTCACAAGTGGATTGTGTTCTATTTCGTCAAGCAGAAGTTTGTCATAATTCAGGGAAAACCATGAGCGGGAAGTGAAAACATCGACTGGTCCGCTCTCAATTCGGTACTTGATGGCTCGGTACAGCACAAACAGAGGATGGGCTGTGTGGTTCTTCGTAAGAGAGAAAAAAATGAAATATCAGGAGCAGGTTAATGTGAAGCAGAACATTTTATGCTAATATACTCCTTTGCCGACTCTTTTTACTTTTTTTTTAGTGCATAATATTTCGGTTTGTTCACATAGGTTTGTTTGTATATAACCATGCATGTTCACAGAAAAGCCCAAAATATGCTGAGCAAGCAACAACTTCGAGGAAAAATCCAACAATGTTTTTGTTCGTGATTAACAGCAATATAATCTAACCTATATACACAACAATAAAATGACTCCAAGAACATAAAAATAAAAGAAAACACAGCACACTTCACAAAATTTCAGTCTACAGAAGTGTATTATGAATTTACAATTGATATTATATGTAGGACCCGCAGTCAAGTATTGTTTATGTTTTATTTCTAGCAGAAATCATATTTAAAATGGGAATATTCATAATCACGGAAACTGTTTTCAGTGTACTATGGGATATTGCTGACGTCAAAAGGGGCGTATAGTCAGGCCCAATAGGGGCGGTTGGGTTCTTCCCATCGGCTCATACACTGGATTAAGTATGCAATAGCAGTTGGCTATACGATAATTGAAGCCACGCGCCGGCCGCCATTGTACCCCACAAACGCAATGCTTGGCCTAGACTGCTCCCCGGTCCATGCGATCGCTAGCATGCCACTTAACACATGTAGACCATGACGTAGACTAGTGAAGACATTATGACCAGTCTAGGCAATGCATTGTATAAGGTGGGGTACAATGGCGGACGGTGGCTTCAATTTTAGACGTCGTATATATCGATGGTTCTTCCCCTGCCTTTCACCTCTGGCGTCATAGTTTCGATTCCTGGACCTGTATATGGATTGGGTTTGCAGTCCTTACTTGCCCTTACAGAAATATTGGAAAGCTTGCGGCAAGCTTGCCGGCAAGCTTGCGGCATTAACTTGCCGGCAAGCTTGCAGAGAGCTTGCAGTGAGCTTGCAGAGAGCTTGCAGGGTTTCAATTATGCAAATTAGTTTAGCTTGCCGCAAGCTTGCCGCAAGCTTGCCGCAAGCTTGCCGCAAGCTTGCCGCAAGCTTGCCGACACATTTATAAGCAAGCTTGCCAGCAAGCTTGCCGGCAAGCTAATTTGCATAATTGAAACCCTGCAAGCTCTCTGCAAGCTCACTGCAAGCTCTCTGCAAGCTCTCTGCAAACTTAAGCTTGCCGCAAGCTTGCCGCAAGCTTGCCGCAAGCTTGCCGCAAGCTTGCGGCAAGCTTGCGGCAAGCTTGTCACAAGCTTGTCACATGCTCGCCAGAAAGATTGCCGCAAGCTTGCCCCAAGCTTGATTGTTGAAACTTTGCAAGCTAATATATTTACATGTACTGCAGGGACAACTCAGAAAAATTCAAAGCTTTTGTGTTTTTGTCATCAAACTTGCACTTTTACATACTTACAATAGTCTATACATGTACAAGATAAAACTTTAGTGGCTGGATCGATATGGAATTAAACCTGCTGTCATACATACATATTAACCAGAGCTTTCAATTTAGCTATTGCTTGTGCCTAATGCTATAACGAAGTCCGCAAGTTCGGGTTCGGTTCGGTTCAGCTAAAGTTTGGTAATTCTGTTCCGATACACCATTTTCACAATGCAAAATGTATGCCACGCCGCTAGAGGGCATTATCAATCAAACCATTCCGATTAATCGACAGTTTATCAGCATATCGTGCAGTATGCATACTGCGTGGTAACTCTATGGCTTTGGCACGTTGCGGCGATGGAGCCAATACAATATTTGATCGGCACCGATCGAGCGACGTCCATGTACATGTAGATATCGATTGTGAAGTCATGTCGGTACGGAGTCATGCATGTCGGTACAGTTGACGCCAGCGCCAGGCTCAAAATGTCGGATCTGATTTAGCACAAAAATTGCTTTGTACAGTGCATACATGTATGGCGTTCGACAGTTAAACACGAAGCGCTTTTGCAAGCATAAGAAGTCATTTCGAATTCGAGTGGGTTTTTGACAGTTTGGAAGCCATGATAGCTGCCTTTTACATTTACAGCTAAAATACGTAATATGTGAAACACTCCTGAACAGCCGAACTGAGTGAAATGTTCGGTTCGGTCCGGTCCGGTTCGGAAGTGCCCACAGTTCCGTAAAATCCTGTTCGGTTCGTATGTTCGGTTACACCATTACTTGTGCCACTCGGTACATGTATCATGCAAGCCCCAATATTCTTCATGTGCTAGCCATTGAGCAGCTGAAAGGAATGCATTACTAAAAATAAAACTCATGTCCTACTTAATTAATTTAGGCATAAAAACCAAGGACTGGCTAATAATAGTAATATCCTGATATCACAGTATCTAATTTTTCCTGCTAAATTTAAGCTAATATTAAACTACATATGTAACTGCTTACTTTTTATGTCAAATTTGCACTTCCTGATATAAATATACTGATACTTAATAAGTCTTATTATTATTTAAGACTTACAAAATCTATGTCCTACAATGAACAATATACTGTGGTTCATGTCAACATGATGAACAATGCTGCATGCAATGCAAGTACATGTACAAGGCCAAGCATGACACAAAAAAGACACAAGAAACAAATGGATCCAATACTTATGCTCTGTGTGCAAATATCCATAAAATAAACTATTCATTATTGAAGTTTTGTTCAGTTTTTGCAAGTATTACCTCAGTAAAGCAAAAAGAGGGCTGATAAAGCTGATTTCAGATGAGAAATATCACCACATTTGGATTTCCTGCCCTTGCAACACTTTCATACCAGCATGGAGTTGAAAAAGTCTGGTTCAGGCTGGTATATCATACTCACTTGTTAAATGTTGGAGTCAGGGCACCAGAGATACAGTGTATATCCCTAGACTGGTTCTCAACCATCTTAACATTGTTATTTCCCTAGACTGGTTCTCAACCATCTTAACATATTGTTATATCCCTAGACTGGTTCTCAACCATCTTAACATATTGTTAAAAAAGTGTAGGATTATGGGCTCATGAATGGAACCTGGCATTAATTGCATTAATTAATTGCATTCAAAAAGTAAAAAGGATTCAATAATGTTAATATCAACTAGTCTTATGTTGCTAAGAAACCTATTTGTTTTCCAAACAAGTTCTTTTACATACTGTATGGACAACATAACTATTGAGGAAATGTTTGTCCCATAAGGAAATTGATTTACATGTATATGAAAAAAGGATTACAAATAATGAAGAAAAAAAAGTTCTTGAATTGAGATAATGTAAATAAAATTACACACATGCAAGCTAGCTAGCTGCAAGCTTGCATGCATGTTAGCTTGCTGCAAGTTGCCAGGCACACGTGCAAGCTTGCTGCAAGCTTGCAGGTACTCTCGCAAGCTTGCTGCAAGCTTGCAGGTACTCTCGCAAGCTTGCTGCAAGCTTGCAGGTACTCTTGCAAGCTTGCTGCAAGCTTGCAGGTACTCTTGCAAGCTTGCTGCAAGCTTGCAGTCACACGTGCAAGATGTGGCAAGCTTGTGGCAAGCTTACTGGCAAACGTGCAAGCTTGCAGCAAGCTTGCAGGTGCACATGCAAGCTTGCACCAAGCCTGCAAGCTTGCGGCAAGCTTACGGCAAGCCTGCAAGCTTGCCGTTAGCTTGCGCAGAAGCTTGCGCACAAGACTGCAATCTGGTATAAGCTTGCCGCAAGCTTAATAAGCTTGCGGCAATCTAGTTACAAGCTTAATGCAAGCTTGCGGCAAGCTTATATTTCTGTAAGGGTGATCGCCTGGGCTTCCCCCAGATTTTCCTGGGCTTTTCCTCCCACTTCTAAAACTGCATTTCCTTCTCTCTACAAAACTGCATTTCCTTCTCTACATACATTGTTAGCAAGTATACTTGTGCATGTGTTTGCAAAAACAAGGCTAGCGTCGTACGGCGACGTTGCTATTTCTTGAAATTTTACACCCAGGTAGAGTAGGACATAAAACATCTGACAAAGAAGCCAAAAGGTTATTTTTTGTTGCTTTATAGTAGTCAAAACAGTGACAAAGGCTTATGTGCGCAAAATATCATTACTCAAGATTATGCTTCAGGCTAGCGCAACGCATGCAGATATTGCACGACACTTCAGTGTTGCCAGGGTGACCATTATGAGGCTAATGACTTGTGTCAGTAAACAGGATTTGTAAAAGTCATACAGCAATTACATGTATGTTTCATACTTGTTACGTTTATTTTGTCAGTCAGTATGGTCTTTATAGCTTTTATCTGCTTGACTCATACAACATTGTACTGTATAATTAATGTAGTGCGTATTAAGTCAGTTATCAGCGCTTGGTCAACATTTAAATTACCTGCAGCTGATCATACAAACACAAGGCAACCCAGTTGGACAGTAGCTTCTCCAGAATACTCTCCGTTCTGCAGCAGGGACAAGTGGACATTTGAAATTTCAAACGGTTAAAGGGCCCACGAATAGGGATTTTTGTTTAATAGGGGTTATGCTAATGTGAATATGCATATTTATGAGCAAGGTTGTGATGTTACAAGAGGCAAACTCAGGAAAATCAACTACATTGTACGCACACAAGATTCCACTTTTGTCTCAAACTTGCTGAATTTTTTGTACTGATCCATGGCTGTTTGAGTTTGCTTGATACATGTTTCCTGTCGTGAGCTATGACAAAACTGGAGGTGGAAACTGCAGCAATTTGCCACAACTCCAATTTGAAGTCTTATGTTTGTCTTTACTTCTCCCTTGTGTCTTCCTGAAGTGATGCATCCCAAACAACCCCTATTCTGTGATTTACTGCAATGAAATCTTCAAAGTTGAAAAAGGCTACCTTTTACTGATTTTACATAGTAATGTCTTGCTAAACAAGTAATCCATCATGTGCAGCAAATAATACGGCACAAAGTCGTTTTTCATGTCATAGCCCTTTAGGAAGTTGCAAATCTAGACTGAACGCGAACTACATGTAACTCTCACGTAGAAAAAGTTTGATTTACAGAAGAATTTCAAACTGTCATCGAAAACGAGGGTCATCAGTGCTTTCTTTTGTAATATAATTTGCAAATGAAAAGACACGTGATGTAATGCAATGGCCAAGCATCTAAGACGAGGTTGCCAGTGCTAATTTAAAATTTGTAAATATGCGTGTTATAGTTTTCCGACCCAGATACAACTACAAACCATTCACAAAATGTCAGGAACACCAATTGACTTGCATCTGTTCATTACATGGGGTAGGCCTAGTACATAAATTACACTTTTCCTCAAAATGACAGCACGCAAGGTAGCGTGATTCTGCACGATGATTAAGACAACAATTCGCTTGGAGTCATATACTATTGAGTACTTTATAATAATTAGGTAGTTTGGCTTTTTGATGTTCGCAAAACTATAGCTATATGTAAAGCATTGTTACATTCGCTATACCATACATCTATGCCACTGCATGTATAACGTCACAAAGTGCACCATTATTTCACGACGTGCGACATTCTACAACCATTATGCGACATTCTACAACCATTATGCAATATTCTCTCTGTATCCCATAAGACTATATGACATATAGGACATGCTGTCTATAACCCATGTATCCCATTATAAGACCATATACCATTGGTGCTTGTTTAATGATGCAGGCCCACAATGAAATCCTGTCTATAAGGCTTTAACTCTTACCGACAGAAAAGCTGGCGGGTACGGTTGGAGTCAACAGCGTTCTCAATCACTTGTTTCATCAATGTAACCATGATGCTGCAACATGGAAACAAATTAGTGAGAAATTAAGAATTGGCACCGAGAATTTAGGAAGAGTTACCAAGAATTGGCACATACCATAGATGGAAACATTTGCAAGATTACTTTCTTTTCTTTTTTTACGGAATTTGTTCGTAGCCCATAGGCTGAATTGCGTTACACAACACATTGGACCCAAGGCCTTGCATCCCTTCCAAAGAATGAGTAATTGTGGTTAAGCACGTTGCTCAGGGGCACAGGAACAATGATCAGGTATCGAACCCGTTACACCAAGTTTTTGCCCAATGTTGCGAGTCAACAACCTACCACGGTACCCCCATTACACAATAATAAACATTTGTTTCATGAAGTGCTCTTAACTCAGGTGTTGAAGCCCTGCAAGACAATGATTCTTTGCACCATTACGCTAATGGATATTAATGCATTATTTTGAATACAACAAAATGTTATTCAGTTGGGCCATTGGGTGAACAGCGAATACTAGTAGATTGTCGAACAGATGCATGTAGACTACATTTCATTGTTGCTGACTTCATTAATCATTCAGTGCAAGATATACGTATATAGTAAAGGGATCCCCCGTCCATTGGGTGGTATTTATAAAAACTAGCATTTACTTTTACTACCAATTTGTAAGCATTTACTTATGTTTGTACAAATAAAAACTAAGCAAATGCTTTTACTCTAAATAATTTGCTAAACACTGAAAGTATTTACTTTTTACTTACTAAACGGTAGCATTTGCTTCGTTTTGCATAAATAAAACAAAGCGAATTTCAACAATTTTTGAGCATTTACTACAAATTTCAAGTAGTAGATGCTGAACAGTAAAAGCAACTTTTATTCATAGAAATGCTTACACTTCATAGTAAATGTTTTACCTATTTACTTGAACTTGCTATAGCATTTGCTAGTTTTTAAAAATACTCATTATAAACTCCCACCCGTGGTGAGAAATGCTCGTAGTTTAGATGTTTTTAAAATTCAGCTTAAAACACATTTGTTCAAGATTGCTTGTGCTGAATATGTGTAGTTGCATATACGCGTGTATGTGTTTGCAAGTTTTAACTGTAATTAGTTTAATTTTGCTGTAATATTGGAAAGCGCCGTGAGTACCTTTTTGGTATAGATTTGTGCGCTATAGAAGACCCCTTTATTAGGGTAATTCCCAAAATTAGGGGTCAAAAATGTTAGAATGTGCTAAGGAATAGGGGTCGCGAGACGGTATAGTTCCTCTGCCACCAATCGTGTTGGGTGTATACTTACTCGGTCAGGTAAAGAAGTTTGTTCTCAAGGACCATCAGCACGGTAAGCAATGAAGCCACTGATTGCCTGAAACAAACAATACCGTGTGAGCAATTACAACCGGTTTGCGCTTAAATGCGCGGATCCAGTCTCATTAAAAGAAAAAGAAAAGAAGGTGTCCGGACCAAATGAGTTATGTTGTACTTTTGTCTTGATTTATGGACAAATTTAGTACGACAGCCATTGTCTATATTTTGTTTGGTTCATCATGCACTCTTATTTTGACGAGGGCATGCTTGTAAAAACATTTCATATTACTAGAGAGAGAGTAAGTTGTTTTTAAGTCAACAAATTATGTGATTATAATTCGAATTATATTGATAATTAATCATTAATGTTATTATTATAATTGGAATTGTATAATTGAAATTCTAGTCGAATGTTTCTTTGCAGATTATACCTAAGCATGTCTACACAATTCGAGATCTCTTGCGGTATTGTTTCAAAGGGTAAGAGATACTGATGTCCAATCACTGCTTATTGCCGTCCACTTTCAGCACCATAGTTATGCAGCTATCAGAAAATATATTTTGTTTGTGTATTTGCTGGCAATTTGCCCAGGGGGAGGGGCTGACGAAGTGCTTGCTATGCATACAATTCCCCGGGTATGTTCCAGCTTACTTTTCCTTGAGCGACAATTTGGCGTTACTTTCCGCGTCCAGTGTTTGAAGGAGGAGGAACAGGAAGTTCCTGTTACTGAGAAGCTGGGAAAACTTCATCATGGCCCTCTTCACTTGGTCATTGGCAGACTGAGTAAATGTACAACCAAACAAAATTAAAAGTAACTATTGGAGTATGAATAATTGATTATTTTGGTTGTCGTTGTTGTTGTTGTTGTTGTTTTTTGGGGGTGCGGGGGGGGGGGGGGGGGGGGTGGGCAATGACCCAGGGGCTTATGTTGTATCTTAAGTGATCCATGGGAGGGGTGGTTATCTCATTGAAGGGTTTATCCCTCTGTAGGGCTTGCTAAGCTCGCATGGTGGCCAATCCCAATCAGTATAGAACAACTGCAATATCGCGATTCGAGATCACCAGTTGGCTTCATAGTTGCGAATGCCAAGTTGCTTTTTATTGCATCCAGATTTCCCAAAGTCATGGACATTTGTCCACATTTGTATCGTAACTATTGGATTAATAGTTAACCTATAGGACCCTATCACACTTTCCCGGTTTTTGTGTCCCGGTTGGCCCCGGTGCGTCCCGGTGTCTCTCTGCTATGGTCGAGTTTGGCTCCAAACCGGGATGAGAAAAAAAATCAAACCAAAATCAGCCTATGTTTGATGCGCTTGATAACAAAATCAGATCCAAATGTGGGAGGTAAACCTTATTTGGCGTACCTCGTATTCTGTTTGTGGTAGTTCCTTCTCATCCTGACCTATGAAGAGCATTTTAGTAGCATACTCCCGGTGAGTCACAAATGGCATTCCGATTCCCTGCAGATCACTGGTCAGATTAGTCAAATCGTTCTCGAGGCCAACAAAAGCTGTGAATCATATTTTTAGCAGCTATTAAACATAATAATTAATCAATGGACCTGTGTAGGATATATGCAATGTCCCAAAATGGTAATCAACTATTGAACCAAAAACAAAACTTGTACTCAAATGACGAATATAAGTGGTCCAACCGTCCAGTACAATCTCTCTGACCCAGATATCCTTTTATAAGAAAACAAATTGAAAAGATGAAGTTAATATAAAAGCGTGTGCACATGCATTTTTACAAGGGCGCCCTCATGTCAATGAATCTAGGTCCCTGACTAGCGTAGTATTATGGTTCCGTTTTCCATGCAGATTAGCCAGGTAACCATCGATCCTGAATAGGACGGTGGCTTTGTACATTTTGTTGAAAGCATGGGCACAGTTTTTCATAATTTGCTTGGAACGTGAATGAGGTGCTGAGCTGACTTTTACAGGAGTTGGTTTCACTCGTTCGCGATCGCCATTTGCACACGTACATTTACGTTACCAACTTGTTTACCCACAGTCCTTTGCGCAGTGCCTGCTAGAGCGATATGAAGAAAATTTGCATACGGCAGGTGATATGAAGACAATTTGCATATACGGCAGGTGATATGAAGACAATTTGCATATACGGCAGGTGATATGAAGACAATTTGGATCTGTCACGGGTATTCAGCTTTTTTATGCACTGGACATGTGGCCGTTCTGGACTAATGGAATTGCAGTATTCCAAGACGAGATATGGCAATGACGTTCGTAACTACACTACTCACAATAAGTTAGGGACTGTGAGGTGTACGCGTATATTTTATTGAGGGTATGCATTCCGCTTGAATGATTTTGTATATGATTAGACAATTGTATGTTGTTGTTGTTGTTGTTGTTGTATATTTTATGGCATCTTCGGCAACTAAGGCCCTTTATGCCATCAACTATACGGTTTTAGCTTTAACTATACTATATTATCAGCTAGAGATGACGAAGAAGGAGTTGCAGTTTTAGAAGTGGGAGGAAAACCCCCAGAGAAATGCCCCAGGGGAAAACCCACGCGGTCAAGTAGGGACTGCAAAGCCAATCCACATACACGCCCCGGATTCGAACCCGGGACTCCAGAGGTGAAAGGCGAGGAAAGAACCCGTACGCCAACCCGACCGCCCTAATTGTATGTACATGACAGACACACCTTGTCACAGGAATATGTAAAAACACTTATTTGAAAAAAAAATCCATACCGATATCCCTAACTTATTGTGAGTATAGTGTATATTTAACCTTTTGCTTCCTGTGATGTAAAGGGGTTCATATGGGGTGGTTGTAGATTTTTGACAAGTATCATGTTACACCTCTTGACTTGTTAGAGTTAGAACAGCTGCACACCAACCTTCTCTGACTTCCCCTGCAAGCTGTATGTCCAAGGCGCGCATGTCGTTTTGGACCAGTTTGGCCTCTCGCCTGGCTCCATATACCTGAGCTGCGAAACACATAAGCACAAACAACATGCAGGCCAGTATCGCCCCGCTAGCAGCTGTCACAGCAATTACAGTTGTGGGGATTCCGGGATAACGAAGGTAGCCCATGCGAAAAGCTAAATTGATGTGGATTACCTGCACACAGAAATGTATCTAGGAATAGTTTACTTAATCAACATTGGTTTTAATACTTGCATGTACTCGTGAAGGAACGTGTAAGGCTTGTGAGGCGGAGTAGTGAAGCCGACTCGTGAGGCCGACTCATGAGGCAACTTGAGGGGCAAGGATCAAGAAGCAACTCGTAAAGAACTTTTGAGAGAACTCGTGAAGGGAGTTGTTAGGCGGATTTGTTTATTAGGCGAACTCGTGATGGGCTCCGAAGGGGGGCACAAGAGAGGGTTTATGAGGTGATCCAGAAGCGATCGGGAAGAGGCTCGAGATGAGGCTCACAAAAAAATATCGAGAGGCAGACTGGAGAGGCGGACTCACGAGACCAACTCAAGAGGCAGAATCACGAGACCAACTCAAGAGGCAGACTCACGAAACCAACTCAAGAGACTGACTCACGAGACAACTCGGTGCACTCACAATACGACTCGTGTTATGACTTGTTATGGACCTAGAGAGGGATTATGTGGGATGTTTCCAGTGGGACTTGAGATTACCTGTACCACTTACCCACACAACAGGCAGCCCTTTCGTCGTATCATTTCCCATGAAATCACCCTCATCTGGTTCATCAGTAGGTAGTTCGCATCTGAGATTGGTTTCGTCAATGAAAGTGACTGTACAGAAGGCAGTTCCAACTCTGACTTGGATTTCTTCTGCTGTTATTGCACTATCAATCCGCTCACCCTAGAGATTAAGACAAAGAGATACATAGCATATTTTTAAAATACCGTTTTACAAATGGGCATGCATAAAAAATTATAGTGAAATACCAACAAAGTCTGCCGCACACGGGAACTAGCTGTTGTGCGTTATCCGCCTCACGAGGCCGCGAGACAAACATTTATCCTGTGATTTGTTTCTAACTCGCGAGACGAAAATCTCAACTTGCGGCAAACCTGACCTACATGTACGTGCCGAGCCAAAATAAATGTAACTATTCAATGAAAACACATCCCCTATTCACGTGACATTAAGAGTGCGGCCGCTACCCCCTGTCGACGGTCGCCGAAACTTTCAGTGGAGCCGGCCCACTGATCTGTATCACGCTAGTGGGGCCGCCTTCCTGAAGTCACATGAACATGTTTTTTGTCATTGGCTAGTTTCTTTTTTTGGCTCAACACGTAGCTCAGGTTTGCCGCACACGGTGAGATTTTCGTCTTGCAATGTAGAAAAAAATTAAAAAAGGATAGAAATTTGTCTCACAACCTCGTGAGGCGGAAAACGCAATAAAAATGTACCGCACACGACGAGCTACGTGCTGAGCAAACGGCCACGAATAACCGTTTTGCTTAGCAGATAGCCCTCGAGTGCGGCAGGCATTACAAAACCAAATAAGTCAGAAATACCTGTAATTCCAGAAGTGCGGAACCTCTTTCTCTCTCCCCTTCTTTAAATGCCTTGTACAGTGGATCTTCAAAATACTCCAGACTGATGCCGTTAGTCACGGACCATGTCAACAGTTTGGTGACTCCGTCCATAACAAAGCCGAAGTCGATGGTAACGTTGTCACTTCCCATTGCCGTGCTGAAGCCGGTCAGATTGGGTGTTCGGCATTCCATGGTCGTGGGAGTATTACCTGTGCAATTCTTGGGATCGTATAGGCAGTTTACGTTAGGAAGATATCAAATAAAGTTTGTTGCATTAGGTTCAAGAAAGCAGTTTGCTTGAGCTTATTTCACTTTGCTTGAAATAGTCTCAAGCAAAGTGCTTTTGCTTTTTACATGCACGAAAAGCTGAATGTATAGAAAGTCAAACTAAAATGGGAATTTAGCTTTATTTTGGCGACATTTCAGGAATGGCACTCCTCAACCCGTCTTAAATTTACCCAAGAACGTCATGTTTTGTTCACACGTCCATTTCATGGGAGTCTCAGGGAACCAATATGGTTGCTAGGGTATGGGAAAGCGCTCATGTAAAGGAGCCTTGATGTCGGTTATATCTCGGGTTCATTTGGTTTTTGAACACCTGTCATTGAGATACACGCGCACGGTGGGGATTTGTAATGAGGGACCGCCAGGAAGTAAACTACTGGAAATCAGACCGAGTATTTCAGTATAATTTGAATAATAATATTTATATTATATTTTATATTGTTTTTTGTTTTAGATTTGTGTTGTTTATAGAAAACTAGGGAGAGGTTTTTTGCGCACAACTAAACACCAGACAACTAATTATGCTGTTGCACACAGGGTTAAACTTTTTTGGATTTTGTTCCGGTGGTTCGTCAAAATAATCGGCAAGCTGTTGCAGTTATAATCAAAATGGCCACTCCACATCGAGCTATGGGGTAAAACTGTATCAGTCATTTGGTTCCTCTATTACCTCTACTCTTTCCAGGTCATTTCCAATACTGACGACAATTTGACGTTTCTGAGGTGTGTCGAGATGTTTTCCCGTAACAGTTAATACCCGACCGCCCCTAATAAAAAAAATGTTGATAAAACATTGTAATTTAATTTTGGTTTTAAAGAGAAATGTTTGTTCCTTTCCCTTTTCAGCCATGCCTATACAAGTTTGACATCACAACGGTCGCTGGGAGTCGAGGTAATAAGTAATATCTTGCTGGTGGTGGTCATGGAACATTTGCGCGTAGCCATATTTGTAGATTTACAGCTACAGGCCAAAGGAAGTACATACAAGCAACGTAAACTGACAATGCTGTGAAATTATTTGGAAAGTAACCTCTAGACCAGCCAAGAACAGAGGGGATAAAGGCTCCTGCGTGTTTGTTACAAAACCCTTTTTCGTCACACCGTTGACGAGAACTCCAATGGGAACACTAGTAGATGTAGAACAGCAGCAAAGTTGTTCTTGGACCGATACCATAAAGCTTCAAAAGCTGTATAACCTTTCCAATATCTTTGCAAAAGGCAGCTCATTGGGGTGATACTATACAGCTTAGGGCAGTCCTCGCTTCAAGGTGTTATCGATAAATTGATATCCACCTTATACCGACATTTCCGAACCTGATGAAATTGAAAACCAACTGGTACACTTATTGTGTTTATATAGTTACAAGTGTTCAAATCAATTTGGTCAAATCATCTTTATTCATTTAAAACATAGTTAAATGTAACTGGCCAACTGACATGAACTTGTTTACTGATAATCCGATGGGAAATATAATGGGAAACATGCAGTGGCGTATCCAGCATAGGTCGAAGCCGGCTTATACGCCCCCTGTTTGAAGGCTCAGAAAAACAGGTAGTTTGATCAGACACCATAATATGGAAAAGTGCTTAAATATTTCAAAATTGTATGGGAAGCATAGCTGCAGACCCAAGCGCTGGTGTAATTACGGGACGCGGGGTTCTATAGAGAGTCCACTTAACACTTTTCTTAAAAATGACAGGCTACTCACGAATTTATACTGGTCAGTGGAGAAACATCCGCGATGTCAGGATTATCTGTGTATTCATATGCATTCTGCGACGATCTGCTGGCTCCGTCAAAGAGGACTAATATCACACTTTTGTACCCAACCTCTCCAGCAGCAGTGGTTGTACAAAACAGTTCCGCTTCATCGCGTCCCCTGCAAATATTGGGCATATTGCGACGGTTTAAACAACATACTTCTTAATTGATTAGTTTATGGTTTGTGGTTCAGTTTATACGTGATCCATGAGGCTAACAATTAAAACACATTGAAGCCCCAAATTAATCATTCCGTCCTCATTCGGTGCAACATAAATGAACCAGCACGCACGCACCTTACATTGCAGGGAAACTCGCCAACGTAAGCTTTAATGTTTCTTCCAATGTTGAGGTTTGAACCGTTCACGGTGACTGCAGTGCCACCAGCTTGGGGCCCTCGAGCAGGTTGAACCAATCCAATTTTTGGATCCTTGTCAAAAATTAATCAATCAAAGTTATGGATGAAAACAAAATTAAGACCCACAATCACTAACATAACCCTCAAACCTTCATATAGATAAAAGGGGGATTCATGACTTTCGACTGACTCTTAAAATTTAAAGTTCTTTTTTGTACCCTTTCACTGCTTTGATAGAAGAAGGGGATCTCCACTGATAATTCATAACAAAGTGTGTTTATGTTTAATAATATTAAGAAATTTCCAAAATTAATGGCGAACAAGATTATGACAGAAATTTTTAAAAGACATTGATTATATACTTACTCTGTAAGCAAAGTTGACCACGCCTGAGCTTCCTTGAAGCGTACCATCGGCTCCTGTTACTACCACTCTGATCGGTGCAAGACCAATACTCTGGCTTTTTGTCATGCAGTTGACGCTGTAAAATAAAAACACTCCTTTCAATAGTTCTAATTTGTCAACTGGGTAGTTTGTAAACGAATTTGCTGCTTGCAATGTGAATTTGTTCATAGTAAATTAAATTAATACACAATTGTTGCGAAATGTTTACCAACCAGCAGGACTTGTAGCCAAAAATCACACTGTAAAATTAGTGGCCTCAAATTCCGACCCTTGCAGAATCTTTTTTAAAGGCAAAACAAAAAAATCCTGTTGGGTCGGAACGTCAGGCCACTAATATTACAGTGTTGGTTCACAGGCTATATATACCGAGCAACAAAAGAAACGAAACAAATTTACACAGTTTTTATTTTAAAAAAAGTAGTGGATCTCAGTGTGGTAATTTTCAACACAAAGAAGCTTTATGCAGTCATGCATGAATATTGAATGTCAACTTAATTACAAACAACATTTTCAAACTTTAATTAAAATTAAAATTTGTGTTGCTCGGTATACATGTAGTAGGCCCCTCAAAAACTTAGGGGTATATAGAAGAGCAGATAAATCAGCCATGCTCTCAAAATCTGTGGCCGTCCCTTTCCCACATTTTTCTACTTTTAGTCCAGAATCACTTTTGATAAAGCAAACGACTGCTATGCGTATGTCCTTTACTCCTTTTTACTTTTGAAGATGATTTAAAGGTAAAACCAAAAGAGGAAGAAGCAGGGAAAAACAAACGTGCTCACTTGTTTTGATAAATAATATGACCCAAAGGGTGTGGTTACACTACTGACCCAGTAAATCAATTAAATGCACAACGAGCCAAGATTCATGTGCAGAATAAGAAAATATATATGGAAACGGAACCAAGGCAACAGAATACCTTTGTAGATTATAAAGCGCTGATCCCACGTTTGTTCCTATCCAAATCCATATCTTTACAACTTTGGGATATAAAATTATTTTAATTACCTTCCACCAATGTTATACATAGCTTCTAGGCCAGTGGTGTTACAAGGCTGACCGCCTACAGTCACATTCCTTACGTCTCCAAACCTCCTTCCAATGTCTGTGCCCATTACTGTTACTTCCGTGTTACCTTCGATTGGTCCGGCCTTAGGAAACACCTTCACAGTTAGTAAATACATGCATATTTACAAATTGATTAGGTATACGGACGTGTACAATGTTATGCAGTAAAATGTTACAGAAAGGAAAAATCTAGCAAAATCTTTAAAAAGGGTTTGTTTATTTAGATTGGTGAACTTTGTTTTACCATTTTATGTATGTTTGTCTAATTTTTTTTGCGTAGGCCTACATGTATTTTATTGTCTACTTTTAAGAGTATTGTTGTAAGTATGTTGCGGTTTTTTTCTTGCCAGTGTGAAAATTGTATTTGTATGTTATTCGAACGTTATTCAGCCTCGGGGCTGCAATGTTTGAAGTTAATAAACCATGAATAAACCATGAATAATAGTTGTAAAAAAATTGTATTTATAATTAATGTTAACATTTTCGAAGTTGTTTTGTAATTTAAGGGCAATGAAATAAAATACTTAAATATTTGAGAGGCAAGCAATCATTGTGCCTGAATCACGTATTTAAATGGGGCTGAATATAATATCCCAAAATCGAACAGTTACTGCAAGTCAGATTCAGTGGTTTTCTTAACGAAAATAACATATATTTATATAAACGATATTAGGCAAATGAAACTCTCAAAACGAAGTCACTGTGAGTAACATTGGAAAGACACGCACATAAAGCGGACTGACCTCAAAAAGCACTGGATTCGGACAGTTCACTCCGTTATCAAGAGTCACTCTTTTTGTCGTATCACAGGTTTCGGCCAATTGACAGACACCTTCCGATGACGTACACCAGACGCATTGGAACTCTAGTCGTGCAGTTACACATCGACTACAATCTGGCTTCTCAACTTCACACTTATACAGTGTTACTGAAAATAAAAAAAGCACATTTACACAAAATGATGTTATTGTTAATTGTATTGCATGTTGGGCTTGCTAAGCTTACGTGATAGCTAATCCCAATCAGTGAGGAACAACTGTCTGCACTACCGTGATTCGAGACCACCAGTTGGCTATATATCTCAATTGGTAGGGCGTCTGCACGTTAAGCAGAAGGTCCGCGGTTCGAATCCCGGTGAGGCCAGTTTGCTTTCCACTGCACCCAGATTTCCCAAACTCGATCATGGACATTTGTCCACATTTGTATCGAATTAATTCACCTCGGCGGTCCCTGGGTTACAATCCCTAAAAATATAGTCACTTATTCATTCCGTATTGCATTTCGGCAGCTAAGACTCTTTATCATTATGCCATCTGCTGTATGGTATTTGCATTGACTTTACTTAATTGTCCACTTGAGATGACGACAAAGGAGATGAAGTGGGAGGAAACAACCAAGGAAAATCTCCGGGGGAAACTCCACGTGGTCAAGCAAACCCAATCCACATATACACGTCCAGGAATCGAACCCGGGACGCCAGGGGTGAAAGACGGGGAAACAAGCACTATACGTCAACCGGCCGCCCTTTCACACAAAAAGATAAGCAAGAATTGTAAGGACGGGAAATTATTTTAGACTAACCTTTAAATCCTTGGACGTCATCAAGGATGTGCACAATATTATTTTCACCTGTCCATGTAACAGTCAATTGGCCGTTAACCTCCGGCTCGTTGGCTGCGTAGGTATACTGTTCAGTGAAATCATAAACATCGTTATGGGTATTAGTCTTCAGAAAAACGAAAATATGCTGATTTAACCTCATTCAGCAGCAGATTTTACGTTTCACCGCCAAAGAAAATAGTGCAGACTTTTTAAAAATTCCATGCCAAAAAGATAATTCAGAACTGCAAAAAAGGAATTGAAAATTGTTGGGCAAAAGTTTTCCACATTAATTGCATAAGTAGTTTTGCTGCAGTGGCCAAGGTGAAAAATCTCTTCAATGCCATATGACATGCATTAAATTGATGCTTGTGTGCACAGATTGTGTTGAGCAGGAGTCTAATTTTTGGACACTTGCAATGCACTGTCCCTTAATAATGGTTGTTCTAAAGCAGACTTTACCAAATTCTCACAGACTATTTGATTTTCTAATGGAAATGGCCACTACAAATAACAGAAGTACCTGAACAGACGCGGATCCAGAGGGGGAGTTTTGGGGGGTCAACCCCCTCCCCGTCTATGACTCATTTTGTTGTTGTTGTCGAATACATTTCGTGTGTGTCCGTCCGCCTGTCCGCAACAAGCCGATATAAATACATGTATATGACTGTAAACCTTCCCCTCGCACTGGCAAAACCCCTCCCTGGAAAAAATTCCTGGATCCGACCCTGCTGAGAAAAGGCCAGCATACCCTGGCGGCATTCAAATGAAAAATTTAAAACACGTTTAAAACACATTGTACAAGCGTAAACGGTTATAGGTATAACTGTTGGTACGTGTACTTCATATTCAGTGCAGTCACTTACAGGTCTCAATCCGCATGTGATGCCATCTCCAGTACGGCTGGCAGTTGTGAGCTGTTCTAGATTTCCTTCCACATCCAAAATACATCTATAGCTGGTAATCTTCGCAATTAAGAAAACAGGTAACAAAATCGATAATTGTTCGTGGTTGCTTCTATCTCAACTAGGTATTGTAGTTTTTTAATTGTTTAAATAAATAAGCATCGCTTAATACACCAAAATTCAGAAGAAAATGGAATTGTTTTGGTAATGTTGAGAAATGCTTGACGGACTATAAAAGTGTATTTTGTGAATTGTTTACTGTTTCCCCAGACGATAACTATTACAGCCCTGGTAGATTTTGCTTCTGCACTGCCTATTAATAAATCGGGGAAACAAAACTTACCTCAGATGGATTCGGCAAGTTGATGGTCATTATTGGTATATCTCTCATTATCCCATCTGGAAGAAGGACTTCATTGGTGCGGATAAGTTGAGGACAAAATCCAGGTCCCTTTGAAGTCGAGCTGCTTGGATTCTATTGTTACAGTAATACGTAGTGAATTTGATTAGCAAATACATTAACGTCCAATTGGCTATATTAATATGAAATAAAAAAACTAGAAGAAAAAAAACGGAACGTTTATTTGGAGAAAAAAACAGTATACACTGTTTAAATTCTTTAACTTCGAAGGTAAACATGAATTGTATATATTAAATTATATTATTATATTAAACATAAGACTTACAGACAAAATAATTAAAATCAGAAGGTATAAACTGAAATGAAAAATGTACAGCTGTTACTGTAGAGGAATGAAGGTATATGAATTATAGTTTGAGATTTGTATACCTTTATGATAATGTAATAGTTATAAAAACATTCATACAGCAGTTTGTGTGGCACTTTTCTCTTACATTCATGCCTGTAATGATGACCTCGTTTGACCGGGTGCAGGTGTCACTTTCATGTGTGCATCTATTCGCAAATACACACCAATCGCAAGCCCAGCGACTTCCAACACAGGAAACACAACTACAACATGCAAAAAGCAGTAAGACAGTTGATTTAAGTACATACATTAACAGTGATTTTATATTATGCACCTCTCAATTGTCCACCCTCGCCCCTCGCCCCTCGCACCCCCCCCCCCCCCCCCACCCCCCCCCCCCCCACCCCCCCCCCCCCCCCCCCCCCCCACCCCCCCCCCCCCCCCCCCCCCCCCCTGCTTCCCCACCACCAAGGTGGTTTTGTTTCATGCCCCAGGGTGAGGTTTTTGATCCACGAAAATAAAAATGTATGTGCATTTGTATACAAGACGTGCAGGTGTATGTACTTTTTAAAAAAAACACTTACGTGGTATGTTTGGAACACTCATAGAAATGGAATTCAGTGTCAGTAAACCGGACTGAGGTTTCAGAGGAGTACACACTAAGTGTAACTGTGACAGCATCTATGTAACGAGAAACAAACGACAAATGATTTTAAACGGACACTATAAAACATTAGAGTTTGTTATTTATTAAATTTTTATTCGATTTACATTTACTGAGATGATGGGTGACAAAAAGCATCACTTTTTTTACAAACCGGACACCTCTGACCCAGACCAAACGCCTCTGGCGTTAGGCTGCACGTTTCTTTTATCGACTTGCACCTAAACTGGCCATCGGAGATTTAAGACCGATTCAATAATGCACCTATCAATTGTTTTAAGATTCAAAATAGTTTCATTATTGTTCTCATATAAATTTAAACAACCCTGAATGCCGCAATGGGGCGACATTTCGGGAAGACTCTCACCGGAGACCACCGAAATTTCGGCAAGAATCACTCAAAATGACACCTTATTTTTTTACCCAAAGCTTCCAGAGATGGTCACAGACCTAAGAGACACAGTTCTAGACCTAATAAAAATGGTTCTCGATTTTAAAAAAGTTGTTTTTGACCTAAAAAAATGATTTTTAAACTCAAAAATATTAGGGCGACACCAAAATGTCGCCCTATTGAGCACGTCGCCCTAATATACCTTTTTTACCCACGATTTGTCGCCCTATCCTACAATTCCTAGTTTTTGGGGCACTTAGGACGAAATAATTTCACAGGATTATTACTATACCATTACCATCTTGACAATAAGTCAGATTTGTTTGGAGGGTAATTACCAAACATGTAGACTGGTTCCCGTCCACACATTCCACATAGGAGAATATAGGGACAGGTAAAGTGCGCTTCATCCTGATCTGTGATTGGTCGTCTTTGCGCGTGCGCATTGTGTGTTTTATATTTTAAAATTTGCGAAGCCCTTTGACTTAGGCAATGTACTTTATTTGCATATGGATATGTCGACACGCACGGCCGGGTTACCAATGTCAATGCAAAATATACGCACTTACTAAAACAAAATAATAATAATAATAACCATGTGACCGGGCAGAATTCTGCCCGTCATGGCTGCCCTTTACCGATCCCCATATTTTCGCAATAAGCGATAATAAGCGATGGGATCGGAAACCAATCTACCAAACATGTAGACTAATCCCCGATACATCATTATTTTGCAGTGACAAAAAAATTGCACTTCATGATTTTCCCTCGTTTAAAATGGTACCTTTGTGGTAGAATTTGCTAGCTGGAGGTGTCTACCATTCGTTAAAAAATTAAAACATGCATGAATGTTTAAGGTTTTCTTAAATATTACTACAAGCCGGTTTATCAACATTATTCTTTATTTATGAAATGCTGTTGTTCTTAGAATTCGTTAAACAAAAAACTTGATACAATGGGCTTTTAAGACAAGCTGTGAAACGTATGGTTGTGGCACTCTAATGAATAAGCTTTCCATCTTCAAGCATATGCAACTGAGAACCAACATTTGAATTGAATTTGAATTTGAATTTGAATTTAAATTCAAAGGTTCATCTAGGCGACAAGGGCCTTACCACTCCGCTCTTCAATAGCGGGTATTTCGTCACGTGGAGGAGAGATACATTCAAGCATCTGATTTGATCCTGCAACTGGTGTCAAGTAAGATCCGAAATAACAACTGTAAGTCTCGCCTGTCTCAAGCTCAGGCAATGCCTGCATAGTGAGCGTTATCTATAAAAAAGAAGTTAACCGGACAAGAATAAGTATTAACCATTTGCACCTTGAATATTTTTTCATCAGGTACAAAAGGTGCTGCTTCGGGGCCCCATGGACCTTTGGGGTGTAAAGAGTTAAATCTTGACTGTAGTTTGTCACATGCATGTTCAGTAATTTATCTTACATTAATTAACTGATTTAAATTCAAAATATTTTCTATAGAGCTCTAAAAAATCTCTGTATGTAACGTTATATAGATTTTTGTAGAACTTTTTTGTACGGGTGGGTGCCCGATTTCTGTCTATTTGTGTCATACATGGCGTGCGAAGATGGAAGCACATGTAATATATTATATTGTGTATAATCTTACATAAATCTATACACTCCAGTATAGAAACGTGCACTCTGTACTGAGAGGTCATTAGAAATGTGAACAGACCCCAGATCTACAGAACTCCTAATTTCTGTCGTAAATGTTTACTAGGCAACTCAATTTATAAAATAAAGGCACGTTTTTACCATACTGTGTATTGTAGCTATACAATTTTCTCAAGAATGGCTAGCTATAGCCATTCCAGGCATAAAGAACTTATATACATTTCTACATGTTCTGTAGCAGTTTATATAAGTGTTTAAAGGCCCAGTGGATCATTTGCAATGACCCCCAAAAGTAATCGACGAGTTTACAGGGGAAAAGTTCTGAAAGTAAAGATTGAATTAATAGCAACTATCCAATGAAAGGTTTCCGCTCAAAATGATATAATTTTACCAGAAAATAATCCGTAAAGATGAAATTATTTAGATCGTTTGCAAACGATTTACTTATTTTTGGTTCGCATCTACGCGGTCCAAAATGCATGGGCGCTGTGTACTCCGTGTGCGTGTTCCAACGCGATGCATTTTTATGGATCGCGCGCACACGCAGTATGTGCGCCACAGAGTGCATGACGCAAGCCACATATAGTACCCGATCAACTGAGAACGAATATTTGAAACACCCCGCCAAGACCAGGAAAATGCATATGGATTTTCATGGGTTTTTTTTAAACGTGGTACATTTGACAAAGCTGAAATCTCTAAGGATGAGTTTGTTGATGTCTTTCTTTTGATTTATAATGGTTTTATTCGCAGAATCGCTCAAAAACAGATCATCTACAGGGCCTTTAACTATTTACACGATCTACCAAATTCGCATTCGTAAGTCAGTAGTGCCTATTTTAAACGGATCTACTGAAAATCTAAGGAAATTAGGCAAACAAATTACAATTTGTTTAAAGCTTCTACAGACATCTGTTGGACACTTTAGACCAAAATTTGTGAAGATAAAGACATCTATGATGTACAAAGTCATGTATTGCTGTAGAATTGCTGGAGATATGTAGAATTGTGTATAATTCTACATAAACTTTTGTACAAATATGACATACTTAATTAAACGCGAACAACATACCA
This sequence comes from Henricia sp. BOLD:AAB3569, assembly GCA_037783545.1. Taxonomy (NCBI): domain Eukaryota; kingdom Metazoa; phylum Echinodermata; class Asteroidea; order Spinulosida; family Echinasteridae; genus Henricia; species Henricia sp. BOLD:AAB3569. The sequence goes on along the minus strand of JBBELK010000861.1, from coordinate 160,477 downwards.
GTTGTGCTGTCTCAGTAATTGGCAGACTGTTATATGGCAGGACACTGGTAATCTCAATGCACTGAACAGCGTTGTAGCTCAACCACCGGGTAGAATTATCAGGAAATTGACAATCAGAATACCTTGAGCACCTGGCGTGAGATATGCATTGTAAAACCTTATAAAACAAAACATTAAATGTTAATTTTTTTCATATCTCTAGTTTCTTAGTCTTTTGTACTGGAAAAGGTTTGGGTACACCTGCTGATTTCAAGGGTTTGTCATAATTGTTAAAAGTTAAAAATAAATACACACAGCATACGTTTGAACAGCACTGTATATACACACTCCTCATAAGTACGCACAACTTAGAAAATATGTCAAACAAAAGTAAGAATCAAGCAAAACGCTTGTGCAAGTGTGGCAATGCAAAATGAAGCATTGTATGTGTGCTAATAAGGTGACTCTTACTCTTTACTTTTCTAAATGCCTTACAATTGTACAGCACTGCTGCATCACTATGTGTTTTGACTATCACGGTGTTATTGAGACATTCTACGGTATAGTCTGCCTAATCTGTACATAATTCTAGTATGGCCACTCTCAGTGGAACTAACCAGAATCCTTATTCACAAAGCACCCGCAACGATTTTCGGGCACGCAACCATACCCCGGCCCTAACCCTCACCAGAGCTCTTAATTGTGGGCTTTTAAATCTTCGTGCACCCGTAAACTACCACCCGCAACTTGCGTGGGTCGTGCAGTAGCTATGAGCAGCACGCTGATTAGCCTACATTACCTACTAGTAGGAAATGAAGGCTAATCAGCGTGCATTGAGCGCAGTACATGTACGCCGTTTATGTGAATAATCACATTACTTTTGTCACCCTTTGCTACCCTTGCTCATTGCGTTAAAACGCGGGTGCCCGCAGTTTGAGGGTCTGGGGCCTTATTCACAAAGCACCCGCAAATTGTTCGTTTTGCGGAGCCCGTAAGTGGATGTTAAGGGCACGTAAGACTTGCGTTAAGTGTTATTCACGAAGCACCCCGAGAGTTTCCTTAGAAGACCCGGAAACTTAACGCAAAGAGCAAGTGTGGCGGAGCGTGACAAAAGTCACGTGATTATTACCAGAAACGGCGTAATAAATGCACTGTGATACGTACGCTGAATGACAGTACAGCACCTCCTGCTCATAGCTACTGCACGATGTCTGAACCACCTGCGAAGAAAAGAAAGAGCAATTTCTCGCCTGGAGAAGTGGAACCGTCTGGTAGAACTGGTGGAACGCAATTATGCATTGATACATTCTAAATTCAGCGATACAGTGACTATAAAAAAAAAAGCAGGAATGTTGGAAGGCCATATGCACAAATATTAATGCCATCGCCCCATGTCTGCGCACTGTAGTCGAAGTAAAGAAGAAATGGGAAGACTTGAAGGGGAGAGCCAAGAAGAAAGTTAACAAGGAGAAGAGGGTCCATCATTTGACAGACAATTTACCCCGTGAGGATGATGAAGCAAGCGCACCGGGACAACTGACAGAGACAAAAAATCGCATCACTGGATTGATGGGTACTACTCGAGTATTCGGTGTAGATGGCGGGTTCGATACGCACACCCCCCCCCCCACCGCCACCCATTGTCTCTTCCCTTGACATGGAGTCTCATCAGCAGCCTAACAAGGTACAAGTCCGGTCTTCAACTGGCACTGTATTCGTTTTCATATAAGTGCTAATTTTCATAGGAAAAGGTTTAGTAGAACCAAATGAAGAAACTGATAAAGGACATGGATGATATTACGATCACAAACTTGAAAATTAAATACATTTATAGGGCATAAATGGGTTGGTGAAACTCCAATAATAAACTACAGTTGGTGAAAAATATGAATTTATATATTTTTTCAGACAACTATATGAAGATGTCGAAGGGTAAATAAAAGGCAACATGTACAATGACGAAGTCGGTCATACATGTGCATGATGAAAGTGAAGAAAGTGATGACCCTCCCATAATACCATCTCCTGACAGTGCGAATGATAAAGACGATCAACCTGATATATAGTAGGCCAAGCACATCAACTGCTTCCAAGGAAAGTGCGACTCTCAGAAGTCGATCAGTCACTCCAATCCCAACCGCCGATGCATTTGCGAAACGTCTTGAGATCGAGCGCGAAAAACTAACCACCCATAAAACGTCGCCTATAGCAGCTGAAGATAAATTGGCGTGTTCAACAGAAAAGGCTACAACGCTCCTGGAAAAGCTGTTCGAAATTGAACAAACCAAACTTGAGCTGGACAGAGCTAAACGTAGAGATTTTTCGATCTATTACTGTGACACTAAACCAGGAGAGAATCGCGCACCTATATATATACAGAATCTGCAGTAGACATATTACTAGAGACAATGCATCAAACTTGAGAATGTCTCATTCTTTCATGATTGGGCCACGCCAACCTTTTGTTGCATTTACTTAGAGGATCTACACCAAAGTAAATGTAAGAGGAGGGGACAGCGTGTAATTTTCAAACTATCACTTGACAGTTTTTATTAACGTTTAACTATTCCATCAAGGAATCAGCCTTAAGGCCATTTCTAGAATTAGACGTTTCCGGGATTAGACGTTCATTACACTCTAAATGCAAAAGATAGAAAACTCATTCTTCAAAAGAGTGAATCCCGTATAAAAGCATTTCATCTAGAGTGGAAATCACTCCATCAATCTAAACGTAGTGGAAATCTTCTTTATCACTTTGAAAAGAGTGGAAAAGCACTCCAAAAAAAGAGCCATATAAGGGACAATAACTATTGGAAGAAGTCCCTATGACTCTTTTTTAGAGTGCCTTTACCACTATTTTATAAGAGTGATTTAGAGGATTTCCACTATCTTTATATAATTATTTTGAAGTGATTTCAACTCTTTTGAGTGCCGCCATTTTGACGCTAAAGACGACTCACTCAAGTTGTGGGCCCGTTGAGGGAAGTCTGGAGTTCCCGCAAATTTAAGGGCAGTTTACGGGTACACGCAGATTTAAGTGGGTTTTGTGAATAACCCGCAAAAGCGGTGCCTTTTACGGGGTAGTTGCGTGCCCGAAAATTGTTGCGGGGGCTTTGTAAATAAGGCCCCTACAAAGGAAACTCTCAAAGTGCTTCGTGAATAGCACTTAACGCAAGTCTTACGTGCCCTTAACATCCACTTACGGGCCCCGCAAAACGCAAACATTTACGGGTGCTTTGTGAAATAAGGACCCAGGACCCTGCTTTATGTTATCTTATTTCAAAGACGACCATTTCTACAAGTACAAGGTATACAATTATACATGTAATTCTTTCAGACAAACACTACTTACTTCCTTTCCAGGGTGCACCATCCACAGTACGGGTCTCCGTCCGTTTCTGCATCAGTCCCAATGCAGGACTCACACGTCGTGTACTGATTGCAATTCTCCACACTCAACTTGACAAGCTGCATTGGCAAAAACAATTAAGAATAAATTTTCCTGTTATGACCACTCTTGTATCAACAATTAATGTGGCAACTGAATATTCTTCACGTTTACGACGTTCAATATTATAACAAGAGTAAAAAAAACACCATCGGTATGTATGCTGAAGCTAAAACAAAAATATAAAACGTGCAGATACAACAGTGGAGAGGAACAAAAATGAAAAAGGGGAAAAATAGAATTACATGTCCCACAAAATACAAACAGTGCTATTAAATGCAAAATAGGATACAAAAACAAATGGAAACTGAGAGACAAAACGTTGACATTGCCGTTACTTTTTTCAACGCACCCCTCAAAATTATTAGCCTTTAGTCAAGGCTGCCGTGGCGAGTTATGTTTCGCGCGCAGTCAGTTTTAACAACGCTTGAGGAAAGACTAGCACACACGGACTGTCCGCCCCGACCGCCTTTACCATCTCGTTTTTTAGGGCTTATGTTTTTCTTTAATTCTGTCTGCCGTTTTGGTAGATGGGCTACGTGCATAATGCATCAGGTCAGGATTCCCCATTGACCAATGAGAAAATGAACTGTTACACTGCATGACGTCACACGCATAGAAAATTAGCCAGTTTACGACACAATCTTCTATTCTTCGAAGAAAAAAAACTAAATATTCCGGGAAACAATGGGGAAACTTAATAAGTCGCAACATATTAAGGCTATGAAAATGCTCATAGATTATCGCGATTTATTTGTGAACTTACCATAACAGCAATATGGGTAACATTAAATTTACCACGCACGCCGTATGCCTACTCCCGAACCGGAACCGGCCGGCCGCACTTATCGTGCCGGTACAGTATATGCCGCCGGCAGCTGCGGCCGCGCATGGCCATCATGATGCCGCGCCGTATGTGCACTGTTGTTTTGCACGTGGTGAATTTATGCAGAAAGCTATGTCAAAAGGAAAAAATTCCATACATATACGCCAGTTTAGAGTCGTTATGGTGTACTAAGTAATTTTTTAGTGGCATTTATACCCTGAATACATGTATACGAAGGTCTGCGATTTTCTTAGTAATCTCCCAATTAAACAGTTACTCACGATACTATTTGTTACGATTCTTATGACAGTATGAACAAGTTCAAATGTCTATATCAACCTGCGACAAGCCACGACAACTTACGACAACTCTATGACAAGTTACGATTACCTACAAAAACACTATAGCAGCCACTGTAACAATTGTAGATGGACAGGCTGATCTTAATAAATCTTAACTAAATGTTAGCAATTTCAAAGCCAAATCGAACAGTGCAGGGAGCTAAGCCGGTATTCCGCTGTGCAATATTTTCTTATGATTAGTCGCAATAAAGTATCTTAAGATACGATACAGGTACAATTTTGTAGCATCTCGCAGGTCGCCCACTGTATGATTTGCTACAATTTACTGCGACTGCGGCTGCGACAAGCTACGATAGCACTGTACAATTTGCTGCGACCGCACAAGTTGACAGGATTTTACATAGTCATTTCGCAAGAAATCTTAGAAAATCGTAACGATATGCATTTTTTTATGAGTACATACTAATGTCTGCGATTTTCTTAGTGATCACGCATTATGCGATTCATTACGATTCCTTACGATTTATTACGATTCCTTATAATTTGTTACGATTCCTTACAATCATCTGCGACTTGTTCAGAAACATACAAATGTCTGCTGTTACGATTCCTTACGATGACAAAGTCATTTTGTAACAAATCTTGCAAAATTGTAACGCTTAGCGCTTAATTGTCGTATATGCATTTTCTTATAAATACATACGAATGACTGCGATTCATTACGATTCCTTACGATGACAGTACAAATCTACGACATCCGCGACTTGCTGAGAGTTCAGACACATACAAATGTATGCGATCATGATGCACGCATTGTACGATTCAATGCGATTCATTACGATGACACAGTACAAATCTACGACATCTGCGACTTGTTTAGACATTCATTTTGTAACAAATTTTGGAAAATTTATTGATTGATTGATTTATTTATTTGCCATATCCAACAGCGGAAGGCCCGCCAATCGTACGCGTAACGCTCAGCACTTATTTGTTTGTAAATAATATTGTTTTTGAACTTTTGTGGGTTGGACAAGTGTAGTTCTTGTTGTAAACATGTTTTCTGATCTTGTTGCTTAGACATAATAGCATTTTGTGTAATCGAAATATTTCTTTGTTTTATAAATTGTTGTGAATAAACTTGTTTTTGTACGTTTTCTGATTTTGTTGGTTGGACATAAAATAGTTCAAATAGTGTAATTGTTCTATGGTGGTTTGTGTAATAGAAATAATTGTTATTTTTTTTGAAATTTTGCTGGCGCAGCATTTATTCCTATTTTAACGACTGGCTGCCGGCTAAATAGCATAGATGGGGCGAAGTGGCAATGGGGCGAAGTAACTGTAAAGCGATTTTACTTACGTACGCGTGTGTAGCGCGGTGTTTTGTTTGCCACCCGAAAAGCATTGTTAGCGAGTTACAACTGTTAAACAATTTATCTGGAGTTACTCAAGGTTTCTTGTATTTTGTTTTCCTGGTGCGAATTATAACCTTGGTTTTTTGTGTGAATGCTACCTATATTTATAATGGACGATTCCAGAAGCTCGCCGCCGCTGGTTGGTTACAATTTATGAATAATTCATCACCTCCGTTACGTTGCTAGTGAATTCAACACGGAGGTCACAACGACGAGATGATAACACTATGAGCAACTACAATGGAACTTGAGCACAAACCAATATTATTAACAATGGTGTGTGCCCGATTTCCATTGTTAGTTGCTCATAGTGTAAAGGCGTTCGTGGCAAAAAGTCTGCAATATGAATGCTAGTCTTTCCTCAAGCGGTAGCAAAACCGTGCACAAAACAAACCTCGCCACGTACGCCTTGACTGCAGGCTACAAAATTATCAGCAGATAATTATAGGACGAAAGAGTAACTAGTGTTTTAAGAATTGCTTGATTTGTTTTGTTTGCTTTATACAATCAAGCCTTTTTCTGACCGTGATGCCTCTCGCCTAAAGATGATGAACAATTTTAACAAAATTAAGGTTCAATAACCCTAACGTGTACACTTATTTGCAAACCCCTTTATTACGAGGGGTTATTCAGTGCAAACATCCGCAGAGCACAGTGGTCAGTGTTACATAGCCAATGATCCCATTATCCCTGATGTTCTTCTCTGGAGGTGATAACCGAGTTCTCGCAAACATACAATACCCAAGACCTATCCTGTCACCATCGCAAGAGATGCAGGATTGGTGTTTGATAAGTTGGGAGGAGCAGTGGCAGACAAGCCTGGATCGAAGAGCAGAGTAGCAGCTTTCTCGACGGCAGTCGAAGGTTGATGATGATGACGATTTAGACGACATTACTATTTTGTGAAGTATTATAAATGTCCATGTATATTAAAGATAAATGTACCTTCTGTTCTGTGAGAGCGTGCATGACTCGCGTGGTATGGTCAATGTGGACATCCGTCAGCACTGGACTGATGTCGAGTGGTACTCGCTCGTAGAGTCGAGCTGTGCTGTTGCTTTCGATGTGAACCTAAACCACAATCAAACGTCACTGGGTTAACACCATGAATATGATTATTTATTAACATTTCAAGTTTTTTTATGATTCCTGAAAAGTGATGAACACATGGATTGTGGAAGTTTCTGCAAGTTATGTAAATTGTTGTCGCACATTGTGTCATCCACAATATTAAAATGATTCACAACATAAAATGGTAGACTAAATCGAAGAAATAAAAAGCAACAATTTGTTTAATCTGGAAGTGCCATCAAACTTGTTGAGAATTTATCGTAGGATGACGACATATTCAATGCAAAATGTCGTCATCCAGTGATAATTATCTTAGGAAGACGACATCCCGAATATAGGATGGTGATATCCTGATATAATTTATCACGGGATGACGACATACAAAATGTAGGATGAAGATATCCCGTAATGAGTTATCACTGCAGCAGGATGACGACATCCAGCATATCGGACGTCGACATCCCGTGATCATAAATCTGACAGGATTTGAGCAGAAATGATGAAAGCGGTGAAAGATATAAACGAGATTCCCTCTTAAAGCCCAGTACATCGTTTGCAGCTATTATTATATATTTGTTTACTTTATAAGTTGACAAGAAAACTCAAATTAAACGTGTTGATAACACTGGTAACAAACATCATATGATTTTTCCCGTGTAAAATGGTACTTTTGTGGGAGGAATTGCCAACTGGAGGTGCTTATTAATTCAACACCAAAAAAGCATGCATGGAATTTTAAGGTTTTTGCATTGGTAGTATCTAGTATTACACTGCATTGATGTGGCTCAAATTTCTACAAGGTAGACTTTATCAAAATAAATAATTTTTGTAATGCTCTCTTTCATGTTTTTAAATGTTTTCTAATCATGTAATCTGTCTTTAACGATAATTGCCCTATGTCCTCCAAAATATTCGATCCACTTATTGATAGCTTCGCAAGAGTACTTAAGAAGAACTGAAATGCATGTTAATTACTTTGAGAAGATCTCCTCTGGAGGTACCAATGAAAGCCACAGTATGGTTGCGTTCGGTGCTTGTTGTGATGGAGGACATCAAAGTACCTTTGAAAATAGAACACTAAAGTATAACCGTCAGCCTTTGTGCGTTGCCAATGGTCTAAACAAGTGAACCCAGTAACCCTGGCAAATTCACAATAAATCCACATGTGACCTGTTGGATATTTTGGCAAAATGCGCCCATGCAAACGGCAAGAGAAGGGAATTTACCGGGTTGTTCAAGCAGAGCTGTAGATGGTACTGGAGTCATGCCTTTTACATGTTTATACAACTGTTCCCCGTCATCAGCAACAGCATCACACAAGTAGTTATCTACCATTACCTGTGAATTACGAACAAATACATGGTGTTTCAAAAAAGTAATCAAACTTTGAAAGGTTGTTTTGACCATGACAACACGTTTGATAGTAAACAGCATATAGTAGCATTTTAAAGCAGAGGGCATGGGCTTTCTAATGATACCTTAATTACTTTCTTAGAGTCACGCGTTACTGCGCACGATTGTCCTGAAATTAAGGTGCAAAATGGTGGTTGGTTCACTTTCATGTTGAACAAAATTGAACAAGAATTGACACACAAAATTGAACAAAAATTACACAATCTTATTTTGGCTCCACGTCAAAATAAGCAGTTTCACCAAACGATTCGGGGTCCACTTTAAGAATTCTTAAAATCCCATTTATTTCTTGTGGGAAAAGTTAATTAAACAAAAAGTTAATGAAATTATAAATATCATCTTTTATTTTCATCTCTTATATAAACTGGTAGCCCTGGAAGTAATATAAAAACACGGAGCGCATCGCTGGTAGTTTGCAAGCGGCGCGGGTATTTTGTCGCCAGTGTTTTGGCGCGAGTCCGATGTACAATGTCATGTTTTCCAACGTTTTTGATTCGACTTCAGACGGTCTTTGCGAGTTTCTGTCCCGGCCGTGTGTACTTTATTTGTTTAAGTTTTTGTTGGTGGTTTCATCTACTCTCGACAGAAGTGAACGTTCAAAACTAACCAGATATTTGTTTAGCCACGTTAATATGTCTGAGATGTACAAAAAAACCGTAAACTACAAATATTTGTTTGTCACAAGCTCAGACAATATTGTTTTTTTTTTATTTATTGAATCGTTGGAATTTAAGGTGCCTTTTCCATTTATAGGCGTTTGGGCGCTTACAAACGCGGTACAGTAAAGTGACAATTTAAAGAATATCTTCACAACGTTAAAACCGCATTGTCATTCCCTGACTGGTCCCCAGAAGTGTGACCGACCGCAAGACTTACACGGCTATTTACGGAACGGTAACGAACCAAGCAAAACAAGTCAACACATGTGTTTTGTCTTTCCGAATTTAATTATATACCAATGCATTTTGTGACATTTCACTTTACACCCGCCCCCGTATTAAGCTGTGCTGCACATCTCCAAATTGCCTAATCAAAACAAGTGACACATCATCGTAAAGAGGAATAACAGGGCTTTCCAATGATATAAGGACAATTATTTTGCAACAAGAGAGAAATCGTCAGTCAAACTTGACTTTCCGAATGGTAATGGTATTACATTATATTACATGTGTGTCTATACAAGCTATTGCTTAAAAATTTCACGCACCCCCCCCCCCCCCCCCCCCCCCCCCCCCCCCCCCCCCCTTTTTAAAATCCTGGATCCGCCCCTGCATACCGTAGAAAACACAGAAACGTTTGTTTTGCCCTCCGTCTGTCATACAATGTGTCACTCGTGTTGACGTTATTACGTACAACGTTCCTTATAAATGCATTACTTCGGTCTGCCGCAGTTTTCAGGTTTCAAATGAAAAATCGCTGAAAAGACCACCAAGCAACCGGAAGATGTGGAATTGAAATGTGTGACTCTTTCCGCCCTTGAAAACTTGGCGGGACAAAACTTTTTCATAAATTGAGTCTTTTCATTCTATTTCTTCACGTAGGTGGATTTCCATCCTCATATTTCATCTACAAACAAATACATGTAAAATCAAACCTTACCTGAAAACCAAGACATTGTGAACTTCTTAAGTATTCTGCTCTGTATGCGTTTCCAACTAGAATACATCCCGCGACCGCGTCCTTGAAAGCGCTTAGGATATCATCAATCTTGTAGACACACAGTGCCGAATGCTCAGCAGAAACTCCAAGGGTTGCATCGCGCACATTTTGATTCTTCGCAAACACAGCATAAAGTGCCATCTCGCCAACTTCCAAGGCTAGTGATGAAGCAAGATCCGGACCTACAGGTCCAATATGAGCAGCTTGTACCAAACTGTACAAATTACCGTCAGTTCCTGCGCAGTTTATGGTGATTTCCGTATATGTGTCGAGGTCCTCATAATTTTGGCAAACTCGGCTTATCTTTGATACAAACACGCTGTTTACATCCAATTCCTCCTTCTGCGAGGATACGAAATAAGTAAATATTTCATGGCTAAATGCAGCCACGTAATGTACTTGGAAAGGGATTCTCTGGGCTTCCCTACTGATAATAATCCGGTTCTTGTCACTTGCTGTTAGAATAATTCTCACGTTGGTATTTTCGAGTGTCCTCCTTGTAACTTGTGGGATTAATCTATATTGATCTTCATCACCAAATGTGACGGCCACATATAAGAAATCGGCACTCGACCCAGGTGCAACAAGGCTCACTGTGGATAACTCTTCAAATCCCGCAACACTTGTTGATGGATTAAGCAGAACTTTTGTGATGTCGTTTATATCTCTTAATTGACAAATTCCTACTCCCGCACTCCCGCATGTTATAAGCCTCTCGAGGTTGTCTACAGCCATAATCTTATTGTAGTTGGTGTCTCTGTCACACCTGTCTTCCGCGCTGATACAGGTGCTGTCATTCTGCAACGTTTGTAGAGAGCTGTCCAGTCTAAACACATAGTTCACAGCACCGACGTAAACATCTCCATTTTCACCGAAAGTGAAATGGTTCATCTTTGAATTCTCATTGCCAGTTGGATCAGCAAAACTAAAAGATGCAATCTCGTAAGCAGATAAATTCCCTATCCATTCTCCAGAAACAGGCCCAAAATTGATCAAAATAAAGCCAAGAAGAGCTGCTGTCAGAGTGGTGAAGCATCCACGGTCTTCCATGATGTACGGTATCCTGCCTCATATACAGTACTTGTAGGACGTGTTGGATTACGACAGGGATGCGTACAATCACCAGTGGGGTTCTGAAAACAGCAAAACCACAATGTAAACACAACACAAAAAGTAAGCGCCCCCTAAAAACTCCTCATAATTTCTTAAGTAAGAACTTTTTAAAGATCACAACTAGTAAAGAATATTTCCATGGTTGTGTGAAAAATTAGGGGCATCCATTACTTCATAGCTAGCTGAGCACAAATTAAAGACAAAGTGAGCCAATTTCAAAATTCCCAAGAGTTACTTAATGTTCAGTAATGTTCAGTAATGTGTGTATCCATCACGCTTGTCCCTAACCTCCAGACATCATCTTCTCATGTGTTGATGAGTCTGGTCACCCGCTGCTGAGGATAACCATTTATTCTTCCTGCAATAATCATCGTGACAGGTCATCCAGAGTGCTGAATGCATTGATACGGGCATACACCGAACGCTTAAGCTGGTCCCAAAGATGCTTGATGGGATTCAGTTTATATAGGCGAATATGCAGGTCAAACTATTTTCTGGATTCCCTCCAAGCCAAAACTGCGAGCCAGATCACCGGTAATTTACATGCCCACCGATATGTCAACGAAATTCTGCGTCCACATGTTGCACCATATGCTGCTGCCCATGGTAATGAATTTGTCTTTATGGACGATAACGCCCAACCACAGAGAGGAAGAAACGATTACTGCAGGAAGAATGGATGGCTAATTTGCTATCCTCAGCAGCGGGTGACCAGACTCATCAACACCATAAGAAGATGACGTCTGAGGGTCATTGAGAAGCGTGGTGGATGCACACATTACTGAACATTACTGAATGCATTGTTTCTCAATCAACTGAAGTAATGAAATCACTCTTGTGAATTTTGAAATTGGGTAATTTTGTCTTTAATTTGTGCTCAGTCAGCTCAGTTACCCAACAACCATGGAAATATTATTTTCTAGTCGTGATCTTTAAAGGTTCTTACTTAAGAAATTACGAGGAGTTATTTGGGGGTGGACTTACTTTTTGTGTTGTGTTTAGGCCTATATGAGGTAAAAAATATCTTATCAAAATATCAAATTATGTATCTCAAACAATTTTTAAAATCAGTTCTATCATACCTGAGTAGATCGCTATCTAGACAAGCATACAAGGACAATTTTAGTTCAAAGAGTGCACCACTTGAAAGCCTTTCCAAAAAAAAGGTGTTGGCAGCTGCTGTCTCTTGATTATTACAGAAGTTTGGATAGCAAGGCAATGAAGAACAGTTTTCAAAACCAATCCGCTTTAGTGATTTTGTTCAGGTCCAAGAGAACATGATTGAATAAGTAAGTGTTAACAGAAGACAAATGTTGTTGGGATTTCAACTTGATTACAGTTTTTACCAATCGCTTACACACGATAAGTGCAACTAAAGCCACAATATTCGAATGCAAACACTCACCGTTCACAAACGTTCACCCTATGCGCAAAACCTAGAGTACATTCTGGTTGTTTTCGCACCAACTGCCCTACAGAAAACGCCCAGTGCGAGCCACTTAACGGACAAACGTTTACTTAACACGGTTCTATTTTTGTTGTAAATCAAATGACACTATTTTCAAAAAGTGAAAGCTTGTACCAGTTGAAATAGTTCTTACCTCACACAAATAAATTTAAACAACACACGAAGTCGATCAGTTATCACGAGCGAAAACACAATATTACTGAATTATATTTTTAGATGAAAATGTATAGCTGAGAAGGCCTTACAGGATCTGAAAGGTAAAGGGGAGGGAAGGAAGAAAGTAAAATGAACTTTATTTTTTCCTTTCAAAAGACCCGTCACGGTCACCCTAATTGATACGTAGACCGGCACGGTCATCAATGGGGGGAAGGCCTTTCACTTGTGAAGTTGGTTTGTTCTAAACAATGACAAGTTTTTATTTTTTATTATTTTTGTTTAATTTGTTTTTTCCCCCCAAGAAAACTGTATAAATAAATATGGGTGGGGGTTAAAAGGGCACCAGCTCTACCCACCCTCCCCGCATGGACTAGCGATATTTTGGTTGTATTACATGACCGCCCTCCCATATACACGTCCAGCCCGTAATTTTGCGGTGCTTTTCTCGTACTTTCCCACGGTGTTCTAATTACCCCGTTCACTACTTTTAACTTCTGCTGATTCATGTAAGGTCTGTGGATTGACACCAAATCAACTACAGTTCACCTGTAGTGATTTCTATTTATGCTAAAGATTTTCTTTTTGCAAATCATCTATTTATAAGTACATGTAGGTCTTTCAAGAGACAAACCGTTAGGCTATTTTGGGCTCGAAATAGACCCATACATGATTCTGAAAGTCTTTCCGAAATAGAATAAAGAGAACCTGAAAAGAAACAACAAAATTTGGCCGTTTTAGGGCATTTTTCAAAAAATCGAGGTGACGTGATTTATCGTAACCAGATTCTGGTTCCGATAAATCACGTGTCCTTGGTGTTAGTTTTATTTCCAGCCTTATATGGCCGTGTGATACACAGTTTATTCCTGAAGTTTATTACTGCAGTACTGCATCAAATTCAGCTCTGATTTTTTGAAAAAAAAAATTTGACAAAAGATACTATTTAATGAAACAAAGTTAAACATAACTCTAAAAAATCGAACATAAAATTTTGACACAAAGTCCGAAGAACCGAAGCGAGTTCCACCGTGGACAGTCTACCAGACAATGTGACATTTAACCCCACGGCACACACACGTTGCCCTCCAAAAACCGGTACGGTGCCGTGGAACTACAATTGTACGTTCGTGAAGACAACCATGAATGTCAGCTCCTCTACCAAAAACGGAAAAACTCATTCGGTCGTCCAGGCTGTCCAGTGAAATCTTAAGCAGAAAATGAGAGATATCCAAAGCAAAAAGCTGTCAAGTGAAGAGCGAATCGTTTCCGACAAAGAAAGTCGTGAGTCTCGTGCGATAGTGAACGGCTGGTAAAGCGTATAACTCGACTATTGACCGTTTTTATTAATTTTATGCTTTTGTGGTTAATTACGGGACATTTTGACGATTTTTTTTTCACAAGGACCTTAAACATTATTGTCAAGGATGACTAAATTACAGTAGGCCGGTGTGTACAATATACCTTGAAACGAGAATCCCGAGCCTGTACAATGTACACTGGTTGCGTGTGTTGAAGCCCACCTTTATTGCAATGACGCGAAGTACCGGACTATTTTCGCCTGAGATGGCATTTTCTATAAAGAAACACCGCTGATTACAGTTTTTTTCCAATCGCTTACAAACGGTGTGCGCAGCAATATTTCGATGCACTATAAACCCAACATAACACGCGTCGAAAAATAATTTACACGAGCTCCTATACTATTCAAAACACATTGTTCAAAAGCACACACTTTTGTCAAATGTATTATGTGCGCATGCACTTCCCAAACGAACTAAACAATAGTGGCAAGCTGCGTAAAACAGGAGAGGCAATGCTAACGCACTGATGTATTTTCGACAATGTTTTCTTTTAATTTCTGTGGTCACTATGATTGTGCAACATACACAATTCTTATTTAGAGAATCAAACAGGTAAATATATGTACAAAGAAGAGTAGAAAAGTTGCTTCTGTATCTTGACATGACAGGTACGGAAAATCTCAAGCAACAGTCTCAAGTAACGGATATACACTGCTACAGTAATGACAAAGTTCTCAGCCTGAGTGACAGTCTTTCAAAAACCCACGACATACATAACGAAGAATTTTGTGGCATTACATGTACCGCCCCCGCCCCCATACCAAATATTGTTTTAAACAATTGCACAATTGTCGATAACTTGCGTAAGATAATTGACTTATCGTATTTGAGACACACAATGGTGATTTGAAGCTGATTGACATGTGTATGGAAACTTGTCATTGTTTAGAACAAACCAACTTCACAAGTGAAAGGCCTTCCATCCAGTTTACATTCTTTCCGATTTGAGTTCTGGCGTTGTTTTCCTGAATCAAAATTGATGACCGTGCCGGTATATGTATCAAATAGGGTGATGGGTCTTTTGAAAGGAAAAACAAATATTTTAGTTTCTTCCTTCCCTCCTCTTTACCTTTCTTTTCTGGATGTCTTTTAGATCATGTAGGCCTAAGGCCTTCTGATCTATACATTTTCATCTTAAAATATAATTCAGTAATAATGTGTTTTCGCTCGTGATAACTGATCGACTTCGTGTGTTATTTGGATTTATTTGTGTGAGGTAAGAACTATTTCAATTGGTACAAGCTTTCACTTTTTGAAAATAGTGTCATTTTATTTACAACAAAAATGGACACAAAAGAGAACCGTGTTAAGTGAACGTTTGTCCGTTAAGTGGCTCGCACTGGGCGTTTTCTGTATGGTAGTTGGTGCGAAAACAACCAGAATGTACTTTAAGTTTTGCGCATAGGGTGAACGTTTGTGAACGGCGTGTGTTTGCATTCGAATATTGTGGCTTTAGTTGCACTTATCGTGTGTAAGCGATTGGTAAAAACTGTAACACGGATCTCTTTTGTGTGCATTTCTGTTGTACTTCAAACTACCTTACTTCCAAAAAGTAGAAACTTGTACCAATTGAAATAGTTCATACAACACACAAAGAAATGCGGACAGCACATGAATTCGATCAATTATCACGTACGAAAACAAAACACTGAATTATTAGATGAAAATGCATGGATGAGATCACGAGAAGGCCTTAGGATCTGAATCCATAAGAAAAGAAAGGTAAAAAAGAAGAGGAGGAAACTAAACTAAAAGAGTATTTTTTTTCTTTCAAAAGACCTCTCACTCTTACTGATATTTATACGTACTATGATACATCAATCTTATCAAATGTGATTCAGGAAAACAGTGCCAGAACTCAAATCGGAAAGACTGTCAGAACTTGAAGGTTTTCACTTGTGATTTGTGAAGTTCGGTTGTTCTAAACAATAGGGAGGTTTCGCAAGCGCACGGATACGGATAGCGCGACGGATAGCGCGGTTTTGTGACGTCATATGCGTCTTGCTATCCGCTACGCGTTTGCACGGCATGGATATCGAGCTCGCTATGCGTAAGCACAAAACGCGTAGCGAAATCTCGAATTTCTAGTGTTTTTCCTCATCTTTCGTTCCGTTTACGCATACAGCTTGAAAAAAGTATGAATTATGAATGTCCAGGAACTTTTTGTACGCTTCAAAGCTTTGAAACGAAAGTAAAATTGGTATCAATGCCGTGTTATGCCGGGTAGTTTTCCTGCTGTCGGAAATAGACTACTTTTAGCTAACATGCTGTAGTTTGGGAGTTGCGAAACCACATAAATGCCACTAACGGTTACGGGTAGCTAAACGTATGCGTACGCGTATCCGTCGGCTTGCGAAACCTCCCTATTGACACATTTCACACATATACTGAAACGCAAAAGAAACTTACCACTTGTTTAAAATGTAATGAAATTGTAACAGTTCAAAATAAAACAAACCAACAATTGCTAATTGAAACATTGGCATTTTATTGATGACATGTCAAGTTTTTGACCAAGATACACCATCTCATCAGTTTGTTCTACAGTAAAGAACAGAAGAGGGTGCAATGTCGGTCCCTTTTCAATAGCGTGTGTGGCCACCATTGATTTGGATACAGGCAGTGCATCGTCGGCGCATACTGCCTACCAGTTGCTTGAAATGCCCATTTTGCACTGGCCTTTTTAAAGCCAACATCAAGACATCACGTGCAGCTCATTACAATCATCCCATACCCCTTGGCTAATCACTGGCAGTCAAAACAGCTATTCAACAGCTGTGCCATGAAGTGACCATTGAATGTTCAAGTGACCTTCAGACACCGTTTGGTCTGACAGTGAGGACACTATTGTCCACAAATAAGTTCACACATTACTACACGCAGTGTTATTGTTGCTATTTAAAGGTTTAAAAGGTGGTAAGTTTCTTTTGCGTTTCAGTATATATCAATGAACTTTAAATCAGGCCTTAGGCAATCTTACCCAAGCTTTCTTTTTCGTAATACTCAACAATTCTTGGAGAACTGCCATTCAAGCTGAGAACTTTGTCATTACATGTAGCAGTGTAACCAGCTATACTTGAGACTGTCGCTCGAGACTTGTGATCGATTTCCCACACCTTTCAGTTCAGTAAATAAGCATTACGACGTAACTTTCCTTTTTCTTTGTTACCTGTTTTGTTCTCTACGTATTTTGCACGATAGTGACCTCAGAAATGGAAAGAAACAGATACTCAAAAATATATTATTGAGCTTTGTGCGTTACCATTACGTCTCCTGATTTACGCAGCTTGCCACTATTATTTATTCATTTGGGAAGTGCATGCGCAAATCTGGGAAAGGTATGTGCTTTTGAAACATGTGTTTTTAATTTTGAATGCAATATTTTATTTTGACATCGATGTTATTAGTTTAGGTGTTCGTATAAATTATTTGTCGACGCGTGTTAGGTTTTTTGTCCAACGAAATATTGCTTCGCACAATGTGTGCAAGCGATTGGAAAAAAAAAACTGTAATAACAATGGTACCAAACACCACATAAATTTAGTTCTGTCCAAATTGGCATTTTGTGTGAGAAATTAACAACTGAAAGTTGTTCTCCTTAAAAATAAAAGTTTTTTGCAAAAGACCTTTAAGACCTTTTTACCACTCAACTCAACACAAAAGCAATGCATGGATTTTTCAAGTTTTCTGAAGTATTAATGCCTCTGTGTGGCTGCATTTTCTACCAGGCAGTTTTATAATCATGAGTGTAATAACGCCCTTTGTCTCAGTTTACCAATAATGTACTCTACCTTTAACTTCCAAATAATTTGAAATTTAGGTGTGTTATTCTGCCATTCGTCGCGTCTTTTACCACACTAAGGAGCCCGCTGGTGAGGTGGTGCACACAGACTCGACGGTTACAGTATCTTGACGAATGAGAAGCGGCTATACTCTGCTTTCTTTCCGCAAACAAGACGGTAATTTCCCCAAATCACAAAATACAATTATAGGCATAAGCCTTTATTCAGTAAATGAACTCTTTTACAGAAAAACTTACCAATAGGTCTTCAGCATGTTCTCCTCCACGATATTTCCGATTGGAGCAGTTTTAAAAAGTGTTAAAATGCTCCTTTTTCGAATTATGTCAGCTCTACTCCGATAGCACAGTATACGCACTTACCCTGTTTACCAGGAAGTAAAATAAGTTCGCTTTACTCACTACAGGCCTATACATAATAGATCTGCATATCGACTCACATTTTGGTCGCGCTTGCTTGTACTGTTATATTTCACATAAACAAATCGTTTTGGGATTATTGGTGAAGTCCATGAACTGTGTACATGTAGCTGCCTTTTCAAACCATGCACGTCTGACAATGGAGAGGAAAATAAGCTGTTTCAGGGGCGGATCCAGGAATTTTTCCAGGGAGGGGTTTTGTCAGTGCGAGTGCCGACAAAGTCGCTCAGCGGTGGAAGGGGGCGTTGCTATATAGTCACATTTGTTTTTACATCAGCTTGTTGCGGACAGGCGGACACACATAAAATTCATTACATTTTTTTTGGAGGGGGAGATTGCCAGTAAGATTGTTTTATGTCAGCTTGATGCGGTCAGGCGGACACACAGAAAATGCTTTACATGTTTGGGGGTGTCAGAGCAGCGCTCCCCCACCCCCACCCCCACCTCCTCTGGAGATGATCTGCGCCTGATTGTTTTATTTGCGATGTCAAAACAATCACCTTTCTCAACGTCGAGAAGGAGGGCGATCTCAAGTAGAGTAATTTTAAAAATATAAAAAATTACCTAGTTAGGCCTACGTCAACCCGGGATAGGGTAAAAACTGCAACTATAGTGTGAGTCAAATAAACTATAGGCCTACACCTGCTGTACCAACATTTACATGATTTGTTTTGACATTTATTTTGAATAAGCTCTCCTGTTTCATGCATGACCGCACATGAGGCAAATAATGGTGTCAGGTGGAACACGACTTGTGCCAACTGATCAGAATTGACAAAAAAAGAGACCAAAAAACAAAACAAAAACCGTGGCTTGTCCCTGTAGCTTGGTATTTACGGAACATTTGAGTAAACGGTGACACGAGCTGGACATCTTGCATTTAGGAAATCGCTGGCGAAAGCTTTGGAACACAACCGTGGCACTTTGTGCGCGGTGAAATTCGCTTACCAAGTAGCCCTTTGCTGGGGTGTGAGCTGAGGACGATCTACGTTTTAAGATGAAGAATAGCCCACAAGATGTTTCATTGTAGTACGTATATGTTCAACGAGGCTCTGTTGATTTTTAACAACCAAGTCACTGAACTGGTTCAAATCCTTTTCTTTTTAGCCATGAGTTGGCGCAAGTCGTGTTCCACCTGACATCCTTATTTGCCTCATGTGCGGTCATGCATGAAACATAATTTAATTAAACTGCTACCAAAAGACACAGGAGAACTTAAAATACATGTCAAAACATCTCAATAAATATTGGTACACTAAAACACAACAAGTAATTTTAAAAGTGTATAGCTTTTTTGACTCGCACTGTATATACCCAAATTTTGGGTAGTTGCAGTTTTGTATTTGTGCAAACAAGCCAAAATTTAGGTAGAAAGTATATAAAAAGTTCGGTTCGTTTACATCAAATAAACGGGTATAAACGACCAAAAATTTCGGATAGTTGCAATGTTCGCCCTATCCCTGGGTGAACATATCCCAGGTAGTTTGTCAGTGTTCCGAAGTTACCCTTTTCAACATGAAATTGTCCCGAAATTTCTCTCAGAAGATGGTGTTTGTGAGTGTCATCCTATACCAATGATGTCCAGATACCCTTCTCTACAGCTGGAGTTTACAAAACGTTCTCTCAAAAAGAAAAATTTTGAAGGGTGTATTCCCGTTTTCCGTTTTAACTCATTTGATAAACGAAATGGAAAGTGGCTGTGTGATACCGTACCCACAAATAGTATAAGTCTTGGCAAGGCATTGTCTTGGGATTACTAAGATCGCTGACTTCAACTATATAGGGTATTGCTCATCCAGTGTCTAGATATCGATGGTTAGTTTACAATACATCTGGGAAAACTTCCTCCGAGACGTAATAGACCACTAGGGTAGGCGAATCAAGCTGAGTGCAGCACAAACGACAAACTATAAAGAAAATGGAACAATTAAAATGTAAATTTTCCATACACATATTGTGGGTGGATTTCAAGGGGGTTCCCCTTTTTTACTCACGAGAGAGTCCTTTGTGTTGTTCTTTTGATATCCCCATTGCAGCAAAAAATTACATTCTACAAAAGGATAGTTAAAAAGACACAATAAGGTTGGCAGCGATGCATAATCCGCATGGAAACTGCTTACGTACAATAATTATTGTTTGGCCCGTACTGTTTGACATAATACAAAACCCAGGGTTTGGGTCACGGACTTGTGCGTGGTATGAGGAACTTGAAGCCCAGGCTGTAAAATGTATTTGTAACGTGTAAATATAGCAGTAACGAAAGTCGAGAGCTTTCACAAAATTGTATTTTTCTAAATATTTTATATTTTTTCTCACAACACTCTAACAACACTCTAAAAAAAACTAATATCCAAAGTGTGCTTATGTATAATATATTTTCAATTTGAATACTTTCATATCAAGCTACGCGGTTATTTCACAATAAAGTGTACAATTTAGCAGCCAAAATTGGTGAAAAACGAACTTGCTTAAATCGGGTTATCAAACATATGAGCTGATTGCTACATGTCTTGAGTATATTCAGCTGAAATGTTTTCGCACAAACTACATTCCTTCCAAAATAAATGTCAGTTTTATATCTCATGCTGTAGAGTGGGGGTACGGACACTACAGTTTTTGCCTGTGTACATGTACGTGTATCCACTGTGAGACACTCTGGTACATACCTATAACAGTAGCCACGTGATCACCAACAACATTAAAACTAAGCACTTACATGTATGCCTACCGTTATAAGGTACATGTAAGCTACATCTTTATAACATTGATGTAGTGTCCATACCTCCTGTTTTATGTATGTGCTGTAAAAACCCTGTACAGTCATTCTGAGAGGTTAATCTTTATTTACACACTTTTAACACACTTAGTTTGTGATAATAAGAATGGTTTTCCTGCAATGGTAAACCCTATGTATTGTACACAGTGATGTGATTTATAACATATGGCACGGATACAGAGGGGTACGGACACTACATTTGATGGGATATTGTGCTAAATTTTTTTAATAGCTTATAATAACAATATTGAACAAATAAATACTACATTATTGTATGAAAGATGCACCCACATATACAATGTATATGAGTTCGATGACTTAAAGTATATAACAGGACGAAAATTGCAGGTAGGGGTAGGGGTACGGACACTACAGAATGTTCTGGAAAAGTATTGCTCAATTTCAAGATGTCACTTGGAATATATACCGGGTAGACTATTTAGAGATGGGCATAACTTCCTAATTGTTTACAGATTGGTTCTAGAATTATTTTAATTGACAAATTATTCTTATTCTGTCAATGCAATACGGTGATTTTTAACAAGATCTCATGAAACCTGTATATATTCTCAAAGTATCGTCAACAGGTGACCTGCAAAAGTTAAATAACAAGTCAGGTAGTATTCAGACAGAAAAATAAAAGGTGTTTTAGTTACATATGCACTGGAAAAATGTACAGAAATAAAAGTGGCTGTCCGTAACATTAAAAATTGCCATTTTTTAATGCTTCATAAATCCTTGTATTTTTGTCAAAAATGCACCAATTTCCATAATTCTTTTAAAAATATTGCTCATCAACTGGTACTGCTTTGTACAAGAAATCAACAGTAACTGTACCACCTTCATTTTTAATACAAATAGTCTGTAACAATTGACTAGCTAAAATGGTACACTTGATTGTGAAATAGCCGTTCGTCATTCTCGCAATATTTGGTATGGTGCTTAATTACAAAATGGAAATGAAATAACCAAACATGGATAAAAGCTGGGCTAAGACGTACAGCGGTAAACACCGAAAAAAATATATATCTATAATATAGGTTTTCCCGGCCAATTTCAGCAAAAGATAATTTCATTTCATTATTGCGCTTTCAAATTCACGCGATTTCTCTAATTCAAGCAAACTAGGGTTACTCTTTCAATATTATTGAATTCAATTTCGTTTTCGTGCACCCATGATTCCTTTCTTTTCATTCTATTTCGTTTATAGGCATTCAAGACTACAAGATCGCCATTCTTTTGTTGAATATCCACCACCTTTTCCCAATAGGTGCAATCAAATTCAGAGTCATCAAAGCGCACTGCGATTTTGTACATATTGTTGTTTTCTATTTCGTTCATGGGCAACGCATTTCAACATTTGAGCGTTCAAATTCAACATGAGTATGATACGGCTTACATGCTTGCGTTTAAAGTTAGCGATAATGTTCTTTTACTGGCAGTTGTGTGGCTTATCTGTCTTTTGCGTTTCATTAAATTTGTGTTAGTCTTAATTGCAAACGTGTTCCTTTTGCTATGTTACCCCATGCATGATTAAACTGTAAAATGTGTCTAAAGAACGGTTGAAGAAAGTTTTATGGCACATAAGTATAAAAAAAACAATACACAATATTTTGTTTGCATTTGTTTGCATTGTAATCGTTTGCATTGGTCTTTAAGTCATTTTTTTTGTTTTCTTTATTCGTTAATGTTAAGACCATGCAAATTTACCATTAATTAATATGTGATTTTCTTATAAGGGGATCGTTATAAAATGAAAACGTTGTTTCGCTGTGGATTTTTTTCACAGGTCCTTTTCTTTTTCTGTTTATTTCTGATAAATGATTGAATGAACTAAGTGACCATTTTAAATTGAATGATTTTATTTGTCGAATGAATGCTCGAGTGTTAAAATTGAATGACTCTTTTTAACTGTTGAATGCTAATGTACCCGAGCATTTGTTTTCAAGCGAAATTGAATGAGTCGGGTATTAACTTGAATGGATTTTTGTTCAAATTGGCCGGGAAAACCTATAGTAAAACAATCTAGAATGTTCATTTAAATTGGGTAAAGAAATTTAGCCGAGTCGCAATTTAAAGGACCATGTTCAGATTTTTTTCGGAAAATTGATTTTCTCCTGATCTAACAACATATAAATTACTTACCAAAATACCATCAAAGGGAAGAAAACAGGACATTTGCAATCTCAAATTTGGATGTAGAACGTATTATAACTGCACTGCTTTTTGGGACCGGATAAATTAGTTTATCCGGTGGTTTCTTGGCGATATCCCAAATACGGATTGAGAGCGCGAATTTCCGAATGGTAGGCCTACACACAGAAGAAAAGTACACAAGTTGTGTAAAATTTTACCTAATTCCGAAGTGCTATACGAACCTGCTAATAGTTATGTAAAACTTTACACAACAGAGGTTAGGTAAGATTTTACATGTAAGTTGTGTATTTTTTTACTTTGTGGCTTGGTAAAGATTCTTTACTTAATATAGGTTTTTCCGGCCAGTTTCAGCAAAGAAGCGGTAATTTGATTACGGCGTCATTCTATTTGGCGCGAATTCGAAATCAGCATTTAAATTCTTTTTATAAGTTCGCAATTCCACTCTTGCGTCAAACGATTTAATAAAAATAAAAGTCCGATTTAACAACTGCATCGATCAGCATTCAAATTCGCAGGAAATTGTCAAACCACACACTTCGTCATTCGTATTCATCTTTGGGCAGACACTTGTGAAATTAAAGCACTTAAATTACACTAATTTGCAAACTCATTTCCAGTGCTAAAGCCACACATACAAGCATGAAGCAAATAAAATGAGTACAAGATATGGCTCAGACTGAAATTCCAAACGCACTTTGTACATAATTTAATGCACCTATGTATTTTTTAGGATGTATAAAATGGGTGACTAAGCGGTACGTAAGTCACTTTTTTTCCCGATGACGAGAAGAAATACGTAGAAATTGCAGCTCGTGGGCGCTTTGCGAGTTATATCGAATACTGCTCGACAGCGGTTGATCGATGCGCTTGGGAGGGATAAAGTGGATTATCTCGAGCTTGCAGATAATCTGAGTATCAAAACGTCAATGGCGAGATCAATAATTATTGTTGCCACATTTTTTGATACAGGAAACAGATTAAAAACTCACGTAAGACACAAAAGATTTAAACAGCTAGAATCCCCCTATCCACATTTTTTTAGTTTTCCTGTTTATCATAGAGGTTTATGTTTCTACAACGCGATTACAACGTGTTTTCCGCCAAAAGCCGACAGTATTTCTTTAAAACGCAATTCAGTTCCGACCCTCTTCACCCGAAATTCTGAAACGCTCGAGGTCACTTGGTTTGTTTACAAACAGGGGCGATACGTCATCCTGAGAAACACACACAACGGCCTGTGCAGTATTGAATGAAAAATATACGAAGTGTATGTTCATCATGCCTGTTTTGTCCTTGTAATTCAAAATACAAACGTGAAAACACCTGATGTAAAACGACAATAATCTACTATTACCTTTTATTGTGAAAAAAACGGTGAAATTGTGGCTCACAATGAAGCCGAGTCCTTTGAAGGAAACACTGGTGCATTGCGACCGGTGTTTGTCACGGAACGAACAGCGGTACGTGTACAGCAGTGGGAATGGTGCCTGCGGGCCGCGCCGTAGTTCCCACGTGTTTGAAATTGGCACACGGTATATGCACATCGGCTGGTACAAGTTAGAATGAGCGACTCATTTTTCTCTCTCTTCGTAATAAAAAATAATCTTAGCTTCTGCTCTTTTTTTTCATGATGTCTGGTAAAACATACAACCACGCAACTACTGGGCGTATCTCTGGCTTTTTGGACCAAAACAATTCTCCAAAAAACACCATCTAACAGAGACGGTTTTCCAAGTTGTTTGCGTGTAAACGTATGGAGCTAACAATCGTGTTGACTTTTCTTTCTCAGGATTGCGTCACGGGGTCACGCGCATATCATGAATACCTAATAAGCATTTCAGAAATCGCGAAAATCTCATTTTAGAAAAGCGCACTTTTGCTTGCAATTTATCCACTTAAAACCGACAATTAAAAAAACAAAATTTCACGTCGGCAAGAGGGATGTTTGGACTATCGAAAAAAGCCTAAATGCTGGATTTTCCTTCAAGGGGGATTCTAGCTCTTTAAATAAAGCAAAGATGCACAACACTATCGGTTGTCTTTTCCAAATTGTCAATTTTGTCAGAAGTTTTTCCATACTTATTTAGATTCCCATTTTGTAAAGTTGGTTGCTCTTAATTAGATAAAAACGAAAATGACGATTTCGGTTAAAATCGTCATCAGAGGGCGGTTTGCTAAATTGGAGGACGATTTTGCAGCACTAAACTGATTGACAATGCGCTAAATTGAAAAGCATGCTAAATAAATTATTCCGCAAAAGCGAATTTGAATGCTGTATTTGGCAATTTGAAATGGGCTAACTGCAAGGGACTTAAATCTGCTTTAATATGGAGGCATATCAATGAAATTGGCCGCTTATTTGCTGAAATTGACCGGGAAAACCTATATTATGGTAAAATAAAATTGGTAAATTTTACTGGGATATTAGGTAAAATAAAACTTGACAGTTGTGTAGAGTGATTGACATTTTACCCCTTGTTGGGTTATAGAACATTTCTTTAACTTAAATATTGCATAAGCGTAGGAGATGGGGGGGGGGGGGGGGGGAGGGGGGTGGGGGGCTGGTGAACCCCACCCCACCCCACCCCCACTTTCAAAAGTGATCTTGCTACGCCTATGTATTGTGTTACTCATGTGTTGGCGGTGGTCGACCTTTGATGAATGAAGTAGGTTCAGAGAAAATGAAGAAAAATATTACAGAGTCGGGGCAGTGCTCAGCCAGAGGAGGGAACACGAACGTAAACAGGAAAGCTGGGACACACGCACAATGAGACTATTTCTTTTTGTGTAGGCCTGCATTAAAATACGCCCACTAAGGATTTGCAACACTCAGAAATCAATTTTATTCAAATACCCAAGTTTAAAATTCATGAATTAAAAGTCAATCAAAGAGCATAATTGTCGTTCAAAGAAATCTCTGTTTTGGAGAAAGAATACACGTATGTTACACAAACTAAATGCTGTTATAGAGCGGTTTTAGCTGTGACGGGTCGATCACTAAACATCTCCCGTGTTTGTCCTCCAGATCGGAAGAGAACAACAGAGCCCCGACCGTGCTTTTCTGCTAGCAGCAACGTTCGTTTCCCCACGTGGCTCAATTGTTCTCTCCCCATCTGGAGGACTAACACGAGAGGGTCGTGACCTTTTGACTCCATGTGCAAGCACCCTAGACAAAGTATAGATGAATATAAAGAGACAAAGTATGGATGAATATAAAGAATATTGACCAGTAATGGAACACTTTTCATGAAGAACAAACAGTTGAAGTCGGAAGTTTACATACAACTGTGTTAAAACTGGTGTGCTTAAACTTCCGTTGTCACCAATTTTGTAACAGTCTTCACTAAAGTCGTGATTTTGTGGAATTCCTCACGTGGTTGCAGTACTTAAAACATAGCTTGCACACCTTGCAATGGTTCGGGTAGTCCTGTTTACCATTTTGGGTGATGATGGTAGTGGTGTACATGTATGTAAACTTCTGACTTCAACTGTAAGACCTTTTCATACAACATTTAAAGCAAAATGAAACAATAACAGTGATCAGATAAGGAAATGAACACTAAAAGCAAAGTTGTGCTGATTGTTAATTTAACTCTGTTTACTGTTTTTTATATCTATTTTGTTTTAATTGCCTGTATAATTATTTTGAATGTGCAAAGTGCTAAATTGATCGCAAAACTAAGAACAATTTAAGCAAAATGAAACAATAATAGTGACCAGATAAGGAAATGAACACTAAAATCAAAATACTGATTGTTAATTTAACTCTATTTGTTTTGTTTGTCATATTTGTTTTGTTTTAATTGCAATAAAGAATTATTTTGAATGCGCTCATAAACGAAATTCAAAGTGGGACTACAACGCAAAAACCGTGTGAACTCAGTGTGTGCCAAATTGAATGACGATTCGATGTTTTTTATTTGAATGACGCAAATTCTACTATGGATGTCTTAACGAACAAATATGAATGTCTTTAAACGAAACTGAACATCGTGAAAATGAATAATAACCAGAGAAAAGCGTCTTTATCAAAATCGCACGAACATACTTTCACAAACGAATTTGAATGCATTTCTGATGAATTCGAGTGGGAAAACATATATATTATCAAAACCCTGACCTCATAGGTTTGCGTTCGTGGATCATGAAAAAAAACATTATCGATCGTATGCATTATCGTAATGCTTAGGTTCCCTGATGGAGCAAAGCCATGTCCCTGGCCCTGTAAGATCTTGTCGTCCAACGATAATCTAAAATGCGAGATTATGTTATATCTAGCAGACTAACGTGTATCCTCCTACATCTTTTGCAGTGCACATTTAACTTTTCGGGTCGGCATGCCATCAGGAAAAGTCATATCGGGCAGGTTGGTGGGTTACTGTCAATATTAAAACCTTTGCTATTAAAACGGATTGTGTTTAATTCTCTTTGATAGGCCTATACACCGTATCGAATATCCGCCATTTCGTGGGGCAGTTTCTTTGTTCCTTGAGGACATGATGGTTGCTCACATTGTGCTTCCATTGTTGAACGGTTTAAGTAACAAAAGGTGCCCCACGAAATGGCGGCTATTCGATACGGTCTACCTAGTATAGGGCGCTTTCACAGGGGGTCAAAAGGTCACGGGTGACTGCTTGACTTCTAGAACGGGAGCGAACAATAGAGCCACGTGGGGAAACGCACGTGGCTGCCAGCAGAAAAGCACGTGGTTCTCTTAAATGTTCTCTCCCGTTCTGGAAGACAAGCAATAGTGACCTGTGATCTTTTGACCCTCTGTGAAAGCGCCCTATAATGCAATAACGGAATGTCAACTAGATGTGTGAACGTGTGCACGTCACGCCTGTCCGTAGGCCTACTGCGCATGTGCCAACTTTTAACGGCCGTAGGTCTGTTTTATATTTGGCGCGCTTTTTGGTGTCAAAATCGTATGGGTGTTATCCTACACAATGTTTGGCAAAAATAAGCAATAAACAACCAGTAAAAATATGCAGACTGACTTTTGAAGAGTGACCTAGTTTAAATAAATCCAAGGCAAACAAGTCTTTAAAAAGGCAGATATGACTCGGAATTACGGATCGAAAAAGGGCTTACTTAGATTTTTTGTAAAACAAATTTTTGGAAACATACTTTGCAATTTACCTTTAATATGCTCGCAAAATATCATTTTCCCAACATTGAGACATGTTTGCTAGTAGGCCTACAGTACAGTTGATGAACTATTTTAGTTTCTAAATTTGATTTGAACATGGCAATAAAGGCAGATATTTTTTATAATGTGTTAAAACAATTTTGAAATTTGGCGCGAAATTAGCGTAAACAAATTCCAGTAAACCTGTACTACGCGCTGTACTGTGTATACAGCGTGCGGTACGGTGGATATGCTGGGCTTTTGCGCACGTGTGGTATCGACTACTCGATCAATAATTAAGCGTCAGTAATCGATACTAATGCAAACACGCGCCGCCGTATTCGCTGGTGTTGACTTACGTTGCGATGCGTATTTTTAAATTCAAATTATAGTCAAAATATCTTTATTTCCCGAATAAGTTTGTAATGACTATTTTGTTAAAGAATCTGGCTTTATTCGACATATATTGGTAGTCAGGGAAAATGATGGTTTTGAGAAATTGCTCTGAACATTTTGATTAGAAACAAATATTTTGTGCGTTTTGCAAATCCACAAGATGACCTAAAATTGCAGTTTAAATTAGTCAAAAATATGTGAATAATTTTCGCCAAAAAAAGGCCCTCAAATGTCTAACCATGTCTCATAGTCCTACATAATGTGTCATGTTCCTCAAGGGAACAAAATTTAATATGCAGCTAGCATATAGGGAATATCTTAATTTCAGTCTAGTCAAATAATTTTTGGTCTGGGTACCAGACTACGCTGGGCCTAGCCAGTGATCATACACCACAGATATCTATTGATAACAAGATAGGAAACGACAGTGTTATTGAATGGCACATCACCGTAACCGGCTTGGGGCGGTTCCAAACGTGTGCGCGTGCGTAATATTAAATATTTATGTAATTGATGTTTGATCTCATGACGTCAAAATTAACATACCCGAAGAAAACAATTTAAAAACATCCATCTTGTTTTTGACCAGTGTGGCGCGAATTCCGGGCTTATTATGCTTAAAATATACTTTAAACTTGTAATCATGGAGCTATAAAGGTGATGATGTAGTTTGAATATTGTAACTAATTAAAGCAATCTCTAGACAGAATAGAATCTGCCGCGATAATGCAAGGTTTATTTAAGACAATTTCAACCAACGGTATGGACTTCTTACCGCATACTATTTGTACATAGCGGACGGAGTCCGGGATATGAAGTTCCAAAAACATGGCAAAAACTTTATAAGTCTAGAAAGGTTTTCAAATTGTCTACCTTGTGCTGGAAGCTGATGTACAAACAAGGTTCCGTGTGTCCTAATCTCTGGCATTGACGGGTTTAGAAATACCCCACACATCACCAAACTGCTTAAAGGCCCAGTGTATCATTTGCAATGACCCCAAAAAGTAATCGACGAGTTTACAGGGGAAACGTTCTGAAAGTAAAGATTAAATTAATAGCAACTACCCAATGAAAGGTTTCCGCTTAAAATGATATAATTTTACCAGAAAATAATCCGTAAAGATGAAATTATTTAGATCGTTTGCAAACGATTTACTTATTTTTGGTTCGCATCTACGCGGTCCAAAATGCATGGGCTCTGTGTACTGCGAGCGTGTGCGTGTTCCAACGCGATGCATTTTTATGGATCGCGCGCACACGCAGTATATGATGTGCGCCACAGAGTGCATGACGCAAGCCACATAGTACCCGATCAACTGAGAACGAATATTTGAAACACCCCGCCAAGACCAGGAAAACGCATATGGATTTTCATGGTTTTTTAAACGTGGTACATTTGACAAAGCTGAAATTTCTTCGGATGAGTTTGTTGATGTCTTTCTTTTGATTTATAATGGTTTTATTCGCAGAATCGCTCAAAAACAGATCATCTACAGGGCCTTTAATCCGGAAGAAAAGGGCAAAAAGTCACGCTAAATTGTGCACAGAAATAAAATATACGTAATATACAGCTTAGCAACCAAGTTCTTTCAACCTTCTGGTGTACGCGTACGCGTGCCAATAGGCCGTATTCCTGAACGCGTGAGGGCGCTAGTCCAGTGGTCCGCGCCCATCGTGCGTTATGTTCGAACACAAAACGCGCTACGCGCGTACGCCTTCCAAACGTTTATTTTGAATGGAAATCTGTCCGCGCCACAGTCCTGCGCGCTCCGCGTACGCGACTTTTCCCCACATACGTACGTATGCACGTATCCCCACTTTTCTACTGTCGTCTATGGACATTTTCCCCCAAATCACCTTGTTCGAGCGCCCGCACGCGTTCAGGAATACGGTCTATACAGCGCTCACGTCGCAAATGGGGCTTTGCGTACACTACCCCTAATCGCGTGTGCGCATCGCGCGTATCCAAACTTGCGGACGCGACGCGAGTTACGCGACAGCAGCTTTCATCTGTGCGCATGCGCGAAAACCCATGTAGAAGTGCCCAAAATCATGCAAATTACGGTGCCCAAAATCATGCAAATGAGGTGGCTTAAACCACGCAAATATGCAAATGGTGCCCAAAACTATGCAAATACTTATGCAAATGTGCCCAAAAGTATGTAAATGAGGGTGCCCAAAACTATGCTAATTTCAGTATCATCCTTCTCCTCAACAAGCCACGATTATGTGGAATTTTTCTTTATTTTTCTCCGCACCGACTTTGAACACGACGTTCGACCACAGTCATAACAAACATGGCGCGAATTGAGCACGCGCGCGCACGTGGGTAACAGAATCGTTTGGTAATTTTTACAAAACTGGTGGACAAAGATTACATTATTATTTTGTAAAACGTACATAAGCTATGTAAACAATTACAAGACTTGTGTAAAATCGTGGTTTACATATAAATGTGGTTCGCTTTATTTTACACAACAAAGCAGTACTTCCTTTTGACGTTGCTTTACTTAAATTGTGTAAATTTTTACCAAACTTTTTTACCTAATTATTTTTTACTATTCATTTTGTGTGTGTAATGAGAAAAATGTGACAAATGATATGGTATCGAAATGTCAACACCCATGGGAAAAGGGGGTTCGAAAATTTGATCTGAACACGCTCCTTTAACGTTTGAGCGAAACTGAACAATCAGGAACCGGATTGCGACTAACCCAGGGTCATACCTAATTCACACGGTACTAAATCGTTGGGGTTACAGACACTTCTCCAAAGATTTAAGGGCAATGTGTTTTTTACTAATTTTTTTTTTTTGACTCAAATGAATCACCATAGCTACATTTCTATTTTGCTGAACACCTCCTTCAAATAATTTTGGTGAGTTTGAGATCATTCATGCATTACAGAGGAATCTTAGAGTGTAGCCTATACACTGTTAAACAAAATCTCTGTTCATTTACAGTACATTCATATGTCAATTGGCATTACATAGCGTACTGTTTTTGAACAGTACATTCTACTTTTTCGTTTTCTCCGTATGCATACAGTAGACTCTACAATTTGGAATTGTAAATATACAGAAGTTTCTTCTGTTTTTCAACAGAGACTAAGTGTTCGTTATGTGCATGGTTTTGTTCCTGAACATAGCCTTCTGTCCAGAAACAACTCTATGTAACCGACGTATAGAGAAATATGAATGGACTAACCACTCCAGCGGGCGCTATAAGTATTGCGACAGCGTACAAATATGTAGGTCAGTCGGAATTTCGTCGTCCGTGTAGGACTTTAATACTTAACCAGACCTAAACAAGTTGGGTCCTTATTTATTGTTGAAAGTAGAAATCGATGTTAAAAAGAAATTCTGAGGGTCTTTTTCGCGTTTTTGTCGGTTTTTGACGCTGGAACTACTTTGTTTTTCCGGATTCACAGCGAGTGCGTCGCCATTAAACAGGAAACCGATTGTTACTTCGCGACAGACCATACCATTATTTGTGGGGTGTGTGGTTTTTAGAAAATTGAAGCACGTTGTCAATGTATACATTATGCAACCATCAGAATTGTAGCTCATAACATTTAAAATGTTTTAACATTATGCTGTAGTAGAATAAATTCTTCTAGTTTCAAGATTTAAATCGTTTATGTGTTTGTTTTTCTTGTGCATTTCCTGCTATAAAATCGACCACTCTGATGATTGGCACTTAAGTCTGGGATCCATGCCAGTGAAATCTAAATATACGGCATTTTAACGTCATGTCAGAGAGCCAGACTGAAATGTCCTTTTCGTGTATGGCGCGGCGCCGGCTGGCCAGCAACAATCATGATTTTCATGGATGGATCGCGAAAGATTGCTGTGTATATGAGCAACAAATTACTCGTAAAAATAGAGTAAGTAATGAAGGTAAAAATAGTATAGTAAGCTTTATGTTGCTAGCGGTCCATGTTTGCTAATTCGTGGTTTTAGTGGCATAAATTCACAACTGAAAAACACACTCCAGGCACCAGCGCAGTGTACACGGTACAGTGAACAAGTGACAGCGACAGTCGTCCCGTTTTAAGACATCTCGACCGGTCACGGTCGAAAAATTCGGAGAGAATTTGGTGGTTGATCATGGAAAAACTATCATGCACGTTCGCGAGTTGAAACTCCATGCACTAAGTCTATGGAGCATGACAACAAAAATCCTAAGTGTTTTCAAAGAAAAACTTGATATTTTCTTATCGTGTTTCCAAACCAAATTTTACACTTTCTGGGGCATTTATGATCATGACATTGTTACTTTTATTAGGAAGAATTAGTGGCGAACGTGTACGATATTTATACCGTTCATCATGTCTTACGATCACGACCTTTTGCACAAAACATATGAGACTAAGTGTTTCCTCACAAACATTTTTTTTTCTAACTCAAAAATGTGGGTATCTCCATCAAATTTGCACTTACCGATGCTTGAGTCATTTAAAAAAAAGAAAAACATTCTGATCAACTTCTTAACCCTCAGTGCCATTTATTAGTAATGTTAACTTGTTATTCATTTTTCAGTTCAACAGTGAAGGGGACAAGGCACCAACCACCAGGTGCATTAGGGGTCAGGGAGTGAAGATTTCACTTACCTGAACAGTGATTGGATCAAAACTGTCAATGAGCGAAGACTTCAGATGCAGCACATATTGTCCACACCTGTACCTACATTTGAGGCTCGAGGATAAACAGGATGACATCGCCGGTGAACCCAAACATATGAGCAAGCGTCAAATGCCAACCAGGTATTCATCAAGTGATCTACAATTGTATTACACTTGTTTTAAAGTCTAAAATTGTTTTAACGTCTAAAATTGTTTTAACGTCTGTATTCTAAGCATCGATTTTGAAGAATGTAGATATGGAAGAATGTAGAATGTAGATATGGATATTAAACAATTTTTTTTAAATTAGCTAATTGTTTTTTTTCCCTAGATCATTCTCCCGAAGAGGTGTATTTGGCATTTGGAAGAGAGCAGCCAACCCATGTCCACTCA
Organism: Henricia sp. BOLD:AAB3569; assembly: GCA_037783545.1. Taxonomy (NCBI): domain Eukaryota; kingdom Metazoa; phylum Echinodermata; class Asteroidea; order Spinulosida; family Echinasteridae; genus Henricia; species Henricia sp. BOLD:AAB3569. Next base: position 126,577 of record JBBELK010000861.1, on the reverse strand, counting down.
TTCCCAATAGGAGATGGACCCGCGAAGGTGAAAGTCGTTCCCAAATGGCATGAAGGTGATACCCACCAGCAGCAACTTCAAGACATTGTTTACGTGACTGGAAAACTTTTAAAATTAGGAACAGCAGCATTACATAAGTGTTACAGTACAAGTAATTAATTGTATTTCCTTGTTATCTACACTACTTGACTCGCATTATTGTCATTCCATTCCCTCATTGTGTGTATTATGCAATCAGTTCATTTCTCCATTGTATGTGTTGTGCAATCACCTACAGGTACAATACGTTCTAAAGAAATCACCGAATTGTCATAATAATGCTTTGCGGGTTGAAGCTGTTTAATAAAGTGTTAAATAATTTGGAACATGTTTTATTTCCTCACAATTACAGTCGTAGTAATATGTTGATAAAGAGCCTTGTAGAAATTTAAGCCAATGCATGAAAGGTAAACAAAAAATATTCAAAACTTAAAACACCTTCAGTTAGCAGTTTTCTTTCACAAAGATACCATATCATGTGATTGTTACCTTGCTTTCAACACTTTTAGTTTTCTTTTTCTTGTCTGCTCGTGAAGTAAAATTTTGGGGCTTTAAAGATAATGAAAGAATTTGATGACGACTGACATTGCAAAAGATGAGGACAGCAGTGATGGTGCAATGAAGTATTCAAAAAAAGGGGAAAACTTTCTGAACTCCAGGGGCCAATTTCATGGCGCTATTGGCACGAAACATTACTTAGCACATAATTTATCTGCTTTATATTGCAAAAGTTGATTGCCTGACAAAATATTGTGATATGTATTTACATGTGCACTAAAATGTTGATCCTGTTTTTAAGCACAATTTGAAAATACAAATTTAGCTGGTCCCTCATCTTACAAAGTAATTCATTAATAAAATCTGTGCTCAGCAAATTTGTGCTAAACAGCGCCATGTACAAAGTTCATGGAGCTGTCCAGTACAGAAATGTGCTCAACACAAAGTTTATTTACTTTTCAAAATTGTTTCCAGCCAAATCTATGTGTGATTTTGTATTACGATTGACTTGTATCCAGGTACTTTAACCTCACAAAACGTCCCAAATTGTTTTGTAAATTTTGAGGTTCAGAATGTTTTGATTTACTGATCTTAATTTTCGGTTTGTGGAAATAAAGCAAGAACATCAATTGATCACGTTCAAATGACGTCACTTTCTACAAATCGCCACGTGCATCAGAATTTTGAGCGTAGTTTTTTTATGACGCGCATCGGCTGCGCCGTATTTCGAACAAATTTCGAGCAACACGCGCGCGTGTTTGGAACATGTTACAGCGTGTGCGTGCGCGTACTTGATAGCGTTTAATACGCAGTCGCATTTCTTCCTACGAAGATGGCTTTCCCATTCAGTGGCACGTCCGTTCCGATTTTTAGATGTGGATCGGAAACCAGTCTAGCGCCGTATTCGAAAGGACGGATCACGTAATATATGGACGGGGGCGGCCGATTTTAGCAGGAATTACACACTACGAACAAACGCAACAAATATTAATATTTTCAAACGGAAAGAATTTATTTCTCTCCCAACACGGTTTTAAAACATTCAAATGCAGTTTCAATGGGTATATCGTGCATTTATTGGCGGCGTACTTGAACTTTCATAAACTGCATACCCTACAAATAATGGTACGATCCGTCGCGCAATGACACTCGAGAGCCTTGTCAACTGGGCGCGCGGCGAAGCACTCAATTGTTAATCCGATAAGAAGAAAGTAGTTTAAAGATACAAAACCAGAAAAAACGTAAAAAAGACCCTTACATTTTCTTTTTAACATCGATATATGTTTTTACCAATCAATAAGGATTCTAACTGTGTAGCTCTGGTTAAGTATTTTGGGTGTTACACGGACGAGGAAATTCCGACTGACCTAATGTTGCTTCGAGCGGAAGCGCTGACCTCGCATGTACAGACATTTTCCGGTTGACCTTTGAAGCGGTGTTTACGTGCGTCTTTTATAGACGTAGCTTCGCTCTCAATATTCTGCATTAAAAACATCTCCTTTTTGTCAAAAGACCGTAAAATGGATGAAATAGGCAACATACAAGACAGAGTATGTTCTAATATATATGAGTGCATTATCTACAATTGGTGTAATTTGTGGGCCATAAAGACGGGCAAAGTGTTGTAAATGCATCACAAACGTATTACGAGCAAAATGATATTGTATTTGTAGGCCAAGACCGTGTTCAAACTTTTCTGAAAAATATATTTCAAGCTAAATTAATCCCAAAACTATTATTCATGATATGAAAACATAATTTTGTAAGTATGTGGATGCAAGCAAAGCAAAGTTTTCACCGCTAACTGCCGGATTTACTGTACTAAAACTCATGTTTTGTTGTTGGTTTATTTTTTTGCCGATATCCTTGGAAATATACCGTTATAATCTAGATCGCAAAACTTGAGAAAATGTAAATAATTTACAAGTCGGATATCACTCTTAGCCCTTCTGCACTAAACCTATAGGACAGCTCAGAAGAATTCTTTTTTTTACTAAAATCTTGATGTTGTTTTTCTCCTCCAATATTTCCCCAGAAATTTGCAAAGCCCCCTTCACGCTTTTAAAGACGATTTTGGATACGAATCAACACGACGTAAAGCGGACCTCCCACTGTGCGATTTTTGCTACGAATTGGTTACGATTAGCTACGATTTGGTACGATTGTGTATACACTCTATACACAATCGTAGCTAATCGTAGCTCATCGTACCTATTTCGTGGCAAAAATCGCACAGTGGGAGGCCCGCTTAAGACATACACATTACATCGTAATGAAAAGACCTAGAAATCCCTAATGATTTTTTGCGACCTGGAAGCGATTCTCTGTCGCGGTTTCCTGAAAATTATAACGATCACATGACTTAATTACATTCGTTTTAAATTAAGAAAACTTAAAAGATCTTAAGTTTGTAATGAAATAGTGCTGAAGGAGCAGTTAAGACCTTTACGATGGCATCAGGATTATTTACAACCTTGTTAAGACACATTACGACTTTATTACCATATTTTATGACCGATTGCTACGATACGACCGTTCACAATATTTTTGAACATTCTAAAAATGTTGTAATGACTTTGCGACCAACACAAATCATTACAAGAAGGGACTTTATACGATAGTTAATACGAAATTGGTTTAAAATTGTATTTTCATCCTATAGTTTTTGAAGAGAATATCCTATATCCAAACACTGCCGATTACATGTAGGCCCTATGATGATTAATTCATCTCTGAGGGTGAATTTATTTTAAAGGCAAAGGCTCGTCAGCAATGCGCGCGCGCCAATTTTGTGCCACGAAATACGCAGCTCCATGCCTTTGCTATGGAGCTGCGTATTTCGTGGCACGAATTCAGAGCGCGCGCATTGCTGACGAGCTCGTGCCTTTAAGTCATCAACAAAGTTAGGAGGGAAATGTTTATTTTTTTACTTGGTGAAATTTCTTTCTGACTTGTCGATTTTTTTTACTGAAAGTGTCAGGCGGTGTTTTAAATTGGATTGGAATTATGGTAAAATGTCATTTGAAGCCAGTTTTATTTATTTACGAACCGAACGAGTTTTAGCCGAACATGGCACTTCCGAACCGAACATTTCCTTCAGTTCGGCAGTGGTTCGGAATAATTACTTTTATGTTGCTCTGCACATTTTTCTGCAACATCAATGTCAGCCTTTCTTCGCTGAGGAAGCAGGTACAGTGTACTATTGATTTTATCAAAAAGTATATTGTGCAAGGTACAACGTAGCCTTTGTTAAGGCCTCACAGCTGGGTGAGTCGCGAGCCAGAACGAGAGCGCCACCATGCGACGAGGACTGGCGCTGCTCGTCCCGTCCTCGTCGCATGGTGGCGCTCTAGTTCTGGCGAGCGACTCACCCAGCTGTGAGGCCTTAAAGGAACACACCGGCTTACTGTTTACATAATGTAGCAATCTAGCATCCTTGACAATAATATTTCGATGGTCGTTGTGAAACAAATTTATCAAAATGTCACGTAATTAACGAGAAATGTTTAAAATTAACAAAAGAGACAAATGTTGGGCTATACGCTTTACCAGCCGTCGCAATGTATTATGTATCATGTGTTTGTAAATAAAGGTGTCGTTCGATATGGGTCGACACGTGTTTAACCTCGAATCCTTGTTTTCCCTGACTCATCGCAAGCTTGCATGATCCCTGAGGTCAGCGCTGACTCGAGGAAGCACACCGAACGCAACGTTTTGGTGTCTTTAGCGCCCTCAATATGCCTATGCTGTTTTTTCTTCGGATATTATTTATCGCCGCAAACGCGAAGCGAAGACACGAAAATCTGAGAGATTCTCTCGTCCATATCAACACCTAGAAACCCCTCTTATGAAATCTGTTGGCATATTTGTGTACAAATTGGAAAATAGTACGGTATATATAGTGTTCGTAGGACATTATTTTCCAACAACAAGAGAAACCAACCGCGAATGACAAAAGCAACTCGCACTTCGCGTTGGTTTCTACGGCTGGAAATACAACTAACTCACAAGACCACGTGACTTTTCGGAATCTGGTTTCGAAAAGTCACGTGAACTTGATTTTTTTTTTAAATGCTTAAAAACGGCCAAATTTGACGGCGTCTTTCCAGGATGTATCTAATTTATTCTGGAAAGCGCTTCAGAATATCGTATGGGTCTATTTCGAGCCCAAAATAGCCCAACAAAGCCGGTGTGTCCCTTTAACAAAGGCTAGGTACAACGTGGCTTCGCTCGTTCCCAGTCGCCCATACTGGGCGCTATGACAGGCTAATTTGTTTGCGCCCTCATTGGCCCAAATTTTATACGCCACGTGACCACGAGGTCACGCGTCTTTTTCTTGTTAAAGCACGTAAAAACAATTTTTCCAACAGACAAGGCAGCCTCGCACACAGTACACTCATTTTATTCGTAAAATTGAATATATGAGCGTAAACATACCTTTTGTCTATTTTTCGTTTGGCAGTAAGCAACCCACAATGCTCCGTCCGCGGCTGCGTATATATGTGACCTTTTCGTCACGTGTTTCCGTCACAGAAATCTGTGAAGGCACATCAGCCCGTATCAGCGCCCAGTATGGGCAGTTGGGAATGAGCGAACAACGTGGCATCTATGGTTAGACCATCGATATATATACACTGGAAAATTGAAGCAACCGTCTGTACCCCACTAAATACAATGCCTTGCCTAGACTGGTCATACTGTCTTCACTAGTCTACATCATGGTCTACATGTGTTAAGTGGAATGCAATCGATCGCATGGACAAGGGAGCAGTCTATATAGGCCAAGCATTGTTCGTGGGGTACAATGGCGGCCGGCGCATGGCTTCAATTCTCGTATAGCCAGCTGCTATATTGCATACTTTATATATCCAGTGTATATATATCGATGGGTTAGACCCACAGACCCCATAATCAAATTTGCATATAATTATGTAAATTGATTGGGTGGAGACTATCGCCACTTTGTATCAATGTATTTCTTGAAGTTAACTGGACAAAGGGCAGAACACCGACGAGCGGTAAAGAACAAGGACATAAACAACGCCTAAATACATGTGATAAACAGACAAGATTAAAGGTAACACCGGCTTCGTTGGGCTATTTTAGGCTCGAAATTGACCCATACAAGATTCTAAATGCCCTTCCGAAATAAACTGAACATAACCTGAAAAGAAACTACGGAATGTTGCCGTTTTTGAGCAATTTTCAAAAAACAGAGGTCACGTGACTTTTCGGAACCAGATTATGGTTACACGGTAGCCTTTTGCTAAGGCTGTGCTTTACAAGCGCCAGTATAGCGCCCTCACAGTGCTCGCGCCATCGATGCGCCTGTATAGCGCCCTCTTCCCGGTGAGCTGAAACCACAGCCTTTTCGCATTTATTCGAATTGTTAACTTTTTCTTTATATTACGGGTGATTTCGCCCGTAAAAAATATGATCGCTGATTGGCTACCGGTGATGTCATCATTGTCTCAAAATATTAAGTCGATAACAAAAGTATGCCTCATCGATACGCAATACGGTCGAGGTGGTATTAAACGGTCGAGTTGACGGTAGGACAGAAATTGGATTTTTAAAATTGCCATATCCGTATAAATGTGCCTAAACCTAGAGCTGAGAGGCGGACGCCAAGTCGGCAAATGCTGCAAAGGGAAAAAATCATCGGGGATTCCCTTCATGGCGAGGGAGTCCGTGTAAAGTCCCCGTACATTAGCACACTAACCCCCAACCGCGCCGTGGCTATACGGCGCGTGTTGCCATACTATGCGAGCTAGCGGGGAGCGCGTACTCGGACTTTCCATTACAAAGCAAAGGGAATCCCCGATGATTTCTCACATTTGCACCATTTCTGTTTCGGGACATGTTTGTCAGTATGTTTGATATGTATCAAAGAAAAAGTGGCGAGAGGTTAATTCTTGAACTCTTTTTAGTTTTCGTGAAAATTAGTAAAAATGTTGCCGAGTTGGCGTCCGCCTCATCATACGTGCACACTTAATTGTATAATTTATAGTATATGTATGTTGAAGGCGTTACAGAGTTGTGGCCATTTAAATGGCCGAAAAAGGGATTTTTTGGTCCATTTGCTCAATTACAATCATGGTAGAAGTACTGCCATACTTTGGATGTTTACAATAGTAAACAATTTTAATCAGTATATTTACTGCATGAATTGTTAATACATGTATATTTCCTTTTTTTTTGAGTCAACAAAGTCATATTCACTGGCACAAAGCGTATCTGAGCTCTGAGGTTTCAGGTATTGAGGTAAGCTGTTTACAATAGTGGTTGCCATGGAAACGTGAGTAATTACTTGTTTGCAGAATTGACTGTAACGGGGACTAATCATACATTTTCAGTTCTGTGAACTAATGGAAAAGTAGTGTGTTCAGTTAAAATTTAAATGAAACTGTGATTAAATTTAATGAGTTAATTTTGTATACCAATTTTCTAGTAAAGTATTACATGTACTTCACTAGAAAATTGGTAAACACTTATTTATTTCAATAACTCATTAAATAAAACCATTTCATTCAAATTAAACAAAGTTGTAAACTAATTTAAACTGCTATCTCTTGGGATACTAAAATCACAGAATAAGAGTTGTTTTCAATTTCCTACAGACTAACATCTCGGACTCCTTCCATTTTCAAGATGACTTCAGGGTGGAATAGCTGATCTTGGAAAAGAATGGTTGCCATGAAAACGGACACGAAGTTTCTGTTTCAAAACAGCCCGTTTACTATATTTCGTGGCATAAAAAGGCTGGGATATTGCTATTTTCTATATTTTACAGTACATTGTCTATTTCTGGTTGATATTTAGATGTCACAACTAAACTGTCTGGAAGATCAGTATTGTATTTTTGAAGTTGTCATGGAAACTGAAAAATATAGTAATTACGCAATTGCTAGTAGTAGTACATGTAACATGCGTTTTTAATTTTATACACATTACATGTAGTATTTTATAATACGAGAAAAAACTTCTTGTCAAGACTGTCTTGACCAAAATGAATGTAGGCCTAGTTTATTTGATTTTTTAGTCTATACAATCCATATCTGACCACCAAAAGTTTATCTTGCTAAACCATGTAAAATTGCAAGTTGGATGACAAACAAAAATGCAAATTAGTGGGAGAACTGTAAGTTTTTGAAAAAAAAATTGACTTGTCCGACAGGTTTTGTACATAGATAATTTTTGTTCAATATTCTTGATTTTAAAAAATGCAAAATTTTCTTACAGAACTTATCATTTTACAAGTTTGCATGAAAGCTATATAAACTGGCAAACCAAAAGAAAACATCGACATTTGAAAAAAAGAAGCCGTTTTCTCAACTGAAACGCTTAAAAACTGCATGCCGCGCCACCATATGACCAAACGCCGTGCGCGGACGGCCAACAGCCCATGTAGAGCTAGCTAGCTACACGCGCACTGAAATAGCGGCGAGTCACGTAGACAGTAGGGCCTATAACAGTAGCCGACCGCATGACGACGGTGGGCTATATGGACGGTCATGTGGCATGTCCCGCTCAAATGCGCTACCACTATACCAGTCTGTGTTTCAAATCCAACATTCCAAGGGTATTTATACCCTGAAATTTCTAAAAATGGACGCTAGTTTCTTGTATATGCGACAGAAACCGTGGAAATGGCAGCGGGGAAAATGCAATATTTTTCGTGATTTTTCTCGAACACGAAACATTTGCGATGGAAATGTATGTAAATATTCATATTCTAAAATCATCCAAGCCATCGATTCCAATAATTATTTTCGTTAAATTCCAGTTGTGACCTAAAGTAAAAAAATACCGAGTTGACTTCAGTTGAACGCACGTTCGAGTTGGTACAACGGTGGAGTTGGTTCGAGTTGACTTGCGCCAATGTGGCGATAATCGATACCATCGATAAGGTACAATACGAGAGGGCGGTGCTACCTCCGGATTTCTATGGCGACACGCTTGATTGACATAAAAACTTTGCACAAGCATTATGCGATATGCGCAAAGACGGGGTTTCGGAAAAAATACACCAGCCACTAGACTTGACCAAGTCCGACTTCGAATAATTTGTAATGTTGGCGCAAGAGGGCGCGCTACTGAGGAAAGCCGTTTTATAGAAACAAACAAAACCCCATCTTCCTTTCGCAAGGGTCTTTCCTGCACTCGTACCTCGCTTGCCAAGAACCCTTGCTGCATCGACTGGGTCTGAGCTGTATTGAGGAATATATATAAATATTGATTAGCCAGTGACAGTGATCGCAACTGACCAATCACACGCAGCGCATGTTTCTCGGTCATCGCATGCAGTGCCGATAGGCCCGATATACTAAAGCGCACGTGCACGTAGCACGTAGCGCGACATTCAAAATGCATCATAGCTAGGACGCTGTTGCCAACAGCAAGAGCCAATCACGCGCCTCGCTCCGTTTAGTGGTAGCGTCCACTTTTACTAGGGGGTGGGGTCCAATGTTTAAATAAACAGTCATTGTAAAGGCGTTTTTTAATAGGCATATCTTTATTCAGAGATTCTGCGTTTAGCTTTTAGCGAAATATAATAAGTCTTCCTTCAGTTACGAACATTTATACTGCGTGCAAGATAAAATGATATACATGTACATAAAAAGATCTCCCCCACACAAATTGTGGTAATTGCGGCTACGATGTCGCGAGATAAACAACACGCCAGATGATTGTTCGAAACGGCTCATTAAAAGGTCAAAAGATACAGGTCAAAATATATCTTGTCTCTCATTGGTTAAACAGCCCTAGGCCTGTAATACAGCTCGGACCCAGTCGATGCAGCAAGGGTTCTTGGCAAGCAAGGTACGATAGGTCAGTCGGAATTTCCTCGTCCGTGTAACACCCGAAATACTTAACTAGAGCTACACAGTATAAGAATCCTTATTGATTGGTAAAAACATATATCGATGTTAAAAAGAAAATGTAAGGGTCTTTTTTACGTTTTTTTCTGGTTTTGTATCTTTAAACTACTTTCTTCCTATCGGATTAGCAATAAGTGCTTCGCCGCGCGCCCAGTTGACAAGGCTCTCGAGTGTCATTGCGCGACGGATCGTACCATTATCTGTAGGGTATGCAGTTTATGAAAGTTCAAGTACGCCGCTAATAAATGCATCATATACCCATTGAAACTGCATTTGAATGTTTTAAAACCGTGTTGGGAGAGGAATAAATTCTTCCTGTTTGAAAATATTAATATTTGTTGCGTTTGTTCGTAGTGTGTAATCCCTGCTAAAATCGGCCGCCCCCGTCCATATATTACGTGATCCGTCCTTTCGAATACGGCGCTAGACTGGGTTTCCGATCCACATCTAAAAATTGGAACGGACGTGTCACTGAATGGGAAAGCCATCTTCGTAGGAAGAAATGCGACTGCGTATTAAACGCTATCAAGTACGCGCACGCACACGCTGTAACATGTTCCAAACACGCGCGCGTGTTGCTCGAAATTTGTTTGAAATACGGCGCAGCCGATGCGCGTCATAAAAAACTACGCTCAAAATTCTGATGCACGTGGCGATTTGTAGGAAGTGACGTCATTTGAACGTGATCAATTGATTTTCTTGCTTTATTTCCACAAACCGAAAATTAAGATCAGTAAATCGAAACATTCTGAACCTCAAAATTTACAAAACTATTTGGGACGTTTTGTGAGGTTAAAGTCAATCGTAATACAAAATCACACATAGATTTGGCTGGAAACAATTTTGAAAAGTAAATAAACTTTGTGTTGAGCACATTTCTGTACTGGACAGCTCCATGAACTTTGTACATGGCGCTGTTTAGCACAAATTTGCTGAGCACAGATTTTATTAATGAATTACTTTGTAAGATGAGGGACCAGCTAAATTTGTATTTTCAAATTGTGCTTAAAAACAGTATCAACATTTTAGTGCACATGTAAATACAGATCACAATATTTTGTCAGGCAATCAACTTTTGCAATATAAAGCAGATAAATTATGTGTTAAGTAATGTTTCGTGCCAATAGCGCCATGAAATTGGCTCCTGGAGTTCAGAAAGTTTTCCCTTTTTTTGAATACTTCATTGCACCATCACTGCTGTCCTCATCTTTTGCAATGTCAGTCGTCATCAAAGTCTTCATTATCTTTAAAGCCCCAAAATTTTACTTCACGAGCAGACAAGAAAAAGAAAACTAATAGTGTTGAAAGCAAGGTAACAATCACATGATATGGTATCTTTGTGGAAGAAAACTGCTAACTGAAGGTGTTTTAAGTTTTGAATATTTTTTGTTTACCTTTCATGCATTGGCTTAAATTTCTACAAGGCTCTTTATCAACATATTACTACGACAGTTTGTGGGGAAATAAAACATGTTCCAAATTATTTAACACTTTATTAAACAGCTTCAACCCGCAAAGCATTATTATGACAATTCAGTGATTTCTTTAGAACGTATTGTACCTGTAGGTGATTGCACAACACATACAATGGAGAAATGAACTGATTGCATAATACACACAATGAGGGAATGGAATGACAAGAATGCGAGTCAAGTAGTGTAGATAACAAGGAAATACAATTAATTACTTGTACTGTAACACTTATGTAATGCTGCTGTTCCTAATTTTAAAAGTTTTCCAGTCACGTAAACAATGTCTTGAAGTTGCTGCTGGTGGGTATCACCATCATGCCATTTGGGAACGACTTTCACCTTCGCGGGTCCATCTCCTATTGGGAATGAGTGGACATGGGTTGGCTGCTCTCTTCCAAATGCCAAATACACCTCTTCGGGAGAATGATCTAGGGAAAAAAAACAATTAGCTAATTTTAAAAAAATTGTTTAATATCCATATCTACATTCTTCAAAATCGATGCTTAGAATACAGACGTTAAAACAATTTTAGACGTTAAAACAATTTTAGACGTTAAAACAATTTTAGACGTTAAAACAAGTGTAATACAATTGTAGATCACTTGATGAATACCTGGTTGGCATTTGACGCTTGCTCATACGTTTGGGTTCACCGGCGATGTCATCCTGTTTATCCTCGAGCCTCAAATGTAGGTACAGGTGTGGACAATATGTGCTGCATCTGAAGTCTTCGCTCTTTGACAGTTTTGATCCAATCACTGTTCTGAGGTAAGTGAAATCTTCACTTCCTGACCCCTAATGCACCTGGTGGTTGGTGCCTTGTCCCCTTCACTGTTGAACTGAAAAATGAATAACAAGTTAACATTACTAATAAATGGCACTGAGGGTTGAGAAGTTGATCAGAATGTTTTTCTTTTTTTAAAATGACTCAAGCATCGGTAAGTGCAAATTTGATGGAGATACCCACATTTTTGAGTTAGAAAAAAAAATGTTTGTGAGGAAACACTTAGTCTCATATGTTTTGTGCAAAAGGTCGTGATCGTAAGACATGATGAACGGTATAAATATCGTACACGTTCGCCACTAATTCTTCCTAATAAAAGTAACAGTGTCATGATCATAAATGCCCCAGAAAGTGTAAAATTTGGTTTGGAAACACGATAAGAAAATATCAAGTTTTTCTTTGAAAACACTTAGGATTTTTGTTGTCATGCTCCATAGACTTAGTGCATGGAGTTTCAACTCGCGAACGTGCATGATAGTTTTTCCATGATCAACCACCAAATTCTCTCCGAATTTTTCGACCGTGACCGGTCGAGATGTCTTAAAACGGGACGACTGTCGCTGTCACTTGTTCACTGTACCGTGTACACTGCGCTGGTGCATGGAGTGTGTTTTTCAGTTGTGAATTTATGCCACTTAAACCACGAATTAGCAAACACGGACCGCTAGCAACATAAAGCTTACTATACTATTTTTACCTTCATTACTTACTCTATTTTTACGAGTAATTTGTTGCTCATATACACAGCAATCTTTCGCGATCCATCCATGAAAATCATGATTGTTGCTGGCCAGCCGGCGCCGCGCCATACACGAAAAGGACATTTCAGTCTGGCTCTCTGACATGACGTTAAAATGCCGTATATTTAGATTTCACTGGCATGGATCCCAGACTTAAGTGCCAATCATCAGAGTGGTCGATTTTATAGCAGGAAATGCACAAGAAAAACAAACACATAAACGATTTAAATTTTGAAACTAGAAGAATTTATTCTACTACAGCATAATGTTAAAACATTTTAAATGTTATGAGCTACAATTCTGATGGTTGCATAATGTATACATTGACAATGTGCTTCAATTTTCATAAACCACACACCCCACGAATAATGGTATGGTCTGTCGCGAAGTAACAATCGGTTTCCTGTTTAATGGCGACGCACTCGTTGTGAATTCGGGAAAAACAAAGTAGTTCCAGCGTCAAATACCGACAAAAACGCGAAAAAGACCCTCAGAATTTCTTTTTAACATCGATTTCTACTTTCAACAATAAATAAGGACCCAACTTGTTTAGGTCTGGTTAAGTGGGCGGATATAGCTCAGTCGGTAGAGCTCCGGACTACAGATCGACAGGTTGCGAGTTCGAATCCTCTCAGGGCGGCTCAGCTCTTCCGTTGTGTCCTTGGACACAGTTCCACCTCTCTACCCAGGTGCTAAATGGGGACCCTGCGAGGTGTATCTTGTCATGGGCGCTGATCTCGATCTGCTGCCATACCCCACGTATGTGTGGGCGACGAGCTGGACCAATGACCAGGGGGTAATGTAATGTAAAGCGCTTTGAGACTGACATCGTCGGTGTAAGGCGCTATATAAACCTAACCATTATTATTATTATTATTAAAGTCCTACACGGACGACGAAATTCCGACTGACCTATACGAGTGCAGGAAAGACCCTTGCGAAAGGAAGATGACAAAACCCCGTCTTTGCCAAAGACTAGTTACACGGTTACATGGTCTTGCGAGTTAGTTTTGTGTCCAGTCGCACGATAATTTCTTACTGCAGAACTGCACCAAATTCAACTCTGATTTTCCCCCAATATTTATAAGTAATTGACAAAAGAGAGACTATTCATACAGGTATGAAAACAAGTATGAAAATTCGAACATAAATGTTTGTTTCGAGAGTCCGGAGAATGGGACTCGGCGAGCGCGTGCTAGTATGGTACGGTGGAGTGTAGGATATTTGCCCCGCGCAGCACGGCAAATATCCCGAGTGCACACACTGGGCCAGGTTGGTTGCTCCGGTGTACGTTCGTGAAGAAAAAAACATGATGCTAACTTCTCCAGAGAAAACGGAAATTCCTAATCGGTCGTCCGGGCTGTCCAGTGAAATCGTGATCAGAAAATTGGAGATATCCCGAGTAGGAGAAGAGCGAATCGTTTGTGACAAATTCGTGAAGCTCGCGCGTAGTGGCAACGGCTGGTAAAGCGTATAACCCGTCTTTTGACCGTTTTTGTTAATTTTGCACTTATTTAGTAAATTACGGGATATTTTGATGATTTTTTTTCACAAGGACCATCAAAAAAGTATTGTCAATGCTGCTACATCACTAAATCATTTCAACAGTAGGCCGGTGTGTACCTTTAATTGAACGGTTGCAAAAATACTGGACAAATAATCGTTTACCACTAACAGAAAAATCGGCAAGGATCGAAGCATAATTGTTTATCAAGCAAACAACAAACATAAACATTGACTCTGGTCTCTATACAGATGAAGTCAGAAGTATAAATACCACTACCACCATCTCCCAAAATGGTAAACAGCCGAACCTTTGCAAGGTGTACAAGTTATGTTTTTAAACAGCTACTATACCCTGTCCACATGTTTATTATGGAGGTGTATATGTCTACAACACCATCACACCTTTTTTTCCACCAAAAATCGACAGCCTTTTGTTTAAAACGCAAAGCAGTTCCGACCCTCTTCACCGGAAATTCTGAAACGCCCGAGGTCACTTGGTTTGTTGATAAACGGGGTTTTGACGTCATCCTGAGAAGGACACAAAACGGCCTGTGTAGTAATTAATGGAAAATATACGGAGTGAATGTTTATCATGCCTGTTTTGTCCTTCAAAATACAAACGTGAAAAACACTTGATGTGAGATGACAATAATCTACTATTACCTGTTTTTGTGGAAAAAAAACGGTGAAATTGTGGATCACAAACCGGTCGTTTTGTCAAAGAACGAACAGCATACACAGTGCGTGTTGAACGGTCCATACAGGCAGTTCCCACGTGTTTGAAATTTGCACAGCACGGTATGCACATCGGCCGGTACAAATTAGAACGAGCGGCTCATTTTTCTCTCTCTTTGTAAATTAAAGCATATAACCACACAACTACTATAGGCACGAGAACAATTTTTCAAAAAACACCATTGAACAGAGACAGTTTTCATAGTTGTTTTACTCGTGTTTCTGAGGATTGCGTCACGGGGTCACGCGCATATCATTAACACCTAATGATATGCGAACATTCATTTTCGAAAACTGCACTTTTGCTTGCGTTTTATCCACTTAAAACGGACAATTTGAAATAAACAGCGGTATATATTAAGTCGGCTGGGGGGATATGTAGACTACCGAAAAAGGTGCAAATGCCGGAATTTTTGTCAAGGGGGATACTATAGCTCTTTAAAGGCACAGGCTCGTCAGCAATGCGCCCCCGCCGCCAAATTCGTGCTCGAAACACGCAGCTCCATGCCTTTGCTATGGAGCTGCGTATTGCGTGGCACACATTTGGCGGGCGCGCATTGCTGACGAGCCTGTGCCTTTAAGTACTGCATGCACGTGAGGAGTCCACAAAATCAAGACTTTAGTAAAGACTGTTACAAAAATGGTGTAAGCACACTAGTTTTTAACACTTGGTTGCATACAGTTGCATTTATACTTCTGACTTCAACTGTACATAAAATATGGCTGTACATTTAACAGTTTATCCACATACTTACAGTGTTCCAATATTGTATATTTATGACTTACGGAAATTTAGACAGTATGATCTTAATAAATTTAGCTAGATTAAACAATTGAAGGGAACCTTTTACGTTACACAATAACTCCAATTTAATAGTGTTAGGGTTAGTCCAGTAAAACGTCTTTATATAAGTGCGTCTGTCTTCGTGAAGTGCATTACAAACAAGAGTATAGTGGAAATCATCACAATTGGCTTCAATATTACATAACGGGCATACTGTGATGCACGATTGGGAGGGTAAATAGCGGACTTCAGATGATGGAAGGTGATGGTTTCCACAACGAAAGCGAGCTAATGCTGATCTACTAGAATTATTTAATTTGACAAGGTACTTCTCAGAATCTAAGTTAGTTTTAATAAGTTTATAAAAGGTACATAGTCTAAGTTTTTTGAAATGTCACATTCCAAGTGCTGTTTAGAATATGTGGAGCAGTAACCAGTCTAGTATGTGGAATATGTGGACTAGAAACCAGTCTACAGTATAATTCCCAGAAACCTTTGCGGCTTCGCGTTTCGACGGATTCGAAACGACTGGCTTTAACCTTGCCCTCTTAAGTTTAGAAGTGAATGCAAATAAGAATGAAACGAAAATGATACTTACTAAAGTAAAAATTACATTTATTTTTTAAAGGACTATAATTTCCAAATATTTTCTTTTGAATTTAGCATCATTTGGGAATTTGTTTCTTGCTCTTATTAATTTAACCGTGGCACCCGGTGAACCATGACGTTTGGTCACGAGGAAAGGGTAAAGGTCGTCAACCTGAAAATACAGGATTCATCGGAAGATTGTACTGCCGCAAGAAGGACAAGGTACACACACATGACACACGCTCTTGAACTGGAGAACAACCTGTAACGTTCACGTTTTGCAGCACTTCCTTTTACGACAAACAACTTTTCCACAGACCCGTTTCACGCCCCCTTCTCTGTTAAAAACACTGGGCTTTGTTGCTGTGTTAGGTTGAAGACCCAGCCTGAATTTATGTTCGTCCGAAATTGAAGCCACCTCCCCAATCAACATGCTTGCAGCATTGAACAGATTTTTAGACTGGCTGAAAAGCCTGTTTTGGAAAGAAGAAATGGAGCTGACGTTAGTCGGGCTCCAGTACTCGGGAAAGACTACATTTGTCAATGTTATATCGGTGAGTTAAAAAGTAATTGGAGTAATAAAACGTTGTTTTTTTCTTTCTTGTACATATCCTGACATAGGCCTAAACATGTTGTAGTAGGCCTACAAGCAAGTTATGGTCCCAGCTATCCGTGAACAGGGCTTCGGAAAATCCTCAGCCCTGGAGCCGTTGCTAACCCCAAATCTGTGG
Organism: Henricia sp. BOLD:AAB3569; assembly: GCA_037783545.1. Classification (NCBI taxonomy): domain Eukaryota; kingdom Metazoa; phylum Echinodermata; class Asteroidea; order Spinulosida; family Echinasteridae; genus Henricia; species Henricia sp. BOLD:AAB3569. The sequence goes on along the minus strand of JBBELK010000861.1, from coordinate 109,818 downwards.
CAAACTCACGCAAATGAAATTTGTCCCTTGGCTCTGATATTTGCTCAATAGGGGGCCTAGGTCAGTAGGTGCACTCACCCCAATGTTCAAATATTCCGAAGAGTACGCATCAATCCGATGTCTAGTTTCGGTGAAATCCTGGGGCAAAATTTAGACCCTCCGTGAGATAAAATAAAGATCGTTTGCCCAAAATCAAATATGCGCATGCGCGAGAGCAACGAAGGGAAGTAAATATAAGGACAGAAAACCAGTCTAGCTCGTGTTGACTTCTCCGCTCTCACGCATGCGCATATTTGATTTTGGGCAAACGATCTGTATTTTATCTCACGGAGGGTCTAAATTTTGCCCCACGATTTCACCGAAACTAGACATCGGATCGATGCGTACTCTTCGGAATATTTGAACATTGGGGTGAGTGCACCTACTGACCTAGGCCCCCTATTGAGCAAATATCAGAGCCAAGGGACAAATTTCATTTGCTAAGTTTGCCACAGATTTGGAGTTAGAAACGGCTCCAGGGCTGAGGATTTTCTGAAGCCCTGTTCACGGGTCTACATGTAGGTCCCAGCATGCCCAGTTCATTGCCCCATCGCAGTATTGCTACTTTTCCCCGCTACTTCTCCCCATATCGTTACTTGCTGCCTACTTTAGGGACTTGGAAATCCATGACGTCATCGCCTGCGCGGTCGTTACACTTACATGTATTATTGGTCAAATCTGTAACCAAAGTTCGCAAGCTTGATGGACCGCTACGTTAAATTGCACTGTAAATCATGCTGCCTTTTGTTTCTGTCATTTAATCTGTCAGGCTGATTTTCTTTTTGGTGCAGGTCTATTGGGGTTGGTTTTCTTTATATTTGTGCCAAATATTATGCAAATCCACCTATGCAGTGGTGTGATTTTCCGCCCCAAAATATCACCAAAATCGGCCGTTGGCAGGCACCATCAACTACCTAGTCTTGATTCAAGACACCAATACGGGCACGGCCATAAGCATAACAAAGCGCCCTCATGCTCTGCTTAGCACCGCTGTTTAATGTCAGTTGATGGTGCCCTGTTTACAGTCTGCTCCTACATGTAAAGGACAAGATAAATATAAAATGCTTGAATTTTAGACTAACCAAGAAAAAATAACATGCTACATACTTGTGCCAAAGAGGGCGATTGGCATCACATCACAATTTATGAAGTTGCCGTCTATTCATTTTCATTGAAGATTCCGCACGTAAATTGGATGCATTTTAACAAGCATAAAACAGCAACCGCTTGATGAATTTTTGCAATTTTCACTTTGTAGTTAATAGGCATGGTATGTATTAAGCCTGAAGAGAGGCCACACACTGACCCAAATGTTCAAACTATGTGTAGGTCCTGTTTTGTCCGGGTGCGCCGCCCAAACAAAATCATGAGAGGTGCTGTTAGCGTGTGGAGAATATTTCGCCGCCCGGACAAAAAAAACTTGGCCTCCTGGACAAAAATAATGAATTTTCTTCTCTAAAAACACAGAATTACGGCTATTTATTCATCTTTAATTTTATGGTGGAAGGAAAAATCAATATCGGAAAAAGTACTGTGTAATAAGGAGTCTTTACCATAACTTTGTCATTTTCTCTCTGCAGTCGGGTCAATTCAACGAAGACATGATCCCAACAGTTGGTTTCAACATGAGAAAACTGACCAAGGGCAATGTTACGATTAAGGTATGTATTTGTAACACACCTCCAGTGAGACTCACAGAAAGTGTGATAAATGTAATAGATTGTGTGATAGATTGTGTTTAGAAGTCCTCTCTGAAAGAGTTAGAGGTATACATGTACATGAGCCCTGGACTCGTGTGCACACAGCATCAGATTCGACATGCATAATTTCTTTATATTGTTTTTTCCTGTAGCTTTGGGACATTGGTGGTCAGCCAAGGTTCAGAAGCATGTGGGAGAGATACTGCAGAGGCGTCAACTGCATTGTGTGAGTATAAATGTTATTTCTCTATTTTATCCAATAGGGCGACACTTTTTGTGTAGAGTCACATAAGGGCGACGCGGTCGGTTAAGGCGACAATTTGGCGTAACCCCAATATTTTGGAGGTCAAAAACCATTTTGTTTAAGGTCAAAAACCATATTTTTAAAATCGAGAACCATTTTTATTAGGTCTAGAACCATCTCTCTTAGGTATGGAACCATTTTTGAAAGCTCCGGGTACAGACATTTGGTGTCCAATCGATGTCTTTTAGCCGAACATTCGGTGGTCGTTTGGGAAAGTTTTACCGGTGGGTCGCCCGTTTGGAGCATTAAGAAGAATTATTATTTAATTGATTATTAAGCCTAGCGTACATCGACATTGCAACTGGAAGCAACTCAACTGATTAGTTGCTGTCGATGTGTGCGTAGCGCGCACATCGACAGAAACTGATTAGTTCCACAACTGGCGGCAACTGGGAGCATCCAGCTCTACGTTTCCAGAGCGCGCACATCGACACAGCAACTCGGTAAAGCGAAGAGTGCATTGTCCTTGCAACTGTGCTTGCAGTTGCTGTCGATGTGCGTGCTTGCACGTGATCAGATGCACGTGAGCAACTGGCAGCAACTAGTTGCAAGTACGCGTACATCGACGCAACTGACCGCAACTTGGGTACAACTTGTTGCCAGAAAGTAGAACATGAGCAACTCGCGGCAACTGGGATTTTGTTCTGTTGCCGGTAGTTGCAAGTGCGCGTACATCGACCTTTTTGAGCAACTGATCAATTGCTCCCAGTTGCTCCCAGTTGCCGGAAAAACCAGTTGCCACTAGTTGCTTCCAGTTGCAAGGTCGATATACGCTAGGCTTTACACATAGAACTCATTTCATACAGTATGTATGAACATGTTCATACACATCTAGGTGGATGGCACCATTGGCAGCTGACAGCCACAGACACCGGGAGTTCCCTTACCTTTCTGAAAATAGTGCTCTGGGATCTTTTAACCCTAACTCCCTAGGGTGTATGTAAAATCATATTGATTTTGGAGGGTTGAGGAGTGTTAGGGTTAAGTGCATCACAGAACAGAGTGGATTCCCCTCCAAAGGATGGAACAATTGTAGTCAAGTGCCTGTTTCAAGAGCACAGATACCACGAACGGGGGTCAATCCAGCAACCCCAGGTTTTCAAGCAAAATGTTGCAAGTAAACGATGCAAACCACTCGACCATGGTACCCCACAATGCCGGGTATGCTGTCAGGAATGTTGCAGAAATCATGCCAGCACAGCCTAAATTGCATCATTTGAGATCCAATTTGTTAATTACCATTCTGGGGTTTCATTTCACAAATACCCTAGGATGCATCTTAAGCCGCTCTCAAGCCGAGCTGTAAATATTTTGTGCATTGATATGATTGACAGAAAAAAAGTAACGCTTGGGTCACAAAACTGAACAAATCGTGTGTACGTCGCATATTACAAGCAGCAACTCGACACAAAATAATATGCAAACATGCCATGTATGGTTCGATGTGATATGGATTGCATGATGTAGTTTTACTGCATGCCAATAGACTACTAAAGTGAAAATGTCACTGTGTTACCAAGGTTACTGGGTTTACACTAAAACTGGTAAACTGTTTCCCTGCGCTTTACCAATGAGTGTTTCAGATTACCAGTGAATGTTTAGACTCAAGTACCATGGCAACTGACGTCACACTTTAGTAGTGTCTTGGCAATTTAGGAAAACCAGATACATGATATTCAGATACCGTTAAGTACGGCACAAATGAAAAGAAATACTGTACATGTGTACTCAACGTACAGATGGAAAATAAACGATCCTATCTTATTACTTGGCAGATACATGGTTGATGCAGCTGACCATGAGAAACTGGAAGCATCTACGAATGAGCTTCACAATCTTCTGGACAAACCACAGTTACAAGGAATACCAGTAAGTCCCACAATCAATAAACTACTAAAGTGAACAAATCATCCTTTGTGTGTTGCCAAGGTTACTGGGTCTACATTAAAACCAGTGAACTATTTCTTTGCGCATGGACATTTCAGATTACCAGCGAATGTTTAGATCCAATTACCATGGGAACTGACGTCACTTGAGTAGTCTATACCAAAAATTTTGCCAGTCTTACACGGATGCTGATAATGGGCCATTAATTATCAGTGCCAGTTTTACATGCATTGTTTAAGAATGGCCAAACCCACTTTTAATCCCATTCATAAATACCTTTTTTCCTTCATCGCGTTGTTCATTCAAACTGCTTGCTGTGCGTTGAGTTGTTCGTTCGATCAAGTGCGTTACGCGCAGTGCAGGCGTGTTGTACGTACACATACGACTGGGTAGATTTTGTCACAGTGCACATTTTGCTTTCTGGCTGTCTGGAGCGTGCAGTTTCTGTGTGTGTGTGTGCGTGTTCCATACGCACTGACTAGGGCGCGGGGGGAGGGAGGGGGGGGGGGGGGGGGGGGGGGGGGGGGGGAGGGGGGAGGGGGGAGGGAGGAGGGAGGTTAAAGCAAATGCGTATACCCAAGGTTAAAGTACGGTATATGGGTGACGATGCGAATTTTGCGTACAGGGGGAGGGGTGTCTAAAAAGTCGGAATTTCGTGCGTACGTACTTTATGGACGGCCCCTTAGGCAGGAAAAAAGGGCTGTTAAACAGTACTGCGAATTTTGGCCCGTACTAGAAAACAAACATGTGTTAGACTGGCTTTCCGTCCAGGCTGCGATATTTCTTTCCGTACCACATATTCCCTATGGGGCTTCATCGAGGTTTCTGATTGGTGCATTGTAAATGAATATTCATATTTTCTATATAGTGCCCTCAAAAGTTATTAAATAAAAGAGATATAAGGAAGAAAATTCAAGGGGTTGTCGAGTCGTTTGGTAGTCTAGTGGTTAAGAAGTAGGACCATATAAATCGAGATATTGCGGTTCGAATCTCCTTCGAGTCGTATTCATTTTTTCCCCACTATTAATTGAGGAAAGAGTGTGGTATGGTGTGGGGTTATGTTGAGGTAGCTATCGACAAAACACATCAGTATGCAACGTATGCATGGGGTTAATCCAATCAGAAGCGATGTTCGCTAAACTGTGGTACGGAAAAAAATATCGCGTCCACGCCCGGGGTTACAGTGGTCGAGTGGTTAAGACATCTGCCTAGGATGCAGGAGGTCGTGGGTTCGCATCCCACCCGAGCAGGCTATTAAGTTTTTCCTCATGGTGTCTTGGGGAAGCACTGACTACATGTATACAGTGCTAACCGAGTTATGTCGGGTTGGGCAAAACAAACCCCAATTGATAATCATTCTCCCTGATGCAAACCAAACTACATTCTCTCGCTCATGGAAATTGTTCTACCGTAAATGAGACAACAGCCTTTTTATTGCCACCCACATTCCATTGTATTCAACTTTCCTGTGTTAAGGTATTAGTGCTTGGTAATAAGAGAGACCTGTCTAATGCACTGGATGAGAAGCAACTGATTGAGAAGATGAACCTGTCGGCCATCCAAGACAGAGAAATCTGCTGCTACTCCATCTCATGTAAAGAGAAAGAAAACATTGGTAAGTACAGTATGTACTTGGAAGGTGGAATAATTGTACACTAATAATAATATTAGTGTCTTACATGTATACATGCAGCACACATCTATCCTGGGGGATACTCATGGTGCTTTACAACATTATTACCCTGATCATTGGGCACAACTCCCTGGGGAGTATGCATCCCTGGCAGCCTCGTACAAGTGCTCAAAGGCTGCAACCCTGAGTGGATAGAGGCAACTTACAACAAAGTGCTGTGCCCAAGGGCACACGCACCAAAATCACAGCTGGGAATCAAACCCATGACCGTAGATTGAGACACTGTCTTGAGTTCAGTAAACCGCTTGACCATGGTGCTATATCAGGATGTACCGTGGCTGAGCGGTTTAGTTCACCAACTCACAAACTGAAGGTGGAAACACCTGAAGGTTGTGGGTTTGAAAATACTCCAGGTATTTTTGTCCTTGAGCCAGGCACTTAACCCTTTGGATAGGATGTAAACCTGTAGGTCCAGTGTGTTGTGTAATGCAAGTAAAACATCCCAGACCATTCGTTCTCAAAGAGAAAGGGGGGTTGGCTTGGCTACCGAAGGTGCCACCCACCTATCTTGATGTTTGGGCAGTGCTTGTAGTTGTAAAGTGCATGGAGATGTCGGCAGACATGGAATTTGCAACACACTGCAGCACCATCTGAGTGTAGCTGAGTGCAATTCTGCCATAACTGGAAAGAACATTTGAATTTCACCACATTTAAAATGCAGTTTGTCAGTAACAATTTTCCAATGGAAAAAGAAAATACTGCTGTGGGTCAGCTTCACTTGTTAGCATAGTGAGCACAACTGATTAGCATAAACATTGTACCCCGGTAGTCCCACAGGGTGTGGAGACATGGTGGTCTAGTGGATAGGGTGTCAGACTTTCGGTCGAGAGGTCCATGGTTCGAAACCTGCCATTGCACCGCGATGTGTCCTTGGACAAGACACTTCACTCCACGTTGTCTCTCTCCACCCATGTGTATAAATGGGTACCCTCAAATACGGTTGGGGGAACCCAACTAGTTGCTGGGGGTAGACCTGCGATGGACTGGCATTCCATCCAGGAGGAGTACATGTACATGTAGCGTTGCTCGTAGAAACCGGGGATGAGTACCGGCCGTATGAGCCAATATTGGCTCGTAAAAGACTTAACTAGTCCCACAGGGTCACTGTTACATGTATCTTATTACTGCACCTTGCAGTACTAGTGGCAGCCTGGCATAGCACTATTTTAGGTAAAAATGTGAAAAAAATGCAATATATGAAATGAAACAACCAAACTTGGGATGAGAGAAAAAATCAAGTTGAATCCCGTTGCGCTCCCATGCAACACCGAGAGAAAAATTGAGTTCATATGGAAAACCTGAGGGAGTATACCACTGTGCCTTATAGCTCAGCTAGTAGTTATTAGACCAGAACCAGAAGAAAAAATTGGTGTTTGAATTGAAATAAAATATAAGCACTGAACCACTGTTTAATAGTCAAAGAAAACACTACGTATAACCAACACTGTACGGAGAAAAATAAAATATGGAGCCACTGGCTCCTAAGGAAAAAGAGATGGGCACCAGCATTTTTATTTTCAACTTGTTTGTACACAAGGCAATTGGAGCCGAGTCGGTCTGGGGCCGAGTTTGTACACAAGGCAATTGGGGCCGAGTCGGTCTGGGGTCGAGTTTGTACACAGGCAATGGGGGCCGAGTCGGTCTGGGGCCGCAGTCGGATACCTACACGTGTATGCACGTATTTGCACACAAGCTGTGTTGGACACAATGCAGACGCAAGCTGTGGTCGTGGCGCATGGCGAAATAGAAAAATAATGATCGCGATCGTCATTTGCATGCCGCAAGTGAGAGAACAGAACACTAGATTGTACCGCCCGTAAACATCACTAATGTTGGGCGACTAATGTGCGAATTTTGTGGTCGCCAATGGCGATAAGAATTTAACCACTGGTCGCATGTAAGCATTTTTAGGCGCCAATGCGACAATTTTAGTCGCACCGTACAGCGTTCTGTATAACCCACACTTGCATGTAAATTACTGGACCTGGTCCAGTGGATATTGGAGCCATGACAGTCACAAACCAACACGGACACTATCAATCAAGGCTATCTGTAACTCTGAGAATTAAATTATATTTTCATCTCTCCTTCTGTTTTCCTTTCCCCTCCTCTAGATATAACATTGCAGTGGTTGATACAGCATTCCAAGTCGGGAGGAAGTCACTAGCATCAATAAAGGAGTCAGGTACAAATATCATAGGTCAAGGGTCGACTGAGACTCCCATCTATAATAAATAGGTATTTCCTTGTACATAAATGTTTGGCCCATACGTATATATATTGAATACGTAGGTCAGTAATGAGGTGCGACGCAATTTCTGTTGGTCGCCGATTTGATTGTTTTATTTTGCACTGAAACTTTATGGAAGCATAATTCTGCCCAAAATGTGAGTGCTGTTAATTTCTGCAACCCAAACTCCTTTGTGGAGAAGACAAAAATAATTTATAAAGTACTGTACTTGCCATTTTCAAGCTAGAACTTCTGAAATTTAAAAACCTAGTTTGTTGATTTCAGATATTCTTGTATAACAAGTATTTTTGTGACCATATAAACTCCTCAAAAAAAGTTCGGAAAGTCAAGTTTGACTGACGATTTTTCTCTTGTTACTAAATCATTTCCCTTGAATTTGGTATCATTGGAAAGCCCTGTTATTTCTCTTTACAGTGATGTGTCATTTGTTATGATTAATCAATTGTGGGATGCGCAGTATAGCGGAATACAGGGGTGGGTGGAAAGTGAAATGTCACAAAATTCACTGCTATTGTCCTGCAGTGCATTCCCCTTTTGCTTGGAGGATGGGAATGTGTCAATGCACTTTTTGACAATAGCAATGCATTTTGTGACATTTCACTTTACACCCGCCCTGTATTCAGTTGTGCTGCACCTCCCCCAATTGCTTAATCATAACAAATGACACATCATTGTAAAGAAGAATAACAGGGCTTTCCAATGATATAAAATTCAAGGAAAATTATTTTGCAACAAGAGAGAAATCGTCAGTCAAACTTGACTTTCCGAACTTTTTTTGAAGAGTTTAGTTGCAATCATGCAAGTCAGTAGTCACAAGCCGCATCACAAGCGATCCCAAGTCATATAACAAACCCTATCACAAGCTAGTGAAGCCACTACACACGTTCTGTCAAGTTGCCATAAGACCTATCCCAAACCATTCTTCAAGCCACATTGCAAGCCTCACCACAGTCCCTGCCACAAGCTCCACCTACTTCTCAAGAAATAGAACACAAGTTTTTACAAATTCGTGTATTTTACAATTGTGATATTATACGGTGGCAGTCCAAATGCACAGTAACATTTATGGCTATTTCTGGCAGCAGTGCAAGCCAGGATGCAGCATACATGTAGCATGGAGCCCACTAGCCACTGTAAATTGCCATGTGAGATAGCATGCCACTCCTCGAGCAAGAGCCTGTGCTACTTCCTAGTTAGCATTGAGTAATAGAATGACATGGGCGTTTAAAATCTCATCCAATGTCACTGGGCATTGATCTTATATGCAACAAACGAATCCTGTCTGCAATGTTGCCATGAAACCCACCCATAAAGCCACACCATGACACTGGGTTCTCCCCATCTGCCTTGCTCTACGAGAGGTACTCTCACCTTGCCTGCACTAATCACGTACACGACCATCATCATGAGACAGCCAAAAGCGTGTCTCATCAGTAAACATCACCTGGTTCCACATTCGCCACTTTCACAGTCGGTGTTGACATGGCCATTGCAGACTCCACTGGTATCAAGCTACGAAGTAGACTCATAAAGCATAGAACTTGCAAAGGTCATCGGCTGCTGTCGAGACTAGCAGCACATAATTTGTTGCATGCAGTTTGGTTGCTGATACAGCACTAGGCTGGTGTACTGTGGCGAAGCATTCTTGTGGAATGTATTCAAAACCTGTGTTAGTTTCAAAGGTATTGGGTTCGAAGTCCGGTCCGGTCCATCCATGGTGTATGTACCCTAGAGCAAGGTACTTTGCCATGCATGGCTTCTCTCCATTAAATGGGTACCTCGGAGGGTAGCAAACGTTGATGTTTGATTAGCCATTTATTAGTGTCTAATAGGCAGCCCGGATTGGATACTAGTCAGGGAGCTGAGATGGTATGTGGAATGATTTAATGAAGCCCTGGGAATAGGATCAGGGGTAATGTGTAGGTGTCTTCATTGGGGTTTCCCCGGATACATTTCAGCCATAGAGTGTCAGGTTAGAGTTGGACATTTTCCACTGAGAAAACTGCTTCATTCAGAGTTTTGCATTATTTGTGTAAGTTATACCCAGCCAAAATTGGTCAATTATTCTGCATTACCTGTAAAAGTCTGAACTGCATCTGTTCAAGGATTTTGCTACAATGTAAATGGATTTCCAGTGAGTTAATTAGGCTGAACTGACTCCACAAACATAAATGTATGCATTGAGCCTTTTGCGTGTAACATTTGCATAATGGCTGGCCTCGAATTTTGGTGCAGTTTATAAAGTCACATACTGCGCTGTTGTTGCTATGTGGTGCACGCCATTGCCTAGCAACCAACAGTCTGGTTGCTTTATTTCATTCTGTCCTGCGGTGAACACTGTATTGATTCTGTACTTCACACCTGCCGCAAGCACTACATAGCAACAAACAATTAGTCTGGTCAAGTGTATACTAAGTGAGTCTTTCCACGGTAAAGGGGGCATTTTGGCAACACAGACCATATTTTCAAGGAAATACCTTTGTCTGGTCTCAAAATAAAAAAGATAAGTTTAAATTGTTCTGGAGAGATAACTTAGGCCCAAAAAGGGTTACAAATAGTGTGACAACATGCCTTTCTAAAAATCTGTGTACAAATGTCCAATATACGCTCATAACCAAAACGGACACTTGTGTTACATTTTAGGCCGTCCCGGTTACGAGCATATTGGAAATTTGTACACAGGATTTTTAGAAAGGTATGTTGTCACACTATTTGTAACTCTTTTGGCGCCTAAGTTATCTCTTCAGAACAATTTAAACTTATTTCTTTTATTTTGAGACTAGACAAAGGTATTTCTTTGAAAATATGGTCTGTTGCCAAAATGATCCCTTTACTGTGGAAAGACCCAAGTATGCATGTGATGAAACTATATGTCAATACACCAGATACTTTTCATGCGAAACACGCGGAAGTCTTATTGCATCCCCGTAGTGCACTTCACGTTTTTGGAAGCTGCGTCATAGACACGAGGGTTAACATTTTCAAAACGAACAAACAAATGAATATTTACATTACATGTAGCTTGGTGACGTGAGGCGCACTATGGAAATCTTTATTTTTTTATTTTGTCGAATTCTTGAAATTGGTTATTGGGGAGCAGGTGACATGCCAATCACCCTGATTGGATTGTAGTCCGATAGAACAGAACATTTTCACACCTGCTTTATATATGTGTACATTGCATTTTTTGGTATAACTATAATGTGTGTAATGTGGAATAATTCTAAATCGTAATTGTTATTACATAGCATCAGAAAATTAATCTTTTTGGTAACAAGAGATACCCTCGGTAGATAGTTTATGGGAGTCGGACAGACGCAAGTTGGTAGTAATAATGTAATTCATGTTGTGTACACTTCAGTAGTTTTTCACTTGTCAAACAGAGAAAACAATTCATGTCCAGAACAAAAATAATTGTGGTTGATATGCCATTTTCTCTTATGGTGAAAACTGTAATGATTCTGTACTTCATACCTGCTGCGTACACCCGGTCACATTACACAGAGCTGCCAATTTTTCTGGATTTTGGGGAGGACCGGACATCTGGGAAAACGGGTTCATTCCGTGACTCCAAACACATCTTTAAAAAAATCCCCAAGGTTGTTAATTGACAATCCAGGAGAGTTTTTATCCATGTCGGGACTCGCAAAATTAGTAATTTCCCGAAGAATCTAATGCAAAATTCGGGAGGGTTGGCAGCTCTGCGTTACAGGCAGACAGGAGGAGAGTCAGTACACCAGACGCTATTCATGTGAAACACGCAAAATGCTGATTTGAAAAGTGGTTTACACTGGCGTTTCATGTGTAACCCACAGACAGTTAAAAGTTACTATTCCACGCAAAATGTATTAAAATTTACAAGGTAGCCAATATGCAATTTTGGTGCAATTTCATTCAAAATGTATTAAATTTTACATCGTAGCCAAGGTAAAATTTCAAAATATAGCGAAAAAACTGTAAACCAATTCCGTAAATTGGAAATTCTGGAATGAGACCAACTTCAACTTGTCTCTTAACTTTAATTTAAGCAACCATAACACACAGTGTGTTAATTAAGGTGGGTTCACACTGCACTATTTTCATCCGTCAGAACATGGAGGAAAAACTGGTCAAAAGTACGTTACATCCGTTGTGCGTCCGTCCATCGCGTAGCCGGCCACGCGTCAAATCGGATGAGTTGAATTTGTTCCAGATTCTGTCCGTTTACGTACGTCTTCACTAATGGTTCACACTATCAACGCATCCGACCGCATGTGGGGGTAGCTAAACAAAACACAGGAAGCCACATGTTCGAAAACATGTTGAAAAATCGACGGACAAGTAGACCTTGGATCAACTCTTCCGTCATCTGTCAATTTGACGTACGAAACATTCGGATACGTTGATTCTTCTACTCGACGTACGTAAATGAAGATGATCTTGAGACAGTTCACATTGGAAACGCACCAACGGACCAAAAACTGACGGACCGGAGACGACGTACGTCAATTTTACGTACATGTACGTCTAATGGACAAATAATAGTGCAGTGTGAACCTGCCCTTATAGTGCATGTTTGAATATCTGACTCATCACAGAGCCTCCTGGAGAAATGTGCACGACGGGGAACTGATGAGCGTCAAGCGTCGTTTTAATATTGACGCAATGTTCTGTGTGGCAAGCATTGTTTTTTGGACGTGCCGCTCATGTGAACGGCGGAATAAAAAACAAAGACAAACCCCACATATATAGAGCATTCAGAGACGCTTGGCACGCTGTAACCAGGGGCAAATTTTATGACGCGGCCGAGCACAAAACGTTGCTTAGCACAGGAGGAGTGAGGGCACCGGTCATCAAGAACATTTTGGGGGGGGGGGGGGGGGGTGGGGTGCGGCGGGTGGGGTGCGGCGGCTGGGGTGCGGCGGCAGCAGTCAAAGCAGGTCTGAAAACAAATATTTGGACTTGATATCTGAAAATGTTCTGCTTATAGAACAAACGTTATTTGCTTTGAAAATGAGTTACCAGCCAAAATTATGTGTAATGTGTATTGCGATTGACTGTAAAGAACACAAGTTGACATACATATTTTGCTGGTAACTAATTTTTGCAAAGCAAATAAATTTTGTGCGAGGCAAATGTTTGTGCTCAGCAGCGCCATGACATTGGCAGACAAATGTTATAAATCTATTTAGCATTAATGTACCGTTCGGCTTAATATACGAGAGAAAGGATGAATTTGTTGGCAGATATGTACAAATACCTCTTGGTAGCCTTTGCTAATGTTTGTAGCAATTAAGACAAAGTGAATATGAACATTTTGTTGTTTTAATGAAACATCTCATCGTTTACAATTTACGTTACGGTATCGACGTTGTTTTATACACATTTAATATAATATAAATCTGCTTTATCATTAAGTAATAGCCCGTTTATTTCTTTCAAATTCTTTGTTTTAAATTTATATGCTTGGTTTCTATCAAATAATAAAAACAGCAAAGGTGGGACGGAAAACTATTTTCTGTTTTAAGTTATTGCAACGAAACAAGTCATTTGCATTGTTGGGACAACGTACTGTTTTCTTTTTGTTATGGTAAAATTGTGCAACTGCAAAATTTAAATAAATTAAAGTCCGTGTATTTACATCATTTCGTTTTGGTTAGCATCCAGCTCTTTTTGGTATAAGAGCTTTATCGTTCACAACATTGCCACTGTTTGGGGTTTCTTTCTGTGAGGTGTAACATCCAACAGTGACGTCGGCCTATATATTGTACTATCGCTCCGTTATTTTGCACGAATATAGCGATGTGGACGATGCTCCCCGGGATGAAGGGGCATTGTTTCAGCGCTCCATTCATGCAAATTACACGTAATGAGCAAAAGAATAGAAGGTAAAACACACTGTAAATCCCTGCAACAAAGGTCGAGTTGATTGAATTTTAACATACTTCACAAAGACGAATTTTTCCAAACCAATTGCGTATATCAAGACATTAACATGAGTAACTACATATTATTTACTATTATTTACATACTTTGAACACCCAGAAATAGCAATTTTAAGTAAATTCAAGAACATTACAAACATAGGATTAAAGGCACAGGCTCGTCAGCAATGCGCGCGCGCCAAATTCGTGCCACGAAATACGCAGCTCCACAGCAAAGGCATGGAGCTGCGTATTTCGTGGCACGAATTTGGCGCGCGCGCATTGCTGACGAGCCTGTGCCTTTAACGCATACAAAAAGTCTAACGCAAAAATACCTTTTTAAAACCAGGTCCTGTGCACAGAGTGAAAAGTGAAGATATTACAGTAAAATCTTTCCGAAATATAGTCTAACCTCATTTTAAATAAAAAGTTTAGTAAGAGTTTACTTTATTACCTGCATCACATTTTGCATATAACCACCAAAACGTATACAGATCAGAACGTCTAATTTTAGAGTAAAGAAAATATTTTTTTTTTTTAGATCAGGTCCATAGGGCTTGACTTGTGCATATAGACAGCCGAAGTGTGACGTGTGCCATGGCAATTGGCTCTAAAAATCATGGCCATCGGAAAAAAAGTACCATTGCAAAAGCACAGGGACACGGTTCAGTAATTTTTAGTGTAGAGCCATTGACCAGGCAACTAACAAAGATGACGTATTCACTTCGGCAGTCTATTGAGCTCGTGCCAATGACGTCATTTTGGAGTCAAATAATGCCGCGTCGTTGTGGAAGCAATGTGCGTGCGCGTTGTGTGTTTCCATAGCGTGCGTAACGCGCAATGCTAAGGCTCCCATTGGTGAATTAAACCGCGTTACGCCAACCAAAGACACACACAGCGCGCACGCACATCGCTTCCACAATGACTCAGCATTATTTGACTCCCAAAATGGCGTATTTGCACGTGTTCGAAGAGGGTCAATAGGGTTAAAAGTAAAGGTATAAAAGTACAATCTTTCCAAAACGTTCATGAAAGTTTGTAAGGTAAGAGTTGAGAAGTTGGTCAGAAATGTTTCTTTTTTAAATGACATCGGTAAGTGCAGATTTGATGGAAAAACCCAAAATTGTGAGGAATTTTTTTTAAAAACCTTTCTCATATGTTTTGCATACAAGGTCTGAAGCCATAATCAGTTTCTCAATTCTTTCCATGAAGACCATTGTTCTTCATGGCTTCCATTTATAAAGGTTCCCGTTATAACGAGGTAATCTTCAAAATCAAAGTGTAGAGTCGTTGACACGGCTTCACACCTAGTGTACAAAACATACATGTATAAGACTTGAAAACAATTACATACATTAAAATGTATGAACGTTTTTTCACTCTAAAATATTGATTTCTCGTCAATTTCACATTTTGGTGGCTAAATAGCTGGAACAAGAAAACAAATAGCGCAGGTATTCAGTTGGGAACTTTCGCTAGATTGACGTAATCGCTCGAATGAGCTGCGCAGTTCAATCAAGCTACCGTTTGGCCGCCGCTTTGATGAGCTGCAATCGCTCAATCGAGCTGCGGATTGGAGTAGCCTACGGGCTTCGTTTAAATGAGTCTGTTAAATGAGTTTATTGCGATAAATTCGATAATTCGTAAACAGCGCAAGCCGAGAAAAGGGTCCGGTTTACGTACAATTTTGCCGAGACTCCACAGTAGGTATATATTCGTAAGGCTGCAAACGTTGCCAACTTCGCCACTGGTTACAGCGTTTTTGGCGCACTTTGATGAATCCTTTCTCTCTTGGCGCAATAAACAATCTGTTGCACTTGGCATGAAAAGGAAATCAAGTTATCAAGTACCTTCATAAATTCCAAAACTAAAATATCATCATCATTGCCCATCTTGCCGGTTGGCAATTAGGGCAGCGACGAAGCTCCTCCACCTCTGACGGTCCCGGGCCAAAGTCCTTAGGGTGCCCCATGATTGTTTCATGGCTGCTGCCTCGGCCTTCACTGTTCGACGCCAGGTGTTCTTGGGGCGTCCTCTCTTCCTCCGGCCCTCTGGTTTCCATTGGATGGCTGTTCGGGGAAGGGCGTCTTGGTCCTTTCGGAGGACGTGTCCAATCCACCTCCAGCGTCTTCGGGTGATGATAGAGTCCATGCTATCTTGTTGGCATTGGGTGAGTAGCTCTTCATTTGTGATTCTTTGTGGCCAAAACAACCTCATTATCTTTCTAAGGCATTTTGTGTGAAAGGAGGACAGTTTTGCAAGATCCTTCATTGTCATTCTCTAGCACTCGGAGCCGTAAAGAAGAGTGGAGAGTACGCAGCTCTGGCAGAGTCTCAGCTTCGTTTTAGTTCGATACTGCTGTGATCGCCATACGCTGTTGAGCATCCAAAAGGCAGTTCTGGCTTTGTTCAGACGG
Source organism: Henricia sp. BOLD:AAB3569 (assembly GCA_037783545.1). Taxonomy (NCBI): domain Eukaryota; kingdom Metazoa; phylum Echinodermata; class Asteroidea; order Spinulosida; family Echinasteridae; genus Henricia; species Henricia sp. BOLD:AAB3569. Next base: position 93,625 of record JBBELK010000861.1, on the reverse strand, counting down.
TTTTGTATATCGTTTCCGGCTCCTCCATCATGCCTACAATGCTCCCAAGGTAAGTGAATTGCTCTGTGAAAGGGAGATTCACATCTCCAACTTTAATCGGTGAGGGGTTTTGTACATTTAAGGTCAAGACCTTGGTCTTCTTTTGACTTATCTTCAATCCGATCTGCTGGCCGAAGTTGCTCAGTCGGTTCGTCTTCTCTTGTATGTGGATTATGTATGAGAGAGCAGGGCGAGATCATCGGCATAATCGAGGTCTTCTAAAAGGTTGAAAACGTTCCATCTGATTCCTCTTGGTTGGTCGGCTGTTGTCTGTCGCATGACCCAGTCCATCGCGATGTTGAAGAGTAGCGCCGACATCACACAGCCCTGCCTCACGCCGGATAACACGGGGAAGCTGTTTTGGCTGTTTCCGACTCTGCAGGTGAAGTTGGAGTAGTAACTCTGGATAATGGAGACTCATTCCTCAGGAGCTTTACCGTTCCTCAGGGATTTGATGGCCTGTATAATTTCGTCCTTTGTAGGCGGTGCAGAGTCTAGGTCAAGATCCGTCTCTGCTTCGGGTATGTCGGGCTCCGTCTGCAGCGGCGGCCTATTGAGCACCTCGCTGAAGTGTTCAGCCCATCTGGCGTCCTGTTCCGCTTTTGAGGTCAGGAGTCGTCCATCCTTGTTCTTAATAGGCACGTCGGTCTGGGCACGGAACCTTTCACATACCAGCTTAGTTATCTTGTACAGGGTCCCCTGATTTCCTCGTTGTGCGGCCTCCTCAGCTTGTGCCGCCATCTTGTCTATGTGTGCACGCTTGTCACGGCGGGTCAGTCGCTTCACTGCACGATCTGCAACTTTGTACTCTTGATGGTATCGCTCCTTTAGGCTCCGACCTCGTGGAGAGCCCTTTTTTTCTTTAAACACCTCCGCTCCTCAATCTTCTGCCACGCTTCCTGTGATATCCAGACCTTGTGCTTGGTGACCTTATGTCCCAGCAGGCTTGTACTGGTCTCCTGATAAGTCGTCTTTATCTTGTTCCATAGAGTATTGACGTCGTCAGTCTCGGGTGGCGTGTGGTGGTCAATGTCTGCTAGAGCTTGGAATATATTCTTCAACTGAAGAAGGAAGGGTTTCCTGACGTCGGGGTGAGTAAGCTTTCCTACATCATACCTCCTATTCCCGGCGTTCTGGCGTCCTGTCCTCCTCAGCTTCAGCTTAACCGCGGCGGTCACCAGGAGATGGTCGCTGCCCACGTCTGCTCCTCTCCTCACTCTGACGTCCAGCAGGGACCGCCTCCAGGTACCGTTTATAGCGATGTGGTCTATTTGGTTCTTGTCGCGTCCGTTGGGGGAGCACCACGTCAGCTTATGAACGGCTGGGTGCTGGAACAAGGTACCACTGTCGGCGCAGAACTCCACCAGGCGCTCTCCGTTTTTATTGATGCCACCACAGCCGTGCCGTCCCATGGTCCGCTCCACGTCCGTGTTGTCATCTCCGACCTTGGCGTTTAGGTCACCCATCACCAACCTCACATCGTGCCGTGGTGCCATCTCCAGCTTCGACTGTAATTGCTCATAGAACAGGTCCTTAACATCCTCTTCACTATCATTAGTCGGGGCATAGCATTGCAAGATAGTGAGATTATTGTGTTTGCCTCGCAGTCGCACTCTGATGAGCCTACTGTTTATTGGTTTCCACTCCATTAGAGTCTTCTCTGGCCCTTGTTTGAGAATAATTGCGACTCCTTCTATGTGCATATTATCGTCCCTACCGGAATAGAGAACTGTTTCACCCATGTTAGACCTAAGTCTACCTGAACCGGTCCATCTACATTCACTAACCCCAAGAATGTGTAGGTTGTACCTTCTCATTTCAGCTATAACTTGGGCTAGCTTTCCAGCCTCATACATTGTTCTTACGTTCCAGAAGCCAATTCTGGTTTTAGTTTTTGCGTTCAGGACTCCCATCATCTTGTCAGTGGCTTCCTTCTGGCTTTCACCACTGCCATTCATACCGGCACCCCGGGGTCGCTCTGGAAGTCCCTTCCGCACAGTGGTGTTAGTTTTCTTCGTCGCTGTTTCCGTAACAATAAATGTTTACAAGATAGGATTGTTAGCCCTATGCTTAACCTCCACGAATGTAGGATGTTTGGATCGCATCTAGTCTGGCCTCTACCCTTCGACCTGTCCGCCATGGGTGACCCTACCAGGAGCAAAGCTCCTACCGGTATAGCTCTCGGGGTCACAGAGACACGCAAGCACACACACCAACATCAAGGTAACGATCCATGAGTGGGAAAAAAAATAAAATATGGAAAAGAATAATTATTTTACGAGAAATTTACCGGAAATTTACCGATGTGAAGGCATCGCCGTTTGCTTCAGGTTGACGTGACATCATGCACGGATGCATGGTTTAAAAAAGCATATGACCCATTTTTCCGAAACCTTCTTGGACGATGCTGACGATTTGCCCCTTGAAGAGAACTGGAAGAGGTTCGAGTCTGCTGTCTGTCATTGCAGGCATGGACACTTACATCCCGTCATCATATAAGAGTTCCCGTTTTAACATTCCTTGGATTTCTAAATCACTCAAACGTCTCAGTCGGAGGAAAAACAGAGCATTTTACAAAGCCAAATACAACAGCACCCATCATAACTGGATTAGGTATCGCCACCTCTGGATGCTTACTTAGAAGGAGCTAAGGAAAACAGAACACACATATTTATCAACAACTGTATTTGACTCGCTCCGCACAGACTCGAAAAGATTCTGGTCCTTCATCAAAAGTAGACGTCGTGACACAGTGGGTATTTCCACATTGTGGAATGGCGAGAAGCTCGTTAGTTCGGCGAAGGAGAAGGTATAGAAGCTCTTAGCAATCAGTACAAAAATTAAGTCAGTCTTTACGAAAGAGGGCAGTGCCTCACTTCCCAAAGTAGCTGGTAGGGAACTTCCCGCCTTCCCACCTTTAATTGTCCAACCTAATGGCGTTGTAAAGCTTCTCGGCAGTTTGTCTAGCTCCCTATAAGGCTCCAGGACCAGATGGGGTCCATCCTTTCATCCTAAAAACATGTGCTGCTGAAATTGCCCCGGTTCTCACTAAAATCTTCAATCAGAGTCTTGAGATGGGTATTGTTCCGGCTGACTGGACAAAAGCAAATATTACTTCAATTTTTTTTAAAGGAAGCCGTACCAATCCAGCAAATTATAGCTCATACAAAAACCAACATCCAGAAGGTTGAAGCTGTCCAGAGACGAGCAGCCTGCTTCATTACTCGTGACTACGGCAGGAAAAGTTCAGTCACAGCCATGCTCAAAGAACTCCAATTACCACCACTACACCAAAGGCGACACACCAACAGATTAGTTACAATGCACAAAATTGTCCACGGCCATGTTGACCTTCACCTCGAAGATCATCTCAAACTCAATATTGGGGATACCAACGCTAGAGCAACTAGAGCCCATAACCCACTGTCTCTTGTGGTCCCGTCAGCGAGAACCAATGGCTTATAGCAGTCATTTCCCCCCAGAACAGCTAGAGACTGGAATCAGCTGCCGTACAATATCACCTCACTTAAGGATTCATCCTCTTTTAGAAGAGAGTTACAGAGCAAGTACTAACATGCTCCCCCTTGACCTATGACCCATATTGAGTGATGTTCCTGTACGGAGCTGATCAATTACTAATCCAAGAAGAGAGCCTGTAATAGGCATTTCACGTGAATAAAATCATGCCTATCTGCGTTGTGTCCTAGATCACAGTGCGTGCGTGCAGATTGTCATCACAGGCCACCGTGGCATGGTTCTCAACATTTCAGCCAATCAGCGTCGAGTGCGCCACGTCAGGGAGCACTCGGAGGATTTTTGCGGAATCGGTTGAAGTTTTTTCAATTATTTGTGTCATTTGTACTTGGCCAAAATAATGGCTGTTTTTCTGGAAAACATATATTTCTGCATTAAGCTGTAAAATCCTGAACCTCATATGCTGATGGATTTTGCTGTGAATGGATATTTTATAACTATCACCGTGCTCAATCGTCCAACTGAGCATCTTGTTGAACTACGCTAAGCCAATATTATTACGACCACCGTCTAATCGTAGCATTCAAGGAAATAATTTGTAGTGCCTAAATACAAATACATTTTTGAGCTGCAAGACTTGCCATTAGCCTTTTAGAAGTATGGCGGAACAAAAGGAGAGGGCGCAATTTCATTTGGGTATGAATTTTTTTATCAATTGTATTTCTTTCCAAAAACTTGATTTACATGTTGTAATTATAATACATAGACAGAATTATAAATAAAATTAATAAGTGTAAAGTGAAAAACTGAGTTATTTTGCATTTTAGTAAATTTTATACCCACTGCAAAGTGCGCCCTCCTATTGTGTCCGCCATACTTCAAAAAGGCTAATGAGGACGTGGATGTGAAAAACCGATCGAAGCTCACACTAAAGCTTGCGAGGGCTAGCCAACTCTCATGGCACCCGTGCACACGGTCCGCGCCGCTCTCTCTGGCTCTGGATAGCCGCTGGGCCAGCCTAGCGCCAACGCATCATTCGTTGTAAGGTCTAGTTCTCAATGCTGATGTCCGTATCGCGAAAGATAGACATCGGATCGTTTTCTCAACCTCACCCGCTTTGTTGTCTATAACATTGCTGTCAAAATGGATCAAGTAATCTCACCACAAAGAGATTCGGTTGTAATGAATCTATTATAGGGCATGTTGGTACCCAGGAGGAGCCCAGGATCGCCCTGCCTCACGGCCGCATGCGAGTCCACGGGATTGGCAGTGTCACTCGCCAGCGATAGCTGGTCTCTCCCAATGGGAGATGGTGTAACGGTCTTTTCACGTACACGGTGCAGCTTCTCAACGCCTGGCTTTCGATCCCTCAGTTTCACGTGTGTGGTGCATGCAGGGCTGTTCCGCAAACTGCGCTCTATATGCTGTGATGTGCTGAGCAAACTCACAGGCTCTGCTCCACAGAGTTGTGCATTGCGGAACCGGTCCACGGGCTTTGCTCCACACGTTTGTGCAGCAATGATGACCCGGTCCACGGGTTCTTCTCCGTAGGGTTGTGCAGTGTGGAGTCAATCTACGGGCTCCACTCCACAGAATGGTCAAAAGCGGAACCGATCCACTGGGTCTGCTACATAGGGTAATCCACATATTCTGATTTATGGGGCTGGGCAGTGTGGTGCCGATCCATGGGGTCCCCTCTATAGAGCAAATCCACTGGTTCTGAGTTATAGGGTTGTGCAGTGTGGAGCCGGTGCACGGGCTCTGCTCCACTGGGTTGCGCAGTGTGGAACTGACCCACGGCTCCACTCCATATGGTTGTGCAGAGTAGAGCCAATCCATTGGTTCTGCCACATGGGGTTGTACAGTGTGGAGCTAATTCATTGCTCCATTCCATAGGGTTGTTCAGTGTGGAGCTGAGCTATGGATAGTGGATACACCTGTGTCCAGCACATGACCATGCCTGATGGAGCTGTTTCGAACGGAACAACATGTCCAGTGTATGGATGTGTGTGCTTCTGGTCCATTCCATGCAGAAGAAAACATGCGGCCAGTCGGCCACATATGTGTGTTCCGAGTGGGTGTGCATGTGTGGACTTGTCTAAGCCGCGAATCGAGGTCCTCTATGTGGAAATTTACCATCGTATCGAGGACGCCTCGCGAATCGAGGACGTCCTCGGTTTGTGATTACTACAGAAATGGCAAGTATTGTTTAACTACACAGTGTTACATGTATGGGTGGGGGGCGGGCCTTTCATATTTATAAATTAATGAGCCAATCTCGACACCCCCCCCCCCCCCCCCCCCCCCCTCCACAGGCCTGTAGTATGTTTTGTTTGGCAAATACATGTGATTATTGTATTTAAAAGCGCCCCCATTCGACGAGACTGGAACGGTTGACCCCCAGAAACTAATAAGATATATATTATATTTATACTATTTCAGTTCGGCGGTAAACCGTTGGATAAGACAATGACGACGGATCGCTTTGTCAATATGGCCAGAATAATAAACTCTTCCCAGCTTTCAAATTGACAAAATATCAAATATTTCATTTTTATTCCGTTTGATGGCGTCTGCCCGGGCTTATTTTTGATTAAATTGGTTTCTCCTCCTTCTCGGTCGACCGAGACAACCGTTCTCCACTTTACCAACCCTCTGTCAAACAATTATGTCAGGTTCATCAAAATGACGCATTTTAAATAACCATCCTATGGACAATCACATTTGAAATAAAATCAGGGCAAAAAGGTGTTTTTTCCCCAGTTTGTATTCAGGGGACGACTTTGGTATTCTTATTTATCTAAGTTTTGGCAAGAAATCATTTTAAGCAGAGGCATTTAGGCCTTATTATGGTGTGGCAATTGTATTTGGGGCTATTACGCAATTCGTTTTACTGAGGCTGGCTATATAAGCACGCGGTCGCAAACTACGTCCTCGGGGGGCGGTCGGGTTGGCGTACGGGTTCTTTCCTCGCCTTTCACCTCTGGCGTCCCGGGTTCGAATCCGGGGCGTGTATGTGGATTGGGTTTGCAGTCCCTACTTGACCGCGTGGGTTTTCCCCTGGGGCATTTCTCTGGGGGTTTTCCTCTCACTTCTAAAACTGCAACTCCTTCTTCGTCATCTCAAGTTGATAATATAGTATAGTTAAAGCTAAAACCGTATAGTTGATGGCATAAAGGGCCTTAGTTGCCGAAGATGCCATAAAATATACAACAACAACAACAACTACGTCCTCGGTGTTGTACACGTAGTCCTCAGTGTACGTTGTTTACAAGTATAGGTGCGCTACAGGGGTGTTTTGGAAGGAAACATCCATTCGTTATGTGAACGTTTGTGCTCCTAGGGCTATTCAGAAGGGAACCGCATATCCGCCGTATGAATGTGTGCTACGAGGAAGTTCCGAAGGGGATACATGTCTGTAATCCGGGGCTATTTGGAATGGAAACGCTTATCCGCTCTATGAATGTGCATGTTCTGGAGATGTATGGATGTGTTATGTGTGAGTGGGTCCGCTCGTTAGCCTTTCAGTCGGTTCGTTGGAAACCCACTGGAGGCGTGAGCAGGAGTAGATAAGTCATATTTACGCTCCCTGGCCCATTTAAATGGACCGTCTGAGCACGAGTGTCCGGTTCTAACCCACCACCTAACCCACAAATTATGGTATCGACAGTTAACAAATATTCCCCCGTCTCCCGGCAGCGTAATTTCTTTTTACACCACTGCGAGGGGAAAATGAGGGGTTTAGTACCTTTTTAGCGTCTTGAGAGGAGACTATATAATAGGTTAGGGTTTAGGGTCAGGGTTTAGGGTTGGTTATTTTTAAGGAATTTAGGGTTCTGAGTGCGGTCGGTTTACAACCAGCTTCGTGCTCTCGCTATATACGACGAAGGGGAAGTAAATATGAGGACAGGGGACCATGCATGGTGGTGGAATCCACCGTGGAGCCATGATGGCGCCCCCTGCCGGCTGATTGGCACAACTGTCACAATTACCTCATGGAATCATAATAATAATTACCTTTTTTCCCAAAACGGCGTCATAACAACTTTTAAAAGAAAAAGAAGAAGAAGCAAATAATGGCAGAGTCCATGCATTTAATTTTGAAGGAAAAGGTGTTCATGTCCTCTTTGGACATGCCCACAATCGAAATGCAAGCAGCTGTACTGCAGTTCCAGATAATAAATGATGTCAGTCGCGTGCGACAATCAACCAACATGGGCATTAGTTTTCAGCTAGTAACACACGATGTACAAAAAAAGAAAGGAATATATAGCTGGTTCATTGGTTCAGTGTTTCACTATACAAAAATGGTTGAATTTACTGAGCTTATTATAACACAACATATATAAAGCGTTACGGTCCAGAAAGTTACAGACTGTTCGCGAAATAAACAAAAGTGGAAACATACCAAATGCAACAAAAATCAAACAAGATCACACTAATATAAAGGAAAAAACCAATTTGATTTAAGTAATGATCTCGGAATCAAAACGAGTCACAAAATGCACAGTGATTAGGTTTGGTTAACTTTGTAGTGAGCACTTAAGGAAAGATGATCTTAAACGAAATATAAACAAACAATCTTACGGAAACCAAGGCGAGGACTTAATTACAGGCTTGGCAGGGAAGCGACTTCACGAAATATTTGTCGATCACAATTCTTGACGGTGCAAAAATAGGCTGAGACGCGGGCGAATTCAATTCCCGATCAACGGCGAGACGATAACAAGGCGAGTATTCCTTCACCTAAAAACAAACTGCAGAATACAGTTCACCAAAATGTCTCTTCCGGGATAAAGTCAGCTCTTGAGCACTCCTCAGTCAATATCAAACAGTTTCCGATCGCTTCAGATCACACGTACAAACGAGTTATGCGTAACGTACAATGTCCCGCAGAAAATCCTGTGTCCAGTCCTGGCGAAATAATGTAGTTTCAAACACTTAGTCCAAATCCTGTCAAAAACACCCGAGTCCTCTGGATATAATTTTCAGCCAAGTTTCAAAATTCCTGAAAGTGTAAAGTCTCGTCGAAATAACAAAGTCCTCTCCTTTTTATGCACTTTGCAATCCTCCAGATATTTCTTTAAGATTGTGTCATTTCTAAAAAAATAAATAAAATAAGTATTACAGAAAGATCCAGAAACCCCATGTGGCTTAACTTTTCCAAGATGTGGGTTGTACTACAGTGATTGCATGTCCAGGAGAATTCCCCACTTACATCAGTTCCCAAAAATAAACTTGTAGTACTCTTATATAGGCCTATGATAAAAATAGACCCTCTCTGTCTATAAGCTTCTTTCCAAGAAATACATGTTGTAAACACAAACTTCTGTAATCTTCTGAGACTACATAATGTTTCTATAAATAAACTGGTTTTTCTCCAGACGTTTCCACAATAAGCCTATATGGAACATTTTATAAGGTTCCAGAAACGTCAAGAGCAAACGTAGTCCAATACTAAGAATGTTCCGGAAAGACCTGGAACATTTCCTATACGGTTTTTAAAAATATTTTTTATGTAAACAAACTTACGTTACTATAGAAAGTACCAGAACAATCTCGCTTATTTTGTTTGTGTGTACATAACCAAAGCGAATGGTTGAGTCACCGTTTCGATCTTGAGATATTCATCAGGACTGACTGGAAATAGTTACTGACATAAATACTGGAATGATCAAAGCATAAGATAAACTATGTAGTGACAACGAGAGATAAACTCCAGCGATCAGCGGGGTTCATTTCGCTTTCTATATGCTGTGTTATTATTATAAGCTCAATAAATTTGTACACAAAAATAATACTTTGAATGCATTCGGCAGTGGCGGAAATGTGGCCACCATCATGGATCGGAATCACTGCTAATGCATGTGCATGTATCTGTCATGCCGAAATTTCATGTAATCATAGCACACCGGCTCCAGGCCCATGTAGTGCATGAGGACGTGGATGTGAAAAACCGATCGAAGCTCACACTATAGCTTGCGAGGGCTAGCCAACTCCCCGGCCCCTGGCACCCGTGCACACGGTCCATTACATCATTTGCAATGACTCAAATTTTACTTCTTGAGTTGACCAACACAAAACTAACTCAAACTTTGGATAGCAACGGTAACAAAGACGACAGGAGTTTATTTCCGTCAAAGATGGTACTTTTTGTAAGAAATTAACAACTGAAGGTGGTTAAACACAAACCCCATGCATGGATTTTTGACGTTTTCTGAAGCATTGATGCATCTGTGTTTACCCATCCTGAGATCTCAGGGAATTTCCACTCTGCCAAGCGACGTTACAATACCCTGAGTCATTTTGATGTAATTTAATTCGGTCATGTTATGCCAAAAAGAAACGATTTCTATACTTTCCAGAAATTGTATTGGGTTCTGTTCCTTATGACTGTCCCATTCCTACCAAAATATCAAACGACGATCTAAATTTACTTCGCAGTTTTTCAAATTAATAACAGGGATGCATGATGACGAATGTAATGGAACGGATTCCCCAGTAGCATATGCTTTCAATAGCAGCCAATCGTCGACGCGGACAACAGCCCGCATTACCGAGTACATGTATCACATGCATGCACGGTGTTTACAATCTGCGCGCGTTACATTTGAATGCCTGCAATGCACTGCCCACGCGTCCTGATTGGTCCAGCAGAGGCGACAAGATTTCTGTCGCTTGTGTCCCGCGAAACGGGGCCGGTTTCTACAGGGCCTCGGTACGCATAGCCTTGATCAAAGCGTTGGGCTTGTCTTTTAGACGGCCCGCTGAAGATAAAACAAAGCGCTTACCAAGTACTACGGCATCTGTTGCACGTATTGGCTCACAGCGCCCTGCCCTACGACTATGCACATATGCACGTACATGTAGGCCTATAGGTACAGTCCGTAACCCAACGCCTTGATGGTTCTGCATTGAGCCAGCGAAACTCATTACAGTAATAGGGAAACCACCCCAGCGTCAGCTGAAATTTCATTGGTCGACGCACGCCAGGCTATGTTTGAAAAACGCTATGATCTGCGATCCCCAGTTTGTTCATCCGAGGCAGTATACGAGCTCCCAGAAATCATTCGGGAAAGCTGTCATATTATGACCGTTGTCCCCCAGAAGTGTAATCAAATACGTAAACAGAAAAGCACAATAAATGCTACGAACCCCAGAATATTTGTTGTTTTCGTCCATCGATCATGCCACGGTTCTCGTAACATGGAGGACGCCATGACATGCATAATGCATGATCGGGTCATTACGTGCTACTCATGAAGCTCTTGATTGGCTCAAGACAAATTTTAAATATTCATACCCTGCATATCCGCATACCCAAAGCCGGCCAATTTTCGGCCAAAACCGGCCGAAAATATAAAGAAACACATTAAACCCGGAAGTGACAGACTCGTCAAGGCTGTCTTTCGAGCTAGGCCAGGCCGTACGAGGCTAGTACGCAGTATGTACGCAGCCAGTGTTGCCGTACGGGTTTACTACGGATTAAGTCGTTATCTCAGCTCACAGTGCTAGTGGCTCGTTTTGATGCCGTGTGCAGTTTGCATGTGCTAGACCCAATATTCTCTCGTACAGAAACAAACCTGGAGACGGCCTTGGTCAAGGCTACGGTACGCAGGAGTTGTGGAGTGCGTTAAAGGGCACTGTTGCAAGAGGATGGTGTTTACCATATCTTTGGATATATTGTCCCCTTATTCCAGGAATCCAGAAAAGTATCTTGCAAATTTGGTACCATTTGTATTCCTGCCTACGTTTTTATACGTACAACATTATGTGCACAGGGTTGAAGATCATTTCTTTGCCAAACATCCATACTATGATAGTATACTGCACTTGGTTTTGTTGACATAGGCAAACAATACATGAAATGGCATACGTGTACCATTGGAAGTGACGTTGTATTGTTAACAATGTTAGCAATGCCTCTGCTCGTACATGAAAAAACGGATAGCGAAGGGCATACACAGATTCTGAGCTTTAGCAAACGTGATCACCAACCGTGAACGCTTAACGTTTCTATTGTCGCATCCAACACAACCCTGAGAGGCGCAAGCGGGTATGCGGAAATAGATTATTATTATTTCTACTCTCGAATACCCAGTGCTGTAATTTCCGTTTTGCTTGGTGTATGTGAGCCACGACTCATTGATGTGTGTGTGTGATGAACAACCAATCGCTCTCAAAACATAAATCCTTTGCTTTGGGTAACTTTCGACCACCCAAATTAACGCGTGTCAAATCCGCTGTCTCGTCTAGGATGAGCTGGTTGGTCCAGGACCCGCAGGCGCGAATGCCGCCCAACAACCCCTTCGGATGGCTGCCGGTCGATCCCAAAGAGGTGCCGGGGCCCTACATATCGAAGCTTCCACAGGAATTTCCCGTACAACTTCACCTCAAGTTAGAACCCGAGGACAAGGACACGGACTTAGCCAAGATCTGCAGCAATCCCGTGCACGAGTTGCCGCAGCTCGTGAAGGTCACGGACCGCTTCCAAGTACCGGGAAACGACCTGGTGTTGGAGAAAGGCGAAATACTGATGCTGTTTTTCGTTGCAGAACTGCCAAGGATACACGCCGTGGACACTGGGGATGGGAGCGAGATATGGCTTCCTGTGCATGGCGAACAACTATACGAGAGACTCCCATTGGGTAAGTTACACAATAGAAGTTACAGTACTGATACGAATACGTGGGAGAAAACGCCCTTACAAAATTCATTAAGGGGAAATCCACCGTACACTGACCTAGACGGATTCGAACCAGGGCCACAGAGGTGGATTACGGGTCAAGTTCCGCTACGCCAGATGTAAACACGAAAGTGCATTGCATATGTATTGTGAACTGTACACGCAGGTGCGAATCCACATACAATCGCGGACGTCCCTTTGTACCTCTTTTGTTTGGACATAGTCTATTTTTCCTTACTCTCGTTGGTTTTGTACAGGAGCGAATCGCGGACGTTCGCTTGCTAATCGCGGACGATATTGTTCTCTTTGTAAGACCTCCCTAAAACGTCCACGATTGTTTGGGAGAACAAGCGCACTTTGGATTTTGCAGCCGACAGAGAAGGGCACACTAGGTGCTGGCCTATTATGTAGAGCGTGATCCAAAACTGGTAAACACTGGATGAAGATTTCAAAATTTCTTAAATTAATCAAAATAATACCTCAATCTGTAAAGAAATGTCCATATTTTACAATCATATTACAAAAATTAACAGAATAAATTTGACTGGGCACATTGTGCCATCACATTAAAAACAACCTCCCCATAAAACTGTAAAGTCAATTTCAACATATGTGATAAACTGGGTGTGTTTATTAACATCAGTAGAAGGTAAACAAACGGGTTCACTTTAATTGTCATTTGCTGTTGACTAAGGAAATGCATTTGTCTCTTGTTTCTGTCCCTTACGCGTGAGGGACGGAATTGGATCACGCTCTATACAATGTGGCAATAGTATTCCTTTTGGGCCTTTCGGTGCCCACAATATGCCGTATGGTGATTTGGGCCTTTGGTGCCCGTAAAATAATGGTGCTCTTAAAGAGGAAGAATCCCCCTTGACGAAAATCCAGCATTTAGGCTTTTTTCGATAGTCCAAACATCCCTCTTGCCGACGTGGATTTTTATTATTTTTTAATTGTCGGTTTTAAGTGGATAAATTGCAAGCAAAAGTGCGCTTTTCGAAAATGAGATTTTCGCGATTTCTGAAACGCTCATTAGGTATTCATGATATGCGCGTGACCCCGTGACGCAATCCTCAGGAGAAAGAGAAGTCAACACGATAGTTAGCTCCATACGTTTACACGCAAAAAAATTAGAAAACCGTCTCTTTTAGATGGTGTTTTTTGAAGAATTTTGTTGTTCCAAAAAGCCAGAGATATGCCCAGTAGCTGCGTGGTTGCATGTTTTACCAGACACTATGAACAAAAAAGAGCAGAAAGATTTTCTTTTCTATTAACCAAGAGAGAGAAAAATGAGTCGCTCATTCTATAACTTGTACGGCCGATGTCCAAACACGTGGAAACTACGCCGCAGTGGACCGTACACAGACCGCTGTGAATGCCGGTCGTTCCGTGACAAAACCACTCGTCGCAATGCACCAGTATTTACTTCAAAAGAGAGTCACTGTGAGCCACAATTTCATCGTTTTTTCACAAAACAGGTATAGTAGATTGCTGTCATATTACATGAAGTGTTTTTCACGTTTGTATTTTGAATTACAAGGACAAAATAGGCATGATAAACATTCACTTCGTGTATTTTCCATTCAATACTGCACAGACCGTTTTGTATGTTTCTCAGGATGACGTCAACACCCTGTTGATAAACAAGCCGAGTGACCTCGAGCGTTTCAGAATTTGGGTGAAGAGGGTCGGAACTGCTTTACGTTTTAAGCAAAAGTCTGTCGATTTTTGTGAAAAACAAGTTGTGATGGTGTTGTAGACACATACACCTCCATGATAAACAGAAAAACTAAAAAAATGTGGAAGGGGGGATTCTAGCTGTTTAAGCTTTTGGGCCCATCTGGTGAATTTGAACAATGTGGGACATGATGGGTCGGTTGCCCAGAAATTGGTATCCACCAATGTTCAATAAAACGTTCTGGCTGAGACATGTAGCCTACGCACACAACCTTTGATTTGATTTTAGTTAAAGGTACACACCGGCTTCGTACGTTGGGCTATTTTGGGCTCGAAATTGACACATACCAGATTCTGAATGCCCTTCCGAAATAAACTGAACATATCCCGAAAAGAAACCACAGAATTTGGCCGTTTTTTTAGCAATTCTGGTTCCGAAAAGTCACATGGTCTTGCGAGTTAGTTTTGTGTCCAGTCGCATGAAAGTTTCTTACTGCAGAACTGCACCAAATTCAACTCTGATTTTTCCCACAATTGACAAAGGTAATTGACAGAAGAGAGACTCTTTATACAGGTATGAAACAAAGTTGAACACAAGTATGCAAATTCGAACAGAAATGTTTGTTTAGAGAGTCTGGAGAATGGGACTCGGCGAGCGCGTGCTAGTATAGCAAACTACGGTGGATCGCACCGCGCAGCACGGCAAATATCCCGAGTGCACACACGGCGGGTTGGTTGGTGTACATGTACGTTCGTGAGGAAAAAAACACGATGCTAACTTCTCCAGAGAAAACGGAAATTCATAATCGGTCGTCCGGGCAGAAAATTGGAAATATCCCAAGTAGGAAAAGAGCGAATCGTTTGTGACAAAGTCGTGAAGCTCGCGTGTAGTTGCAACGGCTGGTGAAGCGTACAACCCGTCTTTTGACCGTTTTTGTTAATTTTGCACTTCTTTAGTAAATTACAGGATATTTTGATGATTTTTTTGTCTTCACAACGACCATAAAAAAAGTATCGTCAATGCTGCTACATCACTAAATTAAATTATGTAAACACTAGGCCGGTGTGTACCTTTAATTTATTTGTAGGCGTCTGCCTATACACTGGAGTACAATAACATGTATGCTTTGCTGATGTTGTTATCCATTGTCGCAACGGGTGCACTGAAACTGATGGCAAAACTTTGACCCTTAGCATGGATGCATGAATAAGTATGGTCGAGCTATAAATTCCATTGTTATACAAGTCACTCGTGTTTAGGAGAACCCAAAACATCATTGTTGTGGGTCAGTGGGTCATATTTTTCGTTCTTTGTATATCAATGAAGTACGAGTTGCATTTGTCTTTTGTTTCTTGGGTACCGTACTCCTTTAGCAGGTAGGACCCTATAGTTTAAACAAGATCGATTTCTGTGTACAATTATGAATTGTTTCTTTTCTTTTCTTTTATTTTAATTTGGCTGCTTGGCTTTAAAAATATTTTACGGAAAAAAAGAAACGTTTTGACGTTGCGGGAACCAAAAGCTCGTCCCTGAAACTTGTCGGTCGGAGCATTTGTGACTGATAGACATCGTATAAGGCAGCCGCGAAGTCACACGTCAAAATAATTAAGGGAGCAAACCATATTTGTCCATAGTTTTTTAATCTTGATGAAACAGTGTTTTTAAAGTTACTCCGAATTTTACACCGCATGTGCCATAATCATGTTTTCTCCATCTTTATGGACTTTTGTGAAATGAATTTTAAAAAAATTTGTTTTATTTAATTGTATTTAAATGTCATTCATAAATACCTTAGACAGTTTACGCATCCGCATTGGCTGAGAACACATCACGTGGTCGGTTTTAAACGAATGATAATAACCAGTGTTTAAAACTAGCTGGCTCGCGTTTCTGCCTGCGCCCTGGTAAGCGTATGGAACTCGCACACGTACGCAACGCAGAAACTGCACGCTCCGGACAGCAAAAGTTGCACTGTGCATGCGCATCTACCGGGTCGTCTGCGTGCGCGTTCACAACACATCTGCATTATACGCGTAACGCGCGATCGAACAAACATCTCGACGCACAGCTGGCAGTTTGAACGTACGTACAAACAACAAGATGAAGCGAAAAAGTGAATGCAACGACAAGCTAATTTTGGTGAGTTTTACCGATTTACACAAAAAAGGTATTTATGAATGGGATTAAAAGTGGATTTGGCAGGTCTTAAACAATTCGTTTAAAACCGAATAGGGGTCTAGACGCTGATAATGGCCCGCGCCTTCGGCTTGGGCCATTATCAGCGTCCAGGCCCCTATCCTGTTTAAAACGTATGTTTAAGACCATTCAAACCCACTTTTAATCCCTAGGTAACTTGTATGACCGCATTCACACATTCCGTATAACGATTAGTCTTGATTGGATGAGTCTATCACTGTATCTTGAGGAAGAGCTGCCCATTCCTCCACAAGGGCTGTCTTGAGGTTATCGGGTGTCCTTGAAGGCTGGTTATGGGCTCACGCACGTCTCCCAAGCATACACTGTAAAAAATGGTGGGTAAAATAAAAATGGAGAATTTCATTTTGACGTTTGTTGGGTCATATTTCCTCAACATATGCAGAAAATGTTTTGTTTGGTAAACCAACCAAGCGACCAACGTTGGTACGTTTGAAGTTCTGTACGGCCCTTTTTTTCTCTCATCCCAAGTTACGTTGGTCAAAGGGTGTCCATTTATTGGACACTTATTATTCCGTGTGCTGAAAGTATTAAAACGCTGAGCAAATTATACACTTATGACATTTATCTCCAGTTATTGGGGAATTTTTAACCCAAACAGGGCGCATTCTATCAACTGCAAACCTGGGAACAACCGCAAACCTGCACTGTAAATAATAATGGGTAAATTTTGCCCAACTTTTACCCAACTTGGTTCAAATATTAACATGCCCATCTTTGGGGCGTAAAATACTCTTGGGTGCATGGTATTGTATGTACAATTGCATGTTGGTTAAATTCTATAAGCCAATGTTTGGGTGGATATGTGTATATCTAATCGTTGGTTAAAAGTTAATTATCCAACGTTTGGGTAAATGTGCTTGGCCAATTTCTGGTTAATTCAACATAAAGTAGAAATCTTTTCGTATATGCCCAACATGTTGGGTACATCTCGGGCCAAATATGGTTGACCAGAAGGCTGTTGAACAAATTTTTTAGGAGCGCATGTTTATGTACGTGTTCTTTCCACACTTCTCATGATGGAGTTGTTTTGATATCCTTTTCAATATCTTGGTGTACATTTTACTGGTGTTAACAAGTTAGGCTAAGGGAGCATGCGCAAAAATCCAGCAATTTGAGGCTACAGCCATTTCTTAACGTTTCTCAACGTTTCACACGCAAACCGTAGCACTGCGTTGTATTTGTAGACTATCTGTCCTGGTTGTTCTGTTGGAGCATACGTACTCAAAAGCCCCCGTCACAGTTATTCGGAATTAGCAGGAATCAAGCAGAACCAGCCGGAATGAAAAATTGTTAAAATTCGTGCCACATTCGGGCGGGAATCTCAAACTGCATGACCAACATTATTACAGCTTTGTAAGAATGCCGTTCGAATACTTAGAATGCGCTTTGAACCCGCCTCGAATGATTCTTGCACATTCCGGGTGTATTAACTTTCGAATGCAGTTCAAATGCAGTAGGAATACCTAGAATGCTGTTAGAATTCAGTAAGAATATTAAGAATGCCGTACGAGTGCGGTTCGATTGCTGCCCGAATACCACCCGAAGTCTGGTTGGAAGGTACCTCGAATGCTGTACGAATTCACCTTAAATGCAGTCAGAACGCTCCCGGAATAGCCGCCGTATGTTTCGAACGTCTAAGAATTCAAAGAGAATGCAGCTCGAATACTTAGAATGTACTTCGAATGTGCTTATAATGTAACACGAATGTCCCGAGTGTAATAATGCCACCGGAATGGTCCCCGATAGGGTATAAAACGCTGCCGTATCTAGCTATATAGAGTATACGGATCCCCCTGGACCATGTTGCTGTTAAGGAGATGTTTTCTGGGATCTTAACTCAAAATGACTACAGAAATAATTAAGAGATATTGGATGACTTTTCCACTCGTAATATATTTAATTAAAAACAACCAACTAAAACATACATGGAATCCAATGTGTGACCTCCAGCGTCAAAACCCAACGACTACTGACTACCAAAGGCCACGCCCAAACTATTTATAGTTCCTACAAAACATAGTTCCCACAAAACATAGTTCCCACAAAATATAGTTCCATAACATATGCCGCCTCTCTCAAGAATCGACTCTGTCAATTCCTAAAAATGTATATGCATATGAAAAAAAAAGAATTATTATTCTATGTAAAATTCCCAAGTAAGTTGCGTGCAAGACCCGAAACATCTACACATAATATGTGATGTTAAAATTGCCGGCCGGGCTTAAATTGGTAAATGTTTTCAAGGTCTCACACCACAGCTTTTAAATCGGAATCATACATGAGAAAAATCCAAATTGATTAGCTAATTGAGAAAATCTTGTACATCCAACAGGCCTTTCAAAATCAGTAATTTTAAGTTCCTAATACATTTACCAAATAATTTAATGTCTCCAAACCAAATACATGTATAAACTAACCGTTTTTCATAAACACAAAATACGCGATTCCGGTAGCTCTTGTTTTGAGATTTATAACATTATTTATACTTTAAACATATTTACAATACACCGACGCAATGACTTACACTTAGTCAAATTGTTCAATAAAATTATTTAGTAATTCGCACAGGATGAGTTTTCAAGTATTCTAATGTTACATCATTTAAATGCTCTACTGGTTCCCAAGTATTATACTTAGGAGGAAAGTTCTTCCATTTGATGAGATAATTCAGTTTTCCGTTCTTGAATTTTCCTCTGATCACCTTCTCCACCTCGTATTCCTGATCATCCGGTGTTTGCTGTTTTGGCAGACCTGGAATCTGAAGTCCTGTATCGGGCGAGTGCTTGACAAGCAACGGTTCGAAGGAGTCCAGTGGAAAATCGGAATCACACAAGCCATGCACTGGAGTTGTATTTTCGACTTCGCGTGGTGTATTGTCACCGGACGGTCGAACATATCTATCGTAGGCGAACTTCATACGGTTGACGTGAATTGGACTTGGTAACAGTTTGTTGTTTTCCAAGTTTCGGACCATGAAGTTTGTAGGGCCAGTTTGCTTCACCAGCAAATACGGACCACACCACATCTGTTGTAACGTTTTCGGAAGTCCAGTTTGTGTCCTTGGGAAATAGATAAATACGCAATCTCCCACCTGATACTGAACATCCGTTGCGCGATCATCGTAGCGTTGTTTCATCTGCGTCTGGTTTTTCAGAAGATGGTCCTTAGAGACTTCCCGAAACGTCTCCAGTTGAGTCACAAGGTGGTGTAGATGTTCCCGCACAGTCTTTTCTTGCTTCTCCGATTTAAGTAGCGACACGTCTAAGGGGAGGACGGCCTCTCTGCCATAGAGCAAGAAGAACGGACTGAACCCGATGCTGTTGTCCGCAGGGCTGCTTCGGTAGGCAAACTGGATTGATGGGATGTACTCGTCCCAATCTGTTTGAAACTTATTAACATAATGTGAAATTGTATCCAAAATAACAGCATTATATCTTTCTTGAACACCATTGCATTGTGGGTGGTAAGCACTAGTGTTTAGTTTAGTAGTCCTCATAATACGACACACTTCCAACATAAGTTTACTAAGAAAATTTGCTCCTCGATCACTCAGGAGAAATCGAGGACATCCATGATTGCAAATAACTTTTTTGTAGAAGTGTGTGGCCACTGTACGAGCATCAATTGAATTTACAGGTACAAGAATTGGCCATCTTGTGCAATGGTCAGTAAAGCACAATACATATTTATTTCCATTACTAGATAAAGGTAGTGGACCTAGAATATCTACACTAACTCTTTCAAACGGACCTGGGACCGTCATGGTCATAAGAGGAGCAATCACCTTATGTTTGGGTGTCTTACGATGTGAACAAGAGAGACAAGATCGTACCCAATTGTCTATGTCTTTGTGCATTCCTTTCCAAAAATACCTTTGTCTAATTTTTGCATAGGTCTTGTGAAATCCAAAATGTGCAGCAGAATTTCATCATGATTAGCTACCAGTACATCATTAATATAATCATGAGGTACATACAATAATGCACTGTGTTTTTTTCTGGTATGTGACGTTTTGCTGGTGTATGCCAAACGTGATACAAAGCATCTTCATTAAGAGAGTAATGCTCAGATTCGAGTATGATTTGTCGAGCTTTTTTGTCATTATCAGGTAAGTCTTGCATCTTAAGATACCTGATTATATCACCTGCAAACGGATCTTGTTCCTGTGCCTGCTTTAAAACAGAAAGATTAATTTCTTTGTGAATATCTGGTACACAGGAATGGTATTCATCACTTTGTGCGTTTTCTAGTCTTTTACCCTTTTGATACCGTACATTTCTGGTGACATTTACCTGAGGTTTCGAATTACAGGGAACAAAACAATCTTCCAAAGATCCAAAATCAAACGGAACCCAATTTGTATCTTTTGGGTTTTCACTATCACGAGCATTATCTGTAGCATGTTCTTTGCTAGGTGTGACAAAGGCATCACCTGAGTTTGCAATCTTGTATGGAATTCTACTTAAAGTGTCAACATTTTTTATTGCACTTCCTGGTCTATGCACAATGTCATAGTCATATGACTGCAAAAGCAATACCCAACGAGCGAGTCTACCCGTTGTAGGTTGGCGACTAAATAACCAGGTAAGTGCTTGATGGTCAGTAATTATTTGGAACTTTGGACCATACAGTAAGTGGGAAGAGTATTTCTTTACTCCTTCAACAACTGCCAAAGCCTCGAGCTCTGTGATCGAGTAATTCCTCTCCGCTTTACTTAAACATCTTTCACCTTTTCTGAGTTGCCTTGGATTTGTGATAAGATGTATGCAAGACCTGTTGCAGATGCATCCGTTTGGAGGATAAAACTTGAGTCATTAAATCGAGGATAAGACAAAATCGGAGGTTCAACAAGATTTTGTTTTTGTAATGGATTCAGGGGGGGTGGGGGGGGGGGGTGGGGGGGCACAACACAGGGAAACAATGGAGCAGTCTGTGCATGCCTGTTCTCCCAAAGAACGAGGGCGGTATTTTATTCCATACACACTGAACTGGATAGGTGATTTACAAAACTAGCTGGTGGAGATACAAATCTTCAGTTCAGGTTTAACAGGAAATTCAGGGTGATCCGACTTCATCGGGTTTGGTCGGGTGTGACCGTAATGGAACCCAAATAATGTCCATCTGGAGTGACATATTATCATGGGATGATCACCTTTCCTGGGTTTTGATCTTGGAGTTTCATAAGTTCTGTTCTGGAATGAGAGTAAACAATAACAATCATCGACTATACAGGTATCGTCAGGATAATTACACTAACCCAAAACACATAAGCGCACAACATTGTATGCATGAATGAGTGTATACAATTCACACACCGCACGGTGTCACACACGTTGATGTGTACGACATGCATATACATAATACAGTCCTGCACATGACTGATAACTGTCAAAAGTTTGCGTGGTCTAAAAGCTCTTAATACAACAAATACGAACCCAAAGTTGCAATCATCATTAACTATGAACCTTCCTTAGATGGCTGATTTGCCTTAAAACCAAAGTAGGTTAATATTAATTGGTAAAAATCATGGAAATTTAACGTACCGTCCGTATAGCCGGCTCGTCACAGAAATCACCCGCGAGCTACTGACAAGCACAAACCCGCGAGGGCGCTATTTCGCATTTGGCAATTTGTAACAAAGCCGCCCCTAAACTGTGAGAAACAGTTTACATAAGAACAACAAATATAGGCCAAAACTTGGTCCGAAAGGCCGCCCCATAAAAGATATGGGGTAGAAGAAGCGAAGCCTATAAGGTGTACAAAGTTTACTTGGTGTGATAATTGGTGGCAGAAGCGGGACGCTTATCGATGGGTGTGCCTGCTGGCATCCGAATCAAACGCGCAACTGGCCTGGTGTATTCTCGGTTACCAAGCTGCACCTTGACAGCGCGGACTCGGTTGTCCACTCCAGGCAGGACTTCTACGACTCTAGCTAGCGGCCAGGAAGCACGTACTTGCTGTGGATCTATCATCAGGACTACATCGCCGACAGATAGGTTGTCCCTCTCAATCTGCCATTTCTGGCGGGTCTGCATCGCAGTTAGGTATGACTGGACAAACTCCTTCCAGAACCTCTGCATTAATACCTGGCATTGACGCCAGCGCCGACGGCTGTGTATCTCTCTGTCGGGATAGATTACTTGAGGCGGTGAGTGATCTGGCCGCCCCATAAGCAGCATGAAGGGTGTAATGGGGCTCGGATCAGCAATGTCGGAAGATACCGTATTTTCCTGCGGATAAGACGCGTCTTATCTGACTTTTTAGACCCCCAAAACGTCGGTGCGTCTTATTGTGGGGTTTCGCGGTTTTTGTCTTGTATGAAAGTCATGCGCTGTGTGGCATTTCGCGGCCTCCGTAGCATGGCGCACACGACAGGGATTTCCCCGCGGTGAGAAATCGTTGTCCGGGCCAGGCAGTTCCCGTCTGCAATCATACTCCCCATGTAAACAAACTTTAAAACCACCTTATATTGGTCATTTATAGACTTGCATCTTAAATTGTATGCTGCTATTAGATTAATAAGATTAATTAAGGGTTGATAGTGTTATCATAAGCCAAATAGTAAATTGTAATATTCCAGAGAGCTTCATTTACCGCACTACGGTACGGGAGAATACTACAGTACTGTACTCGCTCGCAGAGCCATGAAACTTTCACGTGTGACAGTCAAAATATTGCAAGTTTGTTGATGCATGATGGCTGGTCGTTGATGTTCGTTGTTTTTGGCAACTCTCTCTGTCAAGTTTTCAGGGTCTTTTGGGTCAGTCTTTTGGGTCAGTCTTTTGGGTCTCTCATTGGGGACTTGTTTTTGAGTCTTTGCAATTGAGTTTTTGCAATTAGTCTACATATATTGAGTTTTGTATTGACTCTGATTTTGGCAACACGCCTTCGCTTGTGTTTTGCTGTGAGCAACATCGAGTCACTTATGGTTTCATCAGTCTTGTGTATGAAACGGGATTAAAGACATCATGGAACTAAATCAACGGTAGTCTTGCAGCCCCAGTCTCCTTCTTTAATTAGGTGGACGAACCCCCGCCCTGGAACTCAGCAGGGTAGACCACTACATTATCTTTCGGTGCGCCTTGTCTGCTGACGATTGATTTTTTTTGTTGATGATCACTGGGTATCCTATTTTAAAAAAAATATAACAACCTTTTTGTTTTATTCCAGGAGAGTATGAAAAGCTTTGAAAACGTTTGAAAACGTATGAAAAGGATGGTTTCCGAAAGCAAAAACCACGAAAGAAGAACAAGAAAAGATCGTGGATGCGTCTTTTGTGTCCACTTATTCTAGAAGTGCCGACATTAACGGTCCCCCTTTAAGGGAATTAACTGCTCATTGATACTTGGGGAGTATTGTATTACATTGTCTGTGCTCTGTGGTGGTTTCTGTGATGTGCCGCTGCTGGCAGCTCAATGTAATACAATGTGATACATTAAAAGAAGCTTTGGCCTAGTTTATTTGGTGTGCGTGTGATTATTTTTGATAAGCCTACTCAGTCTATAGTCTCTCAAATTCTCTCAAACTTTGCTGCTGATCGTGCATCAAACTTTGCAACCGGTCGTGTGATCGGAAATCTTGCAATTACACATGTAGTTTGGCTGCATTTTGAGAAAGTTTGCCTGCATTTTTAGAATGTTTGCCCAAAGACCATGGAATTGATAAATAGGCAATGTAGAATATTTTCGGGAAAATGGGACAGAACTCGTCGCCTGGGCAGTTTGGTCGCCGGGAGTGCAGCCCAGCAAAGACCGAGAGAATGAATTGCGGACACAAATTTGTTTTGGACGCTGGTTTACAGCATTTCTTCGTCATACCATGGTCATACAGACAGAAACCGACTGAGGACGGGTACATGTATCTGCATAAAACACGCCCAAAAGGTAAGCAGGAAACAGCTTTTTCACTGAACATGTCCCATAACAAAAGCCCAACTTTTCGTCATCAAATGAGGGCGCCCTTTCAAGCCCAGCTGCATGCATGACAGTGAGCGCTAATGATTGGAGGTGTTATTACGGGTTGTATGTAAAAAGCTTCCCTATTGGTTGTCGGTCTGTGCATGGTCTGCGTGAAGCAGCCAATGAGTGCCTTCGGGGGCCGAGCTTACCATATCGGCATTCGGCAACTTGAAAGGCGACAATAACAAAAGCGGCAGTCGTGTCAAGATGGTCAGGGTGCGTGCGATGGTGATTGAATATTTGGTTGTACAGTTAGGCAAGTTGCGCACTCTTTCGTGAGATCGGCTGCAGTACCTTTGTGGTTTTAGTTTAGGCCTATTCGGGAATCGGATGGGACCGAACGCATGACAAAAGCCATGTACGATAGTACAATAAAAAGGGAATCAAATACCTTTAAAACGTGTGGCATAGGGCCTATATATTTTATTTTGGGCAGTAAGATCGAAATCGCTGAAAAATGTACTCTGAAGTCGGCCGTACACCTTGCGTTCCGACTCCGTTGCGATTCCACATACGCGATTGCGTTTCGACGGACACGTAGGCCTACACAAAATCGTGACCACATCGCCATCGAAACGCATCGCAAAACCCGTACACCTTGTGATGCGACTGCATAACGTGCGCTATAGCGCTATCGTGATCGGATCACGGACGAAACGCAAGGTATCCGGCCGGCTTTTTGCGCTTAAAAGTCACCACGTGCACCGAAACTAGCCAATCGCCGTGGGCGTAATGGAGCGACTGGGCCAACTGTTATCGTACATAGCACATGCGTCAGGCCGTCCCAGGTGAAGGCACTGTACAGTTTGTACATGTGCCTTCATACTTACCGTGTTTTGTGCACTGGTACATACCCTAGAGGCTTGGAATTCATGAGGGCTTCTACTTCCACTAGACAGGTGTAAAGGATTGAGTGAGACACAGTTCGAGTACCTAGGATGGCATGCAGTGCTGTCTTCACTGAACGGATCTCTCGCTCCCATGCTCCACCGAAATGTGGAGCAGAAGGCGGGTTAAACTTAAAATCGACCTTGGATTTTGCAAGTCGTTCTTGGAGATCAGGTGTCATGTCATTGAAGGATTTCTGCAGTTCTGTGAGACCTCCTTTAAAGTTGGTCCCATTGTCACACAAGATTTCATGGGGTGTTCCCCTTCTGGAACGGAAACGGTTAAAGGACATGAGAAATGCGTCAGCATCTAAAGAATCAAGCAGGTCCAGATACACCGCACGGGTGGTGAGACACTTCCATATGATTCCCCATCTATGTTCACTTCGTCTCCCACTGGTGACAGTGAAGGGTCCAAAACAATCTACCCTGGTCGAGTAGAATGCTGGCTTGCCGATTCGCAAACGGGCCGGAGGTAAGTCGGCCATCTTGGGTACGGAGGGGTTGGCCACGTCTTTGGATACACCCTGGGCATCTGCTTTGATGACTTCGAATGGATTGACGTCCTTTTAATAGCCATAAACGTCGTTGCACGTCAGCTAGTACTGAACTTGTCCCGCTATGTCCAAGTCTCTCATCAGCCTCCTTTATGAACAGCCGGAGGATAGGATGCTTGGAGTCGAGCACAACAGGATGTTTCATGTCTGGCTCCAACGCAGCTCTCCTAAGCCTCCCTCCAACTCGGATCAAGTGGGATTCTGAATCCAGTTCTGGGGAAAGTTTCGCTAGACGGCTGTTGCGGGCTATTTGTTTACCGGCTGAGAGGGCAGCAAGGTCATCAAGAAAGCTGTCCCATTGTACCTTTCGGTAGAGGGTCTTCTCAACCTCAATACGTTGCCTGGCACTCAGATTCTTTGTGCTGGACTCATCCAGGAGTGGATAAAGAAGTCGTCCATAGGCTTGCACAAGTTCATCCCAAGTGGCATACTGGGCTGCATCAACCTCTGGACATGGTTCGGGTTGAACTGTAGTGTGGGCGGCGACGGCGCTGCATTTTAACTCAACATCACCTTCGTCCTTCTGCCCAGGCGATGGATAACTTGGCCATTCATCTTCTGTGGCTAGAAGGAATGGAGGGGTATGCCAGCGACTCTCGGCATTCAGGTCTTTAAGTCTTATTCCGCGGGTCAGGTCGTCAGCAGGATTTTTGTCAGTGCTGACGTAACGCCAGACTGTGTGGTCTGTGAGTCTCTGTATCTCGGCGATTCGCGAGACTACAAATCGGCTGTATCGGCAAGACTCCGATTTTATCCAGTTTAACACAGTGGTGCTATCGCTCCAGCAGGTTATGCAGAATTTCAGGTTCAACTCATCTTCAAGCAGCTCCACCAGTTCGGAACCACAGACGGCGGCCATGAGTTCCAGTCGTGGAATAGTCTGGACTCGCTTTGGGGCTAGTCGGGAGCGTGCCATCACGAATCTAACACTGATTTTTCCCGAGCGGGCCATGGATCGTAGATATGCTACTGCACCGTAAGCCCTTTCGGAGGCATCGGTAAACATGTGGAGTTGATAAGTTGTCTCTTGTGGGTCAAAATCTGGTGGCAGATAACATCGTGGAAGGCATATGCTGGGGAGATCCACCAACTCTTCACGCCACCTGAGATGCTTACCATGCAAGCTCTTCTCACCCTCATAAGGGATTTCGTCATCCCAGTTTCCCAGTTGTTTCCAAAGTTCCTGAATTAGCATCTTTCCTCTCACCATGTAGGGCATGAGGTAGCCAAGGGGATCTTTCCCTGCGCACCTCATCACGTCACTCAATATGGTTCGGCGTGTCATGGTAGGCCATTGACGGAATTCAAGTTGGTAGGTGAGGGTGTATTGTTGAATATTCCAGCGGGGTCCTAATGCAGCTTCTTCCATGGAATCACTGCCCGATTGCAGCCATCTCTCGTTGTTGCTCGAGCAGGCCTCAGGTGGAAAGTCGGCAACCACGGCAGGAAAATTGCTTGCCCATTTTACTATTGGGAACCCACCAGCGGCTAGCACTTTGAACAACTTCTCCACAAGTTCCTTTGCATCGGCGACATTTGGTTTTCCGTCTAGGCAGTTATCTACGTAGAACGAATCTGTCACACTTCGGACTATGTCTGGATCTGAACAGTTCTCCTTGACATGCTTCTAAAGTGCAAACGATGCACAGCAAGGACTGCATGTTGTGCCAAAGGAAAGGACGTTCCACTCCAACTCTTCGAGCTCAGCTCCCGGCTCCAATTCCCTCCACAAGAAGCGAAGCATAGGTCTGTCACACTCTAAGGCTGCAACGCAGTGGAACATGGATTTTATGTCACCGGAAATTGCAACCAGGTGTTGTCGAAACCGAAGTAGTACACCGATCAGTGATGATCCTAAAGTTGGCCCTGGTAGCAGATGATCATTAAGAGATTCACCTCGGTATTGGAATGCGCAGTCGAAAACTAGTCTGAACTTCTCGTTCTGGTGGACTATGTGATGCGGGATGTACCAGGAGCGGTTGGGGTTTGACTTTTCCTCCGCAGAGAGCATTCGTACGAGCCCAGCATCTTTGAGCTCTCGTACCTTTCGGGAGTGTATGGCAGCAAGTTCGGGATTTTGGCGAAGACGTCGCTCGTTTCGTTGGAGGGGAAGCAAAACTGTACTCTTAGGACACGACAACACTTCGTCATCCCTTCTCCAAAGCAGAGGAGTGGCAACTCGATTGACGCCATTCAACTTTACATAGGTAGGCTTGGACTCAAGCAGGTCAACAGCACGTTGATCTTGCTTCGATCTGGTTGATTGTTTTCGATCTAGGTACATCTGGA
Organism: Henricia sp. BOLD:AAB3569; assembly: GCA_037783545.1. Classification (NCBI taxonomy): domain Eukaryota; kingdom Metazoa; phylum Echinodermata; class Asteroidea; order Spinulosida; family Echinasteridae; genus Henricia; species Henricia sp. BOLD:AAB3569. The sequence continues at coordinate 65,840 of JBBELK010000861.1, read as the reverse complement.
CATCATTTTGCCATAATTTGCTGACACTCTCATATAGGACCGCATCAGATTCTCTTCCCTGTGACGCCAGCAGATGGTTAACTTCATTGCGACGTCGGGGCTTCATGGTTGGTCCCTGGACTGCCCATCCCAGTTTGGTACGCACGCCAACTGGAGCACCTTCAGGGCCAAAGAAGCTCTCTATAGGCACAATCAGGTCAGGTCTATCACTTCCAATCAGGAGTGGGGGTCGGACATTCTTGCCTTCAGGCAATGGGAGGTCTCGCAGGTGTGGCCACCGTTGTTGTAGATCTCTGGCTTGAACTGTGTGCTCTGACAGCCTATAAGCAATGGGGATGAGAACACGTGGGACAAGGTGCTGCGAGAATCGGGATCATGGCTGGGGGCAATGTCGACCTTTACGATAATGCCCTTACACGGGGTACATTCCTCCCTGGCAGTGGCAATGGGCATCTCCACTGGCTGTCCTTTAAGTCCCAATGCATCTGTAGCCTCGGTGAGGATCATGGAGAAATTGGCGGCGTCATCCAATAAGCAGTACGTCTCGAGACGTGTGTGGTTGCCATACAGTACAACCGGCACAATTTTCATGCTCACGTCTTGGTAGTGCCAAGGGTTGCTGTCTCCGTAGAACACAGAAACGTTTGGGTCAAATTTCGAATAATAGACACCGTACCCTGGCTGGGTGACAAGGTCATGCAAAACAGTAAGATGAATCTTGTCACAGGCTCGGCAAGGTTTGCGAAGATCACATTCAGTGCCATCTTTGTGTAGTCTAGCACACTGCCAACATCGCCGTCCATGTTTGATCCATTTAAGCTTTTGATCTAGCGTTAGTTGGCTGAACTTGGTGCACCGTGAAAGCAAGTGCTCGCCCTGGCAATGTGGACAAGACTTTCGGAAGGTCTTCCTGCCCTCGCTTCGATCCTGACGAGGCGGCCAATTCTTGGTCCGGTTACTCAGTTTTACGGAAGCCTCGGTATAAAACGCTGCTGGTCCCTTTTTCCCCCTGTCTCTTCCAGCGGGAACTGGTGTGGATTTGAGATTTTCACTCAACTGAACCTTCTTTCTGGCAATGGCTGCCGTCTCTTGTAGCCATGTGTGAACATCAATCAAGGAAATATTGTTAATTCCCTTGTTGGCCATAGCTTTAAGGAACTGCGTCTGATGTGGGTGCGACAGTCGGCTGTACAGGATGCATGCGGTAGAGTTGGCATTAAGCTCTGCCTTTCCCTCTGGCGCAGTTATTAGCTGGGTAACCAGCGATGATACAGCGGATGCAAACTCCACCATCCCCTTGGAGTCACTTGCCACTAGTCGTGGCCACGAGGTAATTTGCTCAATATTGGCCCGTATCAGGACACCAATATCCCCGTAAAGCTTATTGAGGGTGGCCATGGCTTTAGTGAATGGTGCAGGGTCGTGCTCCAGCCCTAATATGTCTTTCCCTGGTTGTCCACCGAGTTTGGATTTGACAATGAAATACTTCTGTAATTCGGTCAGATGAATTAATGGTTTAATGCAGCCATCTACCATCGCTTCAAAGCAGCGGAACTCACTGGGATCACCTCCGCTAAAGTTTGGTACTTCCATGTTTATTCCTCCTGCTGATGCGGCTAGCATCGAGCTTAGCATCATTTGGTTTGAGGTTGCGTAGGATGCCGTTGGTTGAACGGCAGGGTACCCCGATGCTGCATAACTACTCGGTGTGGCAGACGCTGGCATTGGAGGACTGGACCTAAAACCTACAGGATCAGGTTTGAGGAAAGGTTTGAGGGAAGTTGGAGGCAAAGACTGGTGGCATGTCTAGCTTGGGATGAGAAGCAGTATAGAAAGGCTTTGGAAACAAAGCTGATTGGCTGGCATTGAAATGGAGCTCTTCAGCTGCTTGGTTTTGCAAACCTTGGTTTGTCATTGCCGGCTCGTGGCTGACGGTTGTTTGCAATGGACTCGCAGCTGGAGGCGCGCCATTCATTGGGTTGGCAATGCCGTTTGTAGAAAAGGATCCAGGGTTTGGCATAACATGTGTGCTCACGGCAGGGGGCACGGAATATGGCAAAAAGTACGGCATGGACTGTGATGCGGAATGTGTCGCTGAATGTGTTACGGGATGCAGCACAGACTGCGGCACGGATTGTGGCATGGAGTACGGCACGGATTGCGGCACGAACTGCGGCATGGACGGCAGCACGGAATGCGACACGGATTGCGGCACAGAATGCACCACGGATTGCGGCACGGATTGCGGCACGGATTGTGGCATGGAGTACGGCACAGATTGCGGCACAGATTGCGGCACGTACTGCGGCATGGACGGCAGCACGGAATGCGACACGGATTGCGGCACGGAATGCACCACGGAATGCGCCACGGATTGCGGCATGGATGGCGCCACGGATTGCGGCATTGGGTGCGGTATTGACTGTGGCAGGGATTGTGCAACGGATTGCGGCACGGATTGCGACGCACCCGGCACAATGCCCAAAGTAGGCGGTTCTGTATTGACAGTGTGGAATGCAACACTAGGTACGGAGGGTACCAACAATGGTGGGGGTTTGAGTGGGGAAACATTCCAACTACTACATGTTTGGGTATGCTCAAAATCTACTTTAGCTTGAGATAAACCAAGTTCGGCATTATATAACTGTCTTTCAAGGTCCAACTGTCTGGAAAGTTGCTCTCTTTTCTTCAAGATGAGCTGCTCCTCATGCTGGGCTAAAAGCCTGGCTCTGGCCAACTCCAGCTCTTGCTCTTGCAGTGCTATTTCTTCTCGTACTCGCTGCGCTGCAAGTAGTTGCTCGTCCAATTCTTGGACCCGGGCTCTAGCATTATGTTTAAGTTCCAAGCGTTGCTTTGCTGCGACAAACTCTTTCTCCTTGGTGTAGACGTGGATTTTTGAATGCGTAGAGCCATTGTTGCCTTGGTATGAAGATTGGGAACAATGTTCGGAGTGATTGGTATTTTCCTCCAAATTGGGTTGTTGTTCCTCCATGTCACTGTTGTCATTGGGTAATGGTGAAGCTCGTTGGGATATGTTATCCTCCATAGTGTGATGGGAGAACCGTGAGAAGTTATCGTGCTCACGTCAGAGAAATCACGTCCGGGTCACCAAATGTAATGGATTCAGGGAGTGCACAACACAGGGAAACAATGGAGCAGTCTGTGCATGCCTGTTCTCCCAAAGAATGAGGGCGGTATTTTATTCCATACACACTGAACTGGATAGGTGATTTACAAAACTAGCTGGTGGAGATACAAATCTGCTCAAAATGGTGATCAGTTCAGGTTTAACAGGAAATTCAGGGTGATCCGACTTCATCGGGTTTGGTCGGGTGTGACCGTAATGGAACCAAATAATGTCCATCTGGAGTGACATATTATCATGGGATGATCACCTTTCCTGGGTTTTGATCTTGGAGTTTCATAAGTTCTGTTCTGGAATGAGAGTAAACAATAACAATCATCGACTACAGGTATCGTCAGGATAATTACACTAACCCAAAACACATAAGCGCACAACATTGTATGCATGAATGAGTGTATACAATTCACACATCGCACGGTGTCACACACGTTGATGTGTACGACATGCATATACATAATACAGTCCTGCACATGACTGATAACTGTCAAAAGTTTGCGTGGTCTAAAAGCTCTTAATACAACAAATACGAACCCAAAGTTGCAATCATCATTAACTATGAACCTTCCTTAGATGGCTGATTTGCCTTAAAACCAAAGTAGGTTTATATTAATTGGTAAAAATCATGGAAATTTAACGTACCGTCCGTAGCCAGCTCGTCACAGAAATCACCCGCGAGCTACTGACAAGCACAAACGCGCGAGGGCGCTATTTCGCATTTGGCAATTTGTAACAGTTTTAGTATTTCGAAAGCCTTTTGACACTCGGAGGACCAAATGAATGGAACACCTTTTCTGGTAAGTTTTGTCAGTGGTTCGGCAATTTGACTGTACTTATTCACATATCTCCTGTAATATCCAGTTATTCCTAAAAAGGATCTAACTTCTGATACATTGGTAGGGGCAGGGTAATTTTGGATAATTTTCGTCTTTTCCGGATCAGTGCCTACTCCATCTTGTGAGATAATATGGCCTAAATAACGTACCTCGTTTACTCCAAATGTACATTTTCGAGGTTTGAGTTTCAAGCCAGCTGATCTGAATCTGTCGAAAACTTGTCTGAGATGCACTAAGTGATCTGCAAAAGACCTTGAAAAGATTATCACATCATCAAGATAAATAAGTGCAATTTTCCAATGCAATCCTCGAAGAATTTCATGCATAACTCGTTGAAACGTGCTTGGGGCACCATGCAATCCAAATGGAAGAACATTAAATTCATACTGACCCTCTTGAGTGACAAATGCGGTCTTACTTTTAGAGTGTTCATCCAGACCTATCTGCCAGTAACCAGCAGCCATGTCAAGTGTGGAAAAATACAGGGGCTGAGCTTGTCCTAAATTATCCAAGGAATCTATGATATTCGGAAGGGGAAAATTGTCACGTTCACTGATTTGATTTATTGTTCGAAAATCGATGCAAAATCGGTAATCATTGGACCCTTTTTTTTTGACCAACACAATGCTACTTGACCAAGGCGACGTGGATGGGGATATGATGTTGTCTTTCAACATTTGTTGAACTTGTTCCCTAATAACTTGTTGTAGATGAGGAGGATGTCTATATGGACGAGACCGCACTGGTGGATGATTACCCGTATTGACAGAATGTTGGATCTTGGTATAATGTCCTAAAGGGCTACCAGAGGTTTGAAAAACATCTGTATACTCTGTAAGTAGATTTTGGAGTTGTTCTTTTTGTTCTTCAGTTAAACTTTCATTTGGCATATTAACCTGTTCAAGGACTTCTTTTGTTTGTGCCGTAGTACTTGCCTGATCGGAACCATTCTGACTAGGAATCTGGACATTCATTGTACAAGGAGCGTCATTAAACGCTGAAAAGGAATGGATATCCTGATCTTGTACAATGGAAAATGTGCCTAGTTTAGTATGACGATACACTTCAATGGTCCTATCTGACGGGTTAAGCAACATCACTGTAATTTTAGTATACCCATTGTCTTTTCGGGTCTTGGCAATCCCATGAGCAAGATGCAAACCTAAATTGGTTACAACACTTGTGGCTTGACACACACCAACCACACCCGCAGGTAAGTTAGTTTTAAGCCGCACTTCAAACAAAGTCTGTGTTCGAGGAGGTATTTGTAATCTGGTAAGTGTACGAATTTGGTGGTTTTTCGAAAGACTAATTTTGTTGGCTTTAAAATCCATATTTGCATTTTGCTCAACCAGGAATTGAGTGCCAAGAATTATGTCACGGTCTAAGTTAGAGGCAACATGCATAGGTATCAAGAATTCAAACTCAGATATAATAAGAGGGATTTTTGTTATACCTAAAATCTTTAGACACGTTCCATTGGCTGTTACAGCTTGTGAAATTTCGGGTTGATGTATTTCAGTTGGTACAGAAACAGTGAACTCTCGAAAACATTTCTCACTAATGAGAATAATAGTTGCACCAGAGTCCAACAGACAAGGTAATTGTTTAGCACCAAGACCAACATTAATACAACAGCCTGTCATTGTCACATCAATTATTTGAGAGTCTGTATTAGCCCCTTCACCTACATTTTCAACGGTTGGTTGACTAGATCTTTGAGATTTGGCAGTAGGCGGGGATTTTAGTTTAAAGGAAAACCCTGGATGTGAAACTTAGAGTAACATTCAAATTGCCGATGCCCTGGTCTGCCACAGCGATAACACCTTGGCCTATCTTGCCGAGCATAGCGATTTTGTGGTGGCGTATTCATTTGTCCACGAGATTCAAAGCGATTTTGATTGGATTCGATATTTAATCGAGGATTAAATCCTCGTTTGGCCATCTCGTTAACCGTTGTCTTTATTTGTGCAACTTCCTCACTCAATTGCTGAATTGCATTAACGTGTTTATTCATGCCATGTTTAGAAACTGAAGGTACTGCTGTACTTTGAGTTGAATGAACTGTTGGGCAAGTAGGCGACTCTGCAACAATTTGAGCAAGACGTGCATAATGAAGTGCACGATTTAAAGACTCGGGTTCTTTGGAGATAACGAAGGCTCGGATTTGTGGTTGTAAACCCTGGACGAAATGAGTCAGTTTTTCCTGATCAGATTTTTGTAAACTGTGACTTAATGACGATATGTCTGAAAAATAGTCGTCTAATGACTCGGATGATTTTTGAGTACGAGTGGCCAGTTTCGTTTCATTTACCCATTTTTGGTTTTTGCCTTGAAAATTATCAATTAATGCAGCTTTTAGACCACCGTATGTGTCCTTTTGACTTTCATCTAGAGTTGACAACCAGATCGCAGTATTCCCTGTTAATCTCAGGCTCAATGCCAAATGCAATTTGTTTGGGGGAAAATCACGTAACTTGGCATTAAGTTCAAATCTGCTGAGAAATACGTTCCCACAAAACATAGTTCCCACAAAATATAGTTCCCACAAAATATAGTTCCCACAAAATATAGTTCCATAACATTGTTTTGCGGCAGCTAGCCGCGTTTTTATGCGATTCGGTGGTGTTCTGAACTTTACGTCCGGACTCATTCAAGGGCCAATCGGGACGTTCCGACTGCATTCGAAATGTTTTCGAGCGGCAATCGAAATATTCAGAAGGCATTCGAAGTGCATTCCAGCTAAACTATTTTAATATCGAAATAGATTCCTGCAGCAATCGAGGTGCACTCGAGGTGCATTCCGGTTCATTCGAGGCACATTCGGGACATTCTGGCAGGATTGCCATGGCTTGCCATTTCGATTTTTCCCTCCAACGCGATTAGGATGTTTATAATTCTGTTGGAATGCCGTAAGAATATTTAGAATGCATTCAGAATGCAGTTAGAATACACTTCGAATGCCGTTCGATATTTCTCCTCTTCGAATGCACCTCGAATGTTTTGAGCATGAGCAAAACATTCGGGCCGGCCACAAGACGTACATGTACGTACGTACGCATGTACATGTACACGTTGAGCTCAGCAACACCAGTAACTGCTGTTTTATTTCGTTTTGTTCATTGAAAAGTCAGATAAAGTGGCATAAAACATTGTGAATTTTTTTTTTTCAAAATCAGCATCTATAAAAATATTACATAAAATGGTCACAGAAAGCGACGTGAACCACGATTTTCCAGTGTGACGGCAGGGTCCTGGTTGGGGAGGGGCATTCATAACGGCTTTGCATAACACAATCCACAAACTACTTCATTATAAATATGTTTCTTCTTCGCTTTCATTTTATTTTGTCGTGATTATTTTGGTGAAGGGGTGGGGTGGTTGCTTGGACATGACTTGGAAGCAGCCTCACGCAAAAATCTCAAACGTTGCTTCGATAAGATAAGACTGGACCAACATGTCTCAAGTTTCTTTACATGGCGACTTAATTTCATGGCGCTGTTTAGCACAAATATTTGGTTAGCACATAATTTGTTTGCTTTATTTTGCAAAAATGAGTTGTCAGCCAAAATCGTATTTGGTGTGTATTGACTGGTATTCTGAATACCAGTCAATACACATCAAATACGATTTTGGCTGCCATCCTATTTTTCCCACTCTTTTCTTTCGAGTCGTTTTCGCAACTCCACTGCCACCACCACCGTCATTCGCCATTTTTGTCTGGCATTATCCGGAAATAAATAATCCGCACCGCCCACATAGACTTGTTCTAGTCTCACGTGTCATAATCAGCAGCGCAACATTTGCACGCACAACAAGTTTTCATAAGAGTCCGTATAAGCCCAACAGTCGTACACTGAGGTAAAGTTTAACACGCAGGCAAAGTCGCAGTGCGCATGCGCTAAGGCTCAATTTCGGTCCGAATTTCAAAACGCGGTGAAACTGACGACACTGCCCCTTTAAGTGTGTGTGTTTTTCCCATCGCTATCAACACTTTCAATCAGGTTTTTCTTGCCAACCCGTGAAGTAAAATGTTGGATGACTGCAAATAATATACTGGGGCTCTAACACCGGGTTGATTTTCACCTTTGGCCCGGGTACATTTGTGCGCAACATGTTGTTCAACGAACAAAGATAACAAACAAAACGAAACGGGATATGACGTCATGCGTTGTAGTCCAACTGTTCTGTAGTGCATGCAGTTTCTTTTCATTAAAAGCGGTAGAGGTTGGCCCATAGGCGTAGCAAGCTCTTCAAAAGTGGGGTGGGGGCGCGAGCGGTTGTGTGGAGGGGAGCACAGCGGGTCGCTCCAGTGTCGCTCAGCGGGGGGTGGGAGGTGGGGTGTGTGTGTGTGAGCGCCATCACGCAACAGCTTGTATAGACATACATGTAATACAATGTAATAGCATTGCCATTGCCGTGACGTTTTATCAGCGGTGTTATATTAGTTTCATTAACTTTTTTTTCATTTTTGCCGACAGTATCATGATTTTGCCGTCAAAATATGAATTACATCATATATGGGAGGCAAAAAAAGTGTGGGGGGGAGGGGGGGGTGGGGAGGGTGAATTGACATATTTGACATATTTGCCCGGTATCGTCAGCGGACGAAACCGGGCGCGCAAACCACTGCGAAAGGAGTGTATAACATGCAGTTAAAATACATAGTCAAAACTCATTATTTGCTAAAGGAAGTACATTGGTGCACAACGTGGCATGGGGACTACCTTTATCCATTGTATTCCCATTGTGTCTCATGCATCAACGAACTTTAAAACCAGTATAAAACCAGTTACAGCTTCCTTTATTCGTTAAGCTTGTGGTGTTTGTCATAGACTACTAAAGTGTGACGTCAGTTACCTGGGTAATAAACAGGGTCTAACATTCGCTTGTAATTTGCAAAGACCATTACTAAAGCGCAGGAAAACAGTTCACTGGTTTCAGTGTAGCCACATTGGCAACACAAAAATGGAGAGTAAAACTTGAGGCTATGCATGGTGGAAATCAACATGTGTATGGGTTTGCAGTAGCACCACGTGAATCTCTTTTGTATAGGCTGTGTGTGGTTCTGAAAAGAACCGGTGAGTGTGAACTCAACGTTTCGAACAGAATGTCACTTCGAAAGACGAACAGAGCACACTGTTCGAAACGTTGAGTTCACACTCACCGGACTTTCAGAACCACACATAATTTATACGAAAGATTCACATGGTGCTACTGCAAACCCATACAAAGGGTGACATTTTTATTTTACATGTAATCTGACTTTTATGGAATTATGACTTTTGGCTGAAACAATATAATAGTTGTCGAGTAGACCATAACGAAATTTCGCTGCCATCGTGCTTGTGGGATACCGTGGCCGGTCATTGACTCTCAATCATGGGTGAAAACTTGGGGTTGCGGGTTCGAACCTCACCACCGCCCCCCTCTCCCCACCGAATCGAGTTGAATTTAATTCGACACGGCACAACCGGCGCGACGTTTGAAACGGGCCTAAATCCTGTCATTGTCCCACGTCGCCAGACTCTTAAACGTCTGTCGTTGCATGAAGCTGCATGGTGTGGCGACGTGGGAGGAGACTTGTTGATTGCTGCATCGCAGAACACTACCGATTTGGGGCTAGCAGCACGGGCGGGAATCGGCTATGGTGACCGTACTCGTCTGTATGTGCTGCCATAGGGATACAATGAAGGGGCAAAAGGTAGTATCTCACTGGGCCGCGACAGCTCGCGACTATTTGGAGACACAAAATTGCGAGAAAATACGCGAATTAGCGACAATTTTCACTTGGAATCACACTGAATTGGTACTTACGACACGTTTGCGAAATTTGTTCCAAAAATCGCCGGGAGTTCGCATACGTGTCGCGCGAATGTAGCGCGACACTCGCGCGACATTTGCGCGACAAAATTGCGAATTTTTGGCACTTGCTCCTGTCTCGCGCCCGGAATGTCAGATTCTCATTTTTGTCTCCAATCAGTCGCAATTTAGTTTCATAGGTCGCCAACCCCTCACAAAGTTGTCTCACATTTCTCGCACTTTCTGACTCACGCAAACTAAATTGAGGTTCGAATAGGGTTCGAGAAGGGTTCGAGACGGGTTCGAGACACCCGCGACAACTCTATGACTATTTTGAGAGAAAATTTGTCGCGCGAATTTGTTGAACATGTTCAAAATTCCAGCGACACGAGAGCGAGGCCCTGCGACTCACGCGAGGAAATTTAGAACCCCTGCGACATTTTGGAAACTCCCTCGCGAATGCCGTTCGCAATTTGTCGCCAAAAGTCGCAGCCCAGTGAGATAGGGGCTTTAGGTACAGAGATAAAATCCTTCGACCTTTTGTAATTCCGTTTGCTGAAAATGTTGGATGAAACTTTATTTAACTGGAGGAGCACAGGATCTAGCGTTTGGAGTGGCCACCACGCTCCCAAGATTTGAATCCCATTGAGCATGAATGGGGGCATGCTGGGGAGGCGTGTTGCAGAAGGAGAAGTGCGGCCAAACAGTTCGCAGAAACTGGGTGTGGCTCTGGAGGTAGTCTTGGCCCAAGACTACTCTAGTCGATATTGGTTTGTGTACGCGTTGGCCATTCCCAGTAGTGCGCCCTCTTGCAGTACTAACTGGCCAGCCCTTTGCTCACTAGAGTAGTCTTGGGAATCTCTCCCGGAAGTTCAGCATTGGGGGCGGTACCGTTTTATGTAAATAGCTGCAGAGGGTTTTATGATGGCACACAAGGGACATGGCATACCACAGATATCTTTGCAAATATTTGCAATGTCGCAATTATCTTCATAAACAAATGTATTTTGCGATGTCATACGCCTTTGCAAACATGTTTGTAAATACATTCGCAAACATTTGCCAAGAAACTTATGCCACCGAAAATATTAGCAATTATAACACCTCGCCCACAGATTATGTATCGTGGTTGGTTGAGAGCGTGTCACGTGACGTTGGCTATTTTTGCTATCTTTGTACAAGTGCTCCAAAAAGACTATAGATAGTATTCGAACACGTGCGAATACGCCATTTTGTAGGTCAAATAATTGTGGAAGTGATGTGCGTGCGCGTTGCGTGTGTCTCTAGTGGGCGTAGCGCGGTTTAGTTCACCAATGGGAGCCTTCGTACAGAGCGTTACGCGTGCTATGGACACACGCGGCGCGCGCGCGCATTGCTTCCGCAGTGGCGCGGCGTTGTTTGACACACAACATGACGTCATGAGAAAGCTATCAATACCATGCATTCCGAAAAGTACTATACCCCTAGCAACTCCCGCACGCGGATCCCGGTCGTGTGTGTGTGGGCGCAACACGCCTGCGTTACGTGTAACGCGCGCGATCGAACAAAAACAACTTCACGCACAGCTAGCAGTTGTACGAACGCGGTGTTGACACTGTAGGAAACAAAAATTGATGAAACTGATTTCATTTTTATTTGGGCTTAAATTAAGCAGAATATGTGGGAGAGGTGTTATAAAACAAATATTGACTGCTTTATCTCGTGGTAGAGTAAAACTAGCCTCCCTCGGTGACCCACCGAGCATTCTATTTTCCCTCGGCTTCGCCTCGGGAAAATAGAATGCTCCGTGGGTCACCTCGGGAGGCTAGTTTTACTATACCACTCGAAGCAGTCAATATTTGTATACTATAAAACGGTCATGTTCGATGATTCTTGTAAGCCGCCTTATATTTTTCAAACCATTCGACGCGCGTGCACGCGGTGTATCTGGGTCACGCGCTGCATCCGACGCGCTATATTTGGGTCGCTCGCTGCATTCCGACGCGCTGCTGTATTTGGGTCACTTGCTGATTGGTTCCCTGGGAAAGCCTAGGCAAAAACAAAGAAAAAGTTAAACCTTCCGTGAGAGATTCCCAAGATTACTCTAGTGAGCAAAGGGCTGGCCAGTTAGTGCTGCAAGAGGGCGCACTACTGGGAATGGCCAACGCGTACACAAACCAATATCGACTAGAGTAGTCTTGGGCCAAGACTACTCTGGAGGCTGATTTGGATGCTATTGGGGTTCAGGAGTTGAATCTTCTCCTGAGCAATATGCGACAACGTTGTCAAACTGTTATTGCTGCAGGTTGAGGTCATTCTTGCTATTGACATTGGTTCCAAGGCATTCCGGTGAAAAATTGAAAGAAAAAAGAAATTTAATTTTGGACTGAAAATCGGCATTTTGGACACCGTCTTAGATAATTAAATTGCATTGTTTCATCGTTTCTTTGAAAATTAGAAGCTAAGAAAAAAGTGGTCCTTAACTTTTTTGATGGGTAAAAACCAGTAACCTTTAGAGAAGAAAACATAATTTATAATTGCTGTTGTAATTTGTTTGGCATATTGGGACACTAGGCCTAAGGCCCATGCCACCATAACTATACGATATCAGCTTCGTATTTACTTTAATTGTAAATTTAAGATGACAAAGAAGGAGATGCAGTTTTAGAAGTAGGAGTATAAACAACTCAGGGAGTAGGGACTGTAAGCCCAAGAATCGAACCCAAGAAGCCAGAGGTGAAAGACGGGAAAATAACCACTATACGCCAACACGACCACCGTGGGTCTTGTAAATCGTTCTATATTCGGAACGAGTAAGTTACCACGAGCTGACACGCAGTGACACATCAGTGCTCGTCTCAGGCAAAAAATGACGTCAGCACGTAATTTTTGTTTTCACGAACTGACACCCAACCTTATCGTTAATTAACTAATTAGGGATGGTTGCGGTCAATATTTTACTATTAAGTATTCAGATGATATTATTCGTATCGAGCATTTTCAAAGCTTTTTTCAAATATATTCAACGTTATCTTGGGTGTCAGTTCGTGGAAACAAAAATACATGTGTTTTGGGTGCAGTGTACGGAGTGCGCGCGCACACTTGTGTCCCCCACTGTGCGGTTTTCACGAACTGTAACTGAAGTGCACTTGGGTGTCACTTCGTGGTGACAGCGACGACTTGTGCGGGTCGCACTAAAAAGCGTCAACACAGCGTCAACACAGCGTCAACACATGACAGAAGCGTCAACACACCGTCAACACATCCAAAACACATTCTGAATTGACAAAAAGGGCATATAATTGTGAAACATACAATAAAAGAGAATTTCCATTGGATTGAGTTTCCATTTCATTGTTAAAAATATCGTATTTTCACGCGAAAAAAATTACCTTAACTCGCACGGCCGTTGTCCGCCATCTTGACTTCGCACAAAGCTTGGACTACACCATTTCAAGTAGGGGTGTGTAGGTAATGACATTATCTTGTCATAAACAACAGAGGGCGCCTTGCTGCAGACTAGACAGAGGGATACCTGGGGCCATTTTCATAAAGCTGTTTAGCAGAAAAATTTGCTTAATCCAAAATTTGTTTGCTTTATAAAAATGAGTCAATAGTCGAAATTGCCTGTCAACTTGTGTTTTTCACAAGAATATCCGCTATTCTTGCTAAAAACAGAAGTTGACGTACAATTTTGATTATTAACTCATTTTTATAAAGCAAACAAATTTTTGATTAAGCAAATTTTTCTGCTAAACAGCTTTATGAAATTGGCCCCAGATCTGTGCAAGGACTAAAGAAGTGGTAGATCATTATTTTGTGAGTTGTGTTTATGTTTTGGTTTTACTTTATTGAAATCTTGACATCTTGAATTAATGACATCTTTTGGTATTACCCCAAATAGGATTTCTTTGGCCGAGCTGTGTTGGACCAAGTCCCCTCCTTAAAATTATCAGGCCTACATTGTAGGTAGGGATTTTTTTCCTTCTCAAGATCATTTGCCCATAAATAAATTAGGGTGCTGTGAGAATAGATAGGGAAACCGGAAGCAGAACTAGGCCTACATGTGTTACTAGGCCTACTTTTTTGTTATTATTCTTTCCTGGTTGTCCTACTAAGTAATGATGGAAAGAATGTTACATTCACCATTTTCAAATGGGATATCTCAATAAAACTTTAAAAGGCAATAAAACTTAAAAGGCAATATTGCCATGATTGCACTTGTTGCAAAAATGTTGAAAAGATATGAATCCGTACTGAGAAACTGAGAATCCCGATTGAGAAACATTTTCAGTTTTGTTAGGAAATGTTAGGAAATAGTTTGAAAATATTCTTGACTAACTTGACTTTCCAAATTCGTGCACAACCAGCAGTGGCGTCTGTGATAAAATATTATTTATTGTATTCTTTCCATGCATAATGATAAAATTGTATGTAGTGTCCAAGGCTCTTAGGAAGTAGAAACAAACAATCACTTTTCTTAATTTTTTTTTTTTTTTCCAATCAATCAACATTTATTTATACTTCATTTATTTATACTTCATTATACTTCTGTTTTATTTGGCTTGTACTGAATTATTTGCTTGTACTGAATTCTTTCAGGCCAAATTGTATTGCAATATCAGGATTACAATAAATATTGTTAAAATCATATGTTATGAAAATGATGAATGAAGTATGGTGGGCAGATGGTTCTTTCCTTCTCTAACATAAGTCAAAAAAGGAGTTTGTTTTCCGATTAGGCCTACCGTACATGGCATTTGAAAGTTGGGTAGGTAGGGAATAATTTTTGTGTATTTTTTTTGTAAAGAAAATATAGGATCAGGGCTGTCAAAATAGGATAGGCAGGGTAACCGGAAGCAAAACTAATTTTTTTTGCCCTTAACAAATATGCATACAGTCAGAATAATAATAAGAAATATCATTTTTTAAATTTACAAATATAGAATAGTACATGTATTGAACTTTTTTTTAGCAATTTCAACAACACTGCAGATGACATGAAGTCCTCAGTAATCATTATGATTCACCCAAAACAGAAATTTACAATGGATTTAATTGAGGACAGGCATGAATTTACATCAATTTTTTTGTATATTCTTCTAGGCCATGGCATTATATAGAAATTACAATTTTAAGTGACAAACAGTGATACCAGGAACAACTGTAAAATGAAATCTAAACGAAGTCTGTTTACTTTGTTAACGATGTACGTCAAATTGATATTAAATTTTGGATTAAAAATCATTCAAATGTACGGCCTATTATAGGATTTTTTTTTCAAACTTTGGGTCGGTTTATTTGGAACTTCCACAGAATTAGGAAAAAAGGCCGTGTCCATGCCTTTTAAAACAAAGTAAACATTAATGAATTAGATCCGAGTGTATTTTCCGATTTGTATTGTTTCTTCATATTCTACTTGTTGCACTTAGTGATATTTTTACTTGTTGCTCTTAGTTTTTTTACACAATGTTTTAAACTTTTTCTCGCTCTACAGTAGGAACCATCGGATTTTTTTTTTAATTTAACTTATGAGGCTATACACCCCGTCTAATAAAACTATAAATAAATAAAAAGCCCGAAGGACTAACATGAGGATTACACTCCAAGAGTACACATCAAGACAGCAAAAAACATCCATTTAAAATATTCCATTTCATTTATTATTTCGCAAGAATAAAAACAAACATGCATGAAAAACAATAAGTGCAATTTATACAATAATGTAAATACCAACGAACAAGTACAGAAAATTAAACAACAAAGGCAATTGCAGCGTAAACACAGCATTCAATTGTTAGTCTTTGCAGATATTTTTAACACTGGCGACCCCGGCCGCGTCCCTCTCTGTTGGTTTATTGTACAACGCTATCACCCTTTAGAATAATGGTATGGTCCGCGCTGCCACTGATGCAACATGGCGGGTGTTCGGCAGCCGATTTCGGAGCGGCACGGAGAGCCAATTTTCTTGAACTGAAAATCGCGATTTTCAGACGTTTAACCTATTGATTTTAAGCACAAATCTTGTTTCTGTCCATACTGTATATGGGTTACATACTGTTTTTGTCAATTTTAATGCATTTTGGATGTGTTGACGCTGTGTTGACGCTGTGTTGTTGCTTTTTAGTATGACCGACTTGTGCTGAAGTCAAAGTCGGTCATGACCGCTAATCCTCATTACCTCAGAGTTCGTCGGGATTATGTACTGGCTCCTATACCCTCTTATGTACTGAACGCAATATCTGGTATGGTGCCTGATGAAACAACCAAACTTGGGATGAGAGAAAAATCGTAAGAACCTAAAGGATTCGAACCTAGGACCTCTGACTCACCGGAAGGACGTTGAATCAGCTAAGCTATAAGACACAGTAGCATACTCCATCAAGTTGTCCTTACGAAACCATTTGTCTTTCTCTCGGTGTTGCACGGGAGCGCAACTGCATGGGCAGCGTAACGAACGCAATATCCGGTATAAAATGAAACAATCAAACTTGGGATGATAAAAAAAACCGTAAGAGCTTTATGTACTGTGTATTTGCTTTCGAGTATAATTGATGCGGGTAACCCTTTCTTTTCCTTTTTTTTAAAATTAAGATATAAGGAGCGAAGTTCTTAAAACCTTAAAACACTATTATAAGCAAGTTACTCGGGCCTCATGAAAGAGTACCCCTGCGTTTGTCGCTAAGTTCCTCTATTCTCATCGACTCAGCGATTGGTAAACCTGTTGAGTCTTTCAGATACATCGGATGTACCACCGATTCTTTCGACTACTGCACCAAGTAAAGGATCTAATGCGGGAAAACTGGAATTGCTAGCAGTATTATGGGCCAACTTGACCATTTTTGGAGGAACATAATATAGTATATGATATGGCGCCTGACATATATTGTGCTCGTTACTCTGCCCAGTTGCGCATCCATGTTAACGTCGGTAGAGCATCTGCTTTATGTGCCAGAGATCTCATGCAGTAAAATAGAGGATACACCTCTTCCCTCGTTCCTCCATGTGTCTCAAACTTCCCAGGATTTTTTTGGGTATTTTTGGGAGGGTTTTTTTTTCAGGATTTCGGGGTAGTGGTGTTGCGTTAACAACATGGAAGAGGTAGTGGGATAAAGGTGAAGTAGCCCTATTTTTGGAGTCCCTCTGTTACATATCGTGCTGGGTATATCACAGATGTATAAGATCTGTACCCGATTAAATCTTAAGTCAAAAGAATTCCGCTTGTTCCTTACAGATCCCCGTTTGGACGACAAACTGTTCACAGGAGTAACTGGTCTCTTACGATTCAAGCCGATGCCCTCTGTGGTGCGAGTGTTGGATGGTTACGGATCCGATGATTACACGGAATGCTTGGACCAAGAGGACATCTTGACGATTAGCCACACAGAAGAAAAGGTTAAAAGAGACAAAATGCAAAAGGTAAGTATTTTGCAAAGTATATCCAAGTATGTCGAGATTAGTTTGTCTTGAACACAATTGAAAATGTCTATTTGATCACGATGTATGAAGGATTGATTGTTTGGTGTCGTCTCGCTTAATTCCGAGGAGCGACTAGATTTCATGTTTTGGTATACGTGCAG
This sequence comes from Henricia sp. BOLD:AAB3569, assembly GCA_037783545.1. Lineage (NCBI taxonomy): Eukaryota > Metazoa > Echinodermata > Asteroidea > Spinulosida > Echinasteridae > Henricia > Henricia sp. BOLD:AAB3569. The sequence continues at coordinate 48,501 of JBBELK010000861.1, read as the reverse complement.
TCTCATGGATCGAGATACATTGCAAGTGACGGGATGTTAATAATGACCTTTGAAGATGCAAATATGTTTCATTTGAGATTTCCACTCCCCGCTGCTGAAAAGTACGTGCAAAGGATCATTTCAAGAGTTGCATCGTTTCAAGTTAAATGTTGTTTGTTCTCTTCTTAATTTCGAAACCCAACATATGGTGATCATTCTCCCATACTTCACAATATAATGCCAACGATTGCAGATTAGTATCTTTACAGCGCACATGTCTACCCTACAGGGCATTCTTGGCGCTGTTGCCATTATTATCAGAACCACTTCGCTTCAACTAGGTGGCTACCTGGCCAAGGCGCACAACCCTATCAACACTCAGATTGTGGCATTCCCCCAACAGCTCTCCAAATATCGCTTGGGTTGACTAGGCAATTCAGATTAAGTGTCTTGCCCACGGACATAAACACGTTTGCACAAGTGGGGCTCGAGCTCCTAACCTCCGAGCACGAGCACAGCCGGGTACCCAACTAGACCACACGATTCCCTGACAACATCGATAACAATGGGTTGAGAGAAACCGAATATTTAGAAATCGAAATATTCGGAATCTTGGAAACCACCAGTTGACGAGTAGCCGAATATTTGAACTTCCAATTTTGCAAATCCTGCACGCGTGTAAGCACCAAAGCATCAAACTCACTTTGTTGACGCATGAAAACGTGGAAAATGTCCGTCCCAATATCTCTACAAGGGAAATAAATATTGTTTCCTTGATCGTGTTTCTCGACACCGGTTTAACAAGCATAGAGACATTCGGTATCCTTATACAGGGTGAGTATAAAAAGCTATACACTTTTAAAATCACTTGTTATGTTTTAGTGTATTAATATTTATATAAGATGTTTTGACATGTATTTTGGATAGCTCCCATACACCTCCCAGAAGTGACGGCTAACTTTTTTATAGCACGTTTTTCCAAAATGGCCGCCGACGCCATCTTGAAAACCATAAAAAGTGATATCTCTAGAACTAGTTGAGTCATAATAACAAACCAGGTGTCATTTTCTACTAATTCCAGCATCACAAATCTGCTAGAATGGTATTTATGACGTTTGGGGGCCATCTTGACCTTTAAATCCAAGATGGCCGCCGACGCCATCTTGAAAGTCATAAAAAGTGATATCTCTGGAACCAGTTGAGTCATAATAACAAACGAGTTGTCATTTTCTACTAATTCCAGCATCACAAATCTGCTAGAATGGTATTTATGGCGTTTGGGGCCATTTTGACTCTAAATCCAAAATGGCTGCCAACGCCATCTTAAAAACATAAATAAATTGTATCTTAATATTTGGAACGAGATGAGTCATGAGAACGAACGAGGTGTTATTTTCTGCTAATACTGGCACCACAAATCTGCTATAATTGTATTTATTACGTTTTGGGCCATCTGGACCTCTAAATCCAAAATGGCTGCCGACGCAATCTTGAAAATGTTAAAATGCCATGTAAACTCCTGAAAACAATTAAGGCAGCAAGGTGTTTTTGCTAATAAATTTCTGCTTCTTCCCTCAAATGAATCACCAGCTACTTTTCTAGTTTGCTGAACACGCCCCAAACAATTTTGGTGAGTTTGAAATAATTCATACATCACAAAGGACTGTTAGAGTGTACGTTTTGCCAATACCCTATAAAAGGCCAATTTCCGGACATAGCGCTTTTTCTCCACCAAAGCAAAATGGGAAAACTTTTGCGGTTGTTTTCTATTAGTGTTAGTGGATGGGACTATATGATTTTGAAGTAGCCAAGAGCAGTAATCTATTCGAAAATGGTTCCACTCAGAGGGAGGTTGCCCAGAGGGTTGCAGTGTCCAGAAGCGTGGTTTGAAGTCTGTGGAGACGCTGTCAGGAGACAGGGATATGCCGGAAGACGAGGTTAAGGACGCCAACGATGTACCACAGCCAGAAAAGACCGCTATTTGGTGGATTCTGTTCCGTCTCCAACAGAGGTCTGTCACTACCAGAAATATGCAAAGGGACCCAAAACATGCCACTGCATGAGACACGAATTAGTGACCACACAACAAGGAACAGGCTCCGTGAACAACTAATGAGAGCCAGAAGACCTGTCAAATCTGCCAAATCGACCAGACACCATCGTAGAGTCCGGCTGGATTTTACCAGAAAACATCAAAACTGCATCACTCTAAAAACAGATTGGTTGAATTCAACCAATTGGTTGGTAGATATGTGTCCAACCAATATATTGGTTAAAATAACAAATCATATTGGTTATTTTAACTAATCATATTGATTATATTGACACATATCTACCGCAACCAATTGGTTGAATTCAACCAATCTGTTTTTAGCTGATCGCTGAGGGGGTATTACTCACGGAAGGTGTGCCAGTTAGCTGGAAGTTGCCCAGAGTGAATCCTGCTGAGCACAGCCATAGAATCAATTGCAAATATGATATCCTTATGATCAAGGTGCAGTTTAGTAAGTCTCTGTAGGGAATTTGAGGCAATCCATGGATTGCCTCAAATTCCATGCGTATACTGCTGGTGTAAATGTCATGGCAACCACATCCCTCAGCAAGTGTAGAACTCTTTTGGCGAATCGGGAATCTCCATCCAGCACGTTTGGTCTTATGAGTGAAGGATCCATCTGTGACCACATTGGGGGCTCATTCAACACCCAACTCCCATAAAAGGTGATGGCAAAGAAGTTTTGCGGCACTCACGGGCCAGTCTCTGCATTCCCTGCCAAATGCTGTGACCACCCTTGGGTTTCCTTATGTTCCTTCTGTTGTATCCAAGCTTGTATATGGGCAATTCTTGCTGATACCATGTTGCACCTTGCGATCTGTACGGTGGTCGGTGGGGGATGATGGCCATAAGCAAGAGATGATGAAACATGGTGCTTAGCGTTCCGACTGGGTTGACATCAGTTCAGCTGTACCTCAAGGATCCCCTTTACTACCAGTCCTGTTTAATATCAACAACCTTCCCCTGGCACGATTCAACCGCGCGGAGTGCACAATGTGGACTTTTGCTGATAACATAATTACATCTGCTAAAGGCTCCTCATCACAGGAACTTCTAGAGAAGACCCAGCCCACTTCGGCAGATATCAAGGGTTTATGTGAGACCAATGGAACCCGTTGCGACGGAGAAATGTGTGGAGCCCTGTTATGCACACTGAATAACCGTCATAGGATACAAGACATTCCCTATCCCGTCTATGCAAAGACATCAATAATTTCACTCAGATACCTGGGCGTCTTTTTCCACCGCCAGCACAACTTCACTGAACATGTGAGCAGAATCCTTAGCCGAGCCAACACAGGGATCAATGTCTTGAAGGGTGCAGCTGGCAGGAACGCGGAGGAGCGCCACTTGTATGCTTCTTAGGGGTCTTGCTCTGTCTCTCACTGTGCGATTTTTGCCACGAAATACCAAATAGTTTTCTGACTACACCCCTCCAATGATACATATCAGTTAAAACCAGACGAACAGACTTGAAAGATTTCAGAACATTGGTCTACGTGTCATCATAGCTTGACCAAGTTAACTCCACTAGCTGTACTGCGATACGTTGTAGGTGTGCCCAGCATAAGCATTGCCGACCGTCAGATCTTGCAACAAGCGAATTTCGCAGCTAAGGCACTCCAGAGTATTGACCATTTATAGAGGGAACCAGGCGAGTGCCATCATAGTACTTACAATCTGCGACCACGACCTCCCAAGGCATCCCAACGACGTAGGCCTGCCAGATGCTCACGGTCAGCTGCTGCAACATCAGGCAGCACAAGTTACTGAAATACCAGCTTAGATACAACAAAAGGAACACGGGGAAGAACCAAAGGTGGTCAGGGAAAGCAGAAACTGGCCCACGGGTGCCGCACAAGTACTGTGCCATCAACTTTTCTGGGAGGTGGATGGTGACGGTGCCCTGATTGTGGCCACAGATCGATCCTTCACCCATGAGACCAACCGTGCTAGACTTGGATTCCTGATTTGCCAAAATGATTCTACACTTTTTTAAGGATGTGGTTGCTGTGACATTTACACCAGCAGTACACGCGTGGAAATAATTTAAGGCAATCCAGCAGGTCCTACAGAGACTTACTAAACTGTACCTTGATCCTAAGGTTGTCCTCTTTGCAACCGATTATATGGCTGTGCTTAGCAGGATCCGCTATGGGCAACTTCAAGCTAACTGGCACACCTTCCGTTAGTGCTACCCTACTCCCTGAGTGTACTGGACCTTTGTGCCCGGACACGCAGGTGTTCTTGTGACGGAACGTGCTGACGCCCTAGTTAGCCAAGGCATAGAACCCTCAATAGCTGTCTTTTCTGGCTGTGGTACAGCGTTTGCGTCCTTGACCTCGTCTTCCGGCATATCCCCGTCTCACGACAGCGTCTACACAAACATCCAACCACGCTTCTGGACACTGCAACCCTCTGGGTAACCTCCCTCTGAGTGGAAACATTTTCGAATAGAAGACACAGAAACTGCAACAACTGCAAAAGCTTTTTCCCATTTTGCTTAGGTGGAGAAAAAAATGTCCGGAAATTTGCCTTTTATAGGGTATTGGCAAAACGTACAGTTGTAGTCAGAAGTTTACATACAACTGTGTTAAAACTGGTGAGCTTAAACTTGCGTTGTCACCATTTTTGTAACAGTTTTTACTAACGTCGTGATTTTGTGCAATTCCTCACATGCTTGCAGTACTTAAAACATAGCTTGCACACCTTGCAAAGATTCAGGTAGTCCTGTTTACCATTTTGGGTGATGATGGTAGTGGTGTACATTTATGTAAACTTCTGACTTCAACTGTACACTCTAACAGTCCTTTGTAATGTATGAATTATTTCAAACTCACCAAAATTGTTTGGGGAGTGTTCAGCAAACTAGAAAAGTAGCTGGTAATTCATTTGAGTAAAGAAGCAGACATTTTTTAGCAAAAACACCTTGCTCCCTTAATTGTTTTCAGGAGTTTACATGGCATCTTAACATTTTCAAGATGGCGTCGGCAGGTATCTTGAATTTAGAGGTCCAGATGGTCCAAAACGTAATAAATACCATTCTAGCAGATTTGTGGAGCCAGTTTTAGCAGAAAATAACACCTCGTTCGCTCTCATGACTCATCTCGTTCCAAAGATACCACTTATGTTTTCAAGATGGCGTCGGCAGCCAGCTTGAATTTAGAGTCAAATTGGCCCCCAAACGTCATCAATACCATTCTAGCAGATTTGTAATGCTGGAATTAGTAGAAAATGACACCTCATTTGTTATTATGACTCGGCTGGTTCCAGAGATATCACTTTTTTGATTTTCAAGATGGCGCCGGCGGCCATCTTGGATTTAGTGATCAATATGGCCCCAAACGCCATAAATACCATTCTAGCAGATTTGTAATGCTGAACTTAGTAGAAAATGACACCTCCTTTGTTATTATGACTCAACTGGTTCCGGAGATATCACTTTTTATGATTTTCAAGATGGCGTCAGCGGCCATCTTGAATTTAAAGGTCAAGATGGCCCCCAAACGCCATAAATACAATTCTAGCAGATTTGTGATGCTGGAATTAGTAGAAAATGACACCTGGTTTGTTATTATGACTCAACTGGTTCCAGAGATATCACTTTTTATGATTTTCAAGATGGCGTCGGCAGGCCATTTTGAAAAACGTGCTATAAAAAAAGTTAGCCGTCACTTCTGGGAGGTGTATGGGAGCTATTTTTTTCCTAAAATTGGTCCTTTTCATCAAATCCATCAAGAAAAAAAGGTATGCTAAAAATGGTCACGGATTTCATGAAAATGACTCTACTAGAGGGTCTTTAAACATACATGTACGTACAATGAAACATCTTGTGGGCTATTCTTCATCTTAAAACGTGGCTCGTCCTCAGCTCACACCCCAGCAAAGGGCCTACTTGGTAAGCGATTCAAACGCACACAAAGTGCCATGACTGTGTTCCAAAGCTTTCGCCAGCAATTTCCTAATACAAAGATGTCCAACTCATGCCACCGTTAAATCAAATGTTCGTACATGTAAATACCAAGCCACAGGAATAAGCCAGGGACAAGCCACAACATGAACAAACGCAAGTTTTTTTGGGGGTTTTGGTTTGGTCTCTTTTTTTTTCAATTCTGATAAGTTGCCGCAAGTCGTGTTGCACCTGACACCCTTATTTGCCTCATGTGCGGTCATGCATGAAACATAATTAAATTAAACTGCTACCAAAAGACACAGGAGAACGTATCCAAAATACATGTCAAAACATCTCATAAAAATATTAATACACTAAAACATAACAAGTGATTTTTAAAGTGTATAGTTTCGTTTTTTACTCACACTGTGGTGTGAATCTAGCCTTACAAGCACACCACTCAGCACCCCCCCCCCCCCCCCCCCACCCACCCCACCCCCCGTTGACGCATGCGAAAAGATCGAAAATTGCCGTCCACTTAGTGGTTCGGAACAAGATCGGAACTCTAATCTTTTGTTTGAATCAGTTATACTTTCGTAAACTGAATAGCTGAAAGCTCAACTCACGTTTAACTTTTCACCAATTTCGTTTCCAGCTGAAATTGATAGGCGATGTTTACGATTCTGTTTCGGATATTTGCTTTCCAAATGTGCAACTGGATAGTAAAATAAAAACCGAATATTCCCAGCCCGAAAATAACAACATTGCCTGAAGTATCCTGAATAGATATATGCGCTATAAAAAAACGATATTCTTTTTGTCTCCTCCTTAGGTTGTGATAGCCAAGAATCAGATAGGACATCGACTGGAGCTGCATCAAGACATGGACTGCGCAGTGTTTACCAGCATGCTATCGGCACTGTTCCTTCACATGTCGGAAATCGTCGAGTTTGAATTTCCACAAGTAAGCGAAATGTTTTTCCTGGCAGACAGTATTGATTTTTTAACAATTACAAAGTGACATTCCAAATCTCAATGTTATGCATTTTCTTATTTCTTTGACCAAGTTTCACATAAATCAGGAAAACCGGAATTTGACCTGAAAACTCCCAATGATTTGTATTGTCAGTAAATGAAACACTAAAGAAACCAAGGATGTACCTCAAGTATACATCAGACATACATGTATAAAATGATCAAAACATGTATAAAAGTGATGGGGAAGAAATGCTAAAAGTTCCGCATGGAGTTTGCGTGACAAAGATACCGAAATAAACGGATTGAAACTATACAGGTTTTGTGAGAGTGGGTATTTTGGAGCATTTCTTAAAGATGTTGAAGCCAATAACTGTTTTTTTCGGTCTCTCGTGCGTCGTTGGAACACGATGATTGGTCCCAATATATCGAGTCTTTCACTCTTGCAATACTGCTTGACTTTGGAGGATATGCACTTTGCATATACAATTTACTCCCAAGTTCCATATATGCGTAAGCATGGCATATTTTGATCTCATTTCGGCAGCGCGTCCGTGTGGTGAAAGAAACGGATTTTGAGAAGCGACAGCGAAAGGAAGAAAAAATCTTCAAGCTTTTGTCATTCGGAAAAGACTACCAAATAATAGCCGCACGAGCAAAGAAGCCAGGGCTGCTCTCGATCCCGATCGCTACACCGGTTTATCTCAATGTCGTATCTTTCAAGGTGAGTAATAATAGTCTGGGAGCATGTGCACTCCCGTGGGAATTTTGTGGTGAAAGCAAACTACCACTTTAGATTGGTCGAAGGAACCCTAAGGAACACCAAAACACATGTTGACAATCGCGGAAATTGCTGTGAGTCACCCTGTGAATTTTAAAACAAAATTAGCAAAAATCCCATTTGTTTGTGTATATATACGGTTAAAAAGGTGCAAATTATACTATGACCGAAAGATTGAGCAGCTTAATGTAAAATTGTATCGGTAACGTGTGTAAACACTTATTGTGACAAGGCTAACTGCACCAGCCTCGATAAGAGCCGCTGAGGCAGGGTGCGCCACTCTGCCTGAAGTGCCTTCTAGAGGGTACGGTTGTATATTTATGGGGAAAAAGTACCCTAACCCGAAACAAATTCAAACAAAAGGTTTCTCAAAGGTTTCTGGTCCTACTAATTGTGGTGAATGACAGGAAAAGTCCACCAAAATCAACCCACTGGAAATGGTTGGAATCTGGGTCAAATCCAAGATGGCCAAGAAACTCGCTGAAATGGCTGTAACATCTTTAACATTTGGAGTAGAACAGTGATTTTAATGTCTACCCTAGGGTTTTCAGGGCCTAGGAATTCACTGGTATCCATGAAATGTCAATGCAACCTGTGACAAACAATAACAACAAAAAACTCAAAATGGCGGTCATTATTACGTGGCATGGTATGAGAATAACTTATCTACATGTAACTGCTGATGTCAGATGTAGCTTCGTTTACTGGTCAGTAATGTACATAACATCATGCCTTCTTGTGGTATGGCTGGCTGCATATAGCCACCATACAAGCCGCTAAGGCAGGGTGTGCCACCCTGCCAGAATTGCCTCTCTTAATTACAACATGCACTTCTAGGATTGTTTTTGAGACGCGCGATTCAGGAGGTCAGCTCATCCCACGCAGGTATAATCAGGATAAAAATCCAACAAACATGGCCAGCCCAGCCCACTCTGAAGCCATTCCAAACCAAGCCCGTGGCAAACCCTGCCCAAAGCCATCCCGACCCTGCCCAAAGCCATCCTGGCCCGGCCCGAAGTACTATATTCCGGCCTGGCCCAAAGCCCTCGATCCCAGGTCAGCCTGAAGCCCTCTCATGCCCAGCTCGCAGCACCAAATCCAAGCCCGAAGTCATTCCAGCCCAGCCCGAAGCCTTTCCAACACAGCCCAAAGCCCTCCCAGGCCAGCCCGATAACCCTCTCAGCCCAGACGGGAGCCCTGAAGCCCAGCCCGAAGCCTTCCAAGCCCAGCCCGAAGCCTTGCAAACCCAGCCCGAAGCCTTCCAAGCCAAGCCCGAAGCCTTCCAAGCCCAGCCCGAAGCCATCCCAGCCCATCCTGAAGCCCTCAAGCCCAGCCCGAAGCCATCAAGCCCAGCCCAAAGCCACCCCAACCTAGCCCAAACCCTTTTCCAGCCCAGCCCGAGGCCCTCCCAGCCCAGCCCGATAACCCTTCAAGCCTGATAACCCTCCAAGCCAGCCCGAAGCCCTGAAGCCCAGCCCGAAACCATCTCAGCCCAGCCCGAAGCCTTCCCAGCCCAGCCTGAAGCCCAGCCCGAAGTCTTCCAAGCCCAGCCCGAAGTCTTCCAAGCCCAGCCCGAAGCCTTCCAAGCCCAGCCCGAAGCCTTGCAAACCCAGCCCGAAGCCTTCCAAGCCAAGCCCGAAGCCTTCCAAGCCCAGCCCGAAGCCATCCCAGCCCATCCTGAAGCCCTACAGCCCAGCCCGAAGCCATCAAGCCCAGCCCAAAGCCACCCCAACCTAGCCCAAACCCTTTTCCAGCCCAGCCCGAGGCCCTCCCAGCCCAGCCCGATAACCCTTCAAGCCTGATAACCCTCCAAGCCAGCCCGAAGCCCTGAAGCCCAGCCCGAAACCATCTCAGCCCAGCCCGAAGCCTTCCCAGCCCAGCCTGAAGCCCAGCCCGAAGTCTTCCAAGCCCAGCCCGAAGCATTCCGAGCCCAGTCCGAAGTCATCCCAGCCCAGCCTGAAGCCATCCCAGCCCAGCCCAAAGCCTTTCCAACCCAGCCTGAAGCCCTGAAGCCCAGCCCGAAACCATCTCAGCCCAGCCCGAAGCCTTCCCAGCCCAGCCGGAAGCCCTGAAGCCCAGCCCGAAGTCTTCCAAGCCCAGCCCGAAGCATTCCAAGCCCAGTCCGAAGTCTTCCCAGCCCAGCCTGAAGCCATCCCAGCCCAGCCCAAAGCCTTTCCAACCCAGCCTGAAGCCCTCCCGACAACCCTTCCAGCCCGATAACCCTCCCAGCCCGATAACCCTCCCAGCCAGCCCGAAGCCGTGAAGCCCAGCCGGAAGCTATCCCAGCCCAGCCCGAAGCCATCCCAGCCCAGCCCGAAGCCTTTTTAACCCAGCCCGATAACCCTCCAAGCCAGCCCGAAGCCCTGAAGCCCAGCCCGAAACCATCTCAGCCCAGCCCGAAGCCTTTCCAGCCTAGCCTGAAGCCCTCCCAGCCCAGCCCGATAACCCTTCCAGCCCGATAACCCTCCCAGCCAGCCTGAAGCCCAGCCCGAAGCCCTCCCAGCCCAACCCGAAGCCCTCCAAGCCTAGCCCGAAGCCTTCCAAGCCCAGCCCGAGGCCTCCCAAGCCCAGCCCGAAGCCCTCCCAGCCCTGCTGAAGCCTTGAAGCCCAGCCTGAAGTCCTCCAAGCCAAGACTGAAGCCTTCCAAGCACGACCCGAAGCCCTGAAGCCCAGCCTGAAGCCTTCCAAGCCGAGCCCGAAGCCCCCGAAGCCCTCCAAACCAAGCCCAAAGCCCTCCCAGCCCAGCCCAAAGCCCTGAAGCCCAGCCCGAAGCCTTCCAAGCCCAGCCCAAAGCCCTCGAGGCCAGCCCAAAGCCTTCAGAGCACAGCCTGAAGCCCTCCAAACCGATCCCAAAGCTCTCCCAGCCCAGCCCAAAGCCATTCCAGTCCAGCCCGAAGCCATCCCAGTCCAGCCCGAAGCCATCCCTCCCCAGCCGAGCCCGAAGCCAACCAGACAATCCCAGCCCTGCCCAGCCCCAGCCCAAAACCGGCCCAGCCCAGCCTCAGCCCAGCCCCAACCCGGGCCAACCCGCCCCAATACAGGACAAGGCACTGATCGACAACCACTCTAGAAACGCCTTCAAAACAGTTCCGCTGGTCCAGGTGTACCTGTGATTGATACGGTTCAGCAATGCGCGAGATGAGCTGACCTCTTGAATCGCACGTCTCAAAACGGCCCTAGAAGTGCTGGTTCTAAGGGGGCATTTCTGGCAGAGTGGCGCACCCTGCCTTAGAGGCTCTTATGAAGGCTGGTGCAGTTAGCCTTGAAAGGATAGGTGTTCACACACATTACTGGCTGATAAAACGTGTTACATCCCTCAACCTCCTCGATTTTTCAGTAAGAAAGTTCTGATTAGAGCCGCATATGTACAAAACAATGACAATTTTGCTAATTTTGTTGTAACATTCACAGGGTGACTCAGAGCAATTTTCAGGATTGTCAACATGTGTTTTGGGGTTCCTCAGGGTCCCCTCGACCAATCTAAAGTGGTAGTTTGCTTTCACCACAAAATTCCCACGGGGGCCTATTTTGTTGCACATGCTCCCCGACTACAACTTGTAACAATCCTTTCATTAGTTTCAAAGAAATCTTAAAACAAAAGTTCGGTAAGCCACATGGCCTTATGTTAACTATGCATGAGCCGTTCTACCTTTTTATGACACTGCAAAATTGATTATTAAAAATAAAAATAAAAATCACCCGAGAACGCAATGCGTCGCGTATAATTCGAGCTAAGACGGATGACATTAAGACATTGTATTATAAAAGAATGAGAAAACGTGTCATAAATTTTGCAAAGGACATGCACCACCCGATTAATGAATTATTCCATATGATGCCCTTAGGAAGACGGATGAGATCAATAGCTGCATTTGTATAAGTATTTGCTGTCAAGGAATATTATTTTATATTTAATGTTACTGTTTGTAGACGGGTAGATATAGCACATTACCCCAACAAAATCTAACAAAAGGTTTTTCAACGGTTTCTGGTCCCACTGAATGTGGTCAATGACAGAAACAAAGTCTACCAAAATCAACCCACAGGAAATGGGTGAAATCTGGGTCAAATCAAGATGGCCGCCGTTGACCTTGAGAATCGCTAATTTTAAAAAATTAATATTTGGAGTAGAACAGTGATTTAAATGTCTACCCTATGGTTTTCATGGTCAGGCAATTCACTGGTATCAATCGAACCTTCCACAAACGATAAAAGCAACAATCTCAAGATTGGCATGGAAGGGGTAGAGACAATTTGTGTTACTTCTCTAACTGCTGATGTTGAATGTGTTATTTTATCAGTCAGTAACGTGTATGGTCACGTCTTGTGGCAAGGCTGGCTGCATCAGCATCCTTAAAAGCCGCTAAGGCAGATTGCGCCATCTGCCTGAATATCCTCCCTGAAAACCTGCACTTTTAGAGCTGTTTTTGAGATGCGCGATTCAGGTCAGCTCATTACACACAAATGAAATCAGGATATAAACCAAACAAACTTGCTTTATTGGAGCCTAGCCTTTAACTACACTGCTAGTGTGAATCACAAGTACACCTGGACCTGCGGAACTGTTTTGAAAGCGTTTACAGAGTGGTTGTCGATCATTGCCTTGTCCTGTGGGCAGGGCCGGGTTGGGGCTGGGCTGGCCTTGTGCTGGGCTGGTCTGGGGCTGGTCAGGGCTGAGCTGGGATGGATTGGGCAGGGGTCGGGTGGTATGTGATGGGATTGGGATGGGGTGGGCTGGGGTTAGGCTGGGGCTGGGGCTAGGCTGGGGCTGGGGTTGGGGCTGGGCTGGGCTAGCTGGCTTCGGACTGGACTGGGCCGGGCCGGGCTAGGGCTGGGTCGAGCTGGGCTGGGCCGGGTTGGGGCTGGGGTTGGGATTGGGCTGAGCTGGGCTAGCTGGCTTCGGACTGGACTGGGCCGGGCTAGGGCTGGGTCGAGCTGGGCTGGGCCGGGCTGGGGCTGGGGTTGGGATTGGGCTGAGCTGGGCTAGCTGGCTTCGGACTGGACTGGACTGGACTGGGCCGGGCCGGTCTGGGATGGATTTGGGTGGGGTGGTATGGTATGCGATGGGATGGGCTGGGCTAAGCTGGGGTTAGGCTGGGGCTGGGGCTGGGGTTAGGCTGGGGCTGGGGCTGGGGTTAGGCTGGGGCTATGCTGGGCTTGCTGGCTTCGGACTGGACTAGGCCAGGCTGGGCAGGGCTAGGGCTGTGGGGCCTAGGTCAGGCTGGGATTGACTGGGCTGGGATTTTGGGGCTGGGGTTAGGCTGGGGCTGGGCTAGGCTTGCTGGCTTTGACTGGACTGGGCCGGGCCGGGCTAGGGCTGTGGGGCCTATGTCGGGCTGGGCTGGGATTTTAGGCTGGGTTGGGATGGGGTATACTGGTAGGGCTCGGGCTGGACTGGGCTGGGCTGGGCTGGAATGGGATGGAATATGATGGCTTTTGGCTTGGCTTCGGACCTTCTAGCTGGCCTGGGATGGCTTTGGGCTGGCCTGGGATGTCTTCGGGCTGGCCAGGTTGGGATATGGCTTCGGGCTGGGCTGGTATGGCTTCGGGCTGGGCTAAGAGGGCTTTGGGGCTTTGGGCTGGGCTGGGCTGTGATGGCTTTGGGCTGGGCTTGGGATGGCTTTGGGATGGGCTTGGGATGGCTTTGGGCTGGGCTGGGATAGCTTCGGGCTGGGCTGGGATGGCTTCGGGCTGGGCTAGGATGGCTTCGGGCTGGGCTGGGATGGCTTCGGGCTGTGCTGGAATGGCTTCGGGCTGGGCTCAAAAGCGTCTCAAAAACAGCCCTAGAAGTGCCGGTTGTCAGGAAAGCAATTCTGGCAGAGTGGCACACCCTGCATGAGCGGCTCGCACGGTGGCTAATGCAGCCAGCTTTGCCAGAGGAGGGGATCATGTTATACACATTATTGACCAATAAAAGAATGCATCTGACAACAGCAGTTAGATATGTCATTGACTCTACCCCTTCCACAGCCTGTAATTATGACCGATATTTTGACTATGTGGCTTTTCTTGTTTGTCAAAGGTTGGATGAGATTTTATAAATACCAGTGAATTCCCTAGCCATGAAAACCCTAGGGTGGACATTTAAATCACTGTTGTACTCACAATATTAAATAAGTTACAGCCATTTCAACGATTTTCAAGGTCAACGGCGGCCATCTTGGAATTGACCCAGATTTCACCCATTTCCGGTGGGTTTATTTTGGTAGACTTTTTTCTGTCATTATCCACATTCAGTAGGACCAGAAACCGTTGAAAAACCTTTTGTTAGAATTTGTTGGGGGGTACTTTTAACCATAAATCTACCCGTCTATTGTGTGTATTCCTGGATTTAATAATCTCTGTGCGAGTCTAACATTTTAAATTCCAATGATTATTTTTGTATGTATCGTTGCCTAAATAAATCATCTGAATCTGAATGGAGGCATTTTAATTAGATGATATGCTAAGATCTGAACGATTAGTTATTAATTATTACAAGTTTGACACAGTTTTAGCTGCATACACTTGTTATGGGGAGTGGTTGCAACTTATCAGGTTGAGTTCACTCGGTGAAGTAACAACTTATAAAACATGTATTATCAGACTTAGTTTGGATCCAATCGACACATATCACAGGCAGCTTGTCATCAGACGTCACCACAAGTTCGTCATAAAGGACATATTCCAAGTAACACGACCATAAAGTTACACAAAGCTTCAAAAAGACACCATTTCTCAATGCCTTATCGCTTGTTAAATTGTATTAACAAGTTAATGGCTTAAAGGAATATTGTTGTGTCGTTAATAGGATGATAATGATACTACAATGTTCACACAAGCAGAATGTTAGGAGTCAAACGTTGTGTGAAACGTAGCCCACAAATTGTAGTATCATTATCATATTAAGTCAATAGCTTGTTTAATATGACTTAATTGCAACAGACTGAAACAATAATTTGTTTATTCGTGTTACCTTCTCTGTATCATAGGAGAAGACGGTCCAATCCTGCATGCCCCCGTTGTTTTCCTCCCTGAACCTCTCATGGGGAATCAAGGAAGTTGGCAGAAGTAAGCTTCCCGAAAAAATTACAGGGATCAGTCAACCGTTGCCTGAACCGCTCCAAGCTTGGCTGAAGAGTTTTGAAGGCAAGTACGTGTATAGGTTATTGATGACAGAGTGTAATCTTAATCAAGGTTTGTTTTGCCCTTACCCGACGTAATTATTAACACTGTATACTCAGTGCTTTCCCGAGACACTATGACAACTTCATAGCATGCTCGGGTGGGACTGGAACCCACGACCTCCTGCAAACAAGGCAGACGTTTTAACCACTCGACTACCGAGCTGGACGGTTCGAATCATTTCGCAACAGGGATCGCAATTAATCAGAAATTGATTTAGCTTGCGTCGGGGAAACTGAATTTGAATCAAGGTTTGTTATGCCCTTACCCGATGTAATTATTAACACTGTACACTCAGTGCTTTCCCGAGACACTATGAAAAACTTCATAGAATGCTCGGTGGGACTCGAGCCCACGACCTCCTGCAAACAAGGCAGACGTCTTAACCACTCGACTACCGAGCTAGCCGTCGGGGAAACAATGTTAATCAAGGTTTGTTTTGCCCTTACCCGACGTAATTATTAACACTTTTACGCCATGCTAAAGGCGTAAGCACCTTGAGTGTTTTTAAGCTCACAAAATTATTTAAGGTGCTTCCAACTTAGGTTTGCGACTAAATGATCCAATTCTCCTTTCAGGGAAAGAACGAGCTTGTGAAGTGGCCAATGTCCACAAGTCAGACTTGGTGAGAGACTTGAAGGAGATGACCAACTACAACAAGGACCTGATCAACAGACTCTCGGCGCTGTCGCAGTTGGACGCCGCTAAGCCTGTAGTGCCGGATCGGGTCAAATCGGGGCCACCACCACCTAGACCTCCCAAGCCGAGTACTCTCAAGAAGCCTGATATTTCAGCCAAGCCAACTCCAAAGCCTCGCTTGGTCTCAGAATCAGATAGTAAGACGACAGTTACCAAGTTCGAGCCAAAAATCCGAAGCGTCGCTACTGATGGGTACGAGATACCAACCGGTTATGATAGGTGAATGTCCATATTTATTTGTCGTAAAAAACAACCCACCCCTCACTGAAATCTCAAAATGCACAAAACACGGAAGAAGTATATGCTATTAGGTTACAAGCCATATAGGCCTATATATATTTGAATTCAGTGGTTTGACAAATTAAACCAAAAAGATAGCTGTGGCATTTAAAGTTCCTTGTCAAGTACAATCAGATAATAAGTTGGGTATCATGTAAATGTTGTCATTCAATTCAAAACGTTGTACCCCTTGCGTGATATCCAGTGTTTCCATGTATGTTGATCACCCCCATTTAGTGTAAAACTCCTGAGGCGCGTTCAATAGCGCAATACGTATGCATACCGACAATACCTTCAACGGTGAAGGTATAGGAAAATACCAATACCGGCGTACGTATTGTGCTATTGAACGCGCCCCTGGTGATTACTACCATTGAGCTATATATATATAACTGGAGACGGCATCTGGCTGGAATCGCGTCCGCGCGTGCGTTTTCGAAGTAGGGTAACAACATAATATTTCACGGTTCTTGAATTAATGAGAACAGCAATGTTAATAGGCCGTGCAGTGCTACATGCGTTTACCCTCCCGACGCGCCGCCATTGTTCGGCCGCGCATTTCTACACAAACACTCCCAGATGGCGTATCCAGTATACATGTATGTATGTAAATCAATGATTACTACGCTTGTGGCTGGTGTTCTTAGTTGATCTATTGATCACGTTCAAATGACGTCACTTTCTACAAATTGTCACGTAAGCATCATGATTTTAAGCGTATTTTTTGTGACGCGCATCGGTTGCGCCGTATTTCGAACAAATTTCGAGCAACACGCGCGCGTGTTTGGAACATGTTCCAGCATGTGCGTGCGCGTACTTTATGGCATTTAATACGCAGTAGAATTTTTCCTACGAAGATGGCGTCTGTGAACGTGATCAATAGAAAGACGCAAACGCCTTAGTTCATAGAGCGGTTGTATATTATACCAGCTCGGGCTTATAAGGTTGGAGCTACATTTATAAATGGCAGCCGGTCAATGTCAGCACCCAATTCCACCATCCGGCACTAAGAAGAAAATTTAGTATCTCCAACCATGTAGCTCTTAATTTGAGGCAAAATGCCTCTACGTCCGAATTTTTAGACTTGCAAAGTTGTTCTTCCTTTCGTGACAAAAGCAGAACAAAGAATTGAAATCACACATGTACAGAGCATCTGCAGATTGGCACAGAAAATGCACCGCAAGGCATTTTGAGTCTTCAACCGCTCATCAACCTCAATTCAGCTGATACTCAAACCTCTCCATGCAGGTACAGCCCTGTCCAGGCTTGTATAAATCACATTCATGGCCAATTGTCTTTGATCTGTTTAAAATAAGCTAAAAACCCAATTATAACTTTTGATGAAACTTAGATATTTTAGCAGATGTACATGTAGCTTCAGATGCACTCAATTCAAAATGAATTTGGTGGACCGTGGTGCTGTATCCTGTAAATCCCAAGTAAACAGGAACAACACATTTAACATCATTAAAGTCCGAAGGAAGAACAGGTTAATTGATATAACAGTACTCTAGTGTGCGGCCTGGATTTGAATACCTTCCGAGCCAGTCCCAAGAAGGTGAGTATGAAAAAGAAGAAAACAGGAATCAAAAGCAAAACGAGGAAATTCCAAATGTCTGCAGTAAGTTTTCAGTGCCTACTTGACCGCTCAAACTAACGGCTCATCTTTGATACTGGTAATAAGATGTAGAGTGACATGCTGTTTCGTCTGTTCTAGAACGAACAACATTATTTATTGCCTTGGTGATAGGCTACGTGTATTTCATGCACAAGGGGTTCATTTAATTGTCTAATCATGGTGAATTTTCTTTAAAAATTAGTGAGGAGGAGGAGGAGGAAGAATATGAAGAGATACCTGACGGGCTATCAAGCAAGAATGACTCAAATAAGACGATGGATGAGACATGCAAGGAACTGAAGCAAATACTCCAGCGAAAGGAGCAGGTGCGGCCTAGTTTTATTTATTTATTTACTTTTTATTTTATTTCATTTGACTTGATTTTCATTTGCATCGTTCAAATTTAGGATTCTCCAAAGGCCTTTATTGCACACTATAACTGGTAAATGCACCCATTGAAACAATTCCCACAAAAAAGTCAAATGAACGAGAAAGCACATCCCATCTAATAACTTACCCTGAAAATTATCCATCTTACATCAAATAAAAGAAAGTACATGTAATTATTTGTGAATGTAGAACCTCGTGGCGCCTCTATGTACAAGGGAAAGGTTGTCATTTCTTTCTGATCAGAATAAAGGACAATGGACCCAAAGCATAATGACGTATAGTTTGTATACATGTTGTTATGTGCAATGTTTGCAACTTGTCTTGGCAGGTAATTACCAAACTGAAGACGGAAAAAGAGAAGCTTAAACACATCTGCAATGTGAGTTAGATAAACGTATCACTGTTCTGACTTGAAATAGGCTTGAAATTCAGTATGAACAGATAGGTAGCACATCATAATTCGTCGCAATTTTCCCATACTGACGAACAGGCACTTTTTGACAAATTTCGTTTTTTGACATATTTGCGATTTTTGGGATTCTTGGGGTGCCCCCTTTCATTTCTGAACATTTCAAACCAAGATATTGTCTGGTTTTTTAGTTATGAAACATCTAAAAAATGACGAACAACCCCTATGCATTTCGCATAAAAAGTTTTTCCCATACTGACGAACATGGATTCTTGGTTGGTGACCGTTCACTGCTTCTGCGTATTACAACACAGCGCGCTGGTACCGGGTACCAACCAATATCGCGCGAAGCTGAACGCTGTTTTGACGTAAGAAAAATCAATAAATTAAGAAATATATGGAATTTTACAAAATGTTAGTTTGTGGATATGGTACTTAATTACCTAAGTGTTCATCAGTATAAAGACAAGTCTCGTCCGCAGCCCCGATGAAGTAATATAACCGCTAATCTGGAGGACCGCCATTCAAACACACACTACTATATGGAGGTGGCGAACAACGTTTTGAGTTATTCTCTAATATTAATAAGCTGCGCTTAAACGCGAATAAATCATTTTCTAACGCGCCTGTACTGTACGCGCCGTCGCTGCGCACCATCGCTGCGCACCTGTGGAAGAAAACAGTAAAAATACACTTTATACTTGATTGGGAATTCGGCTTTACCGCAGTAGGACAGGACTTGGACGTCGACTTTCGTGGAGGCGTTAGGCGTCAGTTGGGAGACTGAAGCAGGCCCTCCACTGTGCGATCCTTACCACGAAACTTCTACGCATTGGCACGATTATCGGAGACTGCCTATAGGTTCTACACACAATCTTAGCCAATCACACCCAACTCGCGGCAAAAATCGCACAGCGGGAGGCCCGCTTAACCCTCCGGCTCACTTACCTCAGCTCAGCTCCTCACAAACCTTTTTCTCTAGAATGAATTGTCGAGAAATCTTAAAAGACTGACCTAAAACTAAATTAAAATTTAGTACGTCCTGTCTGTGGCGTGCGAAAAACCCGAGTGACCAATGCGCTCAAGCATGCATCTTTATACTGCATTGCTACAATCGTTATTCAATGCACCAGTTCACCTGTGCCCCAAGTATGCGACACGCTTACTGCTTCCTAAGAAAATACATTTGTTCTCATAGTGACGAACCCGAAAGTGCATAGCGTTATGGGTGGCGAACAGCACACGCATCGAATTTTGTTTTTTCTCATACCGACGAACATGTTCACAGCTTTATAACTGCTCAGATATTAATCAAATAAATGGAAAATACGTAATAATTAAAGTTTAGACATTAAAGGCACAGGCTCGTCAGCAATGCGCGCCCGCCAAATTCGTGCTCGAAACACGCAGCTCCATGTCTTTGCTATGGAGCTGCGTATTGCGTGGCACACATTTGGCGGGCGCGCATTGCTGACGAGCCTGTGCCTTTAAGCAAGAAGGTTATTAAACCCAAAAGTGGGATTTTATTTTCAAAAACGGTGAATTAAAAGAACCAAAATAAGTCCAACTAAAAACGCGAATTCCTCGAAACTGCAGTTTGGCATGTTCGTCAGTATGAATTATATTAATTGCATTATTCTGCTAAACGACAAACTCTTCGGAAGAATTCCATACCCAGCCAATGCCTGGCATGCATGGGGACCCACGCACAAAACCTATAGGCAAGTTTTACTCAGTAAAATCTTGAGTTTTTCCTTTTAATGTTGTCGTTATTATCAAACTAACATTCAAGTTACATGCATGGTTTACAGGTCATACGATCAATCCGTAACAATTTTGGTCGGATATATGGAATTCAACTCAACTTGTTTGTCAGAGGTCGGAGATTACAATTGTTTTGCCACCATCTCAAGAGTTGTCGAGAGACTATTTATAACAATAATAATGATGCTGTTGGGTTCTCGTACAGTGCGCATATCTATCCCGAACGATACTTATGGGGATATTGTCATTATGGCTGCCGTAAAAAAATCATCACAATCACCTCGCTCCATCAAGGTGGATGTTTGGCCATATAGCCTACAGCCTATCATCACTTAGCTTACATTGTGACACCCATAACAGCTCCCCAAATATCACTTGGGTTGCCAAGGCAATTGAGAATAGGTGCCTCACGTCACCCAGAGACGCGGACACGTTGACACTATTGTGGATTAAACCCATAACTTATTGATGACGAGCATGGTAGTTATAGATCACATATACATGCATCGGTGATTCAAACATTTGACTATTGATTTCAGGAACTTGAGAAAGACAAAGAAACATTGCGACTCAACAACATCAAGAAGGTTGACGAGATATACCGGCTCCAAGGCGAGGTTGACCGCCTGCTGTCACGGGATGAAAAGGACATTTATGACGTTATAAATCCGACAGAGCGCCCCCTGCCACTGCTGCCACAGAGCACAGGATCAACCATCTACAGCACCCCTGACTCGCTGATGGTGGAGAGGGCCATGTTGTCTCGTACAGACAGCGAGGGCGTCGCTGATATCCTACGGCAGATTGGTCTGAGTCGGTACGTGGACAAGTTTAAAGAGGAAGAGGTGGACGGGGCTCTCTTGGTCACGCTGGATGAGACGGTATTGAAGGAGGATCTCGGAATGACAGGGCTGCATGCACACAAACTGCTCCTGGAGGTCAAGAAGCGAACAAAATAACATTCTGCACTACAATGAAAGCCACTAGCCTTCAGTGTTACGCTCAACTACCATCATTAACTTGTTAAGGCCTACCGATTTCCGAACACTAAGTTCGAAAGGACTACCCCAACATTAGTTAGGCCAGCTCTAACCTATTGTTGGGGGAAAACCCAAGTTGGGATTTTTTGCGTAGTTGAGGTGTAGCAGCCTCTTGTTGTTAGAGGTGCCAGACAAACGTCTTCAGTAAACACATCGGCTAACTTACATTAGCCTTTAGCCAAGACAAACAATTTGTCGTATTGCGCTATTGCTCCATTTTGCAAAACATTTATCGATGGAAATGTAAAAGACAACGTTTCAGTGCTCCATCCATCCAAAAGTTAGAGGACTTAGCAAATACGAAGTACATTCAATTCTAGTGCGTGTATCAAGTCATACGTGAGTAGCTACAGTTTTTCTTTACATACTTTGCAAGCACAGAAATTACAATTGTATTATAATTTCCAGAACGTATTCGATATTTGTTCACATTAGAAACACTCGCAGAAGGATGCATGCTTAATTCCCTTTCTTCAAACCATCACAAGCATAACATATTGTGTTAACGGCACAAGCGATCATTTAGTTTGAAGCGGAATCCATTCCGACTGTATGAAAAAAAATTTCACTTTTAATTGGCGTCTAAATAGGCTTCATGTAAGCCGCCATAGAGGGTTTTCAGCCACGCATGCAAAACCGTTAAAATCCTATTGCGTGTAAATAACTGTCCGTTATACCTTTTCACATTTTCACATTTGCTGGAAGCTTGACGAATTCACCTCTTCGGAAATGATTGTATAGAGAATGCTCAAATATTGCATGTATTCCGGAACCACGGCGAGGCATAACTGACGATAAACAACTACCAAATCCCAAAAATAAAAAAGCTAGCTACGACTGATATCGCGGCTGACGTGCCAATTTTGCCATGCATTTCACATGCCACTTACGTTTGCTTTTTGTTTGCATTTGTTTGCATCGCACAGAAAACAATAGAATACGGTCGATCAGTGCCTTGATAGCCTATTCACAAGTTTTCTGTGTAAAAAAAATCTCAGTTCTGATCAAGAATTTATATTTTCAAGAAAATTGTTTCCTTTTTGGAAGAGTACAAA
The DNA here is from genome assembly GCA_037783545.1 of Henricia sp. BOLD:AAB3569. NCBI lineage: Eukaryota > Metazoa > Echinodermata > Asteroidea > Spinulosida > Echinasteridae > Henricia > Henricia sp. BOLD:AAB3569. The sequence goes on along the minus strand of JBBELK010000861.1, from coordinate 26,403 downwards.
ATGCAAGTTATACATGTAGGCCTACATGTACATCATTACGATATGCCCCTCCCCTAGCTCACCCTAATCATTTTTAAAAGTAGTGTTTTAAAATACGTATACGTAATGCCACAAATTAAACCGTTTAATGAAAATGTCGGGATGCAGGCCGAAAAGCGTGTGTTTTGGAGGAGCCTGAGGGGGAAATGGGTATATCTCCGTCCCAAATTTACCTCCCGTCTACAATTGGCCTTTGATGGCAGCTGGGTGCATTGTTTTAGTTGAGCTGCTTAGCCGACCAAAACGTATTGTGCACTTTATGACTAATGCATGAAATTTTTTGGCCCGAGGATCAATTTTAGACATGGAGGCATTTTGGATCTGACCTCAGTTGGCTTGGAGCTCACTGACCTTACCATATTTCAGCATTATTTTGACCTGTTTGCGCAGTTACAGGTACATGACGCCTCTAAAACTTGTGCTAAATATTGCCAATGATGAACAAAATTGATCGAAAATCCAAGCTGTTCAAAACAAATAAACTTGCATGTTGCAAATATATGTAAATGTATGTATATAAATTTACATTATATGTATTATACACATGTTGACGTAACTGAAATTGGCAAATGTAGCTTATTCTACCAAAATCAAGAAAATACAAACAAACTATGCTGTTTTATTTTTTATTTAAATACAAATGCGTTCTAAATAATGAAAATTCAAAGTATATGTAAATTTATGCAAATCATATTTTTTGGTTTATTTTTGGTTTTTATGGCGTATGTTATAAATACATAAATAAATGCATTGTTGAGCTAATGTTGAATATTGACCGTGACCCAGCAATGGAAAAGTATAAATTGGAAACTTAATATATTATTTAATTTGTAAGCTCTTAAATATATAGGCTAACGACATTGACCCCAGTATTGACCTAACTGTATTTTTCTCAACTCAAAAGATTATTAAAGGCAATGATTGGTATCTCGAAAATCAGAAATGTTCACAGATTTACGCCTAACTTACACAATGAAAACACTACGATGACCGTAGAAAACTTCCCCTGAAATGGTTTTGTCTAAAGTGCTATAGTCTTTGAGAAATGAGCAAAACAATTAGTTTTCGTCGCACGAAACGAAAATTCAATTCGTCCCAAAACCATTTTACCCAAGTGCCACTTCGCCCCAAATCACTTCGTCGAAACACTACTTCGCCCCAAAACCACTTCGCGCACAGGCCGTGGTTCAGGGCGAAATGGTTCAGGGCGAAGTGGTTTTGGGGCGAAATGACTGCAAACCCTTTTTTTACTGTTTTCCCAAAAGTTAGACGAAGTACGGAGCTGTTTTTTGCTCAGGTTGGTTTAAATCATGCATATCTTCAATCACACACTGTGGTCAGTACCTTTTTAGTAGCATTACATATCGGTATTTAGCAATTTACTGGAGTTCCATGGACTGGCTGCTACATCATCAGCAGGGTTGTAGTCGAGTCCATCACAAGTCTATCACAAGTCATATAATGTAAACATATACATACATTTACATATATTTACATATATTAGCAGGCAAGTTTTGTTTTACACAGCCTGGATTTTCCATCAACTCTGTCCATCATTGACAATATTTAGCCCAGGTTTTAGAGGCGTCCTGTAACTGTGCAAGCGGGTCAAAATAATGCTGAAATATGGTAAGGTCAAAGGTCAATGACATCTAGGCCAACAAAGGTCGGATCCAAAATGCCTCCACGTCTAAAATTGATCCTCGGGGCATGTATACCTCGCCCTGAAAGTTTCATGCTTTAGTCACAAAATGCACATTCGTCAAATATGGGGACTTATCTGCTGCACTATTTTGACTGTTTTATATTCATTTTGGTTAATAGAGTGTTCGACTTTGCCTTGTTTTCAAAATATGTAGATAATCGTATTTCAGAGCACATTGTATTCCCACTTTTTCACATTGGTGATCATCACGTAGGCCTACACGAGTAACAATTAACGTTTACCATGCAGGAAAGTAATACCATGCAGACATACTAAAATCAGGAAATAGATTCAGCATGTTTTTGTTGAAGACGGCCAAAAGAGGAACTTTTTGTGAACAATGCATTTTTTTGCTGCATTTCCTCATCAATTGTCCAACTTCCGCCTTTTTAACAGACAAACTGTAAATACATGCAACTGTATGCAAGAAAATATTTGTTTTCACGCTACATATAGTTTTTTGATATACATGTACATATACAATACTACAATTTGCAAATGTTTACACTGTATAGTGGAGTGGTTAAAGAATATAATTTTCGCGGTGTATATATGGCGCACACAAGAGGTTGACTTCACATGTTTATGCACACCATCCAGTTGTTGTCGGTGTACGTAGTGGCATTTAAATTCCCTTCACGCCTCAAGTAGCCTTTTGTGATTGGATGGCACGTCAGTTATTTAATCCAATGACATCGTCAATTTGGGGTTCATTGATGAATATTTATATAATACATGTCGTCGTTTAATGGATCAGTTAGAAAATAGGGTCATATTTGGTATAAAACGATCGAGTTTTTTCCTGACAATATCGTAAGTTTAAAACCGCATAACAACTCGAATTTCAAAATGCGACAATCATAGTAATAACTCGACCTTTCCTTTGGCCCAAGTTTTGATTAAGAAATCAATTCAAAAATCGTAGCCGAAAATTATCTCAATTGTTGTGCGGGAGATTTTTTATGTACATGCATATTATTTTATTGTACACTTATGTACTCAGTATAAATGCTCGTGACTCGCTATTTGTGGGGTACCGTGGCCGAGTGGTTTGGGTCATTGACTCGCAATCATAGGTGAAAACTTGGGGTTGCGGGTTCGAACCTCCCCCAGGCTGCGGTACCTGTGCCCTTGAGCAAGGCACTCAACCACAATTGCTCCATCCTACGGAAGGGATGTAAAGCCGTTGGTCCAGTGTTTTTATTCACAATGACATGTTGAATGTGTTGAAAAGTGTGAATGAATAAAATCCAATCAATGAATAAGATTGTCATTTTGTTCAATTTTGTTCAGCATGAAAGTGAACCAACCCCCATTTTGCACCGCAATTGTAAGATAATGGTGCTCAGTGATGCGTGACCCTATGAATGTAACCAAGGCATCATCGGAAACCCCATACCCTCCGCTTTAAGATGGTACCATGCTTTTTAATGGCAAATGTACAGTCTGGTCAAAACAACCTTTCAGAGTTGGATTACCTTTTTTTTTAAACACCCTGTATAAGACTGCGAATGTACGAAAACGAGTTGTCGTACAAAGTGAGCCGCGTTTTTGCAAGCATAACTAGAAATCAGCAAAGATCCAGGCGCATTAAACTACGAAATTACGATGGAAATTCCGTGCTGCACTTGGAACCAAGAAAACGGTAGCAAGGGTAAAACAAGAATGAATATACATGTACATGTGTAGTTTCAAATTCATTAAGTGGAAGTATACCGAGCAATAAAAGAAATTCAAAAATGTTCTCTACTTTTGATTGAAAAAAAAAAAAGCAGTCAATCCTTGCGTGGGAACTTTCAGCACACCAAAGCTTTATGTAGTCGTGCATTAATGAAGCTGTTATGTGAATATTTGGATGTCAGATTAATTACAAAAAAATTGCATTTTTGTTTGGGTGTGTTTTAAAATCGAGGAACAGCTGCAAAACATTTGCACATGTACATTGCTTTGCAAAGCCAGAACAATTAACCGGAATACAAACTTCCTCTTTGGGACAATGTAGGCACGACTATATGATGACTGTCATGTGATGTGGCAAAGTCTACACATGTAGGTCTACTGGGTGAAAATCAAATAATGAAGAACTGAAAGAAAGAAAAAACTATGTATACCTACACTGTAAAATTCACATGTGAAATGGGATATTCTTGAGAAACTTTTCTTGCTTAAATTGTGAATGTACGTTTTTGTGTTTATCTATTTTGGGGAAAACCACAATCAAAACAAGAAATTAAATTAATTTTAATGTTTTCCACAATTTGCAAATACTTGTTTTTATTGTTTTAACTAACTCCTCAAGGTACATATGTGAAAAATCCTCTTACTCTTATACGGTCACACCATAATCAATTTCAACAAACAGATTCACACTTTACACACTATACGCCGGCCGACTCTACAGGTAATCAAGTGAGATCTAAAGGTCATGCATATCCAGTTTACATTTATCAACAAGAAAGATTAAGAAACAATAGGAATTCTACTTACCGATCTCCTCCAAATTAGCATTTACATTTTTTATTTTTTTTTACAAACCCTGAGGTTAATTAATTTTGCATTGCTGAAATCAAGAAATTCATTAAACATTAAATACAAAATAAACACCAAAAAGTGTTTGTAGTACAGCCTCAAACTGTTTTTTCCTTTTACTAGTTAAATGTTTGCATTGAAAAAGGACCATGTTTACAAAACTGTTTAAAGGCAATTTTCTGTAATATGTACAGTCGAACCTCGTTAGTAATAGGTTTTTGGTACTTTGCAGATTACCTTGTTATAACAAGAACCTTGTATATAGGATTTCCCAGTTATTTTAGCACTTAAAATCGTTTTGGTGGCTCATCTAAATAGTACGGAGCCCATAAAGGGACATGGGTGAAAAACGAAAAATATCTCCGTGTGAACGAAAACTATTTACGTTCGAACCAAAAAATATCTACGTTCGAGCGAAAAATATTTACGTTGGAACGAAGACAATCTTCGTGCGAATGAGAAATATTTACTCTAGATTGGAAACATTCTTCGTGCGAACGAAAACGATCTTCGTGCGAACGAAAACGATCTTCGTGCGAACGAAAACAATCTTCGTGCGAACGAAAACAATCTTCGTGCGAACGAAAACAATCTTCGTGCGAACGAAAACAATCTTCGTGCGAACGAAAACAATCTTCGTGCGAACGAAAACAATCTTCGTGCGAACGAAAACAATCTTCGTGCGAACGAAAACAATCTTCGTGCGAACGAAAACGATCTTCTTGCGAACGAAATAAATCTTTGTGCGAACGAAAACAAATGTGCGCGTTAGAAAGGTAAGCGCACCGCGGTCAAAGTTCAACAAATTTGAACTTTGACCTAGTTCGAAATGTTTTGCGCGACATGATAAGCCGCGCACTGGTTTGCCGCTGGTGCGCAAGATTGTTTTCGTTCGCACGAAGATTGTTTATGTTCGAACGTAATTATTTTTCGTTCGCACGAAGATATTTTTCGTTTAAACGTAAATTTGTCTCAACTTTGTTTTACTCATGTCCCTTTACGGGCTCCGTAAACCAAAGATTCAAGTTACAATTCACCGAATTCAAATTACGAAGGTCGAGGAAGGTATAGACCGTATCAAATAGTTGCCATCATGTTGACCAATTTAAATTGGTCAACATAAGCACAAAATGTGCAAGCATGCATGTTTTCACGCAACAAAATACAAGATGGCAGCTATTCGTTACGGTCTATATTACATGTAATTTCGGAGTGAAATTACCTAAATTGACGTTGTGTCTCAGTTATGTACATCTGTAAGTACTATTTTATCAAATACATGTAATTGATAATTGCCAAACTCTATCAGGACTGAATACTAAAAATCATCTCAAAACAGGAACATCATGCAACATGAATGACGAGTTATTGCTAACTTATTTACGGGAAAGTGGAAATAGAGAAATGGCACACATTGTCTCAACTTCATGGAAAAACCCAATTGTCAACATTTCATAAACTGGATTCAATAGTTCCCACACCAAGACTAAACACGGTATATTTGGGGTCGCGCAATAAATAAAACTACCATACACTGTTCATGTTAGGTCATGCTGCATAGTTCCACATGCAGGCGAATCACAGCGGTAACATGTACATGTAGTTCTAGGTGTGCGTTTATTCTTATAGTTGTCTTACTTCTCAATAAAATAGTTGCCTAACATTTTCAAAAACAAGTGTATTTACAGAAGTTTGTAATTTTTAAAATGTTCCTAGTCCCTGCTGTTGAGGTGCGTACGTTTAACTATGGCAAAATCACTATGGTAGATAAATGTATTTGGCAAAATGGCTAATAGCTACATGCATTCAGACTCACCCTCACACGCTCATTACATGTACGTGTATTTGCATAAATCACGGTTACGTACCATACATTGTGTGTCGTGTGCAATGGACTTGTAGATCTAAAAATAAATTAGATAACAGAGGCAGCAGTTTCGGCAATGTAAAAGGACTGCCAGAATCTGAAGTTTCCAAAGCATCCTGTGCAATGAGAACAAACTGCTGTCTAACTGCAGAAAATTCAGTCCGGTCCGGAACAGCCTTGCCAAGTTTGGCAAATTCTTGTTTGTTTCGGTGGTTCAGTTGCAGCACTAACTGTAGAGGCCAACCGTTTTAAAGCAACAATGAAATGTAGCCTTTTTTTCTGTTTGCCACTCTTTACAACTGTATGTCTTTGTGATTGTGTCAGAGTGCATCCCCTTGCATGATCGACCTCAGCTTCATTCAGCCAAGACAAAATCAGGACTACAATGGAAAACGAATTCATAGTACCAACATGTCAATCAAGCCGAACCCGCCTAACCAAAACAGCTTACACATACAGTTGTACAAACCTCAAGTCTCATTTGTGGGGGGGAGGGGGGTTGCACAACATTTTGTGGGGGGGAGGGGGGGGGGGGGGGGGGGGGGGCGAGCATGTGCACCTCCCTCCCCCGGCAATGCTGCTGCCCTGGCCACAAGCAACAACACAAGTCATAAGTGAGGCTACATGTCTCAGGAAGAGCAAAGACACCGCCATTTCTGAATGCGGCTGGTGATTTGAACCAATTAATGAGGGTGGATTTTGAGTGCAACTGGCGAGTGCAACTGGTAAGCGCGATCCGTCTTTACTTCTCACTGCTGTGAATTACCCCTTGCACTGGTTGTAAGACTATGGTGCTAACCAGTGTAGAAACTTCATGGCAACTTCATAGCCCAGGAAACATGCCTGTATTCACACAAATGAAAGAAGCAAATGTTGTGACAATGAAGTACAATCATAGAATTGGGGTCCGCTCACATAAGGCCAAGAAAAACAAAAATTACAATCCAGCTGTTTCATTTTCAGTAAAAATATAGATTATAGATATACCCAATTTTTTTGTACATTATCTTTGTTTTTTCCTTTCAAAAGCCCCCCAAAAAGAGGCTTGATCAATCTTGTAAGTTTATATCACCTGCTATCTAAATTAAACATTTAAACAACCAGTGACTGCTTGGAAACAAGTTGTCACATACATGTATGTACATGTACACAACAAAAGACCAGCTGAATTTTGGGGACAAAAATTTGATCCCTAATGAAATATGAAGTGCATCTTTGTCAAATATTAAACCAAACAAAACGCTTTGACGGAATTACTTATAAGAATCATCTTATTCTCCTTTTAAGCTAGTTTTGAGGACAGTTGTCTCCCCAAAATTGCAAAATATTTGCCAAAACATCAGAAATGTGGAGAACTCACCGCATTTGCAGGAAATGCTCTGATCATAACCGGGGTGAGTCCTTTGAATAACGCTAAGAATCCTTCATTTTTGATGAGTCGTGGGAAGACATCTCGGATACCTCGTGGATACGTTCCTTCAGGGGCTGTTGAAAGACAAGACAAAACTCCTCAGGCATGTTAACACGTTGACTGCCGAGCATAATTTCACAGGGCGTTCCCACTGCAGGGCAGAATCCGGTACACCTGTTACCACGAGTATACTCGTAGTTGGCAGTCAACGTGTTAAATAGCCCAGTACCTGTGGTTAGGAATTTCTGGGTATCTTAGATATATTATTGGCAGTAAATACATGCTTGAAAACGCTTTAAGGGACAGGCTCGTCAAATTCGCCAAATTCGTGCCACGAAATACGCAGCTCCATGCCTTTGCGACGTACGGTATACACAAAACCAGGTTATTAGAAATAACCACAGTTGAAATGGCCCAACTGTAATTGGGACTAACATTAGTTGGGCATATCACTACTTGATGCTTATAAATTCCACACCTGTTTGTAGTCTGGATTTTAGGGTATCAGGTGCAATGGCGACTGTCCAATTAAGAACACCAGCTGTACCACCTGCAAAGAGAACCCGCAGTGGGCTCAAGTCCCCTGGGCTGGAACAAATAAACACATGAACAATATTTAATGAACTGTGTGGGATTAAGGAATTTTCAACTCTGATCAATTCATACTTCCAAGATTGCTAAATTTACCCCACCCACTTAGTTGCTATGCCTCATAAGCCATCGCAAAAATGGTGACACAAAATGCTGCCAACAATGGACTCAGCACTTGGAGCATGAAAAGCACAGATTTATTGGAGAAAACTCAAAGATACTTATATTTCAGTGTCAACAGTTATCTTACCACACACGGAGTAAAGGACTACCAATAGAGGGATGTCATATGTATTCATAAAATACACGATTTATTTTAAAACTAAAATTCACAAGGGGCTGCTACATACAAGCAGTATCCATGGTACGGCCGAGTACTGCTTACGAGCAAGTGCATTTGTTTGTGAGCAACATGCTAATACACTAGGTAGGCACTGTTTGTGTAGCTCTGTTGTGATTGGTCGTAAGTGATGACACAGGTTCGACTTGATTGACAGGTCGGAACTATGAGTGGCCCGTATTCCTGAATTTTATCGGTCAGTAACGTGTATGAAAACCTCTTGTAGCATGGCTGACTGCACCAGCCTCTCTAAGAGCTGCTGAGGCAGGGTGCGCCAAGTGCCTCCCTGATGCGCCCCAACACTTTTAGGGCTACTTTGAGATGCACGGCTCTAGAGGTCAGCAAATTCCATGAAAGTTTAATCAAGTTGTAAAGGCAACTGAATGGTTTTTCTACAATGTAGAAGCTTTTAACTGCAGGATTTCCCCAGAAACAGGAAATGTCACACTGCTGTGAGAATCACTTTGTTCAAACCTGGACAAAATAAAAGCAGAACAGTCTTGAAAGCCATTCCAAAGTGATTGGTCGATCACCAGTGCCTTGTTATCCACATGTTCATTGAACAAACTTCTGATCAAGAATTTTTGGGGAGAGTATATACATGTACATCTAATTAACATGTATTGGAAATACACCCAGGCTACTTTTTCCATGGACAAGGGGAATGATTTGGCAGCAGTACTGAATGCCAAACAGCAAAAGGCTTTGAATACACGAGAATGACATACTTTTGACCGGCTGGTGTGAGTGAAACCTTCAGCCATTCATAAACCATGAAATACATGCCACTGGCAGGAACATCTGGATGAAAAACATAAAATAATGAAACACCAAATGGTAAAGGGTTACGAATGTGGGAAAGCTAGCTCAGCAATATGGAGGGGTGCAAAATAAATAGCACAAATTAAGTGAGAATTTATGGTAAAATAAAGAAACATGAGAAGTGCTGAAATTTATTTTACAATAAAATCTCTTTGCTTATGTGTTCATATATGCGACAACCCTGCAAGTAGTACATGTATGCTCATTCCAGTGGCTGGAAAGAAATTAAAGCTTATGCCCAAGGGTTACATGTACATGTATGTAAGCGCCCTGAGCATCTTGGTGCATTTTTATGCTATTTTTATCATTATCATTATCACTAATGAAAATAATAAAACAAAAAAAAATTGCTCCAATCTCCAAATGATCTATTGGACATTCCTTGGAACATCTGTGGTGTTTACAAAGAGCAAATATGTTGTAATATCAAAATGTCCAGAGGAATGATGCACAAGGTGACCAAGGCCATGGAAAAGGAAAACAAAACAATTGATTTTGAGCACTACTGCTTGCATTGCACAGTATAAACTTTTTTATAGCAGCATTTTGTCTGACGTGCATCTAATCCTCTCTTCTTTTTTTCTTTTAACTGGAAAACAGTGTCAATGTGGTACCAAAAGTACCCACCTCTTAGTAGAGTTGCTGCAGTCCCCTTGTACAAGCCTTTGAAGAGTCCTGCCTCCCGGTATATCTGCTTTGCACAATCTAGTGGCCCGGCATACTTGGCCTTGCCAGCCGACGCTGCCTGAATCTAAAGTTTGAAAAAATAAATAAATGAAATAAAACAATAGAATAAAAATATAATAAATAAATGTAAAATATAATATTATGAATACATAGCCCTTTGTCATCAAATTCATGTCACTTTCGATCCCATGTATGTGGACCAATGTTGAAATCCTAATAAAATCAGAGTTTACTGAGATTTCTAAATTTGTCTGGTCTTAAACACAGACTGGCCAGTGGCCACCCACATCTTTATTCCCTTATTCAGAAATACCTTAGACAGTTTACGCATTCTTATTGGTGTAGAGCACGGCACGTGGGTGCTTTTAAACACCCGTCTTCATTGTATGGCCATAGCAAGTTTCAGCGCATAGAAAATGCACACACACAAAAACTGCACGTGCCCGAAAACAAATCCGACGCAGTACGACAAACAAATTGTCAAAGGTTACATATGCGTACAATGCGTGTGCAATCAAACATAAAAAACAAGTCAACGCGCATCACTCTGAATAGAAGCAACATGTGTAGGAGAAGTACAAATGTAGATACATGTATTGATAATAATAATCTGGATTTATACCGTGCACGTATTCGGGGAAACCCTGGCTCAGGCCAGTATCAGTGTCAAGGTCCCTAGCCGGTCTTAAACATACATTTTAAGACCAACTAACAACATTTACGTGTATTGCCTTCAAAATGTGCTATGACCAGCATCTAACCTGTAGAAGGCACTTGATACGTTCTCCAGGTGCCATGATGGCTGTTGTGAATACACCAGCGAGCATCCCGGCTTTGAATAATTGATCATACCTTAGAAAGGGAATAAAATTCAGATAACTACATTAATTTCACTGAATCAGGGTGCTAATTTGTGAAGCAAATGATCTGTTTTTAACATTTGACACTTAAAACCAAGGAATTTAAGGACTGTTCTGCTTCAGTGATTTCCTGCAGGTCCTACATGTGGATGACCTGGGGTCGATTTCACCGAACTCTTCGTAAGTTAAGGTCCCTAACGTGGCTATGATGGATCGTGGCTATGATGGGTGCTGCGGTGGATTTCACCAAACCTATCGTAAGCGTGATGCGTTCGATTATCGATTAGGGATATTTGCATATTTACTCTAAGGCCGTTTGCTGTGCTGAATTATGTTTTTAATAAAACTGTCATCGGCTACACGAGTTCAAAAGTCTCTGTGTCCATTCTGCGCAGTGCAAGCGTTAAATTTGGCGCACAGCTTGCGGGACGCGTACTAATACATTGTTTTTCGTGTTTTTAAGTCGTGCGTAGGATGCGTGTAGCATTCAAATTTTTATTCCACGGGTACACGTACACGACGTTGTGGCCGACAGAGACAATGGATAGCCAACTGCAGTGTAGCTTCCGTGTTTTGGCATGCAGCAAAAACATCGACACTGAACATTTTTAAAATTTCCTCTTGTTTATATCACTTAGCATAGAATCTATCAAGAGTGGCAATCAGTTTTTTGGGGAGCCAGAGTTCGTTTCGTCTTTCAAAAACGGCTAAAACCACGACCATCGTTAGTCAAAATGTACGCTACGATGACCCATTGCCTCATCGTAGCTTACGGTGCGTTGCCATGGCATATTATGCATCGGTATACTACTCATCACAAGTTTCTTGAAATCGTTCTTACATGTAGGACGCATCACGAGTTACGGAGCGGTAACCCATCGCATCTCGAGAAAGATTAGTGAAATCGACCCCTGTTTGAACAAAGTGATTGCCATGGTAATGAAATGTGACACATTTTCTGTTTCTGGGAGAATCCTGAAGTTAAGGTTAGGACTCTCAGAAAAACAATTTTGTTGGGTTTTCAACATGAATAAACCTGTGTGGGATGAGCTGATAGCTCTAAAGCCACACGACTCAAAAACAGCCCTAGAAGTTCAGGTTCTCAGAGAGCACTATCAGGCAGAATGGCACACCCTGCCACATTGGCTCTTATGAATGCTGGTGCTGTCACTAGTGTCAGCCTCGCCACAAGGTGTTCACACATGTACATCAGACTCCTTGATATGGTTCAGAATGTGATATTTCTTTTTCTGAACCGCTTATCATTATATGTACATGTACACACTATAAATGATTATGTAATTATTATAAACTCAGTCAGTGTTGTAAGAACTCAGGCTCGTGACTCGGGACTCGAGTCGACTCAAGCCTTGATTTTCACTGACTTGACTTGACTCGAACCTTAAATGACCTGACTTGACTTGAGACTCAAACCTCAAATGATTCGAGTCTGCCAAAAATAAAATTGAACTTTTATGCATTTGTTTTGTCATTTTGAGGACCGAATTATATTTCAGCACTACAGAAACCTACATGTACAGTATGTAATAAGTCTAAGCTTTGTTTTAACATGGAGCATTCTTGGCCAGAGCAACAAAAATACCCTACATGAATGCAAGTTTCAGCATTCAGACTCATTCTGAAATTAGCTTAAACAAATTTACCTTCCGTTGACTAAATGTACTTGACCCGACTTGACCAACATACCCAACTTGACTTGACTTGACATTAATTGGTGTCAAATGACTTGACTTGGGACTTGAAGGCAAATTTACTTGACTTGACTAGGGACTCGAAGGCAGTTTGATTTGACTTGGGACTTGAAGGCAGTTTGACTCGACTTGGGACTCGAAGGCAGTTTGACTTGACTTGACTTGGGACTCGAGCAGAGGAAGACTCGTTACAACCCTATAAGCTCTTACCTGTATGTTCCATCTTCGCCTGGTTTTTGGAATTTTTTGCCGACACTGAAGCCGAGGAAACATACTGCATACATTGGAGTTACTCCAAGAATGGGAGCAAACATTCCCTTGTACAGACCAAAAAATCCCTGGAAATGGACAATAAAAATCACACAACACAAGCATCATCAGCAGGGCTCTGAAAGGGTCATAACGAACATGTACTTCCCCATTTTTCAAAGATGCTACAGCTTACTCAATCAAAAGGTGAAAATATCATCCTTTGTTTTTTTAAGTGTGAAAATGTACATGTATGGAACCAGCATGCAGAGTTTTATATTTTGATAACAGAGCTGTAAAAACAATTGCTTTTCGAATAATTTTATTAGAGGGACTAAGTACTATAGGGCCTACCTTATGCTAAATATCAGTCGAGTAGATGTGCAACTACATATACCGGTATGTCTATAATTTAAAGGAGTGTATGCAGATCACATTTTTAACACCCGCCCTCCTTGCCCCATTTTTTTCCCATGGGTGTTGAGATTTTTATACTGTATCATTTGCCACATTTTATCCCGTTACCATTCTGAAATTTTGCATTCTCATCAAACCGTATATTTTTAAGGATATCGTCAAATACCCCCGACAAGCTCCTTTAATACTCGTTGGGGAAGAGAGGTCCGGACAGAGTGGGGTTTATTGGGGGAAAGGGGTGAGGAAATGAATTTTAAGCAACACTCCCATTTGTCAAATGAGTACGTACATTTTAATTCTGTAAGTACTGTACTAAAACTGATTGGGGTTTTTGATCAAATTTCTACACTTCATTCAATTTGTACCTCTTTTGTAACCGTTTTTTTGGCACAGTCCCATGTCCCTGCATAAAGTGGAGCAACGCCCGGGGCTGGAGTAGGCTGAGTTTGGAGCCTGACCTGCAGAAGACAGAAAAAAAAGGGGGAGGAGGGGAGAGGGGGTGGGTAAAAATTAATAGTGTTCCGGTCAAGAAAATTTTTAACACCCAACAATGGTAAATCAATTTTGAAAATGGAGAGGCCCGTCATCATAATTTTTTATTTACTGTTTTGAGGATTGGACAATATTCATGTTTGGGTTTTCTATTTTGAGTGCAGTAACAAGAAAGAATTTAAAAGTTGATCGTGGCTTCAGACCTTGAGTACAAAACATGAGACTGGCTGAAAAATTTAGTATTTTCTAAGAAAATCTTTAATTTTCCTTATGACATAGGCCCTATATGATAAAAATGCAAAATTGAGGGAAAACTTCATGATTTTACAAAGAAAAAACTTGTAGAGTTGCCCCATAGGTTTAGTGCATGGGGTCCCAGAGGGTGTCCGTCAGCCCACACAAATTCAGAACAATCTATTTTGAATCCAAAATATTTTTTTACACACCACTTTACATGAAAGTGGTGTGTTCTGTCCCAATTAAACCTGTGAACCTTCGGTACCCCTACACGCTGCAGTTGTTAAGAAAAACCTGTGGAGATCTTAGCAAATTTTAAATTTGTCCCTTGGGCCTGATATTACAAAGAGTACGCGTCGATCTGACGTCTACTTTCAAAGAAATCTTGTGACAAACATTTAGACACAAGAGCGCTAAATTCGGCCGGAGATGAAGCCACCGGCCGTTCGAAAACAGCTACATGTACATTGTTTTTCAGTATTTGGCGCAGTGCTATATTGGGTGACCAGTCCCACCATACTTTATGCTCGGTCATTTCATTTTCGTTTTGGGGTAAACTGCTAAATTTTGAGCTCTGATGTCAATTTTTTTTCCACAACATTTCTCCAAAAGTCGACGAGCACTTTTCGGAATATTGATACGTTTGGGTAAGAGTATATGTATTGACCAAATGTCAGGCCCAACGGACAAATTAAATTTTTCGAGATCTGCACAGGTTTTTCCTGTTTGTTGGCAGAACTGCTACGCACTGCTATACAATCTGTGGGCAGAACCCTTCCGCCTTCGCAATGACAAGTTGCGATGACCTATTTAGTAGTCATAACTTTGCGACGGGTTCATCAGTTGTTACAATGCGTCGCAAATTATTTTTGTGTGAAATAGACCCCCGGTCTGACTTTGTCCGTGTTGATTTGAGCCGCTGCCTTAGCATGCGATGTTACGGTACGTTAGGCCTACTGTGTTGGTATGTAGGCCTAGGCTACGTGTATAGGGCCTACCTAGCCCAGGTTGGACGTCGTCTTCATTGCATTACGAGTGACGTCCAGGTTACGATGTCTCTAAATAGGGTGATTGAAACTTGCACAAATTCTTTGAGCTATTTTACCTTTTAATGGACGTTGATTTTATGTCCATATATCCTTGGCGTCTTCATTTACAGGAACGGAAGGTTTAAAAACCATGTACATCAAATTTGACGAAAATATGCTGGGATTTTAAGCACGAACTGACGTTAAATTTCAGGGAAAGCTGTCGGTATCATCAACTTTGGATAAACGCGCGCCACGCAATTCCATTCATGTGCAAGGACTTGCCTAGCAACTGCAAATTGTGCGAACGCAGTGAGAACAAAAAAACGCACTGCGCGTTTCAAGCCGGCTAGGCTTATGTGTAGGGTAATTTTGTGCACACTTTATGCACAATTTAGCATGACTTTTCGCCATTTTCCTCTGGATTATGCAGTTTGGTGCTGTGTACAGGATTTTAAAACCGGGCAATCCCAGAGATTTTTTATGGATTAGGACACGTGGGATTTTCTTACCGGCTTCCAGCACAAGGACAATTTTGTTAGAAAAATTGTCCCCCTATTTTTGGAACTTTATACCCTGGACTCCGTCCCCATATGTACATGTAGTATGCGGTACGAAGTCCAACCTGCATGACCTGGGCTATAGCGCCTACCTTGATTGTGTCGAGTGGATGACCGGCGCCAACGAGACAAACCCCACCGAAGCCTCCGGCTAGGAAATTCTTCAATGGGCTTATTTCCGTCGACATCTTTCGAATGAAATTTAAATGAAACGAACTAATAATATGTCACATGGATCTTCTGCAACACAGAGACAAATTAATCAGTCCTCATCATACAAACGTTAAAAGCGAAAATTATCAAGCAAGTTTCACAGGTTCTGCACTGCGGCTAGACCATGTAGACCGTCGCGTACAGTGCCTGACTTGAGTGATTTTAACAGATGTTGACAATTGGTGGCGCTATTTGACTTCATCAGCCTTTTTGACCGTGCCACAGAGATTGACATGAGGCATATATATATACCCTTACCAAAATTTCCAATTCATTCCAATTGGAAATCCAATTGGAATGAATTGGGTTTAATTGGTTTTAAGTTGGTTTCAGTTGGTTTGAATTGGAGTGCTCAGTTCCAATTGGAAAAAAATCACTGACCAACTCGATTCTTCTGGAAACCCAATTGGTCTGAATTGGTGTTTAATTGGTTTTAGTTGGAAACTGTTGGAATTGGGTTTTACCAATTGGAATCCCGTCTATCGTTCCATTTCCAATTGGAATCATAGCAATTCATTTCATTCCCAATTGGAATCTTCTCAAATGGTTTCATTCCCAATTGGAATCTCGTCAAATGGTTTCATTCCCAATTGGAATCTCGTCAAATGGTTTCATTCCCAATTGGAATCTCGTCAAATGGTTTCATTCCCAATTGGAATCTCGTCAAATGGTTTCATTTCCAATTGGAATTCCATCTATCATTTCATTTCCAATTGGAAGTTGCAATTGGAAGTTGCAATTGGAAGCTGCAATTGGAAGCTGCAATTGGAAGCTGCAATTGGAAGCTGCAATTGGAAGCTGCAATTGGAAGCTGCAATTGGAAGCTGCAATTGGAAGCTGCAATTGGAAGCTGCAAAACCAATTGCAACTTCCAATTGGTAATGTTGGTTAAAAATGCAATGCATTGTGGGATTCATGTAACTGAACAGATTTACTGTGTAAAAAAAGTAAATTGCTTCAGTTTTGGCAGTTGTTTTAATTTTTGTAAATGGGTTGTTACTTTGATAATAGGCAAATTGGCAATTGTCGGGAATGAACAAACTCAAAGTGGCGAGAGATTAAAATTAAATTAGTTAATTTTAGTTAATCGGTTAGTAGGTGTGTGCCAACCATGGGTTACAGGGTGCAGGTTTTTGTGGAGCATAAATAGAAGTCGCGCATAAAGATAATGTATGAGTAGTGTATAAGTAGTGTATCAGTAGTGTATGATGTGTATCAGTGGTTTATTAGTAGTGTATGAGTAATGTAAGTAATGTATGAATATGTAATATAAGTAATGTATACGACCTAAATAAGAAGTATTTTTCCCAATTGGTTCCAATTGGTTTTTTTTACAATTGGTTTTTTCCAATTGGTTCCAATTGGTTTTTTTCCAATTGGTTCCAATTGGTTAGTGCCAAAACTCAATTGGTAAAATTCCCAATTGGTTCCAATTGGAAATTCCAATTGGAAATTTTGGTAAGGGTATGCAGTACGTCCGAGACAAAATTGTTGTCATTGTTGAAATGACTCCGACTCCCGGACGTGAACTCGAAGTAGACTTGAGTCACGACTTTTTTTTAATAATGACTTGACTTGACTCGAGTCTCCAACCTGAATTGGCTTGAACTGGTTACCTCGTCACTGTTGCATAATGCATACGACTTGATCTCGCGTCTCTGAGCTGCCACAGATGACCTGACTAGGCTTGACTCGCGGACTTGAAAATTGTTGACTTGAGTATTCGATACTTGCACCTGGAAAATCCATATTGGCAAACCAGGCTATCTGCATGCTCTACAAATCTGCGCACATTCCTCTTCAGAATCTTCAGAATAATAACGGGAAACTGCTATTCAGCATCACTATAGTCATGCCAGTGGTGGCATATTGCTCGGATCCCGAGCATTGTCGACTAATTAAACTAGATGTAGGCCTACCGGTATTTTTTCAATGGCGTGCTGAAACTTGTTACATGAAGTTAGGTTTTTCACAAGGCTATTCCAGTCCTTTATTGTTTTACTTTTAGGTAAAAACTTTCAAGATATATGCTTGAGTTCGACACTGTAAAGGGATGAATCGGTTGCAGACTCAACGGTTTGGTCGGACGACATAGGATTGAAGATCAACAGCAGCCTGCCGATGTAACGCTTTATAGAATAGCACTGCAGTCTACTGTTTCTCCTTCGGTGTTGCAGCTATAGTGTGGGCCATTGCAGGGTGTTGATGAGCATGGCTGTCACACTTGACGTGCTTGAATAATCACTCATCACAAAATTTGCTGCTATCCGATCCTTTGTACCATTTATTGATGGGATATGCTTGGTGTGGGTCCCAAAGTACTGCAGCATACTACAACTTTTAAGGTGTACTAATGCGAGATAAGCAGCCTTTTTAACAGTTGGATCACATTTACAAAAAATTCTTCTCACAACCCCTAGTATCTTGTTGGCCTCACTTGCAATACGGGTGACAAGACTTCTCCAAGACAAATTATTTGTAAGTTGAACTCCAAGATAACGACTCTGCTCAACAACTCGCAAGCCAACCCCCATCATATGTAATAATTAAACACCCTTGCCCTCGCGTCTTGTAAGATGTAGAGCCTCACATTCTGAGGATTAAATGTCATTTGCCACATGTTGGACCATTCGCCAAGTACATCTAAATCTTTCTGTAATTGATCTTGGTCGCTTTCGTTACAAACTGGACGAAAAAGAAGGCAGTCATCAGCAACCTGCAACAATTAACCTGCTTGCTCGTTTTTGTTAACCAATAGCTTATTCACTTACATGTATGCGTTGCTCCCCTAACTCCATAATGTTTCTTCATGAGCTTTGAGTGAGATACTGAATCAAATGCCTTGCTGAAGTCCATCACCAGCATATCAACCTGGGCACCAGCTTCTTGATCAAGGTACCGCATAATCTCCTCATATATCAAAGGTGTTGATCAATTGCGTTTCACATGAGTGAGCTTTGAGAAAGCCATGTTGGTATAGGGTTTTATAGTAATTTCTCTTCAACATGTGCCATAATATTATGAACAATTATATGCTCCAATATTTTACATGAGACCGAGGTAAGAGATATCAGTCAAACATTAGCAGACAGCCAACCGCGAGGGAGTTGACCCATCTGAATGGTCTGATAAAAAATTCTAGCAAGTAACGGCGCCATGTCTTCAGCACATCCCTTCATTATACGTACAGAGATTTTATCAGGGCCACAAACTTTGTACTCATCTAGTTCCTTAAGGAGTCTCAGCACACCCGGACCCGTAGAGTCTAAACCAAAGCTAGGCATGGCCAGCAATGGTTGAGTAGTCATCTCCACATTAATGTCTGGGTTGTCAATAGTGAACATTGAGCTGTAATACCTATTCAATTCCTCCGCTTTCCCTCGACTGTCACAAACAGTTCCTATGTAGATGTATGTCCGTAAAGGAGGTACTCCAGAGCGATCTTTCCTCTTATGAGCAACAAAAGACCAAACACGCTTTGGTGCCGTCCGAAGATTTTCATCAACATTTATAATTCCTCTGATGTAACTTTCTTGGGCTCTGTCGAGGTCACGCCTAATTATAATTCCGAAATTTTCGAAAGCAGGCTCAGTCAGCTTCCTGTCCCGATCTTTTTGCCTTGTTATAAAGGCGCTTGCGCTTTCTAATGCTTCTCTTTGTGCTCATCCAAAAATATCACTGTCCTGTCTTAACATTCTTTGATGGTACATGCAGTCGAGTTGCACTAATAACTGCGTCTTGAAAATGGCCCAGTTTTCCTTAACAGTTCTATTTTCAAATCCATTTGATAAGCAGGTGTCTGTAATAGCTGGCTAGTTATTTGAGGCAAGAAAGAAGTCGGGATGACCTTCGTTTCTGGGAACTTCTGGATGTGTCATTATTGAGAACTCATGTCTAGTCTGGCCTAACAATGGAACTTATGGATAGTCCACGGGATAGTCTAAATAGCGCCCTCTAGAGTCTGGTATTACATCCCCCTTTTCTTTAATAAGAAAATAAATGTATTTTCAAAACAGGTGTATAATAAAGGTACAAAAAAAAATTGTTTAACAAGATGGAGAAGGCGAATCTCTTATCACTTAAGAATGAAATGCTTTCAAGAGGTACTTCTTAAACGTTCAGAGAGAGAAAAAATGTATATGTCATGTCCAAACTAAAGTGATATTTTTGTCTGGTCTTGGTTCGTTTCATCCTGCTTTTTTTTATAACAACAACAAGGCAATGAAGTACATCAGTGAAAAAAAAGATTTGTCCACTTGACAGATAATACAAATTGTTACAGCACAACCTTGGCTTGGTGGTTTTTTTTGTTTTTTTTTAAGGCATAAACTTTGTGTTAGAATATCGATCTAGAAAATAATAAATAAAGTGAAGTGGAAAAAAAAACAAATGTTGCATGACTTATGCGCATAACATCGTTTTCACTTACAACCATCACACAAAAATAGAAAAACAAATTAGTGTTCAAAAATAATAACCAGTATATGACGAACTGTTCAGAGATCAAGTCTTGTTGGTGGTATGATTGGTCTACCTGAGCGTGTGACAACAACCGCGTCAGGGGAATTTTTGGCCTCTCTGTTGCTTAACAGAGATGGAGTCTCCTCGAAAGTGACGCGTTTCTTTGCAGGTTCTATGTCACAGAGGTGGCAGCGATTACGTCTCAGTTCGCGACCATTTGGCGTCACTATAATGTAGGAACGTGGTTCTTCACAACGCTGTCGTACCGTAGCTGATGTCCATAATCCAGTTCGTGAATCCTGGACACGAACGAGTTGACCTGCACGGAGTGGCTTAAGGTCGTGAGCTGAACGGTCATGGTAGGCTTTCTGTTGGGGTTGTTTTTCCTGGAGACGTTGGTATGTCTGATCCTTAGTCATACGTGTTATTGATCACAATCGAAAGGTTACTCTGAAATTTCCTATTGCAAAGCAGTTCTGATGGACTCGGAAGACTGCTGTCAACTGGGGTTGTCCGAAGGCATATAGTAGAGACATACTAATACTTTGTCCGCTGGCTTTCGCTTTCGTCATCGTACGTTTGACGGTTTGAATTGTTCGCTCAATAAAACCGTTCGACTGCTGTTGAGTGGCGTCAATAATACCCCCGTCAGACCGGATTGGCGGTGCCACTACGGTTTTTGGTCAAAACCGCCATCAACGTAGTGACACCGCCAGTAGTTTTTCATAGTCTTCCCCTACCCGTCACACATGTGTTTTTCTTCGCGGTGCTACTGTCGATCTGAACTGTTTGAAGACTTTAGAACACTGAAATTGAAGCAGAAAACCGAAGCTTTTATACTACAAAATATGCACGCAGTAGCACCGTGCAAGCACCTTCGTGCAAGCACCTCAGTGCAACCTTAGTTGTAACGCCATTGCCATACAAGCACCTCAATAACACCGCCCTGGCTCTGCAGTGGCACCCCCATACCCGCAGTGCTCCCGTGGTAGCACCGCCATAACCGCAGTAGAACCGCCACGGGATCGCCGTAGGGTCGCCAGTCTACTTTTTTGGCGATTGCACGGCGGTTGTACCGCGGAGGCACGGCGGTGATGGAGGTGCTACTGCGGTCCTTGTGCGGTGCCGCGGCGATCCCACTGCGGATTGGCCCAACCCGCGGTGGCACTGCGTAAGTTTCCGCCGTTCAAAGTTTCCGCCGTGCCACCGCGAAGATCCGCGGTTTTGACAGTTTTCCGCGGTGCTACGGCGATCAATGGCGGAACCACTGCGGAACCACGGCGATCATGGCGGTGCCACTGCGGTTTATGCCGTACAAGCACAGCAGTGGCACCGCGCCTCCGGTGTGACGGGGTATAACTGCACGACTGGTTCAAGTCGCATGCTGATCTGCGTATAAACGGAAACTTTGAGTAGTAGTCCGCAATTATAAGGTACTCATGTCCTGCAAAGTGAAATAGGTCGGTACCAAGGACTTGCCATGGTCGCGTTGGTATCTCGTGTGGAAGCAGGGTTTCTTTGGCTTGTGCCCGTTGATGTTCCTGACAGGTAGGGCATTGGCTCACAACGTTGCAATGTCCCGATTTATGTTGAGCCAATATACAGTGTCATTCGCCCGTAGCTTGGTCTTGGTTGCACCTTGGTGACCCTCATGCAGCTTATCGAGCGCGTATTGGTGCATTGCCGCTGGAATAACGGCTATCGCAAGTTCATCGCGAAATGACCAATAAGGTCAGAGAGGAGTCGGCAAATCTTTCATCCGCTCTGGCCAACCGGACGTGATGATTCTCCTGAGATCCTGGGGCGGTATTCACAAAACTCAATCCAAGCGGGGCACTTAAGTCTGTCTTAAATCTAAGCATCCCACTAAGATAAGTTGGGCACTCAACTTCGTATTCACAAAAGATTTCAGCGCCCCGCTTACCTCAGGGCGTGTTTGTTTCGGACGAATCCGCCGACCCCGATCTGCGCAGATGGTTCAGCGCTATGCATAGTTGGATCTAGCTGAACCATCTGCGCAGATCTCGGGATCGGCGGATACGTCCGAAACAAACACGCCCTTAGTGGTGTACCTAATCAATCAGTGCACGCTTAACTCTGCACGCCATAAAGTCTCTGCAATCAAACCAGCGCCCGCGATAAAAGCGAAGGGAGCTGCGTAGCACTGTTAAACAAAGGTAAGTTGAGCTACTGCGCTGCTTTGATTAGATACATTATGACGTGACAGAGTTAAGCCGTGGTCCCAACCCGCCGTACTTGCAAGTGCGTGCTGTCTACTTGCAAAAACGTGGGCAAAATTTGGGGATCCGTACGTGGTGAGTACCGCCTCAGTACGGATTTGGGAGCACGCAGACACGCCGTAGCACTTTTAGTGCACGAGGAACTTTCGCTGCGTTCGGGCTACTAATTCACCCCCAGTACGGGTGACGCGCGTGCCCTCTACAGCCAATGAGCGCACAACGCACTGACTCCGTGAGTCTTTTAAAATTTTGCTGCCTCGGATTTTTATATATACTGCAGAAATCAGTGCACACAACGTGCGTTGTAAGTGGGGAGCACGTGCTTACTCGGTATACGGTCCACGTGAGTTCTGCGTGCTCATTTGACAGTTGAATTGGGGAAGTGCCGAGTAAAGGCCCTGTCGCCTTAACGTATGCCGACGTATGCGAAATATCGAAAATACGTTGGTGTACGCTGATATAAGTTTGGGGTAAGTTGGGGATACGTCGTTTACGTTAAGAGCACGCTGTGATACGCTGTTAAAATTTTGAACACGTCGAGCCCGCGAAATTGTTTTGAGCATGTTCAAAATTTATCGGCGTACTGAACGTGTGCTTCATACGTTCTGCATAAGTTCCCCGTAAGTTCGTGGTACGTTAGACATACGTTGACATACGTTGCAGGCGCGGATCCAGAGGGGGGGGGGGGGGGGGGGGGGGGGGGTTTGGGGGTCAAAACTCCCCCCTGCTCCGACACCAAAAAATATAATGTAATGCATTTTTTGCGTGTCCGTCTGTCCAAAACAAGCAGACATAAAAATCTGATGGGCAAAACCCCTCCCTGGTGGCAAAACCCCCTCCTGGAAAAATTCCTGGATCCGCCCCTGCGTTGACATACGTTAGAGAAACGTTACTCGTAGGTTGGTATACGTTGATGTACGTCGTCTAACGGGGAAACGTATAGCCAACGTAGTGATAACGAGATGATAACGTATATGTAACGTATGTCTAACCTATGCATGACGTATCTCCAACGAGTCTCGACGTATTATGACGTATCCACCTTATGTACAACTTATGCCTGGCGATCGTGTAACGTACATATTGTGTTCTACAGTACAGCTAACGTATGTGCCGTACAGCTAGCGAGCATTCGGCGTTTTAGGAAATTATGGGGGGTTTGAGTATATATATGTGGGTCCCTTGAGTAACTCATCCTCATTTCTTCATGGTCGGTCGTGCTGAACACATCAACCCATCATCAACCCATCATCATCAGAGACCATGGCGGATGATAGGCTGCGACAAGAGTACATGACAGCCGTTCTCCAGCATCAGCAGAATGCGAACCAGTTGGCAGTTTTGCAGTTCCGTGCTTACAGGAGAAGAAGGAGAAGGGAGCAACAGAGGCGGATCTGGACCAGACAATGGATAGTAAGGCGACCACAGTTTGGTATGTACGACCAGCTTCTGGTGGAACTCCGGAATGAGGACCAGGCCTCCTTCATCAATTTCATGAGTATGCCCCCAGAGATGTTCGATGAGCTTGTAGCCAGAGTGGGGCCCAGGATAACAAAGCAGAATACCTGCTACAGGCAGCCGATCGAGCCTGGCCTGAAGCTCGCCCTGACTCTACGTCACCTTGCCTCAGGGAACAAGTACGCCTCCATGAAGTTTGCCTGGAGGGTCCCTCACAACACCCAGTCACTCATGGTGAGAGAAGTGTGCCAGGCAATCATTAACGAGTACCTTGACGAGGTGATGACATGCCCAGCCACTCCTCAAGAATGGCTGGCCATTTCTGACCAGTTCATGGCCAAGTGGAACTTCCCCCATACCCTAGGGGCACTTGATGGGAAACATGTTGCCTGCAAGTGTCCTCCAAAAAGTGGCTCCATGTATTATAATTACAAGGGGTTCTACTCCATCGTTCTCCTGGCGCTTGTAGATGCCGACTACAAGTTCATCTGGGCAGATGTAGGTGGTAGGTATTTATATATAACCTGAAAATGGCGCAGAAGATGGCAGCATAGTATTCCCTGACCCAGATCCTTTGCCCAACGACACCCATAATATGCAGTACTTCTTCATCGGTGACGATGCCTTCGCCCTACGCAAGAGCATGATGAAACCGTTCGGCCATCGGGGTTTGACTAATGAGGAGAGGCTATTCAACTATCGGCTTTCCCGATGAGACCACTTCTTTGCCTGGGCGATACTGCAGAGTGAAATCATACGGTTGCAGACGGATGAGCATACGCTGAAGGCGAAGCGGTGCCGATGTGAGTGGTTTCTGGTGGATCATTTAAAGGGGTTTATGGTCGGACTCTATCGTGAAATGTTTGCCATAAACGTATGTATGATATAGCTCACAACCAAAAACAACCGCCAACATTTCTCGTTCAATGTTCGCATACCGAGGCTCGGCACTACTGAGAGCCTTTGATGCGTATGCGACCGGTTCTCCTCCTTGCATCAATGTCGCACCCAAACCGCGAGATGACGCGTCCACCTGAACTGTCGTGGGCTTGTTTGGGTCGAAATATCGCAAAGTAGCGGGATCACAGATCTGGTCGCGTACTTTGTCGAAACATCGTTGATGGCTCGGAGTCCACACGAAGTCAGAGTCATTGCGGAGGAGTTCACGCAAATCAACGGTATGACCGGACAAGTGTTGAATGAAAGGACTTAAGTAAGTTACCATCCCAAGAAACTCGCGAAGCCGAGTCTTGTCAGTTGGAGGTGGCATGGCTTTGATCGCATGTATTTTCGCTGGGTCAGGGTGAACACCTTATGCATCGTACACCATGCCGAAGAACACAATCTGTTGTTATTTGACAGCACATTTGCTGCTGTTGAACTTGAGACCATTAGCAGCAGCAACAGTCATGAGCTTGCGAAGGTTTTGGTCATGAGTTTGCTCTGAGTCTCCAAAAACAATTATGTCATCAGCAATTCCGATCACGCCGTCACACTCTTCGAGTATCTGGTCCATACGATACTAAAAAACATCCTGACTTACAGACAAGCCAAACGGCATACGTTTGTACTTGTAACAATAACGACCG
Source organism: Henricia sp. BOLD:AAB3569 (assembly GCA_037783545.1). Classification (NCBI taxonomy): domain Eukaryota; kingdom Metazoa; phylum Echinodermata; class Asteroidea; order Spinulosida; family Echinasteridae; genus Henricia; species Henricia sp. BOLD:AAB3569. Next base: position 896 of record JBBELK010000861.1, on the reverse strand, counting down.
AAGGGGCTGTTAAAAGTCGTTAAAGAGGAAGAATCCCCCTTGACGAAAATCCAGCATTTAGGCTTTTTTCGATAGTCCAAACATCCCTCTTGCCGACGTGGATTTTTATTATTTTTTAATTGTCGGTTTTAAGTGGATAAATTGCAAGTAAAAGTGCGTTTCTCGAAAATGAGGTATTCATGATATGCGCGTGACCCCGTGACGCAATCCCGAGAAAGAGAAGTCAACACGATTGTTAGCTCCATACGTTTACACGTAAACAACTTGGAAAACCGTCTCTGTTAGATGGTGTTTTTTGAAGAATTTTGTTGGTCCAAAAAGCCAGAGATATGCCCAGTAGCTGCGTAGTTGTATGTTTCACCAGACACTTTGAAAAAAAAAAGAGCAGAAAGATTTTCTTTTCTATTACCAAGAGAGAGAAAAATGAGTCGCTCATTCTAACTTGTACCGGGCGATGTTCAAACACGTCGAAGCTTCCCCCCGCAGTGAACCGTCCAATGCTGTAGACAGACCGCTGTGAATGCCGTTCGTTCTGTGACAAAACCACCCGTCGCAATGCACCAGTATTTACTTCAAAAGAGCTTCATTGTGAGCGACAATTTCACCGTTTTTTCACAAAACAGGTAATAGTAGAGTGTTGTCATATTACATGAAGTGTTTTTCACGTTTGTATTTTGAATTACAAGGACAAAACAGGCATGATAAACATTCACTTCGTGTATTTTCCATTCAATACTGCACACAGGCCGTTTTGTATGTTTCTCAGGATGACGTCAAAACCCTGTTGATAAACAAGCCAAGTGACCTCGAGCGTTTCAGAATTCGGGTGAAGAGGGTCGGAACTGCTTTACGTTTTAAGCAAAAGCCTGTCGATATTTTGTGAAAAACAAGTTGTC